>CM038679.1:453749934-454367102 GCA_021605205.1 Aegilops longissima | reverse complement strand
TCTCGAGGAGGCTATCCTCCGGCCCTCCAGCGTGGGGCGGCGGCGTGCCTCCATCGCCTCGGCGTCGGCATCAACCGGGAGAAGGCGGACAGGTGCGTGTGGCGCCGCTTGTGGGGCGTCGTGGGCGTTCGCCCGAGGGGGCCGTGGCTGATGACCAACACCTCGGTGATGGTGCTTTGCCGCGCTGTCGGCTTGGGGAAGCGGGTGCGTCGAAGATGACGGCGTTGGTGGGGAAAGCGTCGGTGATGCGTGTAGCCGAATCAACAAGCATCGGGTCGGTGGAGCCAGCCGACTCCAAGTCCACAGCCCAGGCTCGGCGGAGGCGTGGAGTTGGTTGAGAGCTGGCAGAGATGGCTCGAGGCAGCGGTGCCGCATCGGACCGCGGCTCGTCGGAGATCGGTTTAGCCAAGAAGGTGGCGAGCAGCTCACGTGTGAGGCGTCAACGGCATGCCTGCAGCCTAGTCGGGGCAAAGCGCCATCGTGTCGTGGCAGGCTAACTACGCTCGCTGAGGAGGAAGAGGTTCCCGTCGAGCAAGTCTCGAGACGGCGGTGCTTTTGGCCCCCATGGTGGGCGCCAAATGTAGGGTGGTAGGTCGACATATGCCAGCGGTGGCTAATCATAGTGGGGCCAATAAGGCGTCGCCGGTGCACAGAAGCGGGATGAGGCGAACATGCGCGGCGGATCTTACCCAACTCAGGGGCTCTCGTGGAGATAACACCCCTACTGCTGCTCTGCGGGGTCTCCGCATGATCACTAGATGAACAAGTGCTACAAGAGGCTCCTTGAGCTGTTCGGGGTGAGGAAGAAGAAGGGCACGGTAGCTCTCCTCTTCCCTCTATGTGGTGTCTAAAACTATCAGAGTCCAACCCTTTGCATGGGTGCCTTGGGGGGTTTATATAGGCCTACCCCCCAAGGGTACAATGGTAATCCGGCTAGGTGTGGGCCCTAGCCGTCAGTGTCTTCATCACATGAAGCTTCTCCACGGCGGCTGAGGCCGCCAGCTAGTGGGCCCATGACTACCCGGCTACTGGTGACATTTGGCCCCACCGATGAGGGCTTTTGAGGCTGGTTACTATTGCCTCAATCACGAGGATGAGGGCTTTAGCCGAGTAAGCATGGCTACTGGTGCATGACCTTGGCGGCGATCACTGTAGCCTCGCCGTCTTGTCTCCTTAATGAGGCGCTTCCTTGAGGAGAGAACAAGCCCGGCTATGGGAGCCGACCATATCTCGAGCCGGCGGGGGGAGGCCGAGCCACTGGGCATCTCTCATTTGGAGGGACCCGCCCTGCCCAGGTAGTGAGACAGCTGTCGTGGGTGGCGTCACGGTCAACATGTATGATGCCCGCGCCAGACGGTGATGGCTGCCCCATACGAACCTTGTAGCCCGGCGTGCTCCGGGATGTGGTGGTGGCAGGCTTCCTTTGTAGCCATGCCAATCCCCATCGCCGTCATGTGAGTGCAGTTACGAGGGTGCGGCCTTGGCACTGCTTGAGTGGCCCGGCTCCTTGAGTCGGCCTTCTCGTAGCAGTTCCTTGGAGTCGGCCCTCACGTGCTCCGGCTCCTCGGAAGCCGGCCATCTTGTGGCCTTCTTCTATGGGTCTTGGGGCCAGGCCGCCTCCTGACAGCCGACATGGATGATGTACCGGCCGTGGGAAGGCAGCTAGCGTCTTGGATGTTGGATGACGATTAACTTGTAATTTTCAAGCCCGGGGGAGCCGGCTAGGCTACCCGTGGTCATTTACTCCGACTAGGGCTGTGCTGCCGAACCACTAGATTCGTCCCCGGCCACAGGCTCTGAACCGCCTACGTCCGTGCCTATCGAATCCAATTGGGCACCGACCAGGGAGTTTACCTCCGCGGATATCTTCATTTTCGCCTTTGGCGGCGTGCTAAATTCATAAGGTCCTCTCTTGTCGGGGAACCTTGGCGAACTATATGCAGCTAGAGTGGGATGCGGACGATGAAGAAATTCGCTGCCCACCCACCACCCACTTAGTAGCCACTATCGATGCTTTAACCGACATGCTCGACTTCGACTCCGAAGAACATCGGCGGTATGGACGGCGATCACGAGAGCGAAACAGGAACCGCCGCACGAAGCTTGGACCGCCACTTCATCACATGACATATACATGGTGGATACACCCAAGGAAAACAATGGCGAGCGGAAAGAAGCGGCGAAGAACAGCTCCATCGAGAAGCAAACAAAAGCGTCGACATAAGCGCGCTCTAAACCTCGCCTCGGCAAAAACAGCGATAACAGCGAAAGAAAATAACACGGTTGACTCCGGAGAAGCAGCGACCACCGACCAGCGGCGGAGCAAAATGAAGCTGCGAGCGGCGAACATAGTTGGATCCGATGTCGAACATGGTGGCGCCGAGGATAAAGCGACAAAACTCCCTCAGGAGGAAAATAGTCCGAGACGAAGCTGTGCACATCATCCCGGAAAAGCACTTGGAACAAGAGAACCTCCATGAAGGCTTATTGCCACAGCGAAGAGTGCTGAAGAAGAAGCGAAGCAACGGCTCAAGGCCGCTAAAATCGCTCAACAGCGAGATGGAACAAAGTGCTGACAACGAAGAAATGCATGGTGGAAGTTACCATGCAAGAAAGCTATCCAGCGCCAGATATTGCCGAATTGACAGCGAGGCCGCCGAGCCCACACAGCGAAAACAAAGCGGCCAACGGTCGGATCAACCACCCTGTGGCCGCGATAGAGCGGCTAACAGGGCCGCACATAAGTCAAAACACGGCCTACGTGAGGACTTGCGCCAAAAATCTAGTATGACCAGATCCATCTATGGATCTAGGAGGCGCGCTACGGCACAATATCAAAACCGAATACCGCAACCGTCTGAACACCTCGATAAATCTAAATACAGGGGTGCCGCACACCCACTATGTTTCACCGATGAGGTGCTGGACCACGAATTTGCAGAAGGATTCAAACCAGTAAACATAGAGGCATACGATGGGGCCACAGACCCTGGGGTCTGGATTGAGGACTTTATCCTCCATATCCATATGGCTCACGGAGATGATCTCCACGCCATCAAGTACTTGCCCCTCAAGCTTAAAGGACCAGCTT
This sequence comes from Aegilops longissima, assembly GCA_021605205.1. NCBI lineage: Eukaryota > Viridiplantae > Streptophyta > Magnoliopsida > Poales > Poaceae > Aegilops > Aegilops longissima. Next base: position 454,364,011 of record CM038679.1, on the reverse strand, counting down.
GGCATTGGCTAAAAGGCCTCCTCGAAAACTCCATTGGAAGTTAGGAGGAGCTCGAGGATGCTTTTCGGGCTAATTTTCAAGGGACCTATGTCCGACCTCCGGATGCAGGCGATTTAAGTCATATAATTCAACAGCCCGGAGAGTCAGCCCAAAAGCTCTGGAACAGGTTTCTCACTAAGAAGAACCAAATCGTCGACTGTCCGAACGCCGAAGCCTTAGAAGCTTTCAAGCACAATGTCCGAGACGAATGGCTCACTAGACACCTCGACCGAGAAAAGCCGAGAACAATGGCAACCCTAACAAGCCTCATGACCCGCTTTTGCACGGGCGAGGATAGCTGGTTAGCCCGCAGTAGCACCAGCGACCCAAGCACATCCGAAGTCAGGGATGGCAATGGAAAACCATGACGCAGTAAAAACAAGCGCCAGAATAAGGAAGACAACCCAGATAACACAGCGGTAAACGCCGGATTCAGGGGCTCTCGACCAGGCCAGCGGAAAAAGCCTTTCAAAGGAAACAGAGATGGACCGTCCAGCCTAAACAAGATTCTAGAAAAACTATGTCAGATTCATGGAACCCCCGAGAAACGTGCAAATCATACCTACAGAGAATGCTGGGTCTTCAAGCAGGCCGGTAAGCTAAACGCCGAACACAAGGGAGGAGGCGTGAAGTGAAGGCGAGGGCCGAGCCTCGCTTGACAAAGCATTGGGGGACAGAAAAAATTCCCACCAGAGGTCAAAACAGTGAACATGATCCATGTGACGATGAGGAGAAGCAAACATGCACTCCGAAGCACACGAGCCGTAGTGCCCGTCACCCGTAAGCCCAACCCCTGGTTGACCCATCCGATCACTTTTGATCATAGGGATCACCTGACAAACATCTGGCACGAAGGATTGGCTGCCTTGATGTTAGACCCAATAATAAACGGCTACCATCTCACACGAGTCCTTATGGACGGCGGCAGTAGTCTAAATCTTATATATCAGGTCACAGTCCGCAAAATGGGGATAGACCCGACAAAAATCAGCCACAGTAATACTACCTTCAAGGGAGTAATACGAGCCGAAGGCCAGCTCACGGGCTCTCTAATACGAGGTCGTATTCGGTTCACCGACAACTACCGAAGTGAAAAGTTAAACTTCGACATCGCTCCATTCCGAAGCGGCTATCAAGCACTACTCACACGAACAACTTTCGCTCGTTTCAACGCTATACCGCATTACGCTTCTCTTAAGCTTAAGATGCCTGGTCCGCGCGGCACCATCACAGTAAATGGAAACATTGAGCGTTCCTTACGCGCAGAAGAACGTGCGGCTGGTTTAACAGCCAAACACTAGACGGCCTCACCAACCAGAATAAATGACCGGTCGTTAAGACCACGAACACGGTTAGAAGAGTCCGGCACATCATTAGATATACTTGAGATTGGTTTGATGGTTATACCCTTATAGATGGTACCAGGGGCTTCCCACGCGTAAATAGCGCTAGTTCGGCTCAACTTTACTTATCTTGAATTTTAAATGGTTTATTTAGAATAACCAATTTTTTGCACAACAATTTTCAACTAAGTTCCTCTCTTTCACAGATGGCAATCGTGCTACACCCGTCCCGGATCACGGCTGCGGAGGCACAGCGCAGGCGTGCAGCGGGACCGCTCAAAGGTTTCTCTTTAGATTAAGACCCTCGTAAACCTTTTTTTATCTCTTGTTGTTCACATCCTCCGGATACTCAGTACAACCGGGAAGGATGCTGGCGTTATTGGCATTTGGCCACATCAGAATATTGCACGTACCTGGACACTCGAGGTTTATTATCAAGGGCATTGTTCAGCCCGACATACATTATAAAGACTGAATACCTTAGGGAGTGTTCGGCGTCGCGAGTTTGGCCTTATATGCATCAGCTCTGAATCATGTCTTTGGTCAAATGTTGGGTTTTCCCGGCTCCTGTGTTTTGCTACCTTATGTTCCGCTCTATCAGCTAAGGTGGCACCAGGAGAACTACTGCGATTGTGCCCTGGTTCACCCGGACGAGCACCTCACTAGAGAAAGCCGAAAACTGACTGTCATGATAAAGCGCGAGACTAGTAAACCACTCGATGACTTAGCGGAATCTTCGAGATTCCTCCGCATTAACGAAGGGCGTTTCTGGCCGAGCATGTATCGCCCGTGTTAGGACGACGCCGAGCCACCGGGGCTATATAGTAGCCCCACCATCAAACTCCTATGGCTAAGTGAAAGTGTTAAAGCAATATAGTCCGATTGCCTAGTTAGCTGCGCTATCACCTCCTTAATGGACCAAGGCGTTGGATCAGTGTGAACACATGTCTTCGCGAACACCCCGCATTATATGCGTGGGGGCTGGCCGACGATCGCAAACTTTCAGGTTATATACATATATACACAAGCGGCGCACATGTGGCATCATAGTACTTTCAGGCAAAAAGTATAAACGCAGCCTTTATAATTTAATAAACATTGTTTTTACAATGGGAATACATGTCATTAGAACATAATATTCTTTGAGCACTGAGCTTCTATTGAACGAGCGCCTTCAAGGACTTCTTCAAAGTAGTGCTCGGCAGCTACTCGGCCAACGAACGAACCCTGGGTTGCAATAGCGGTGGCCTCCATGTCTGCCCAGTATGTCTTGACACGGGCAAGTGCCATCCGCATGCCCTCTATGCACGCCGACCTCTTCATAGCGTCGATACGCGACACAGCACCAAGGAACTGCTGCACCAAACCAAAATAACTGTTCGGCCTTGGCCCTTCCGGCCACAGGTGATCCACAACAGACCTCATGGCAAGCCCGGACAACCTATGGAGCTCAGCCCATTCGGCCATCCACTCATTCAACGGAAGCGGACGCGTTGGAACATTAAATTGCGACCAGAACAACTTTTCCACTTCACGATCTTTTTGGTCTTTGAAGTATTCGGACCGCATCAGCCGCACTTGCGCAAATCCAGATATCGTCTGCGAACTCCACACCCGATAAAGAGGCGTGCCAGGATCTCCTAACTTCATCCGCAGCATAAAGGGCTTCGGCGAGATATCCCTACTTTGACGCAGCTCCTCCTTCATCACTCTAATTGTAGGCGGGCGTCCTTAGCCTGCACCGTGGCCTTCTCCGGTCCGTCATGTTAAGCGATTTTCATTTCGAGAAGCTCGAACGGCCGGTGGCATCCTTCAATTCCACAGCCATCTTGGCTATTTCATCCTTGCTCCGACAATGCGCAGCCTGTTCGGCTCTCAGCTCTTCGACCGCCTTTAGGGCGGCCGCATCACTTTTCCTGGCTTGTTCCTTGGCTCGGGCAAGTTCCGCCCGAAAGGCCTCCACGGCGGCAACCCCATCTGCAGTCAAAACATATTAAAGATATTAGCATTATGCTCCCCTTACTATGTGTTGATCACAGGAGAAATCACGTACCCTGTGCCTCGTCGAGCCGTTCGTTCACAAGCATGATGTCAGCATCTGCCGCATCAAGTTGCCGCTTTAACTCGGCAAACTCAACAGTCTGGCTAGACACCGGACCTTCCGCCACCTGCATATGAAAGCGGCCTGATTATTACCTGGGACTATGATCCTCTGTTTGCCGCCGTTCTTGACAGCAACCAGAGTCTCAGGGGCTACTATCTGCACAGGGCACACCTAACGCATGCGGTACCGTAAAAAACATACACTATTTCATGTACCTCAAAGCCTTTCAGCAGACTCATAAAAGCTTCATGCAACCCGCTCTCGGCGGATGAAATCCTCTCAATCACCGTACCCATTAGCGTACGATGCACTTCTGAGATAGCCGCTTGCTCTAGCAGATCCTTGAGTCGTCGGTTGCACGAGCGGTGCGAACTCTTCGGTTGCTCTCTTGAGGCGAATATCGAGGACTTGGTGGTCGAAGGATTACCCTCTGGCCTTGCCGGATCAGGAGAAGCCCTCCACGACGACACATCGGGGTCGCCTGCCTCATGAGGCCGGATGGCATGGGGAGGCGTTTCGCTCTCCATCATCTCCGGCAGAAGATCCCCCAAACACAAACTCTTCCGAGAAGGGCTATGATCCGAACTACAAGATAAATTCTTCGGTTATTTTCCTCAGAAGTAAAGCAGGATATTTTTACTATTAAGTCCCCTTTTACTTACAGCTCATTGGAGGCTGATCCTTACGGAGCCTTGTGTGCAAAGGTACCCCGAGGCAGGACCCTCTGGCGAAGATTTCTTCCCCAGTTTGGAAACCATTGTTTCCGGGTCTTCAGAGGCGGTCCTCTTCCTTCCTTGGGGAGAGGGAATTTCAGATTCTTCTCCCTGGTTATCCTCCTTCGCGGAGGCACTAACTCCCCCGGTTTGGATAAACAGTGAGAGAGGTCCGCTTTCGGCCTCTTTATTCCCCCTTTATCTTCCCCTGAGAGCGCTTGATAACGCACAAGCTCCAGCGTCTGGCTAATCTGAGGATCGGTGAGACCTCGGGGAGGGGACCGGACACTGATCATTTAGCCTTTGTTGCAGTCTGGTCAAAGAGCAACTTTTCAGAATAATGTTATGATAAATAAAAAGACAACGTGTTATTTCTGCTGATTGCTTACTTGGGTATCACGGGCGATTGCAGCTCAGACCCGCATCCTCGGTGGTGTCGGACACCTTATTTGTGGTCGAGGAACAACTTGTACATCTCTTTGAGCGTCATGCCGAGGAAGTGCTGAATAGCTCGCGGTCCTTCCTGGTTGAACTCCCACATACGGAGGGGTCGACGTTTGCAGGGCAGGGCTCGGGGAACTAACATGACTTGCATTACCGTGGCCAGACTGACATCTCTCTCGAGGAGATCTCGGATGCGGCTCTGCAGTGTCGGCACATCCTTTACTGGCCCCCAGTCCAGCCCTTGCTGATCCATGGCGTCGATCGTGGTGGGAAACCGAGCGAAAGCGAGGCGGCCACCCACTTGGTACCCCGGGGAGCTGTCATGTAAAACCGCTCCCGTTGCCATAAGCTGGACACCTCCTGGAAGGAGCCCTCTGGCCATAGGACGTCAGCACTTTTTCTTATTATGGCACCTCCGCACTCTGCGTGTCGCCCCTCGATCATCTTAGGCTCCACATTGAAAGTCTTGAGCCACAGGCCGAAGTGAGGGGTAATGTGGAGGAAGGCCTCACATACGACGATAAACGACGAAATATGAAGGACCGAGTTCGGGGCCAGGTCATGGAAATCCAGCCCATAATAGTACATGAGCCCCCTGATAAAAGGATTTAGAGCGAGGCCTAGCCCTCGGAGGAAGTGAGAGATGAATACAACGCTCTCCCCGGGTTCAAGAGTGGGAATGACCTGCCCTCGAGCAGGCAGCCGGTGCGAGATCTCGCCGGTCAGAAACCTGGTCTCTCTTAGCTTCTTGACGTCCTCCTCTGTGATAGAGGAAGGCATCCACCGACCTTGAAGGTTGGATCCGGACATGGTTGGAGGTCCAAAGCGCCTGACCTAAGCCTCGGGTGTTGGAACTCGAAGCAGGGGGGGGGGAGGATTCGATTGAGTTCGAGGAAAAAGGATAGGCCTTGGTCTCTTTATAAAGAGGGTGAATACCAAGCGTCCTCCTCGTGACCGTTTGGGACTTGCCTACAATCGAGGAGTCATACCAACAGGCACGATTGGGTTACCCACGTCCGTGTTGATGAGAATCCCGTAATAAGGGGGACACGATCTCTGCTCCGACAAGACGTGCCAGTAAAATTGCCTCGCAAAGCGTGCGGGCTGATTGGAAAATGGTTCATGTAAAGAACAGGCCATGGCGTGATGTCACGCTATGAAGGGTCGTCAACAAATTAGATTTGTGGAATATTATTCTCTCTACGGTGGTATGTGGAACTTGTTTTGCAGAGCCGGACACTGTCCTTGTGTTCAAAATCTTCTATGGAGTATTCGGAGGAGGAACCCGCCTTGCAATGCCGAAGACAAACTGCGCGCCAGACTCATCGTCATTGAAGCCTGGTTCAGGGGCTACTGAGGGAGTCCTAGATTAGGGGGTATCCGGACAGCTGGACTATATCCTTTGGCCGGACTGTTGGACTATGAAGATACAAGATTGAAGACTTCGTCACGTGTCCGGATGGGACTCTCCTTGGCGTGGAAGGCAAGCTTGACAAATACGGATATGTAGATCTCCTCCCTTGTAACCGACTCTGTGTAACCCTAGCCCCCTCCAGTGTCTATATAAACCAGAGGGTTTAGTCCGTAGGACAACAACAATCATACCATAGGCTAGCTTCTAGGGTTTAGCCTCTACGATCTCGTGGTAGATCAACTCTTGTAATACTCATATCATCAAGATCAATCAAGCAGGAAGTAGGGTATTGCCTCCATCGAGAGGGCCCGAACCTGGGTAAACATTGTGTCCCCCGTCTCCTGTTACCATCCGCCTTAGACGCACAGTTCGGGACCCCCGACCCGAGATCCGCCGGTTTTGATACCGACATGGAGCCTATCAACTTATTAGATCAGGATGCCATCTTCTCTGAGGAGGAATTTTGGGAGGTCATTAAAGGCATGCCTGCTGATAGAGCACCTGGGCCGGACAGATTCATTGGGCTTTTCTTCCACAAAGCCTGGCCCGTTATCAAGGGTAACGTGATCGCTGTGATCCAGAAGTTCATGTTGGACAATGGACGAGGTTTTGGCAGATTCAATAAGGCACTGATTACTCTAATCCCCAAAAAACCGGATGCTTCAGAGATTGGTGATTTTAGACCGACCAGCTTGCTTTGTAGCATCCCTCAAATCAGCTTTTAGCTACCAAAGTGTGTGGGTGTATGGAGGAGATGATTCACCCAAACCAATCTGCCTTTATCAAGGGAAGAAATCTCCATGAAAACTTCATGCTGGTGCGTCAAGTGGCGAGGAATCTGCACAAACGGGAAGCTAAGGGAGTTTTGGTTAAGATGGACATCTCAAGAGCGTTTGATTCGTTGTCCTGGCCGTTCCTTTTTGAAGTGCTTCGTGCGAAAGGTTTCTCGAAGAGATGGAGATTGCTCATTGCCACACTGTTATCCTTGGCTAGCTCGAGAGTGATTGTCAATGGCAGCGTTGGAGATAAGATCTTGCATGCTTGTGGCTTGAGGCAGGGCGATCTAATCTCACCTCTCCTGTTTGTCATTGCGATGGATGCCCTGTCTGCCCTCATTGTTCGGGCCCAAGTTACTGGAGTTCTAAGCCTGATGCCAGGATGCTCTCCGTCCCAACGGCTGTCGATCTATGCGGATGATGTCGTTCTCTTCATCAGGCCGACACACATGGATCTCGCATTTGTCAAGGAAGTAATGCAAATCTTTGGAGAGGCATCGGTTTGAAGATTAACTATCAAAAGTCCTCGGCGATCATGATTAGGCTGGGAGCAGGGGACACCGAAAGAGTTGCTGCAGCGCTGCCGTGGAGGATTCAAACTTTTCCGTGTAAATACCTCGGCCTCCAACTCTCGATCAAGCAACAAACTCGCAATCAGTGACAGCCTATGTTGGATGCGGTGCTCAACTTCCTGCCAGGATGGTCGAGAGGTCTGATAACTAGGCCTGGCAGGTTGATTCTTATCAACATCGTCGTTAGAGCGAGGCCTATCCATCATCTTATCGTGGCCAATGCACCAAAATGGGCCTTGGATAGCATTGACAGAGGGTGTAAGGCGTTATTTTGGGCCGGTTCAGAGGAGATTCACGGTGGACAGTGCCTAGTGGCCTGGAGCTGGGTTTGCCGACCTAAGGAGCTTGGAGGGTTGGGTGTGTTGAATTTGCATACACAAGGAATTGCCCTCAGGCTCAGATGGGAATGGCTCAGACGTACTGACAACTCCAAACCTTGGCAGGGACTGGCTATGTCGGCAGACAAGGAGATGCAAGAAGCCTTCGCTAGCTTGGTGCATTGGACTCTGGGCAATGGAAGCCAAATCTTATTCTGGAAGGATAGATGGATCCAGGGTCTCCGCATTGTGGAAATTGCACCGCTGGTGGTAGCGCAAGTTAGAACCTAAACAGTGAATCGGCGGTTGGCAGAGGATGGGTTGACCTCAAGCAATTGGATAAATGGCAGGATGGAGGTCATCGTGGAGCCCAGGACGGCGTCACCGTCAGAGTCTTTGGCAGCCGAAGACCAACTTTAGTCAGGATAAGTGTACTAGATGTTCCCCTTCAAAATGGCCAATTGTTGGCACCCTTCCCGCTCATTATTTGGGAAGAGGCCCAGGGCCTCCCTCTATAAATAGGACTAGCCACCACAAAGAGAAGGGGCAGACTGAAAACAAGTCGAACCCCCTAGAGAGAGAGAGAGGCGATTGAACTCACCCAAGCAGTTCATCGCACCAGCCCAAGAACACCCCTCGTGAGGCTGTTCTCCCTTTGTATTGTTCATCATCAGGCCCTGAGGCAATCCACCACACCACACACTGGAGTAGGGTATTAAACCACAACGGTGGCCTGAACCAGTATAAAACTCGTGTCTCTTGTGTTGTTCATCGCTCGTAGTTTAGATCCCTCGCTAACCATCAACGCGTGAGCTGGTAGGGGAAAGATCTCCACGCGCACCCCAGTGTTCGAACCTCAGGGGTCTGCCGGAACCCGAAATCCGACATTTGGCGCGCCAGGTAGGGGTGCGCCAGAATCTTTCTTCCGCTGGTCGCGTGTGATCTTCCGTCGTGTCCATGGCTGACGCTCGCCGAGCTCGCGCCAAGCGCCGGGCTGCTTGCGCCGCTCGAGTCACCCAGACGGCTCCCATCGGCGGACACCCCCATCGTTCCCCGTCGGCAGACACCCCCGTCGTTCCCTGTCGCCTGCCGCCAACGCCGCCACCGGCCCGGCGGGGAACGAGCAGCAGGCTTCATCCCCGCATCCATCGGTGAGGCGAGAAGGCCGCACCGCCACTCCTTCGCTCGCCCCTGCTGGTTCTTCGTCCCGCGCACCGCGCTCCCATGGAGGCTTGAGCCGCACTCATCGCGGCAAACAAGCTCCTGCACTACCGCCCCGTCGACGATGTCTACGAGGAGTGGCTCGACCGCGTCGCCGAGCTTGTCCGCGCCACAGGGGGCTCCCCCGCGCCATCCCTCTTGCTGCCTCGCCCTTCACCCCGCGCGCGAGGCAGGGAGCCGGAGGTGCCCCTACCACCTCCTCCCCAAGAAGGCGCCCTGGCTCCAAGGCGCGTGGCGCCGGGCCGAGACCCTCCGCGTCCGGCGCCCGCGCACCAAGAAAGGAGCTGCCAGGAGATCCCTCGTCCCCAAGAAGGTGCTCGCGTGCTCCCAGCACCGGAGCGCCGCGACCGCGCTCCATCGCCACCGCGTCAAGACCCCACGCTGCTCTAGGCAGCAGTGCGCGGGAACCCAAAAGAGCAAGCTCCGCATCAGCAGAGAGCCCTGGTGGCCACTGCAGGCTGCCGCGCCTTCACCGCCGAGCTATGCAGCGTCGCGTGGCCCGACAAGTTCAAGCCCGACCTGCCTCCTCGCTACGACGGCACAGCCGACCCTGTGGAGTTCCTTCAGCTCTACGAGCTGGGCATCGAAGCCGGCAACGGGGACGAAAAGGTCATGGCGAATTGGTTCCCCATGGCGCTGAAGGACAGAGCTTGAACCTAGCTCCTGAACCTGGCTCCCGGCACGATCTCCTCCTGGGACGAGATGGGCACCCGCTTCATCGCCAACTTCCAAGGCACTCCGGTCGCGAGCGACATGCGCCGCATCAAGCAGCAGCCAGGAGAGACCCTACAGAAGTACATCCAGCGCTTCAACAACGCCCGCCTCAAGATTCCCAAGGTGACTGAGGAGGCCATCATCTCAGCCTTCTCCGATGGCGTGCGTGACGTCAAGATGAAGGAGGAGCTAGCAATGCATGAAGATCTGTGCACATCTCTGGAGCTGTTCAACTTGGCGACCAAATGCGCCAGGGCTGAGGAAGGGCGCCTCTCCCTCCTCGAGCTTCCAGCTGCCGATCCAGAAGAGAAGAAGCCCAAGGCCAAGGACGTGAAGCGCAAGGGGGCTGTCGTGCTCCCGGCAGAACCAGACACCAAGCAAGGCAGTGATCAGCCCGAGTCATCCAAGGGCAGCCGGTACTGCGTGTACCACGATCTCCACACCCACAACACCAACGAGTGCCAGGAGCTCAGGGCCGTGCGAGAAGGGTGTATCGGCCGACGCCCCGAACGCAATGATCGAGGCTACGACCAAGGAGGAGGAAGAGGCACAGGACGCTGGGAAGACCGTGGCCCTCGCTAAGGATGGCGTGACAGACCTCGCGAGGACCGCTGGCAGGACCAGCCTCGCGAGGGAGGTTGGAGAGACCAACCTCGCGAGGATCGCCCTCAAGGCAACATAGGGCTCCCACCTCTGCCGCAGTCGCCAAGGAGGTACGAAGACAATCATCAGGACGAGGGGGCTGGGGGCTTCCAGGAGCCGTGCGTGATCACTTGCATCCTGGGTGGCGCTCAGGCCCCAGCCTCTCAGAGCATCTTCTAGCAGTTTGCTCGCGAGGTGAATGCAGTCCTCCCTAAGCCAGAGGCCACACGCCCTCTCAGGTGGTCGTCGTGCGCTATCACGTTCAGTTCAGCGGATCAGCTGAAGTGCGCGGCAACGGCAGGAGTCCTCCCCATGCTCTGCTCACCGGTCATCAGCAACGTGCAAGTCACCAGGACCCTCATCGACGGCGGAGCAGGACTCAACGTCCTATGTGTCGAGACATTCAACGATCTCCAAGTGCCATACGATCAGCTTCAGCCGACCAAGCCTTTCTCAGGAGTCACGGATGGTTCCACCATCCCGATAGGGCAAGTTCGTCTTCCCGTCACCTTCGTACAGCGCAACAACTACCGCACCGAGCTCATCGACTTCGACGTCGCCCACATTCGCCTGCCGTACAATACCATCCTCGGGTACCCAGCTCTGGCTAAGTTCATGGCGGTGACTCACCATGGCTACAATGTCCTCAAGATGCCAGGAAGCGGAGGAGTCATCACAGTGCCTTGTGAGGAAAGGGATGCAGTATGCTCTCTTGAGCGTGCCTTCCAAGCCGCAGCCATCGAAGACCCAGATCACAGGAGCGGGATACTTCCCGAGGCGATCCCCAAGAAGAAGAAGGCTTCGCCTGGTCCAAGCCCTCATGGGGCAGGCACCTCCGGAGGCGTGGCAACAGGACCTGCGCCCGTTCAAGGGGCGCCACCCTCTGGCGCATAGGAAGGCGCGCCCGGCGCCCTCCTCGGGCAGGGCTCGGGGGCTCTTTCATGGCGAGCCACTGACCTAGCCAGGGTCGCGAGGGAGGCGCTCGGGCACCACTTGGAGGCGTGCTTCGAGGCACATTTCCCTCAGAAAGGTACGAGGCAAGGAGGGCCAAACCCTCAGGAGTTCATCACAAGGAGCACCCAGGAGCTACAGGAGTCAAGAGTCATGCACGGCTGTCGCCGCTTGCCCGCCGTGGCCCCACATTGAGGCGAGGATGCTGGGCTACGAATCTGCATCGACATACCAGGGCTCAACCGAGCCGCGTCTCAGGAGCGCCTCTGGCCCTCACGCATGGGGCGTTGCGAGAGTCCCCCTCACAGCTACGTTCGCATGCCTTTCGGCCTGCCGAACGCGGTTGCCGCCCATCAGCACCTGCTGAGGTGCGCTCTGGAGGCTCAGGAGGTCAAGCAGCGCGCGGTCCTGGCGGAGATGGAGATGGCTCTCGAGGAACCCCCGTACCCCCGGAGCCTCCCGAGGCTCCCGGTCCGGAGGGCTCATGAGGGCCGGCGTCCTCGTCACGCGTCATCCGCTACCTCAACACCCCGCCGTCTCCGACCATATCAGCTGACACCTTTCCAAGTTTCGTTTTCAGCTGGGTGCGCCCCTCGGGCTGCATCATTCCCAGGCTGCGTGGGTCCGTCCCTGCGGCATTTATCTGTTTTGCTTATGTTCTTTAGTTACCTTGTTGGGGGCGCCCCTCGGGCTGCATTATCCCCAAGCTGCTCGGCCAGACCCAGTGGCGCATGCTTTCTCCGCACCTATCTAGATGAATTTGCTTATTCATACATAACATGCTTGACCTCATCGCCTGCTTGATTGACACCTACCTTTGGAGCCGCTCGCTCCGGCACGGTGCTTGCACACGGGTCCGTCCCTGCAACACTGATAAATCTGAGTGGCTGAGCTCTGGCTGCGGCAGCCCCGCAAGGCGCCACCTCACCAAGCCCTCAGTGCCCCCGATCACTCCCTCAGAGCGACCAATGGTTGGCTGACAGCCGTAACGACGAACCTTGTTTCCCCTCGTGATTGGTACGCAGGACCTGCTCCAGGATTAACGTTGGCGGCCTCACGAGCCTTCTCCTCCTCTACGGCGCGATCCGCTTGCACGTTAAAAGGGGGGTACCTGAGCATCGCAACTCATGGGCTCTTACTGGCTCTCCAACCCTCACCCCCTGGCCTTGACCCACGGCATCGCGACCTGTCATACCAGCGGCGGCTGAGCTCGCTCGAGGGCTGGGACCTGAGGATGTAGAGCATTAAGGAAAGCACGGGGGAGAAGGAAGAAGCTCGCGAGGACCCAACCCAGCAACACCTCAGTTGCCGTCGCGCAGACACGGCACCTCATCGAACGCCGCTCCAAACTCGCAAGATAAGTCACGCCAAAAACTGATCCGACTCAGCACTAAACCCTCGCCTACTGCTGCTCTGTCACAACAAAGCTGCCTACCTTTCTTGCCCAGCGGAGGCTGCTTGAGCGCTAAAGGGGACCTCCTGAGCATCGCGACTCAGGGGCTCTTACTGGACCTCGGGCCGCTCACCTCCTGGCCTTGACCCACGGCATCCTGACCTGTCATACTAGCGATGGCTGAAGCCTACCTGGGGACCGGGACCTGTCAGCGCAGAGCACCAAAGCCCTCATGGGGAAAGAAAGGGGGAGCTGAGCTGGGGTAGAATAAGCGTCTCGCACCGATTCATCATAAGGACATAATATTCACAAAACATGGCCGGCGCCTTACATACCCCCGCGGGGTGCTATTTCGATTCTTTACAGGAAATAAAAGGTGCTAATCCTAAGGAACGCCGACTACGCGTGCCTCCGCAGGAGACGCCATCATCAACAGTGGGCCGCCGGGCGCCGGCGCCAACCCCATCCAGATCACTGGCGCCGGTAGCCTGAAGCGCCCGCCTGGCTCCGGGCACGGCGCAAGCTCGGAGGCTCGTAGCTGTCGTTGCTCGTCTCCAGAGTCACCAGAAGCTCGGCGGAGGCGCTGGACCCTCCGGTCCCTTCGCTGCTGCCCGAGGAGCTGCTGAGGGGTCGACCGGCGGGCCTGGTCCTTGCCACGACGACGCCCTGACCGCCCTTCTCGGGGCAGCATTCCAGCCGGCGTCCTTCCACGTCGAAGACCTTGAAGAACATCAAGGAAGCGCCATCGTATTCCAGATGGATCACGAGGGCTCCCCTCGTCCGGCAGACCCGGGCGATCCCGCCCCAGCCTCGGGTCATGTAGACCTTGCCCAGAGCGACAACCGCAACCTCCACTCCGGTCGCAGGGGTGCTGCAGCCAGCATGCTGCAACCAGAGCTCCAGAGAGGCCCTCTGCGGGATCTCGAAGGCGAAGGAGGGAGGAAGGCGAATCTAAGATTGAGGAGGCATGGCAGCGTGGAGCACAAGCTCTCGGGAGGAGCCCTCGGCATGGACCCCAGGAGGAACGACGCGCCCCGCCATGACCCGCCGGCGCCGACGGCGGTGTCGCCCGTGGCGCTCGGCGTCTACTCCTTCAGGGCCCTCAATGCGCGCGTACAAGGGCAGCGGGAACCCCGGCGGTGGCCGCTCGTGCCAGGGCCTCGACACCTCCTACCGGGCGCCCTCATCTCGGTGGCAGAGGGCTAGCCGTTTTTTCGGCGGAAGCGGGTCGGGATCCTCTCGGGGGGCCTTTCCCTTCTCTTCGGCAGAAAACCGGCGGATCGGAGCCATTGTCGCAATGCGGAGCAACGGCGAGGATGGAGAAGAAGGAGCAACAAGAAGAGATGGACTGGAAGGGCTCACGCCGTTCCGTACATATAGCCGGAGGAGGCCAACCGCCGGCCTCCATGATCAGAGGTAATCATGAACCATTTCTGCGTGCAGGGACTTGTCAAGTCAGACGGTTGCCGAGGTATCATGGGGAAGCGGAGACGCCCACGACCAATCAATCGCCATGCGGCGCCCAAGGTCGCAGGCTGTTGGGGCTCGCGGCGCTTCGCACTTGCCCCTTCGCTTCTCTGCTAAGCCAAGTCCGGGCGCGCCTTGGGCCCGGGGGCTACTGTCGGTGTTCTGGGAACGGGGGTCCCAAGACTTGCCAGCCTGCAGCGTGCGGCGTGGCTCAAGTGGGGGCCCAGCACGGCCCAGCTTCATTAGCTCAAGCTCAAGACCCTCGCGAGGGGCCAAGCCTTGCGGGGCGGACGACATGAACCTCCCTCAGGAATAGCCTCGTCAGGCAGGCTCGCGAGGTGGCGGAGAGATCAAGGCAGGGTACCTCACGAGGGTGCCCCATGATGAAAGCCATGACGATCAAGGCCAGGCGGGTGCCAGCCCATGCAGTGTCCTCGTTTCCCCTTTGGTGCAAAGGAGGCAAGCACAGGCCAAGGCATCAGGCAAAGGTTACCGCTTCGGTGCAACAAGACCAAGACCAGCAGAACGGCAGGATGGAGGTCATCGTGTAGCCCAGGACGGCGTCACCGTCAGAGTCTTTGGCAGCCGAAGACCAACTTTAGTCAGGATAAGTGTACTAGATGTTCCCCTTTAAAATGGCCAATTGTTGGCGCCCTTCCCGCTCATTATTTGGGAAGAGGCCCAGGGCCTCCCTCTATAAATAGGACTAGCCACCACAAAGAGAAGGGGCAGACTGAAAACAAGTCGAACCCCCTAGAGAGAGAGAGAGAGAGAGATAGAGGCGATCGAACTCACCCAAGCAGTTCATCGCACCAGCCCAAGAACACCCCTCGCGAGGCTGTTCTCCCTTTGTATTGTTCATCATCAGCCCCTGAGGCAATCCACCACACCACACACTGGAGTAGGGTATTACACCACAACGGTGGCCCGAACCAGATAAACCTCGTGTCTCTTGTGTTGTTCATCGCTCGTAGTTTAGATCCCTCGCTAACCATCAACGCGTGAGTTGGTAGGGGAAAGATCTCCGCGCGCACCCCAGTGTTCGAACCTCAGGGGTCTGCCGGAACCCGAAATCCGACAAAATGCTGGGCTCCACTGGGCTGTAGACTGTTCATGTGGTTGGCACTGCAGCGAATACTTTGGACCTCCGATCATAGACTCCGGCATGGACTTCAGGATGCTACTTCAGTATGTTTCCCGTGTGATTAAGAGGAGGACTCGGTGGACCATATAATTCTCCAATGTGTCTACTCGAGGCAAGTGTGGTTCCAATGCTTCAGGTGGGCTAAGATCGACATGCGGATGATGCCCTCGGCGACGGATATATTACATGAATGGTGGCCAATTGCCCGGAAGCGGATCCCCAAGGGGTATCGAAAGGGATTTGATTCGCTGGTGCTACTGACTTGTTGGAGTATTTGGAAGCAAAGGAATGGACGAGTTTTTGGTGGCCTAGGCATTAGCAAGGAAGAGGAACTCTCCACAAAGATCTACCAAGAGCTGCGACTTTGGCTAGCGGCAGGAGCAAGGAGTGTACAACACTTGTGTGAGTAGTTGTGTATGGTAGGAGTAGGAGTGGGAGTCTCTTTGGCTTCGCCGACTTGTGGTGACGGCCAGACCAATCCTCTTGTAATTATTTCTCCCTTCTATAAAGCTTAGGTACGCTCTTGGCGTACTCTCAATTTTTTTTGGCATAGATCAAGATTAGGATTTGTCACTCTGAGTCGGAGAGGTATCTCTGGGCCCTCTCGGTAATACACATCATAAGCTTGCAAGCAAACGACTAAGGAGTTTAGTCACGAGGTGATGTATTACAGAATGAGTAAAGAAACTTGCCGGTAACGGGATTGAACTAGGTATAAAGATACCGACGATCGAATCTCGGGCAAGTAACATACCGATAGACAAAGGGAATATGTTGTTGATACGTCCATTTTGCATCATGTTTTCCTACTGTTATCTATGATGTTTTTATCCATAATAATGCTTTTTGGAGTAATTATAATGCCTTTTCTCTCATAATATGCAAGGTATACACAAAGAGAGAGAATTCCGGCAGCTGGAAATCTGGACCTGGAAAAGCTACGTCAGGCCACCTATTCTGCAGAACTCCAAACAAGCTGAAACTTCACGGAGATTTTTATTGAATATTTGAAGAATATTGGAACAAATAACTACCGGAGGGGGCCCACCAGGTGGGAACAACCCACCTGGGCGTGCTAGGGAGCCCAGGCATGCCCTGGTGGGTTGTGCTCACCCAGGACCACCTCCGGTGCCCGTCTTCTGCTATATAGGTCATTTTGACCTAGAAAAAAAACAAGGAGAGGAATTTTGGGATGGAGGGCCACCATCTCGAGGTGGAACTTGGGTAGGAGCACTTTTGCCCTCCGGCGAAGCGATTCCGCCGGGGGAACTTCCCTCCCGAAGGAGGAAATCATCGCCATCATCATCACCACCAACTCTCCCATCTTGGGGAGGGCTATCTCCATCAACATCTTCAACAACACCATCTCATCTCAAATCCTAGTTCATCTCTTGTGTTCAATCTTGTTACCAGAACTATAGATTGGTACTCGTGGGTGACTAGTAGTGTTGATTACATCTTGTAGTTGATTATTACTATATGGTTTATTTGGTGGAAGATTATATGTTCAAATCCAATATGCTATTTAATACTCCTATGATCATGAGCATGATTATCATTTGTGAGTAGTTACTTTTGTTCTTGAGGTTACGGGAGAAATCATGTTGCAAGTAATCATGTGAACTTGATATGTGTTTGATATTTTGATAGTATGTATGTTGTGATTTACTTAGTGGTGTCATGTGAACTTCGAATACATGACACTTCACCATATTTGGGACTAAGGGAATGCATTGTGGAGTAGCAATTAGATGATGGGTTATAGAGTGATGTAAGCTTAAACCCCAGTTTATGCGCTATTCGTAAGGGACCGTTGGATCCAAAAGTTTAATGCTATGGTTAGAATTTATTCTTAATAATTTTCTCGATTTATGGATGCTTATGGAGGGTTAATCATAAGTAGGAGGTTTGTTCAAGTAAGAACAGCACCTAAGCACCAGTCCACCCACATATCAAATTATCAAAGTAGCGAACACAAATCGAACCAACATGGTGAAAGTGACTAGATGAAATTCCCGTGTACCCTCAAGAACGCTTTGCTTATCATAAGAGACCATTTTGGCCTTTCCTTTGCCTCAAAAGGATTGGGCTACCTTGCTGCACTTTTGTTACAACTATTGTTACTTGCTCGTTACAAATTATCTTGCTATCCAACTACTATGCTGCTTACAATTTCAGCACTTGCAGACATTACCTTGCTGAAAACCATTTGTCATTTCCTTTTGCTCCTCGTTGGGTTCGACACTCTTAATTATCGAAAAGATATACAATTGATCCCCTATACTTGTGGGTCATCAAGGCTATTTTATGGCGCCGTTGCTGGGGACTGAAGCGCCTTTGGTAAGGAAACATCTATATAGTGTGCTGAAATTTATTGTCACTTGTTACTATGGAAAACAATCCTTTGTGGGGTTTGTTTAGGGTATTTTCACCTTGACTGGAACCACAATTAGCTACCCCTAAACCTACTGCACCTACTGAAAATATTGAATACGAAATTCCTTCGGGTATGATAGAACATCTGCTAGCTAATCCTTATGCAGGAGATGGAACCGAACACCCTGATATGCACTTGATATATGTAGAACAAATTTGTGGATTATTTAAGCTTGCAGGTTTACCCGGAGATGAAGTTATGAAGAAGGTTTTCCCTTTATCTTTGAAGGGAAAAGCATTGGCATGGTATAGGCTATGCGATGATATTGGATCCTGGAATTGGAATCGATTGAAATTGGAGTTCCACCAAAAAAATTATCCTATGCATCTAGTTCATCGTGATCGGAATTACATATATAATTTTTGGCCTCGTGAAGGAGAAAGTATCGCTCTAGCTTGGGGGAGGCTTAAGTCAATGTTATATTCATGCCCCAATCATGAGCTCTCAAGAGAAATTATTATCCACAATTTTTATGCTCGGCTTTCTCGTAATGATCAAACCATGCTTGATACTTCTTCTGTTGGTTCTTTTATGACGATGACTATTGAATTCCGGTGGTATCTTTTGGAAAGAATTAAACGCAACTATGAATATTGGGAACTCGACGAAGGTAAAGAGTCAAGTATTAAACTCAAGTATGATTGTGTTAAATCTTTTATGAATACCAATGCTTTTCAAAAGTTTAGCACTAAATATGGACTTGACTCTGAGATAGTAGCTTCCTTTTGTGAATCATTTTCTACTCATGTTGATATCCCTAAAGAGAAGTGGTTTAAATATCTCCCACCTATTAAATAAGAAATCAAAGAACCGGTACCTCTTGGGGATATAACTATTGGATATGACCCGCCCAGGAGGGGCCGGGTTATCCTAATGACGGTTCATTTAAAGAAAGCCCATGAGCGTGATGAAGTGCTACCTCTTGAGCATGCGTTGGTTCCCTTGAAAAGGAAAAGGTGATGCAGCAAAGTAGCATAAGTATTTCCCTCAGTTTTGAGAACCAAGGTATCAATCCAGTAGGAGACTACACGCAAATCCCTAGTACCTACTCAAACAATTAAGAACCTTTCAACCAACGCGATAAAGGGGTTGTCAATCCCTTCACGGCCACTTGCAAAAGTGAGATCTGATAGAGATAATAAGATAAATATTTTTGGTATTTTTGTTGTATAGATTGAAAAGTAAAGATTGCAAAATAAACGGCGACAAAAATAGCTAGTTGGCGGGAGATTAATATGATGGAAAATAGACCCGGGGGCCATAGGTTTCACGAGTGGCTTCTCTCAAGATAGCATATTTTACGGTGGGTGAACAAATTACTGTCGAGCAATTGATAGAAACATAGTTATGAGAATATCTAGGCATGATCATGAACATAGGCATCACGTCCCTGAAAAGTAGACCGAAATGATTCTGCATCTACTAATATTACTCCACACATAGACCGCTATCCAGCATGCATCTAGAGTATTAAGTTCATAAGAACAGAGTAACGCATTAGGCAAGATGACATGATGTAGAGTGATAAACTCAAGCAATATGATATAAACCCCATCTTTTTTTCCTCGATGGAAACAATACAATACGTGCCTTGCTGCCCCTGCTATCACTGGGAAAGGACACCGCAAGATTGAACCCAAAGCTAAGCACTTCTCCCATTGCAAGAAAGATCAATCTAGTAGGCCAAACTAAACCGATAATTCGAAGAGACTTGCAAAGATATCAAATCATACATATAAGAATTTAGAAAATAATCAAATATTGTTCATATATAATCTTGAGCATAAACCCACAATTCATCGGATCTTGAAAAACACACCGCAAAAAGTATTACATCGAATAGATCTCCAAGAGAATCGAGGAGAACTTTGTATTGAGATCCAAAGAGAGAGAAGAAGCCATCTAGCTAATAACTATGGACCCGAAGGTCCGTGATAAACTAATCATGCATCATCGGAGAGGCCATGGTGTTGATGTAGAAGCCCTCCGTGATCGATTCCCCCTCCGACGGAGCACCGGAAAAGGCCCCAAGATGGGATCTCATGGGTACAGAAGGTTGCGGCGGTGGAAAAAGTGTTTCGTGGCTCCCCTGGATGTTTTCAGGGTATAAGAGTATATATATAGGCGAAGGAAGTCGGTTGGTGGAGCTACGAGGGGCCCACGAGGGTGGGGGGCGCGCCTCCCTGCCTCGTTGCTACCTCGTTGCTTCCTTGACGTCCACTCCAAGTCTCCTGGATTGCGTTTGTTCCAAAAACGATCCTCACGAAGGTTTCATTCCATTTGGATTCCGTTTGATATTCCTTTTTCGCGAAACACTGAAATAGGCAAAAAACAACAATTTCCACTAGGCCTTCGGTTAATAGGTTAGTCCCAAAAATAATATAAAAGGTATATTAAAGCCCGTTAAACATCCAATACAGATAATATAATAGCATGGAACAATAAAAAATTATAGATACGTTGGAGACGTATCAAGCATCCCCAAGCTTAATTCCTGCTCGTTGTCGAGTAGGTAAATGATAGAAACATAATTTTTGATGTGGAATGCTACCCAACATAATTTTCAATGTAATTCTCTTTATTGTGGCATGAATTTTCAGATCCAAGAAATTCAAGATAAAAGTTCAATATTGACATAAAAATAGTAATACTTCAAGCATGCTAACCAAGCAATTATGTCTTATCAAAATAACATAGCCAAAGAAAGATTATCCCTACAAAATCATATAGTTTGGCCATGCTTCATTTTCGTCACACAAAATGCTCCCATCATGCATAACCCCGATGACAAGCCGAGCAATTGGTTCATACTTTCTAACGCGCTTCAGCCTTTTCAACCCTTACGCAATACATGAGCGCAAGCCATGGATATAGCACTATGGGTGGAGTAGAGTATGATGATAGGGGTTATGTGAGGAGACAAAAAGGGAGAAAGTCTCACATTGACGCGGCTAATCAACGGGCTATGGAGATTCCCATCAATTGATGTCAATTTGAGGAGTAGGGATTTCCATGCAACGGATGCACTAGAGCTATAAGTGTATGAAAGCTCATCAAAAGAAATTAAGTGGGTGTGCATCCAACTTGCTTGCTCACGAAGACATAGGGCATTTTAAGGAAGCCCATCATTGGAATATACAAGCCAAGTTCTATAATGAAAAATTCCCACTAGTATATGAAAGTGACAAAATAAGGAACTCTCTATCATAAAGATCATGGTGCTACTTTGAAGCACAAGGGTGTAAAAAGGATAGTAACATTGTCCGTTCTCTCTTTTTCTCTCATTTTTTTTCTTTTTTTTATTTGAGCTTCTTTGGCCTCTTTTTTTATTTGGGCTTCTTTGGCCTCTTTTTTTTCATCCGGAGTCTCATCCCGACTTGTGGGGGAATCATAGTATCCATCATCCTTTCCTCACATGGGACAATGCTCTAATAATGAAAATCATCACACTTCTATTTACTTACAACTCAATACTTATAACAAAATATGAAGCTATGTGAATGCCTCCGGCGGTGTACCAGGATATGCAATGAATCAAGAGCGACATGTATGAAAGAATTATAAAGGTGGCTTTGCCACAAATACGATGTCAACTACATGATCATGCAAAGCAATATGACAATGATGGAGCGTGTCATAATAAACGGAACGGTGGAAAGTTGCATGGCAATATACTCGGAATGGCTATGGAAATGCCATAGTAGGTAGGTATGGTGGCTGTTTTGAGGAATATATAAGGAGGCTTATGTGTGATAGAGCGTATCATATCACGGGGTTTGGATGCACCAGCGAAGTTTGCACCAACTCTCGAGGTGAGAAAGGGCAATGCATGGTACCGTAGAGGCTAGCAAATTGTGAAAAGGTAAGAGTGCGTATAATCCATGGACTCACATTATTCATAAAGAACTCATATACTTATTGAAAAAGTTTATTAGCCCTTGAAGCAAAGTGCTACTATGCATGCCCCTAGAGGGATAGATTGGTAGGAAAACACCATCGCTTGTCCCCGACCGCCACTCATAAGGAAGGCAATCAAAGAACACCCCATGCTTCAAATTTGTCACACAACGTTTACCATACATGCATGCTACGGGACATGCCAACCTTAACACAAGTATTTCTCAATTTCACAATTACCCAACTAGCATGACTCTAACATTACCACCTTTATATCTCAAAACCATTATCAAGTATCAAATTTATAATAGTATTTAATGCACTCTATATGAAAGTTTTTATTATACCCATCTTGGATGCCTATCATATTAGGACTAATTTTCTAGCCAAAGAAAATTACCATGTTGTTCTAAAAGACTCTCAAAATAATATAAGTGAAGCATGAGACATCAATAATTTTTACAAAATAAAACCACCACCGTGCTCTAAAAAGGTACAAGTGAAGCACTAGAGCAAAATTATCTAGCTCAAAAGATATAAGTGAAGCACATAGAATATTCTAATAAATTCCGATTCAGGTGTGTCTCTCCCAAAAGGTGTGTACAACAAGGATGATTGTGGTAAACTAAAAAGCAAAGACTCAAATAATACAAGACGCTCCAAGCAAAACACATGTCATGTGGTGAATAAAAATATAGCATCGAGTAAAGTTACCGATAGACGAAGACGAAAGAGGGGATGCGTTCTGGGGCATTCCCAAGCTTAGGCTCTTGCCACTCCTTGTTCCAAAATCCATCAAATCTTTACCCAAAAACTTGAAAACTTCACAACACAAAACTCAACAGAAAATCTCATGAGCTCCGTTAGCGAAATAAAACAAACTACCACTTTAAGGTACTGTTTGAACTCATTCTTTATTTATATTGGTGTTAAGCCTACTGGATTCCAACTTATCTATGGTTCATACCCCCCGATACTGGCCATAGATTCATCAAAATAAGCAAACAACACACGAAAAACAGAATCTGTCAAAAACAGAACAGTCTGTAGTAATCTGTATCAAACGCAAACTTCTGTAACTCAGAAAAATCTCCCGAAATAGGAAGACCTATATAATTTGTTTATTGATCTAATTCAATTGGAATCAGTATTTTATCACTTCCTGGTGATTTTTAACAATTATTTTTGTGAGCAGAAAGTTTCTGTCTTTTTCAGCAAGATCAAATAATTATCACCCAAGAAGATCCTATAGGTTTTACTTGGCACCAACACTAATTAAAACATAAAACCACATATAACCAGAGACTATATGAAATATTTATTACTAAACATGAACAAAAATCCAGGAACAAAAATAAAATTGGGTTGCCTCCCAACAAGCGCTATCGTTTAACGCCCCTAGCTAGGCATAAAAACAAGAATAGATCTAGGTATTGTCATCTTTGGTATGCAATCCATAAGTGGCTCTCATAATAGATTCATAAGGTAATTTAATTTTCTTCCTAGGAAAGTGTTCCATGCCCTTCATTAATGGAAATTGGAATCTAATATTTCCTTCTTTCATATCAATAATTGCACCAATCGTTCTAAGGAAAGGTCTACCAAGAATAATAGGACATGTAGGATTGCAATCTATATCAAGAACAATGAAATCAACGGGCACATAATTCCTATTTGAAACAATAAGAACATCATTAATCCTTCCCATAGGTTTCTTAATGGTGGAATCCGCAAGATGCAAATTTAAAGAACAGTCATCAAATTCACGAAAACCCAACACATCACACAAAGTTTTTGGAATCGTGGAAACACTAGCACCCAAATCACACAAAACATAGCATTCATGATCTTTAATCTTAATTGTAATAGTAGGTTCCCACTCATTATAAAGTTTTCTAGGGATAGAAACTTCTAATTCAAGTTTTTCTTAATAGGATTGCATTAAAGCATCAACGATATGTTTGGTAAAAGCTTTATTTTGACTATAAGCATGAGGAGAATTTAACACGGATTGCAACAAGGAAATACAATCTATCACATAACAATTTTCATAATTAAATTCCTTGAAATCCAAAATAGTGGGTTCATTGCTATCTAAAGTTTTGACCTCTTCAATCCCAGTTTTACCAATTTTTGCATCAAGATCTAAAAACTCCAAATCATTGGGACGCCTTTTAACTAAAGTTGACTCATCTCCAGTCCCATCATTATCAAGATTCATATTGGAAAACAAAGATTTAATAGGAGACACATCAATCACTTTTATATCTTCATCATTATTATCATGAAAACTAGAAGAACATGCTTTCACAAAGCAACCTTTTTTAGCACGCATCCTAGCGGTTCTTTCTTTACACTCATCAATGGAAATTATCATGGCTTTGAGAGACTCATTGATATCATGCTTAGGTAGGATAGATCTAAGTTTCAAAGAATCAACATCAAGAGATATTCTATCCACGTTCCTAGCCAACTCATCAATCTTAGGCAATTTTTCTTCAAGCAAAGCATTGAAATTCTCTTCCGAATTCATAATTTCTTTAACACTAGTCTCAAAATCAGAGGGCATCTTTTTAAAATTTCCATAAGAGTTGTTGTAGGAATTACCATAATTATTAGAGGAAATTACTAGGGGACGGCCTAGAATTAAAGTTTCCTCTATACGTGTTGTTACCAAAATTGTTCCTACTAACAAAATTCACATCCATAGATTGATTATTATTCTCAATCAAAGTGGACAAGGGCATATCATTACGATCAGAAGAAACACTCTTATTAGCAAACAATTTCATAAGTTCATCCATCTTTCCACTCAAAACATTAATCTCTTCAATTGCATGAACCTTTTTACTAGTAGATCTTTCGGTGTGCCATTGAGAATAATTAACCATAATATTATCTAGGAGTTTAGTAGATTCTCCTAAAGTGATTTCCATAAAAGTGCCTCCCGCGGCTGAATCTAAAAGATTTATAGAAGCAAAATTCAATCCGGCATAAATTTTTGGTATAATCATCCATAAATTCAAACCATGTGTAGGGAAATTACGTATCATTAATTTCATCTCTCCCAAGCTTGTGCAACATGCTCATGATCAAGTTGCTTAAAATTCATGATATCGTTTCTAAGAGATATGATCTTAGCGGGAGGAAAATACTTAGAGATAAAAGCATCTTTGCACTAATTCCATGAATCATTACTATTTTTAGGCAAAGAAGAGAACCAAGTTTTGGCACGATCTCTAAGCGAAAACGGAAATAGCTTCGATTTAACAATATCATTATCCATATCTTTCTTCTTTTGCATATCACACAAATCAACATAGTTGTTCAGATGGGTAGCGGCATCTTCACTAGGAAGGCCAGAAAATTTATCTTTCATGACAAGATTCAACAAAGCAACATTAATTTCACAAGATTCAGCATCCGTAATAGGAGTAATCAGAGTGCTAATAAAATCATTGTTGTTGGTATTGGAAAGGTCACACAATTTAGTATTGTCTTGAGCCATTGTGACAAACAATCAATCCAACACACAAGCAAACAAGAAGCAAACAAAAAGAAGCGAACAAAAAAGGGCGAATAAAACGGCAAGGGTGAAGTGGGGGAGAGGAAAACGAGAGCCAAATGGCAAATAATGTAATGCGAGGGATAAGAGTTTGTGATGGGTACTTGGTATGTCTTGACTTGTGGTAGACCCCGCGGCAATGGCGCAAGAAATCCTTCTTGGTACCTCTTGACCATGCGTTGGTTTTCCATTGAAGAGGAAAGGGTGATGCAACAAAGTAGCGTAAGTATTTCCCTCAGTTTTGAGAACCAAGGTATCAATCCAGTAGGAGACTACACGCAAACCCCTAGTACCTGCACAAACAATTAAGAACCTTGCAACCAACGCGATAAAGGGGTTGTCAATCCCTTCACGGCCACTTGCAAAAGTGAGATCTGATAAAGATAATAAGATAAATATTTTTGGTATTTTTGTTGTATAGATTGAAAAGTAAAGATTGCAAAATAAACTGCGACAAAAATAGCTAGTTGGCGGGAGATTAATATGATGGAAAATAGACCCGGGGGCCATAGGTTTCACGAGTGGCTTCTCTCAAGATAGCATATTTTACGGTTGGTGAACAAATTACTGTCGAGCAATTGATAGAAACATAGTCATGAGAATATTTAGGCATGATCATGAACATAGGCATCACGTCCGTGACAAGTAGACCGAAATGATTCTGCATCTACTACTATTACTCCACACATAGACCGCTATCCAGCATGCATCTAGAGTATTAAGTTCATAAGAACAGAGTAACACATTAGGCAAGATGACATGATGTAGAGGGATAAACTCAAGCAATATGATATAAACCCCTCTTTTTATCCTCGATGGCAACAATACAATACGTGCCTTGCTGCCCCTCATCCACTGGGAAAGGACACCGCAAGACTGAACCCAAAGCTAAGCACTTCTCCCATTGCAAGAAAGATCAATCCAGTAGGCCAAACTAAACCGATAATTCGAAGAGACTTGCAAAGATATCAAATCATGCATATAAGAATTCAGAAAAGAATCAAATATTGTTCATAGATAATCTTGAGCATAAACCCACAATTCATCGGATCTTGACAAACACACCTCAAAAAGTATTACATCGAATAGATCTCCAAGAGAATCGAGGAGAACTTTGTATTGAGATCCAAAGAGAGAGAATAAGCCATCTAGCTAATAAATATCACTACAAAAAAAATACACTTCCGTGATGATACATGTTTGTCACAGTAGGTCGCATTTTTTGTCATGCATGTACATCCATGACAAATTTATGACAGAATCAAGATAGTCATACCTGTGCTATCGTAGAAGTGTTCCATGACATTACCAAAATTATCATCATGGAAGTGTCCACTTCCATGATGATAAATCGCGTCCGAAGTGCTTTCGTCAAGGGTGACCGACACGTGGCATCCACCGTAACGGAACGCAGTTAAGCTTATCGGGTCGGGTTTTGGATCCGATAACCCGTTAACAGCCCGACCAATGGGGATTTTCCACGGTAAAATCATCATTGGTGGAGGAAACACATGTCGGCTCACCGTTGGGACAGATGTCATCCGCTCATTGGACCGAAGGCGCCTATGATACGGTGACACGTGGCACGCCCAACAGAGGCCCATTCTCGTGAAAAGGCCGCCCGCTTGACTCGGTCAAAGGTGGCGGGCCGCCCACTGAAAGCTCGTTAACGGCCTGTTCGCATATAGCCCATTTACGACCCGCTAACGCAGGCCCGTTACGCCCTATCCGAATTAGGCCCAGTAGCATCATCTGGGCCGTCCAATATGATTCAGCCCATTTTAACTTCCGGCCCATGTGTGGCCCATGACTTCTTTCGGCCCATATGAGGACCTTTGTAACTCTTGGCCCATTAACGGCCCGTGGTGAAACTGGCCCGTAATGAACAATGTATAATTTATACCCATTAACGGCCCGTTATTCCATTGGGCTGTTTCCAGCCCAAGTTATCTTTCGGCCTTCTCAGGGCCCATTGATTCTTGGGCTCATTTGCAGCATTCGGTTACATACGGCCCACATCGCTATTTTTCGCTTCGGGCCAAATTCAGCCCGTCGTTACGGTCGGCCCGTTTGCGGACCGTTAATACGTTGGGCCGTTTTCATGTCAAAAAAACCCGTTGGGCTGTTTTCATGGAGTTATCAAATACGGCCTATTAAAGGCCCGTTATGATCCATGAATAGTACGGCCCATGATTGGCAAAATGATGATACGCCCTGTAGAAGGCCCATGGATCCTACGGCCCGTATGAGGCCCATGGATAGTATGACCCGTAGAAGGCCCATGGATCGTACGACCCGTAGAAGGCCCATGGACCCTACGGCCCGTAGAAGGCCCATTGATCCCTAAGGCCCGTATAGAAGGCCGATGGATCCTATGGCCCGTAGAGAAGGCCAATGGTCCTACGGCCGAACGAAGGCCCATGGATTATACGGCCTGCAGGAGGCCCATGGTTACAACAGTCCGTGTGTTGCCATGATTATTTTGGCCTAGTTACCAAAAATAGGCTATTGTGGCCACTAGAAAAACACAGAACAAGACAATAAGGAAATAAATAAGCAAGCAATTAAGGCTAGCCTATTACCGCTATTACACATATTACATCCACTTGGCATCAAAGTTCGCCACCAGTGCAAATATAGGGAACAAAGCAGCATATTACATACACTGGCCGTCAAAATTGGCCACCAGTGCAAATAAACGCGGCAGCAAAACAAGAGCATAACTGAAACAACTTCAGAAGACTTCAAGAAACGTTATCCTGGGTATCCACCATGCTGGCAATAAGCTTAGCAAGCTGATTAGCTTTGTCCTGTTTGGCGCTAAAATCCTCCAACGCTTGCTGTTGCACCAGAAAGTATGCATCTGAATGCTCCAGGGACTTCCTAGTCCTTCCACTTCTTGTCGCAGCATAGCTGATCGATGTCTTTCAGCTTGTAGTTGAGACTCAAGAAACCGAACTGATTCAGACAGTGAGTTTGAATAGCTTGTGCATGCGGTAGTGGCCAGTAACTCGAACACTAAACCAAGACAGGACTTTGGGGTTGTCTCACTGTCTTCAAGATAGTCTTCCTTAGCTGTTTTATCAGCTTTGTTGGAGACCAACAAGGATGTGTCACTATCTGAACCTTATCTGCATTACTTCCTTTACCATTGCTTAATAAGGCACTCTTCCCCAATATTCGTCAAGATTCTAAAAGAAGAAACAAGCAGACACATAACAAGTTTAGCATGTACTAGTATATGAAACTCATTTCGTGAACCAATTCACTAGTAAGGTGGACAGGATTAAACTACCAAGTCTTCTATTGCCAAGTACTAGTACATAATAAAAGCATCAAACAAACATATATCTATGTCCTATGGTCCTTTGCATTGTCTTGCCAAATCAAAATAGAGACACGGTTCAAATCATATCAGTTCAAGACAAAGCAGCAGTGAAATAATACAAAGCATGGGAAACTACACGGCACAACAAGATTTCAGATGGGTACCACGGGTCTACATGTACAACAACACTATTGGCTCTGTTGTGATGCTAGTAATGTGCATGATATGAAAGTCAACTGTTGAAAGTGCAACTATCCCTTGGTGGTTTTGGTAATTCATAACAACATATAGCTCATTGAGCTAATGCTATTCCAAGACTATTATTTCAGGAAAGCTCAATGAATGGCATGGCATGGATGATGAAAGTGGATCCCTCAAAATACTAAGGACAAAGGATTGTCTCAAGCTCAAAAGCTCAAGACTCTTCATTTTACATTTTAGTGATCCAAGATCACATTGAGTCTATAGGAAAAGCCAATACTATCAAGAAGGGATGAGGTGTTGCTTAATGAGCCTTTTGCCTCATGTGCTTAGTGATATGCTCCAAAACCCTCAACTACTTTCCCACATCCACAAATGACCTAAACCTAAAGCCAAAATCGGTCACACCGATTCTTTCTATCCGGCACCACTGATTCCAAAAGTCACAACCACTGCCACAAACCCAAAGCAAATCGGTCTTACCGATGGGGATCTCGGTCTCACCGAGATGGGGTTGCAATCTCTCTGTTTCCCTTCGTAACGTTTCGGTCCAACCGAAGTGAGCGATCGGTCCCACCGAGATTGCAATGTAAACTCTCTGTTTCCTTTTTGTAACATTTCGGTCTCACCGAAAAGAGCAAATTGGTCCCACCGAGTTTACCTGACCAACTCTCTGGAAAGCTTATTACCAAAATCGGTCCCACCGAGTTTGTGTAATCGGTCTCACCGAGATTACGTTATGCCCTAACCCTAACCATATCGGCCTCACCGAGATGCATGTCATCCCCATCAAAATCACTAACGGTCACTAGGTTTACTAAATCGGTCCGACCGAGTTTAACGATTCGGTCCCACCGAGTTTGGTAAATTGTGTGTAACAGTTAGATTTTGTGTGGAGGCTATATATACCCTCCACCTCCTCTTCATTCGTTGAGAGAGCCATCGACCGAACCTACACTTCCAACTTACCATTTCGAGAGAGAACCACCTACTCATGTGTTGAGGCCAAGATATTCCATTCCTACCATATGAATCTTGATCTCTAGCCTTCCCCAAGTTGCTTTCCACTCAAACCCTCTTTCCACCAGATCCAAATCCTATGAGAGAGAGTTGAGTGTTGGGGAGACTATCATTTGAAGCACAAGAGCAAGGAGTTCATCATCAACACACCATTTGTTACTTCTTGGAGAGTGGTGTCTCCTAGATTGGCTAGGTGTCACTTGGGAGCCTCCGACAAGATTGTGGAGTTGAACCAAGGAGTTTGTAAGGGCAAGGAGATCGCCTACTTCGTGAAGATCTACCGCTAGTGAGGCAAGTCCTTCATGGGCGACGGCCATGGTGGGATAGACAAGGTTGCTACTTCGTGGACCCTTCGTGGGTGGAGCCCTCCGTGGACTCGCGCAACCGTTACCCTTCGTGGGTTGAAGTCTCTATCAACGTGGAGGTACGATAGCACCACCTATCGGAACCACGCCAAAAACATCCGTGTCTCCAATTGCGTTTGAATCCTCTAAACCCTTACCTTTACTTTCTTGCAAGTTGCATGCTTTAATTTCCGCTGCCAATATACTCTTTGCATGCTTGCTTGAATTGTGTGATGATTGCTTGACTTGTCCTAAAATAGCTAAAATCTGCCAAACTATAAAATTGGGAAAAGGTTAAGTTTTTATTGGTCAAGTAGTCTAATCACCCCCCCTCTAGACATACTTCAAGGTCCTACAAGTGGTAGCAGAGCTTTGGTCTCCATTTGCTTTGATTTCCATAGCTTTTGGTGGTCATAGCCTTGGTTTCACAACCTAGGAGAGTATGGCGTCTAGCGGGGGAAATTATCACCGTAGAGGTCCTTACTTTGATGGTACTAATTTTGCTAGTTGGAAGCATAAGATGAAAATGCATATTCTTGGACCTAACCCCGCCGTTTGGGCAATTATTTGTATTGGCTTGCAAGGTGAATTTTTCGATGGGAGAGAACCGAACCGTGAAGCTAATGCGGAAGAACTGAAGATGCTACAATACAATGCTCAAGCATGTGACATCATCTTCAACGGATTGTGCCCCGAAGAATTTAACAAAATCAGCCGTCTTGAGAACGCAAAGGAAATATGGGATACTTTGATTGATATGCACGAAGGTACCGAGTCCGTCAAGCAATCCAAGTTGGATGTGCTCCAAAGTCAGCTTGACAAGTTCAAAATGAAGGATGGTGAAGGTGTCGCTGAAATGTACTCTAGGCTTGCTCTTATCACAAATGAGATTGCCGGCTTAGGGAGTGAAGAGATGACCGAAAAATTCATCATCAAGAAGATCCTAAGAGCATTGGATGGAAAGTATGATACCGTGTGCACATTGATCCAAATGATGCCAAACTACAAAGATCTCAAGCCAACGGAAGTCATTGGAAGGATTGTTGCTCATGAGATGTCACTCAAGGATAAGAAGGAACTTCACAACAAGTCAAGTGGTGCTTACAAAGCCTCAAGTGAAACCCCCACATCATCAAGTGAGAAACCGACCTTCAATGAAAAATTGAGCTTAATGGTGAAGAACTTCAACAAATTCTACAAAAGTAGAAGCAAAGAAAGAAGCTCCAAGTCAAGGTCTTACAATGACAAAAGATCTTCTAGTCGTGAGTGCAATTGCTACAATTGTGGAGGACCCGGACACTACTCCAATGAGTGTACGGCACCCTATAAAAGAAGAGAAGATTCTCCAAAAAGAAGAAGCAAAAGAGAAGAATCACCTCCGAGAGAGAGGAGGAGTAGAGATGATCATTATGAACGAAGACCCTCACGGAGAAGCAAGGATTCGGAAAGGAAGGACAAGTCATCAAGGAGCTACACAAAACGAGGACATCAAGCTCATGTTGGTGAATGGGTTTCCGGCTCCGACTCCGACAATCACTCCGAGAGAAGCTATCACTCCGACTCCGAACATACTCAAGATGAAGGTGTTGCCGGTCTAGCACTTGTGTCAACCAACTCCTACGACATATTTGATTCACCAAATGAAGGAATTGGAAGATGCTTCATGGCCAAAGGTCCTAAGGTAACACATCCCGAGTATGTGGATTTTAATAGTGATGAAGATGACTTGCTAGGTGATGATGATTTACTTGTTGACAACTCTAGTGATGAATACTGTGATCCAACGTCAATTAATCATGCTAATCAAACGAATGACAATGATAAGGAGAAAATTGAGCTTCTCACTAAAGAACTAAACACTCTTAAGTTGGCTCATGAAACTATATTCGAAGATCATCGAGAACTTTTAATGGCTCATGAGAAGTTACGCTTTGAAAAGCTCAATCTTGAGCAAGAGCATGAGTTCTTAAAAGCAATCAATGATGATCTCCGCAAGAAAAGTTCTTCTTACATTGCCAAGCGTTTACTCTTATCTACTTACATGCCTCAAGTCAAGTCTAGTAACAAGTACAAGAAAGATACTTCCTCTAGTAGTAACAATAATAATGTCAAATCCAATGTTGTTGTTTCTAGTAGTTCTCTTGATTCCACTAATGATTCTCTTAGCCAAGTTACACTTGAGCAAGAAAATAGTTTATTGAAGGGAATTATAGAGAAAGGTGTTTACAAGAGCCTTGCCGAGAGTAAGCAATTCGAGGAAATTGTACGCAAGCAAGGAAGGCCCCGGAAGAATCAAGGTGTTGGTTTTGAATGAAATTTCAACGCCAATGGAGTTGAGTGGGAAGAAGATCAATACCCCAAGACAAAGTTTGTTCCTCAACAAGAGAAGTATGATCCTACTTCCTCCAAGGGCACACAAGCTCAAGATGATCTTCCACCACAAGACCACAAGAACAAAGGCAAGGACAAGCTTCAAGAAGAGATTGATGCATTTGAAGAAGCACCTAAAGCCTCGTTCGAGTGGGTCCCCAAGACTACGCCAAGTTCTACTTCATCAAGTACAACTACAACTCCAAGGATTCCCATCAAGATGATGTGGATCCCAAGAAGAAGAACTAGAGAGTTCTTGAGGGTGACTCCGCCAACATTCTTCACTCACATCATTTTGGCAAGAACAAGTGCAATCAACTTTCACATCTTGCACTAGTTCAAGGAGTCACAAACCCTCATGTTGGTAAGGCAAGGGACAAGGTAACCAAATGTTTTCATGGACATCATCTTGTGTGTGCATCACTCTATGTCTATGGATATTGTTGTTTGTTCCTTGTGGGACTAACCCATGTAGGCAAGTTGAAAGTGCAACTCACTCCAAAGGATTGCTCCAAATGATCTACATCAACATTGAGCATCTACATCTTCAACACCTACATGAAGTCACCATCGACAAAACCCAAGGTTAGTTCATCCCTCTAAGGGGGGATCTCACATCTATTGGGGAGCTTAACTCTAAGAATTGAGTCAAAGCAACTCTAATGGTGTGAACACATTAATGCATTATGTAAAAGTGGTAACCCCACTTGAGCTTAAACGATGAGTATGACCTATGATCAAATGTTCTCATTTGACTCCTAAGTCAATATACTCATATATAGATGACCTAGTCATCGCCAATTGTTTGATAGATGCTAAAATTGGTTGTGCATGATTTGCCACATATTTCATTTGCCATCTTATTGTGTGAGCATGTTGATGCATATTTTACTCATTCAAGGACATCCACTTGTTATTTTGCTTGTTTGGTTTCTTTTCTTTGTGCCAAGTGGATGGACAAGAATGCCTAAGAACCTTCTTTAGCTATCCATGCTTTTCTCGTCTCAAACTCTATTCATGCTACATCACAAAATTTGATCAAGTTAGATTCGAACCGCTCTGTGTGAGGAGCACTCGGAGTCCCCGATTCGTCATAGACTTAAACTTCCAAAACCTCTTAGTGATTCTCGGTCTGACCGATCCTACCATTTCGGTCCTACCGAGATCATCAAGTTGATCTGAGTTTTCAATCTCGGTGCAACCGATTTGAACTTTTCGGTCTCACCGATTTGGTGTAATTGAACACAGTTATGCATCTCGGTGCCACCGAGTTGTTCCACTCGGTCACACCGACAGGGTCGGGCTATATATAGTCACGGGCAAAATTTTGGAAATTTCTCCGAAACCCTTCGCCCGCGCATCAGCTCGCTCTGCCATCGTGGTCTCCGGATCGTCTCCTCGTCGCCAGCAGCCTCCTGTCGCTGGTCTTCGCCGCCATCAACGGATTTTGTCCCCGCCGTTGCCGCCGTAGCAAGTCCACCGCCAAGTTAGGGTATGGACTTGATCTTTGTGCTATCCACGTCTGACTCCTAGCACATTGTTCTCATATTGAATCTTGCCACGATTGCAACTCTTCTATCCAGCCAAAGTAGTTCATAGATTAGATGAGATTCAAATTTTTAGGTTTAGGTTTCCGCCGAAACCATCTCGGACCCACCGAGTTGAAAAACTCGGTCTCACCGATTTGGCTTATGCCATTACACTAGTGACTCTCGGTCTGACCGAGATTACTAATAGGTGCAACCGATTTGAGGATTCTGTGAAACCCTAGCAGTCTCGGTGCCACCGAACTGAAACTCGGTCCAACCGAGATCATCAGTTTAGGTTCCAAAACTGCTTCGGTATCACCGAGTTTGAAAATCGGTGGATCCAAAATGCTTTCTGTGGAAAACTAAAACTGAACTTTTGAGTCATTCTTTTGCAAAAACCTCTGCATTTTGTGATGCTCATCTTTTCTATCTCATCTATAAACTCTTCACAGGGTCAGCAGTCAGCTTTTGCAGTATGTCTGATCAAAGTGACAGCCAGAACAGGTCAGAAGAGCAGATAGACTTGAGTGAGGGCACTAGTCCCTCAACTTCAGATGAAGGGAGCAGAAGTACTCCTAGCAATTTGCCTAAGGCTGCTACTAGGCAAAGGAGGAAAAGAACTTCAGATTCAGAGGATGAAGATTACAAAGCTGAGGAAGATGAGGCTACTTCCAAGACATTTATGCCAAGAAGAAAAAGGATCACAATTCAATAGCTCACATTTACAAGGAAATTCCAGACAAGGCATTAGCAACTCACAAGTTTGGATCAGTTCACTTTCTACTGTCAGGGTTGCCAACCATAAATTGTATTCTGAGGCACACTTTGTTGCCCAAGTCTGGTGACCATAACATGATCAGAGGGCATGCCATAAACATGTTGCATGTTTTTGATGTGCTACAGAAGTTTAAAGTCATGATCCTGATCATTGAAACTATCAAGAGGACTGCAGCAGATTAGAAGAGTAGCTGTGGATATGCACCTCAGATTCAAGAACTGATAAACTCAAAGATGGGCACAGGAAAATATCAGTTGGATAAGGAACACTTTCCACTTTATCCAGACTTTGAGGACAATGAGGTTGTCATGAATGAAGATGATCCACAATCAGTTCAAGCTCAGGAGAAGAAGGAGAAGGCAAAGAGGGAGAAGGCTGCCAAGATGCCAACTCAAGAGGAGGCATCTGAGTATTTCTTGAAGAACAAGCAGGAGCATCTTGATTACTTAATAGCATCAACTCTGAGGATTGAGAAGGGATTGGCCACCCTAACTCAAAACCAGGAGAGCCTGGAGAGAATCATAGAACAAAAGTTCTATAACTTAGATGTGAAAGTAACTGAGATTCAGACTGCAGTGGAGGAACTACAAGATGACATGCAGGAGAGGAAGGGCAAGACTACAACCAATGTGTTTGCCAGAGTGCCTAGAGCCCAGAGGTCATCAGCTGTGCCATTTTCTGACACAAGAGCAACTTCGTATGCACCAGCTACAGCCTCAGTGCCACCAGCTCCAGCACCTTCATCAGCTCCAGCTCCATCTACATCAACTGAAGTCTTCGTCCAAGGAGCCATCTCTACACCACCACCAGAAGATCAAGCCTGAGAGTCGATCTAGCACTATGCATTTTCTATGAAATTTTTGGTAACTTGTTGCCAAAGGGGGAGAAAAATGTATAGATCATAGGCTTCGAGAGAGAGAGAGAGAGTGTTGCTTTTGTTCTCTCTTGCTTTATTTGGTGGTTTTTCAAACTTTGTTTGCTTTTGGTTGAGATACTATGTTTGTGAGACATTGGTGATCATGTGTTTGATCATAATCTACACTTATGCATGCTTGATATTATCCTATCTATCTTATGTGATCACTCACTATGCTTGGTGATGAGTGCATGTATTCATTGTTTATTATTTCAAGAGCTCCCCCTAAATTTGTGCATAGTTTTAGATTTGCTTTGGACTGCAAATGCACAATGAATTAGGCTCATGGGTTACTCTTCCATGTCACATACCTTGATTTATTTGGTGGTTTTTCAAACTTTGTTTGCTTTTGGTTGAGATACTATGTTTGTGAGACATTGATGATCATGTGTTTGATCATAAGCTACACTTATGCATGCTTGATATTATCCTATCTATCTTATGTGATCACTCACTATGCTTGGTGATGAGTGCATGTATTCATTGTTTATTATTTTGAGCGCTCCACCAAGATGTATGTGACATGGAAGAGTAACCCATGAGCCTAATTCATTGTGCATTTGTAGTCCAAAGCAAATCTAAAACTATGCACAAATTTAGGGGGAGCTCTTGCTTATCACATACTTCTCAAAGCGATGATGTTATTAAAATCTTATTATCATTTGTCGAAGCTTTGATCTATATATTGTCATCAATTACCAAAAAGGGGGAGATTGAAAGGGCAACTATCCCTAGGTGGTTTTGGTAATTCATAACAACATATAGCTCATTGAGCTAATGCTATTCCAAGACTATTATTTCAGGAAAGCTCAATGAATGGCATGGCATGGATGATGAAAGTGGATCCCTCAAAATACTAAGGACAAAGGATTGGCTCAAGCTCAAAAGCTCAAGACTCTTCATTTTACATTTTAGTGATCCAAGATCACATTGAGTCTATAGGAAAAGCCAATACTATCAAGAAGGGATGAGGTGTTGCTTAATGAGCCTTTTGCTTCATGTGCTTAGTGATATGCTCCAAAACCCTCAACTACTTTCCCACATCCACAAATGACCTAAACCTAAAGCCAAAATCAGTCACACCGATTCTTTCTATCCGGCGCCACCGATTCCAAAAGTCATAGCCACTGCCACAAACCCAAAGCAAATCGGTCTTACCAATAGGGATCTCGGTCTCACAGAGATGGGGTTGCAATCTCTCTGTTTCCCTTCGTAACGTTTTGGTCCAACCGAAGTGAGCGATCGGTCCCATCGAGATTGCAATGTAAACTCTCTGTTTCCTTTTTGTAACATTTAGGTCTCACCGAAATGAGCAAATCGGTCCCACCGAGTTTACCTGACCAACTCTCTAGAAAGCTTATTACCAAAATCGGTCCCACCGAGTTTGTGTAATCGGTCTCACCGAGATTACGTTATGCCCTAACCCTAACCATATCGGCCTCACCGAGATGCATGTCAGTCCCACCGAAAATCACTAACGGTCACTAGGTTTACTAAATCGGTCTGACCGAGTTTAACGATTCGGTCCCACCGAGTTTGGTAAATTGTGTGTAACGGATAGATTTTGTGTGGAGGCTATATATACCCCTCCACCTCCTCTTCATTCATTGAGAGAGCCATCAGACTGAACCTACACTTCCAACTTACCATTTCTGAGAGAGAACCACCTACTCATGTGTTGAGGCCAAGATATTCCATTCCTACCATATGAATCTTGATCTCTAGACTTCCCCAAGTTGCTTTCCACTCAAACCCTCTTTCCACCAGATCCAAATCCTATGAGAGAGAGTTGAGTGTTGGGGAGACTATCATTTGAAGCACAAGAGCAAGGAGTTCATCATCAACACACCATTTGTTACTTCTTGGAGAGTGGTGTCTCCTAGATTGGCTAGGTGTCACTTGGGAGCCTCCGACAAGATTGTGGAGTTGAACCAAGGAGTTTGTAAGGGCAAGGAGATCGCCTACTTCGTGAAGATCTACCGCTAGTGAGGAAAGTCCTTCGTGGGCGACGGCCATGGTGGGATAGACAAGGTTGCTACTTCGTGGACCCTTCGTGGGTGGAGCCCTCCGTGGACTCGCGCAACCGTTACCCTTCGTGGGTTGAAGTCTCCATCAACGTGGAGGTATGATAGCACCACCTATCGGAACCACGCCAAAAACATCCGTGTCTCCAATTGCGTTTGAATCCTCTAAACCCTTCCCTTTACTTTCTTGCAAGTTGCATGCTTTAATTTCCGCTGCCAATATACTCTTTGCATGCTTGCTTGAATTGTGTGATGATTGCTTGACTTGTCCTAAAATAGCTAAAATCTGCCAAACTATAAAATTGGGAAAGGGTTAAGTTTTTATTGGTCAAGTAGTCTAATCACCCCCCCTCTAGACATACTTCAAGGTCCTACAACTGTATACACAATTGAAATTGAAATCAAAAGAGCTATTGATAAGAGCAAACCTGTTAAAGAAACATGCGTGAACATACCTGCTGTGACATTGGAGTTTCGATTGGATCCTTTAATTTAAAAATAAGTTTGTATGAGTAAATACAGTGATACAAGAGCAAAGCAATCATAGTTAAAAAGGCACGCCTAAGCGAGCGCTTAAGCGCGCCTAGGCTCTAGGCGTTGGCAAAACGCATTGCGCATAACTACGCATAATCTATGCATAACTGCGCATAACCATGCGCTTTGGTCAGTAAAGCGCAAGGCGGTGGCAAAATGCACAATTAACGCCTAGCGCTTTTTTGAACTATGATAGCAATGGAATCTTAAATTAGAACAGCTATTCTTCAGGTTTAGGCACTTGTTCTACATGAACAGACTACAGTAAGACGCAAGAATAAAATACTTAATAATAGAAAATGAGCTCATAGACCTTACCACATTCTTGGTTCGGACCAAGACAGAACAAGGCGTTCCGATCATCGCCCGAAGAATGTGTCTCGGGAGAACGTAAGGGAATTTGATGAGTTTCTTTATCGGTGAAGTACATTTTCTTGAGTAATTCGATATCGCCACCAAGCATTCTTGAAGATAGCAGAGGTATTAGCACAGGTTACCTCATCCCGAAGTTTCCAAATCGGTCCTTCTCTATAGAGAAAATGGGAAAATTTGCTGTATTATAACCATCATGGAGGTAGGATGTATGGGACGAAGCAAATTAATTGCCATGAATAATATTACTTACACATAACTCCCGGACAAACACCTGCAATCGGCATTTTCCTTCATCTTCAAAGATAATATTTCCAAGATGGGAAGATACGCACATACGATTTAACAACATCAAATGCGATAGATGCTAAACTACGATTGGCTGGTTGTGCTTCCTCCATAGGAATAGGCGTATTAACCGGTGGAGTTAGGGTTCGCCGTGATAGTATGGCCCTTTGGGCACCGGAGCTGCCTTACTAACCGCTCTTGTTTGGGAGCTCTGTGGTGGAGATGGTGTTGTGTCAACAGGAACTGGGTTACTATCGGCTGGGGTTGGGGTTAGATTGGGTGAAGCTGGTTCTCGTCCATCGCAGAGGGGTACAATCTGCGAGAGTTTGGGTTATGTGTGGTAGGGTTGGTTCTTGTGCATGTACAACCGGGGTGCTATCTCCACCAAGAGGTAGCACTGTTTTATTTGAAGACCGTGTTTTTATTCCACTAGATACTGGCATCACCTGCTCCAATTCAAATGGCTGATAAACAGGAAACATAGTTGAATGTACAGACATTGTATGAGAGACAGATGCAATAGATAGTGTGGAAAAAAGAGGGCATGAAATAGTTGACATGTATATTGTTTAACTAAAACGGATAGCATGACATAATTTCACATATATGATGTCTATCTAAACTGGATAGCATAGCATAACATAATTCATAGATATGATGAATAACTAAACAGGATCGCATGACATAAGTCACCTACATGTTATCTAAGTAATCAGGATCGCATCATTTAATTCACATATGTGATTTATATGCTAAACAGAGGGCATTCGATATGATGTCTGAACTAAGAACATGGTGTTGAATATTGTGTATATGATGTCTAAACTATGCAATGCAAGACACCGTATGCATGATATGAGCAGTATAACGTGCCAAGTTAGAGCATACACCTCCGTGGGTGAATAGGACTGGTCATCTGTCTCTTAATCCATCTCTTGAGGAGCTATCGGGACCCAACAAGAGATCTGCTTGACTGTGTAGCACTGCGCTGCTCAAGGCCTTGTTTTCACTCCAAATTTTTCCATCTCCCATCCAAATGGCTGATTCACAGGAAGAGTAGTTTAATGTACAAACATTGCCGAAAAATGGAAATGTAATGAAGAAAAGGACGGGCAAGATATCCTTCAAATATATGATGCCTGGTTAAACAGGATGGCATTGCACATTTCACATATATTATGGCTGGCTAAAAGACATGAGACTGCATAATTCCCATATATGATATAGAAACTAAACAGGTGGCATTACAAAACATGTCTAAACTAAGCAGATGACATATATGATGTCAAAAGTAGGCACTGCAAGGCAACATATGCATTATATGACTAACATCATCATGCCAAGGTAGAGCAAACACCTTGGGGGTAAATAGGAGTGGTCGTGGCGTGCCTGAATACGCCTCGTAACAGATATCTTCCTCTCGATTACAACTGAGAGGGGTGGGGAGAGTTTGCCATTGAACCCACCATGGAGCGATGTCTGCATGACATTGTATTGCCGCAAAAACTCTTCTCTTTTCTCTACATGTTCAAGATGATGTGTACAATATCGACATGCATACGAAAAAAATATGGTGAGATTATGTAAGGAGAGCATGCAGAAATTTAGAGTGATGGTAACAACCAGTGGATCGACGTTTTTCTGTTGAACCAAAATAGCCCTAATGGATCGACGTGATGTATAGTAATAAGTGATGCAACAAGTGTACAACCTCTTTGTCAGAGCCGTGTCGACCTCAAAGATCATTGGGTTGGTCGTCAAGCGCTTGAGGCAGAGGTGGCTGTCGGAGATGTGGAGGAAGATTTGAGGAATCAGAGACGGCGCCAGTGGCACTGCTCACTGTTGTGATGGATCGATTCGTCGTTGGAGCAGCTCCGTGAGCAGAAGACGCCAAGGTGAAGCAAGACAAGACATACATCGTCAATCTCAAGTGGGATTCTAATAGCATCTCCAATAGATGATGTAAAATGGATGTAAAATTAACATCACCAAAAACCACCGACTACAACAGATGAGGTAAAACTATTGACTCTGAACTTAAGCGTCGAAACTGAAATTTATGTGGAATCTGAATGCTATTGTCGAAATTGAACGCAATGGTAGCAGAGAGGCACTTGACATGTAGTTTAGGAGGGCTGCAGTTCATCTTCAACCTGCACCCCTCGAGCCGCCACCACCACCGGCCGAACCGCTGCCCCAACGCCGCCCATGCCTCAAACAAGTCGCCACCGCCGCCCTGCCAGCCCTTTAGGCCCCCGCCCCACCCTAAACCCTAAGATAGATAGTGGGGTACCTCTCCGTGAGCCCCGCCCCCACTCAAGGGTGGTTCTTCCTTAACTCCGACGAGCCCCCAACCCCTGAAAATCGATCGACCCAAAAGTCGATTCAGTCGACTGAAGTGTGGCTTAATCGGAGCAGAGCAGCAGCACGAGCAAGGGGGAGAGCAGCAGCAGCAGCTGGGCGAGCGAGCGATCGAGCGAGGGCCGGGGCACAAGCAGCAGCGCGAGTGAGTGAGAGCCGGAGAAGTAGCAGCAGATCCAGCTGGTATGGACGCCGCCGCCGTAGGGGCCTCGCACTGAGGGAGAGCCGTCGTGGAGATGTCGCCCGCGGAGCCGGTTTCAAGGTAGCCGCTCCATGGGGGTGCGGGATGGAGCACCGTCGGCGCCGGGAGGTCGAGTTAAGGAGAAGGTGCGATGCGATGAGTGTGCAACCTCTTTGGTGGCGCCGAGTAGGCCTCGGCTTCGTCCGAGGAGTCGGTGAGGATGCTGCGGTTCCGGTGGAGCAGGTTAAGGCGGCGCTGTGGGGATGGAGCAGCCGCGATAGATGAGGCGATCGTCGGAGCAGCTCCTTGGAGGTGGAGGACGGGGCGGCTTAACCGGCGGGACGGAGAGATGGATGACGGATCCTCATCCGGGGAGGTGGACGAGGGACGTCGAGCTGTTGCGGTGGACGACATCGTCGGGGAAGAGGCTCCGGCTGGGCAGCGGTGACGTGTTGGACGGAGGAGGTTGGGGTTCTGTGGCTGGAGCGGAGAGGTTATGCGGCCTGGGATTTCGAATGGCGAAAAGGGGGTGAAGCATGACTTAGGGACGTGCTTGTCCAAAATGTAGGGTGTGTTAAAAAAGTACCCCCCACCGATTTGAACTAGTGGCCCTTTCGGCTCAGGGTTAGAAGGGGGATTTCGCGTGTCGGGATTTGGCAGCTGGTGGGAGTTTTCGCGCGCGTTGTAATTTCGGGATAGTAAGGCGCGGGTTGTGAAGGCGCCAGTTTTGGGAGCACGATATCTGAATTTTTGGGATATAACAAGACGCTAGTTGAATTTTAGGGACAAGCATAACGTGTAGTAATATTGTACTTGTACGTACCAAATCAATTCGCACTTCCCTCAACCAAAGAGAAAACGAAAATAAATAAAACTATTCACACCACACAAAGAGAGAGTCTTGCCCCGTTTTACTATACAAATGCTATTCAAAGCTACTCCCTCCTTCCATCTATATAGGGCCTAATGTGTTTTTCGATACTAACTTTGACCAAATATTAGAGCAATGATATATGACATGCAACTTACACAAAGCACACCATTAACTTCGTCTGTGAAAGGTTCTTTCAATGATATAATTTTCACATTGTGCATGTCATGTACTATTAATCTTGTCAATAGTCAAAGGCGGTCTTAAAAATCTCATTACGCCCTATATAGATGGAAGGAGGAGTATGAATCCATGTTATGTCCGATTAATTTTTTTCGCTTGCTGTATAATGCATGTAACCTACTCATACCAACATTTTAGTGCATTCCCAATGTCTATACTACCGCTGTAATTCGAACTAAATTTGAATTCGTTTCTCTATTTCAATAAGAATCTACAATCATGATTGTTGCTAACTTCAACCATCATAGTTTCCTTGCTATCCGCCAGATATAAATCGGATGGCCTATAATGCAGGATGGCAGGCACACCATCATCAACAACTCCGTTTTTTTATAAGAGTAGAGATAAAATATATTAAATGTAGTATAACATGTTCATAAACACACCATGTGTATCACCGTTATATATATTCACACATGCTTCGGTTTAAAACACTATGATAAATTCTTCAAATATCCGAATTCGCTTTTTATAATGAAGTATATATGATCTCTATTCGTCTTTTACACCCACACAACCCTCTTATCTTTGTAGCTAGCGCTAACTTTCTCTTGTGCATGCACACGCCCGCATCCCTCTCACCCTCCGTCAGCATTCTCTAGCTCCATCGTGCAAATTCGTTGTTTCACTTTAGGTCATTCACCCATGGTGTGTGTAGGCCCCCCAGCTCCTTCTTTACGGCACACATCGATCGATATGCCTCTCTAGCCAGGTGTGCCTAGCATAATCACAAGCTTCCCCTCTTCTCTTGTCACCGTCCATGCCTCACTCCCACCACTCTTTTCATCGTTGTCGTACTCGCACACTTCTCCCCGCTCGATATAGTATGCCTCTCGTACCACCTCCTACATGCATCCCTCTATCTCTATCCTTCTCCTCGTGCCTCGTTTGCTTCTAACACACACATGCATGTATATCGATTGATCTCCCAATATATACCTGGATCGACTTTAACTACCCCCCCCCGTCGATCGACGCACCTCACAAGTTATGTCTCTCCTTTCTAACAAAGGGCGATTGATCTTCCTATGTAGTTATGTCTGCTACCACAGCCACATCGTCCCCCCTCATCATTCATGCATGCCTCCCGACCCGCCTCTCACACGCACGCACGCACAACAAGCAGCCATCTCCTCTCTTATTGATATTGCAGGCGTGCCCTCCGCTTGTCTAGCAAGCCTATCCCACCATTTGTTAGAAGCAACTCCACTACCACCCCTCCAACACTCTAGCTCTGTCTCTCTCCCAACCTTATTCCTCTCCTGCACATATGCATGAATGCCGATCGATCTCCCTTAATACATGAGGCAGATCGATCTCCTTAATACATGAGGTAGGCCTCTCTCCTCCTCCACACATATACCAGCCATTGTACCTCTATAGTTAATTGGGCCTCCCTCTTCCCCCACCACACACCGATAGTCGAGCGCTGCAGGCAGGTATCCATGCCACAGAGACAAACTGCACATATCCCCTCTCACGTTCTAGTAGGCCAGCCACTCTATATCTTTGACGTGGGCACACACAAATTCGATGGCACTCTTTATCGATCACGCGTGCGCACACACACACACATCATCCCTCTTTTCGATTCTATGGACACCTCAAGCCGGTGATACCTCCACTCCCTTCTCGTGGATCGCCCCCTCTCTATATATATTATATCCAGGACTCTATTTCACATACATTGCATATGTTACATTTTTTGATTGACCCCCCCCCCTAAAAACTCTCAAGAACCCACACACTATATCTCTCTAGGTTTGTATATCTCTCACAGAACCCCATGTAGGTGGTGTACGTATACAAGAAGAGAATAGGTGCACCATGCACGTACTCATGCTTCGTGCCCAGCCACACCCGCGCGGGTACACGGTGGAGCTCATTTCTTTACGAAATGGCAGCCCACGTGCTAATTTGAACGCCTATAGCGCTTGTTTACCTGTGGAGGTCGTGGTACCACGCCGCATCTAAACAAAGTTCGACTTGACGCGCTGCGCGCTTATTTTTAAATAAAGTTATAGTGCTCAATGGCACGCATACAGAATATAAAACAATTTTATGGAGAAAAGGTAGTCCGCTCACTATATACAATGGAGCCTTGCATGCCCGGTTTGTCGCTCTTGAGTATCTCACACAAGGCTGCGGTGGCCTCTCTCTCTCTCTTTGTTGGTCACCGATCCGCCGCATCCCGCCCACCGGGGAAAGGGAGTGGTGGCTCTCTTTCTCTCACCGTTGGTCACCGATCCGCCGCATCCCGTCCGCTGGGGGAAAGGGAGGAAGTGCATCGTTTCTTCGTTCGACGGCGCCGAGGCAGCACGTCCCGA
Organism: Aegilops longissima; assembly: GCA_021605205.1. NCBI lineage: Eukaryota > Viridiplantae > Streptophyta > Magnoliopsida > Poales > Poaceae > Aegilops > Aegilops longissima. The sequence goes on along the minus strand of CM038679.1, from coordinate 454,319,171 downwards.
TCTGCGGTACACGCTGTTCTCTCTGACCAAGCTCCAGCGCGGCTGGGCCTACGCCACCTACTCACAGATTTCGCCGCCGCCACCTTGTTACATCCCGACGACCTCCTGTATCCCTCCGCCTTGCTCCATCGCCCGCCTACCCACGCCGCTGCATGTGGATGTTCCATAGTTCTTTGCCCAAAACGTAGCTCGCCCAACAGATTTTCCATATTGCATTCTCGTCCTCACACCGTTTTAGACAAACACAACCGTGTTGTTATCTTACCTAGGGCAAGGAATATGCTTCTTTTTGTCGTCGCATGTGTCATCAACTGTTATTGGCCAAGAATTGTTTCCTTTCTACCTCTTTTTGCAAACAGGGCTATCCATTTCACCTCGTTGCTATTGCGACCTTTTGGTGAACTGCACAAATCACTTTTTTCTTAAGAGTGTTTTGTGCAGTTGTACTAAAATGTCACATGGGCAACGTCTCTACATTTCAAAGGCGATCGCACAAAGGAGATTGGTTTTGCTCTATCCTCCTCATCCAACTCCGAGCCTAATCTTCTCCAACTAGTTAGTCTTAAGAGAGACTGCAAAGGTGACCGGCTTCTATTTATGTGTTTATTGTTTCATCAGCAGTCCTCTATTATCGTAATCACACTTAATATATTTGGAACAGGGACGCTCAGCTCTATTTTAGTGGAACTGCACAAAATTATCGGAATATTGCATGCTCCAGACAGCTACTTTTTTTCCCAACATGCCTTGTTGATTTAGACAGAGCTGGGGGGACGTTGCTGCCAGTGAAAGCATGGATCAATTTTAATTTAACACCTTCTCACAACTCTGTCTTCAGTTGTGATGTAATTATTTGTCACGCTCAATATGCGACCCTATCCAAAAGGAACTCGAAGGTCCCACCAAGGATAGACCCGCATATTGAAACGCTTTTGCAAGGTGGATATCATTACATCAACATTACATAATAGATGGGGATACATACATAAGGCACAAATGCCACAAGAATACATCAACATCATATACAAGAGATCAACATCCGACTACGGATGGAACACAAACAGAAACTCAAACGACATCCACCGCTAGCCAGGCTGCCAACCCGAACCTATCCCCTGATCAAGAAGAAGCGTAAGAAGAACTCCAACACAAGCAAACATCGCCTCGTGTCATGATCATCGCAAACCTGCACCGCAATCGGTGGTGTACTAATCTGTGAGCCACGAGGACTCAAAGAATCCCATTACCATGGGTATCAAGACTAGCAAAGCTTAATGGGAAAGGAAGGGGTAAAGTGGTGAGGTTGCAGCAGCGAATAAGCATATATGGTGGCTAACATACGCAAATGAGAGCGAGAAGAGAAACAAAGGAACGGTCGTCAACTAGTAATGATCAAGAAGTGATCCTGAACTCCTACTTACGTCAGACATAACCCAGAAACCGTGTTCTCCTCTCGATCAACCCCGAAAAGAGACACTCACGGTTACGCACACGGTTGGTGTATTTTAGAAGAGTTTACTTCAAGTTTACTACAACCTGTCGGTGTACTAGAGTAGGGGTACCCTAGTATCCCGAACTCGTGCACGGGCAGTTGCAGCACCCCGCGGCAAGGCTTGCCTGGTGACCGCCAAGGTCCTCCGTGGTTCCTTTGGAGCCAGTCAAGAACAAAGTATTTAAGCCGAGGAGACAAGGCCCCGGCAAGAGGAGCTTGCCGGGAAGGCCACTCAAGGCACACAGAAGAGAAGGCCTCGGCAAGAGGAGCTTGCCGGGAAGGCCCGGAGAGCGACAAGCTTCCGGACGCGACAAGGATTCAGCCGCGGCAAGGCGCTTGCCGCGGCAGGCAACCACTCTTTATCTCCGCTCCAGCTCATCCACCAACGTGTCACCATGGGACCATTCCAGCGCCGCGTGTCAAGAGGCTGGCGCCAGCCGGAGAGCAGCGGTAAGCGGCGCCGACAAGATTGCCATCGTGGTAAGCGGTGGCGCTCGACGGTCCCTCAAGTAATTGTTTAGGCGACATGGACGGGCATTTAATGCTTTTGTCCCTTGCCGCCGAGTTAGGTAGAATACACTGTGCATGTAGCTGTACCAACCGCAACTCCTTTTTCCCTTTTTGTTTTGTCTACGTTACACCTGTTGGTGACCCCTTGAGCATATAAAAGGAGTCCCATGCAACGAGAAGGGGTTCAGCTCATTCAAACCAGAGACACTCATGCTAGGTCTTGTAGCTCCCATGGCTCTCTAGCAAGAACACAATACAATCGCACAAGCAGCAGAGGAGTATTATCTCTCCGGAGAGCTCGAAGTTGGGTAACTGCTCGTGTGCTTCGCCTCGATCTGCTCTTCGTGTAACCTCCGCGCCCCACCGAACCGAAGGGGCTCGGTCCGCCGTCCCATAGGTGTTCGTGGGTCCGATCAGCTTCCCGACATCTTTGGCGCGCTGTAGGGCGCCGAGGCTGTGTGAACCTGATCCGCGCTCACACGAGCAACATCTTCATCATCTTCATCAACATGCCACCGAAGAAGAAGGCTTCGCGGCAGCGGAGCCGCCCACGCCAATCCCGCCGCCATCGGAGCAAATGGATGGTGGGGTAGACACCGCGAAGAACGGGCGCCGACGAGGGAGCTCATGACGCTGCCAAGTCCAAGGACAAGGCCGTGCAGACCTCGGCGTCAGACATGCACCGCGCCGCCTCAGAGCCGCGGGACCGACAGCGTCACGGTATTCACAATACCATACGCTCGTTGGATCAAGACCGAGCTGGAGGATCGCGAGGCCCTCAAGACCAGCGTGCACGCCAGCATGCTGGCACGAGCGGGGTACGGTCGCCAGGACGGGATGCTGCTCCTTCTAACATAGTTAGAAGTCCGAGCATATCCCGCTCCTCGCACCGTTCACCACTGCCGCCCGCCACTCCAGCGGAAGCCTTGGCGAGAGCTCAACTGCTCCTAGACTACCCTCCAACAGCCGACAAAGTCGACGAATGGAGGGCCACCATCCAGAGTCTCATCGGCTTTGCCAACGGCGACACTCCGCGGCAACCAACTACATCGCTGCCGCGGCAAGACGACAAGGCACGAGCCGGTGGCGACGAAACCTGTGGGGGTGCAACCACCATGCACTCTCCACCCCGAAGGCCAAGATCACCAACTCGTCGGATCCACCTCGACAGCGACTCCACCGCGTCATCGGATCCACGAGCTCGCCGTGATCAGCACCAAGTTCTTCAGGAACGGCAGCAAGAAGACGCTCGAACTCGCATCAAGCGCCGAAGAGAAGCGCGACGTCAATCCGACCAGCGCGCTGGGCCCTCTGTTGATATGCATGCGCCAGGGGAACCAGGCGACTTGCCGTACGCGGTAGGTTGCCCTGCGTTCACTCGTGAGCTGCGGCAAGTCCAAAGGGCCAGAAGAAGAATTTCTGCCGACGTGCTGAGAAGTACGATGGCAGGACGATCCGTCGGAGTTCCTCAAAGATCTACACCATCGCGGTGCAAGCTGCAGGGGACGAGACGACAAGATCCTCGCCAACTACTTCCCGCCGGTACTCAAGCCCAATGTCGATCTGGCTCATGCACTTGCCGACGGATCCATATCCTCTTGGCAGATCTATGCCATCAGTTTGTCGGTGTTTTCAAAGCGCCACAAACCTCATGGCCAAGAGAGCGACCTTCATCCGCTGCCCGTAAGGAAGGAGAGTCTCGAGCAAGTTCATTCAGAGGTTCAGCCGTGTACACTACAACATCCCGTATGTCCACCCCGCCGCGGTGATCATGCTCCATCAAAAACGCGGAACCGCAGGATGAGGGAAGAGATGGCGATGTGCAAAGTCAAGGACGCCGGTGAGCTGTATGCCCTGGCCGACAAGTGTGCGCGTCTTTGAGGAAGGAGGAGACTCGGGAAAGAATGCGAAGCAGGATCTCGATAGGAGGAGACCGCCCGGCGAAGAAGAGCCGCGACGGAACAATGAAGGAAGAAGGGCAAAGAGGTGCTAGTTGTCGAGCAGTCCGCAACGGTGGTGCTGCCAAGAAAGCCAAAGTTGGTGGCTCCGCAAGGAGGTTGCCGCTGGCACCGACCGCCACTGTGGCGGCCACGACAAGGTGACAGCTCCAACAAGCAAGATCGCAAGATCCACCGCACCAAGGGCCATGACCTCCAGAGCTGCAAGAAGGTCGAGCAGCTTGTTGAACAGCGAAGGCTGAGTACGAGCGGGCGCGACAAGGAGAAGGCCCAGAAGTCTTTGGGGAGTTAGCAAGAAGCGACCTGGCCGGGAGGACGCCATGAAAGGCCAAGCAGCGGCAAGGAGACAGACCTCCCCGCGGCCGCGACAAGGATGAGGACGACGACGACGATGAAGATATGGAAGACGACGAGACCGATGAGCAGGAGTTCCAGAAAGCCACAGAGGTCCTCTGCGTTGACGGTGGTGCTTCTCTGCATACTTCACACCGCCAACTCAAGCAATGGATGCAGGAAGTTAATGCAGTAGAACCATCCGTAGAGTCACGCAAACCTCTGAAATGGTCCAGCACGCCTATCATCTTTGATATTGAGGATCACCCTGATCGCATAACTGCGGTCAGGTGCTTGCCGATGTTGGTTTCACCAACTATTCGCAACCTCAAGGTCACTAAGATGCTAGTTGACGGCGGGGCCGGCTTGAACCTCATCTCCTCCGCGGTGTTCCAGAAACTCCAAATCCCTGACAGCGAGCTCGAAGAGACTGGCACATTCCAAGGAATCAATCCAGGAAGGAGCAAGCCAAAGGGGAAGATCACGTTTCCGGTAACATTTGGCAGCGAGCTAAACTTCAGGACTGAGAGGGTCACGTTCGACGTTGCTGATTTTCCATTACCTTACAATGGGATACTCGGCCGTCCAGCACTCGCCAAGTTCATGGCAGCCTCTCATTATGCATACAACTTGCTCAAGATGCCAGGCCCGATAAGTTTCATTTCTGTCCATGGCGACAAGAAGGATGCTCTTATCTGCGCTAACAAGATTTACCGGGAGGCAGCAGCTGCAACAGATAGCAAATCACTTGCCGCTGAAGCTCCCGGGGGGAAGAAGAAGACCAAGTCCGGCAAGAGCTCTGATGCCCACTCCGGCAAGCGCACCTCTTCGAGTGCTGCGCCACCGCCGAGGATGCACCATCGAGCTCCACCGGCAAGTGTAAGAAAACGATGGCAGCTCCACCAAAGACCAAGAAGGTGCCCGCCAAGGAGGACGGCACTGGTGGTACCTTCACCATCAGTGCCACTCTCGACCCTAAATAGGAAGGCGCGCTGCTTTTCTTTCTGGGCGAATGTCGACGTGTTTGCATGGCAACCGTCGACATCCCCGTGTTCCTGTGAAAGTAATTGAGCATCACCTAGCTGTCTGTCCTCATCGCGCGCCCGCCAAGCGTAAAGTCCGAAGTGCAAAGGAACGCCAAGAATTCATTGCGAAGAGATCAAGAAATTGGAAGCAGCAGGCCTTGTTAGAGGAGTGCTCCATCCCACGTGGTTGGCCAATCCTGTAGTTGTATCGAAGGCAAATGGGAAATGGAGACTTTGTATCGACTTCACAGATGTTAATAAAGCTTGTCCCAAAGACCCATTTCCTTGCCGCCAAGATCGACCGGATTGTTGACTCCACGGCTGCATGTGATTTGCTTTCATTTCTTGATGCATACTCAGATATCATCAGATCTTCATGGCGTAAGAGGATGAGGAAAACCGCATTCATCACCCCATGTGGCACATACTGCTTTGTACGGATGCCTTTTGGGCTAAAGAATGCTGGTTCAACGCTTGCAAGAGTAGTCCATGACGCTTTTGAGCCGCAAATGCACGTAAATGTAGAAGCCTACATGGATGACATAGTGGTCAAAAGCAAAGACAGGCAACTCTGGTTCAAGATTTAGATGAGACCTTTGCAAATCTGCGCAAGATCAACCTCAAGCTCAACCCCGAGAAGTGCGTGTTTGGAGTCCCTTCCAAGAAGCTTCTCGGTTTTTCGTGGTCTCAGCGGGAATTGAAGCCAATCCCGACAAGATCAAGGCCATTGAGCAGATTGAAGCACCAAAGCGCCAAGGATGTACGAAGACTTGCGGTTGCGTGGCTGCTCTCAGCAGGTTTATCTCTAGGTTCTGCTGAACGTGCTCGCCATTTTCAAGATTTTGAAAAAGGCAGGTCCAATGAAATGGACTCAAGCGGAGGCTGCGCCACAGACTTAAAGAGGTACCTGTCCTCCACTCCAATACTTGTCGCACCTAAGCCACAAGAGAAGTTGCTGCTATATATAGCGGCAAGCAATCAAGTGGTTAGTGCTGCGTTAGTAGCGGAAAGGGAGGCAGATGATGAGCCGGCAACCAAGGCAGATGCATCCAGCGACAAGCAGGGGGCTTCACCGGCGAGCTCTGGTCCCGATAAGGACGGATCTGCGCAGCGCGCGAGAAGACACAGAAAAGGATGGTGCAGCGCCAGTTTACTTTTGTCGCCCCTTCGCAGGGGCTAGGTCAAGGTACTCTGCTGTGCGAAGTTGCTTTTCGCCTCCTCATGGCCTCGAGAAAGCTGCACCATTACTTCCAAGCACATGAGATAACAATCGCCACCGCTTCCCCAAGAGAATATTGCAAAATCCAGAAGCAACAGGCAGGATTGTCGAGTGGGCACTGGAACTGTCAAGCTTTGGCCTCAAGTTTGAAAGCACTTCAACTATCCAACGCAGAGCATTGGCAGAGTTTATAGCAGAATGGACGCCAACGCAGGATGAAGAAGTTCCAGAGACGAGCATCCCCGTCGAGGAAGCAAGCAAAGAATGGCTGATGTACTTTGATGGTGCCTTCTCGCTGCAAGGCGCCGGTGCCGGCGTGCTGCTTGTCGCACCCACCGGAGAACACCTCAAGTACATAGTCCAAATGCACTTTCCCAAGGAGCAAGCAACAAACAACACTGCAAAATTTGAAGGTTTGCTTGCCGGTCTCAGAATCGCGGTAGACCTTGGGATCAAGAAACTCATTGTCAGGGGTGACTCGCAGCTTGTCGTCCGCTAAGTGAACAAAGATTATCAGAGTCCGTTGATGGAAGCCTACGTTGATGAAGTGAGAAAGCTAGAAGAACACTTTGACGGCCTGCAGATGGAACATGTTCCAAGAGCTCAGAATGATATTGCTGATGGCTTGTCAAAGTGCGCCGCACTCAAGTTACCTGTGGAACCAGGGATTTTTGTGCTCAAGCTGACTCAACCGACTGTAACGCCATCAACTGGACACAACAAGAAGAGGAAGTTGATTTCTGGTGACTATTTTCCGCAGAGCTTCCCTGCCGCCACCAAAAGGTCCCCAGGATCAACACCAAAAGTGCTGAGGAGCAGTCTGCTCCGACAAGCCCTAGGGTTTGTTTCGTTGAAGCAGACGCTCCCGACAAGCTTCGCTCCGGCAAGCTTGCCGGGGAACATCAAGCTCCGGCCGAGCCACAGGTTCTTGCCGTAGAAGCGGATGTTCCCACAGCAGCAGATGTGCCTTTAGTCCTTGTTGTCGAGCCACAAGCTCCAACATGGGCACAGCAGATTGTCCATTTCCTTCAGACAGGAGAACTTCCCGAAGAACAAGAAGAAGCGGAGAGAGTAGCCCGGCGCAGTCAAGTATGTACTAGCTTTGTCGACAAAGACGCTGCATGTAAGAAGACTCAACGGTGTGAAATTGAAGTGTATTCACCGGAAGATGGATGTAAGCTGTAGGCGAGATACACAGAGGCATATGTGGTCACCACATTGGCGAAGAGCTATTGCCGCAAAGCTTTCCGCAAGGTTTCTTCTCGCCGACAACCCTCCGTGATGCAATCGCACAAGTAACCAAGTGTGAAGCGTGCAAGGCCCATTCCAAGCAGATACACCAGCCAGCTCAAGCTCTCCGTAACACCTATGGGACCGGCGGACCGAGCCCTTTTGGTTCGGGTGGGGGCGGAGGTCGCACGAAGAGCAGATCGAGGCGGCTAACACGAAGCAGTTTACCCAGCTTCGAGCTCTCCGGAGAGATAATACTCCCACCGCTGCTTGTCCGATTGTATTGTGTTCTTGCTAGAGAGCCATGGGAGCTACAAGACCTAGCATGAGTGTCTCTGGTTTTGAATGAGCTGAACCCCTTCTACGCTGTGCATGGGCCTCCTTTATATGCTCAAGGGGTCACCAACAGTGGCAACGAGACAAGGGCAAAAGGGAAAAGGAGTTGCGGTTGGTACAGCTACTTGTACAAGGTATTCTACCTAACTCGACGACAAGGACAAAGCATTAAATGCCCGCCCATGTCGCCTAAACAAAGGCAACAGGGATCGTCGGGCGCCACCGCTTGCCACGATGGCAATCTTGTCGGCGCCCATCGCTGCTCTCCGCTGGCCTCACAGCCTCTTGACACGCGCGCCTGGAATGGCCCCAAGGTGACACGTTGGTGGATGAGCTGGAGCGGAGATAAAGAGTGGTTGCCTGCCGCGGCAAGCGCCTTGCCGCGCTAAATCTTGCCGCGTCGGAAGCTTGTCGCTCTCGGGCCTTCCCGCAAGCTCCTCTTGCCGGGTCTTGTCTTCTGGTGCCTTGAGTGGCCTTCCGCAAGCTCCTCTTGCCGGGCTCTCTCGGCTTAAATACTTTATTCTTGATCGCTCCAAAGGAACCACGGAGGACCTTGGCGGTCACCAGCAAGCCTTGCCACGGGTGCTGAATCGCCCATGCACGAAGTTCGGGATACTAGGGTACCCCTACTCTATACACCGACAGAGCCTTCGGCTGGTCAAGAACGGTGCCGAGCGCTGTTGGGCCAGGCCCAAAACAAAGGCATCGGGCACGCGCCCAGATCACGCCGTAACTTTCTTCGACTCCACCACGCCCCCACTTAACAGCACGCGTCGAACGTGGCGCCGTGGGAGAGATCGTGGGGTTTTTTATTTGAAAAGCGGAATGTCCGCCCCTCTCCTCCTTATAGACAGGGGAAACAGGGCAGGTCGCCCACCTCGCCATTTGCTGTCTAATTCGAAACCACCGCCTCCCCTTCTTCTCTAGTCTCGAAGAGCAGCGCCCGCTTCCATCGCCACTCAGCGCCATCAACGCCGCCGGTCTCTCCACCGCCCCGCCATGGCTCAAAGCCGATAAGGGAAGGGCGGAAGTCGCCGAGGCGCAGCTGCTCAAGGGCGCTGCGAAGGAGCGGGCCGTTTCCCCACCCCAGCTCGCCGCAAGGGAGCTGAGGGAGAACTACTACCTGTTCGGTCGACGGAGACGCGGATCCGCGACGTATCGGTACTCCCAGCCGCTGCTTCGAATTAGCCCCAACCGGGTACCCTTTCTTCGCTTTTTTCTATTGCGGGCTCGCCACCCTTCTCGAATTTTCTGCGATATCATGAACACCTCACGGGCTTCGCCTCCTTGACTTCACCCCCAATGCTGTCCTGACCATGGCAGTTTTCGCTCATCTTTGTGAAAACTTTGTCGGAATCCACCCAAACGTAGCCCCCTTCCGCCACTTCTTCATGCCCCGAGTTGAGAGAGGAGAGCCACTTGCCGAGGGATTGCTTGGATCTCCAGGATCGGCAAGAAAGAAGCCTATCTCGGAAGGAGAGCTCCGCAGCAAGTGGGAGGAGTGGAGGGCAGATTGGTGTTGATCGCTGAGGAGAACCCGCAGCCCTTCATCGCCAAAGGCCAAACCCCAATAGTGCGCTGCAACGATTGGAGCAACTTGGCGCCGGAAGATGCTAGGTTGAAGATTGCCGTGACCGGATCTTGCGCCTCGTGCTTGCCGGACTCACCGTAGGCGCTGTTGGCGAGATTTTTCGCCGCCAGACGCTTCCCTTGCAGGAGAGGAGGAGACCTGCTTGGGAGTTCCAAAATGCGGCGGACATCGCGAGGCTGCGCCGGGCCTCAACTTCAATTTCACTGTCTTGGAGTTGGATGCGATGTTGCTGGAGCTGTTCAAACACGACCCGATCACCCCGAGTGGTTTAGGTTGCCGAGGGAGTCGCCCCATTGTGCAACAACTCTTCGCCGACCGCATCCGCGTAATGATGCCGCCAGCGATTCGCATGGGATCGCTCCAACCTGGCAAGAGCTCGCGGACGACGCCGTCGCGCGCTTCTTCGACAGCTTGGAAGAAGTGCCGATCCGCCCGACGAGCGTAAGAGCCTCACCGCGACACCACCGACGACAAGATGTAGCGCAACGCCACCAGGATGGAGGAGGCGGCAGAGCCGCCCATACGGCGAATTCGGGTTCACCGTGGAGGAGGCAGAGGCAGCAGAGGCGGCAAGCCTTGTCGAGCGAAGGAGTTCGCCGCGAGGAAGAGCTTGCCGAACCCGAAGCCGAGTCGAGCGAACCCGCCGAGGGTGCTTCTTCCCCACCATCTAGCAGCTTGCCGCAAACAGAGCCCCCGGCTCCACCAAGGAGGCGTCTCCGCAAGGCTAGAGACGAGATGGGGCGGCAGACGGGCCAACAGCCGCAGGCTGCGGCGACGCGCTTCCATCAGGGCAAGCATCTGTTGCTGGAGCACCCCACACCGCTGCAATAACCGGGCGGATCCTCCTGTGCCATCGCTGCCACTCCCGCCAAGCGGTCAAGGGAAACTACCTCCGCCTCGCCGCACCGGAGGCGAGCCGAATTTGATCTTCCGCCAGCTCCGACGAGGAAGAAGAAGAGTAAGCTTTATATTGTGCTTGTATTTCTTCAATTTTGTTGCTTTGCCTTGTATCTGATTTGCTTTATTCTCAACTCTTTCATTTTTCAGACGCTGGCCTGAGAGCGCCGAAGAGAGCCAAGACCCCGTGGTTGTCATCGAGGACGATCCCTGCGTAGCAACAGGAGGGGCGTCGAGACCCCCTTCCGACCCGCAACCCTTCCTCAAAGCAGCCTCAAAGACAGCCCCCAGCCAGAAGTATATGGTTTACTTACTGTTAGGCGCGCATGGGTGCTCCTTCTTTATTGATATCTGACTGTTGGTTTGTGTAGGAGCAGAGCAGCCTCATCAGGAGTGCCCGGAAGCCGCTCCCGAAATACCTTCTGCTTCGACTTCACCGCCAAGGGAGCGTTCTCCGCAAGGAGACTTCTCCGCAAGGGACAGCACCAGTGATCCTCCGTGGTCGAGACCATGGCTGCAGATCCCATCGCAGGTAATCCTCTTGCCCGAAATTTCCCTTTGGTTCGTTTTCTTCGTTTTTCTTTTCAACATTTGCTTGATCGTTTTACTTTTTCTGGTCGCCGATCCATCCGCCACAGAGCCGATGGAGACCGAGGTCGCCGCGAGGAGGACGGCGCTGCAATACCGACGATGCCGCCGCCATGGATGAAGAGGTGGCGCCGGCGAGTCTGCCGCGAAGGGGCCGCCAAGGTTGCTGCCACAGCGCCGCAAAGGCTGGCGAGGGGTCTGGCGATCGATCGACGACCTCGAGGCCGCAGGACGCCAGGCGCTACGCCGACCGCCGATCCCTCCGCCACTAGTGCAGCGCCAGTTCAAGAGCCTCTCGCCCGGCGCTTATCGAAGGCGGCGATGGCGTTTTCATCAAGCTCCCGGGCATCGAGCCTGTGGCGCCGGTCGAAGGAGAGACCTTTGATGAAGAGCTGCTCGCCTCGCTGGGCTGTCGCTGGTTGACGTGCAAGCAGCAGCAGCGCGAAGTCCGAGGAGGAGAAGCTCTGAAGAAGCCGCTGCCGCCTACCGCGCCTCGACAAGACAAGTTGAGTCCCGGAAGCGCTTTGTCACGAAGGCGGAGCGACATCGAGAAGCGCGCGGAGGAGCTCCGGGAATCAATCAGAAGCTCTCCGTCCTTGGCGAGGAGCGGAGCAAATTGTTGAGGCGCCGCAAGGCCTTCATCCTCGAGAAGGCAGAGGTTGAAGAGCAGCAGAGGCTCGCTGCCGAGAAGCTATCTCGCGCAGGAAGGCACGGGCACGCTGCCCAGATCACGCCAGAACTTGCTTTTGGACCCACCACGCCCCCACGTAACAGCACGCGCTTAACGTGGCGCCGTGGGAGAGATCGGGGTTTTTTATTTGAAAGCGAACGTCCGCCTCTCTCCTCCTTATAAACAGGGGAAACAGGGCAGGTCGCCCACCTCGCCATTTGCTGTCTAATCTCAAAACCACCGCCTCTCCCCCTTCTTTCTAGTTCAAGAGAGCAGCGCCCGCCCCATCGCCACAGCGCCATCAACGCCGCCGCCTCTCCACCGCCCGCCATGGTTCAAAGCCGATAAGGGAAGGGCGGAAGTCGGCCGAGGCGCAAATGCTCGGGCGCCTGCGAAGGAGCGGTTGTTTCCCCCAGCTCGCCGCAAGGAGCCGAGGAGAACTACTACCTGCTCGTCGACGGAGACGCGATGCATCCGCGCACGGCGGTATTCCCAGCCGCTGCTTCGGAATTAGCCCCAACTGGGTACCCTTTCTTCGCGCTTTTCTTCTATTGCGGGCTCTGCCCGCCCTTCTCTGAATTTTTCTGCGATATCATGAACACCTACGGGCTTCGCCTCCTTGACTTCACCCCCAATGCTGTCCTGACCATGGCAGTTTTCGCTCATCTTTGCGAAAACTTTGTCGGAATCCACCCAATCTGCCCTCCACTCCTCCCACTTGCTGCGGAGCTCTCCTTCCAGATGTCGGTGTACTAGAGTAGGGGTACCCTAGTATCCCGAACTCATGCACGGGCAGTTGCAGCACCCCGCGGCAAGGCTTGCCTGGTGACCGCCAAGGTCCTCCGTGGTTCCTTTGGAGCCAGTCAAGAACAAAGTATTTAAGCCGAGGAGACAAGGCCCCGGCAAGAGGAGCTTGCCGGGAAGGCCACTCAAGGCACACAGAAGACGAGACCCCGGCAAGAGGAGCTTGCCGGGAAGGCCCGGAGAGCGACAAGCTTCCGGAGGCGGCAAGGATTCAGCCGCGGCAAGGCGCTTGCCGCGGCAGGCAACCACTCTTTATCTCCGCTCCAGCTCATCCACCAACGTGTCGCCATGGGACCATTCCAGCGCTGCGGTCAAGAGGTCAGGCGCCGCCGGAGAGCAGCCATAAGCGGCGCCGACAAGATTGCCATCGGCAAGCGGTGGCGCTCGACGGTCCTCTCAGCAATCGTTTAGGCGATATGGACGGGCATTTAATGCTTTTGTCCCTTGTCACCGAGTTAGGTAGAATACACCGCATAAGTAGCTGTCCCAACCGCATCTCCTTTTTTCCTTTTTGCCCTTGTCACGCTACACCTGTTGGTGACCCCTTGAGCATATAAAAGGAGGCCCATGCGCAACGAGAAGGGGTCAGCTCATTCAAACCAGAGACACTCATGCTAGGTCTTGTAGCTCCCATGGCTCTCTAGCAAGAACACAATACAATCGCACAAGCAGCAATAGGAGTATTATCTCCGGAGAGCTCCGGCTAGGTAAACTGCTCGTGTGCTTCGCCGACCGCTTCTTTCGGCGACCTTCGCCCCCACCGAATCAAACGGGCTCGGTCCGCCGTCCCATAGGTGTTCGTGGGTCCGATCAGCTTCCCGACATCTTTGGCGCGCCTGTAGGGCGCCGAGGCTGTGTGAACCTGATCCGCGCTCACACGAGCAAAATCTTCATCATCTTCATCAACATGCCACCAAGAAGAAGGCTTCGCGGCACCGAGCCGCCCACGCCAATCCCGCCGCCATCGGAGCAAATGGATGGTGGGGTAGACACCGCGGAAGAACGGGCGCCGACGAGGGAGCTTATGACGCTGCCAAGTCCAAGGACAAGGCCGCGCAGACTCGGCGTCCTGACATGCACCGCGCCTGCCTCAGAGCCTGGGACCGACAACGCCACGGTATTCACAATACCATACGCTCGCTGGATCAAGACCGAGCTGGAGGATCGCGAGGCCCTCAAGACCAGCGGCACGCCAAAGATGTCGGCACGAGTGGGGTACGGTCGCCAGACGGATGCTGCCTTCTAACATAGTTAGAAGTCCGAGCATATCCCGCCTCGCACTGCTCAACACCGCCGCCGCCACTCCAAGCGAAGCCTTGGCGAGAGCTCAACCGCTTCCTAGACTAACCTCCAACAGCCGACAAAGTCGACGTAATGGAGGGCCACCATCCGTAGTCTCATCGGCTTTGCTAACGGCGACACCGCGGCAACCAACTACATCGCTGCCGCTGCAAGACGACAAGGCACGAGCCGGTGGCGACGACACTTGTGGGGGTGCAACCACCATGCACTCTCCACCTGTAAGGCTAAGATCACCAACTCGTCGGATCCACCTCGACAGCGACTCCACGCGCCATCGGATCCACGAGCTCGCCGTGATCAGCGCCAAGTTCTTCAGAACGGCAGCAAGAAGACGCCGAACTCGTGATCGAGCGCCAAGAGAAGCGCGACGTCAATCCGACCAGCGCCGCTGGGCCCTCGTTGATATGCATGCGCCTGGGGAACCAGCGACTTGCCAGACGCTGTAGGTTGCCCCTGCTCACTCCTCGAGCTGCGGCAAGTCCAAAGGGCCCAAAGAAGAAGAATTTCTGCCGACGCGCTGCAGAGAAGTACGATGGCAGGACGATCCGCCGGAGTTCCTCAAAGATCTACACCATCGTGGTGCAAGCCGGAGGGGACGAGATGACAAGATCCTCGCCAACTACTTCCCCACGGTACTCAAGCACAATGTCGATCTGGCTCATGCACTTGCCGACGGATCCATATCCTCTGGGCAGATCTATGACATCAGTTTGTTGGCGCCTTTCACAGCGCCACAAACCTCATGGCCAAGAGAGCGACCTTCATCCGCCGCCCGTATGAAGGAGAGTCACGCGCAAGTTCATTCAGAGGTTCAGCCTGTACACTACAACATCCCGATGTCCACCCCGCCAAGGTGATCGCATGCTCCATCAAAACGCGCGGAACCGCAGGATGAGGGAAGAGATGGCGATGTGCAAAGTTAAGGACGCCGCTGAGCTGTATGCCCTGGCCGATATGTGTGCACGGCCGAGGAAGGAGGAGACTCAGAGAGAATGCGAAGCAGGATCTCGATAGTGAGGAGACCTCCCCGCAAAGAAGAGCCGCGACGGAACAATGTAGGAAGAAGGGCAAAGAGGTGCTAGTTGTCGAAAGCAGTCCGCAACGGTGGTGCCGCCAAGAAAGCCAAAGTTGGTGGCTCCGCAAGGAGGTTGCCGCTGGCACCGATCGCCACCAGAAGCGGCCGCCGACAAGGTGACAGCTCCAACAAGCAAGATCGCAAGATCCACCGCACTAAGGGCCATGACCTCCAGAGCTGCAAGAAGGTCGAGCAGCTTGTTGAACAGCGAAGGCTGAGTACGAAGCGGCGCGACAAGGAGAAGGCCCAGAAGGTGCCGGGGAGTTAGCAAGAAGCGACCCGCCGGGAGGACGCCATGGCAAGGCCAAGCAGCGGCAAGGAGACAGACCTCCCGCGGCCGCGATAAGGATGAGGACGACGACGACAATGAAGATATGGAAGACGACGAGACCGATGAGCAGGAGTTCCGTAAAGCCACAGAGGTCCTCTCGCTGACGGCGGTGCTTCTTCCATACTTCACACCGCCAACTCAAGCAATGGATGCGGAAGTTAATGCAGCGTAACCATCCGTAGAGTCACGCAAACCTCCGAAATGGTCCAAAGACGCCTATCATCTTTGATATTGAGGATCACCCCGATCGCATAATCTGCGGTCGGTGCTTGCCGATGTTGGTTTCACCAACTATCCGCAACCTCAAGGTCACTAAGATGCTAGTTGACGGCGGGCCGGCTTGAACCTCATCTCCTCCGCGGTGTTCCGTAAACTCCAAATCCTCGACAATGAAGCTCAAGAGACCGCACATTCCAAGGAATCAATCCAGGAAGGAGCAAGCCAAAGGGAAGATCACGCTTCCGTAACATTTGGCAGCGAGCTAAACTTCAGGATCGAGAGGGTCACGCTCGACGTTGCTGATTTTCCATTACCTTACAATGGGATACTTGGCCGCCCAAAGACTCGCCAAGTTCATGGCAGCCTCTCATTATGCATACAACTTGCTCAAGATGCCAGCCCGATAAGTTTCATTTCTGTCCATGGCGACAAGAAGGATGCTCTTATCTGCGCCGACAAGATTTACCGGAGGCAGCAGCTGCAACAGATAGCAAATCACTTGCCGCTGAAGCTCCCGGGGAAGAAGAAGACCAAGTCCGCAAGAGCTCGATGCCCACTCCGCAAGCGCACTCTTCGAGTGCTGCGCCACCGCCGAGGACGCACCATCGAGCTCCACCGCAAGTGTAAGAAGACGATGGCAGCTCCACCAAAGACCAAGAAGGTGCCCGCCAAGGAGGACGGCACCGGTGGTACCTTCACCATCGCCACTCGACCCTAAATAGGAAGGCGCGCTGCTTTTTCCTCGCGGGCGTAACGTCGACGTGTTTGCATGGCAACCGCCCGACATCCCCGTGTTCCTGTGAAAGTAATTGAGCATCACCTAGCTGTCTCGTCTCGCGCGCGCCCACAACCGTAAAGTCGAAGGTGCAAAGGAGCGCCAAGAATTCATTGCGTAAGAGATCAAGAAATTGGAAGCAGCATGCCTTGTTAGAGGAGTGCTCCATCCCACGTGGTTGGCCAATCTCGTAGTTGTATCGCAAGGCAAATGGGAAATGGAGACTTTGTATCGACTTCACGATGTTAATAAAGCTTGTCCCAAAGACCCATTTCCCTTGCCGCAAGATCGACCAGATTGTTGACTCCACGGCTGGATGTGATTTGCTTTCATTTCTTGATGCATACTCAGATATCATCGATCTTCATGGCGTAAGAGGATGAGGAGAAACCGCATTCATCACCCCATGTGGCACATACTGTTTTGTACGGATGCCTTTGGGCTAAAGAATGCTGGTTCAACGCTTGCAAGAGTAGTCCATGACGCTTTTGAGCCGCAAATGCACGTAAATGTAGAAGCCTACATGGATGACATAGTGGTCAAAAGCAAAGACAGGCAACTCTGGTTCAAGATTTAGATGAGACCTTGCAAATCTGCGCAAGATCAACCTCAAGCTCAACCCCGAGAAGTGCGTGTTTGGAGTCCCTTCCGCAAGCTTCTCGGTTCTTCGTGTCTCAGCGGGAATTGAAGCCAATCCCGACAAGATCAAGGCCATTGAGCAGATTGAAGCACCAAAGCGCCAAGGATGTACGAAGACTTGCCGGTTGCGTGGCTGCTCTCAAGAGGTTTATCTCTAGGTTCTGCTGAACGCGCCTCGCCATTTTTCAAGATTTTGAAAAGGCAGGTCCAATGAAATGGACTCAAGCGGAGGCTGCACCGCAGACTTAAAGAGGTACCTGTCCTCCACTCCAATACTTGTCGCACCTAAGCCACAAGAGAAGTTGCTGCTATATATAGCGGCAACCAATCAAGTGGTTAGTGCTGCGTTAGTAGCGGAAAGGAGGCGATGATGAGCCGCAACCAAGGCAGATGCATCCAATGACAAGCGGGGCTTCACCGCAAGCTCGTCCCGATAAGGACGGATCTCAGCGCAGCGCAGAAGACACGAAAAGGATGGTGCAGCGCCAGTTTATTTTGTCGGCCCTTCTGCAGGGGCTAGGTCAAGGTACTGTGTGCGAAGTTGCTTTTCGCCTCCTCATGGCCTCGAGAAAGCTGCGCCATTACTTCCAAGCACATGAGATAACAATCGCCACCGCTTCCTCAAGAGAATATTGCAAAATCCAAGCAACAGCAGGATTGTCGAGTGGGCACTGAACTGTCAAGCTTTGGCCTCAAGTTTGAAAGCACTTCAACTATCCAAAGCAGAGCATTGACAGAGTTTATAGCAGAATGGACGCCAACGCAGGATGAAGAAATTCCAGAGACGAGCATCCCCGTCGAGGAACAAGCAAAGAATGGCTGATGTACTTTGATGGTGCCTTCTCGCTGCAAGGCGCCGGTGCCGGCGTGCTGCTTGTCGCACCCACCGGAGAACACCTCAAGTACATAGTCCAAATGCACTTTCCCAAGGAGCAAGCAACAAACAATACTGCAGAATATGAAGGTTTGCTTGCCGGTCTCAGAATCGCGGTAGACCTTGGGATCAAGAAACTCATTGTCAGAGGTGACTCGCAGCTTGTCGTCCGCCAAGTGAACAAAGATTATCAGAGTCCGTTGATGGAAGCCTACGTTGATGAAGTGAGAAAGCTAGAAGAACACTTTGACGGCCTGCAGATGGAACATGTTCCAAGAGCTCAGAATGATATTGCTGATGGCTTGTCAAAGTGCGCCGCACTCAAGTTACCTGTGGAACCAGGGATTTTGTGCTCAAGCTGACTCAACCGACGGTAACGCCATCAATCGGACAGAACAAGAAGAGGAAGTTGATTTCGGTGACTATTTTCCGCAGAGCTTCCCAAGCCGCCACCAAAAGGTCCCCAAGATCAACACTAAAGTGCCGAGGAGCAGTCTGCTCCGACAAGCCCTAGGGTTTGTTTCGCTGAAGCAGACGCCCCGACAAGTTTTGCCCGCAGCTTGCCGGGAACATCAAGCTCCGCCGAACCACAGTGTTCTTGCCAGAGAAGCGGATGTTCCCAAAGCAGCAGATGTGCCTTTAGTCCTTGTTGTCGAGCCACAAGCTCCAACATGGGCACAACAGATTGTCCATTTCCTTCGCATAAGAGAACTTCCCAAGAACAAGAAGAAGCGGAGAGTAGCCCGCAGTCAAGTATGTACCAGTTTGTCGACAAGACGCTGCATGTAAGAAGACTCAACGGTGTGAAATTGAAGTGTATTCACCGAAGATGGATGTAAGCTGCTGGCAGAGATACACGGAGGCATATGTGGTCACCACATTGGCGCAAGAGCACTTGCCGCAAAGCTTTCCGACAAGGTTTCTTCCGCCGACAGCCTCCGTGATGCAACCGCACAAGTAACCAAGTGTGAAGCGTGCAGGCCCATTCCAAGCAGATACACCAGCCAGCTCAAGCTCTCCAGACGATCCCTTTATCCCCGCCATTTTCGTCCTGGGGCTCGACATTCTCGCCCTTTCCCCGAAGCTGTCGAGGGCTTTGAGTATTTGTACGCTGTAATCGACAAGTTCACAAAGTGGTCGGAAGTGGAAGCAAGGAGAAGGTGACGCACAACCAGCAATCAAGTTCTTCAGTCGATTGTTTGCCGCTTTGGAATTCCTAACAGGATCATCACCGACAATGGCACACAGTTCACGAGCCGCACCTTCATGCAAGACGCCCAAGATCTTGGCGCCAAGGTTCACTTTTGCTTTTGTTGCTCATCCGAGAAGCAACGGTCAAGAAGAGAGGGCAATGCTGGTGCTGCGCTGGCTCAAGACCAGAACTTTCGACAGCTGTACAAGTGCGGAAGAAACTGGATTGAGGAGCTGCCGGTGGTTCTTTGGTCGATCAGACGACGCCAAATCGAGCCACCGCCGACACCTTTCGCCTAGTCTATGGAGCAGAGGCAGTTCTCCCACGGAACTCAGATACGGGTCACCTCGAGTACTCGCTATGATGAGCTTGAGCAAGAGCAGCTGCGCAAGATGATGCGCTGCTCCTTGAGGAGGACCGCCTTCAGCTGCTGACGAGCTGCTCGTTATCAGCAAGCTTTGCGCCGCTACTATAGCCGCAGTTAACGCCAAGTCTCGAGGAAGGCGACTTTGTTCTTCGCGCGCTCAGTCCGCCAAGAATTCCAAATGTTGACGCCAAGTGGGAAGGCCCTTATCGGGTGAAACGAGTCACTAGGCCCGGCGCTGTCCGCTTTGAGACCAAGATGGCATTCCGTGAGCAACTCCCGAACATTGAACATCTTCGTAAGTTTTACTCAGAGGGAGCGGTTGTCGGAACCTGTTCCGCAACCACCTTTTGTACAAGTCTTGCCGATGTTGCATGTAATCCTTTGTACAAAGCCGGGCGCAGACCCTGCATAAGTAAAGTTTCATGTGTTGCGCACAACTTGTCAACTACATGCTTTCATCGCTATTTTTGCATGTGTTATCTAACATTTTGTGCAGCATCCACACTAAGTTGCCAAAGTTTGAGCAATCAGTTTTAAATCTTTAAGTTATATTCCTCGAACGATAGTACTTTGTATGGAAAACTCCAGCGCTGGAGGAACTAACTCAGAATTGGTCGCTACTTTACTTTGTTTCGAGTCCGCCAACAACGTAAGTGAGCTGCAACTAGTTGCATAAGGTTGTTTGTCGGAAGCGGCACCGCCAAAGAAGGTCGACGTTCTCGCACTCAGCGCCATGCAAAGGTGCTCACACGACAAGTTCCCTAAAAGCTTAGGGCACAAACATACAAAGGAAGGAATCAAGTAAAGAAAATAACATTGCAATCACTACCCAAGATAGATTTATATTACAAAATAGCTTGTCGCAGATCTAATAAATTGTTCTCCTAAACATGATCAGCAGCTAAAAGGGAAAGATAAAATCGGCGGCCTAATCTACGCGGGTCGCCATCAACCCGCTTGATCTTGCCCACCTTGTCCACAATGGTGCGATAAGGCTTTGAGCGCCCACATCAGCATCCGCAGCAGGGATCCGAGGACGCCGTGAGGTTGAGGCCTGGATTGCGGAAGGCCACCTTCATCAACACCTTCCGAGAGCTCCCGCACAGATCCGGGCGCGATTCTCGCCAGCTGCTTTGGGATCTCTTCCCGAGTCGCTGGAGAGCCGCCACCACGCCTTGAAGAACAAGCTGAGCTTGGCACCGGGTTGGAGGCGCCGCCGGAAGAGTACTTCCAAGATCCACCATCCCCAGCCCGCCAGCCCGCGGTCGATGGCGGCGGCGATATTCACAAGACCTCGGTCCAAGGCTCCACATTCTCCCCGAAGGTGCTCTGGCGGCAGAGCACTCGCCAAAGAGTACCGTCGGCCTTGATCTTATTCAATGTGCCCACCTCCCGCCTCCTTGGCGCCAGCAGCCCGCAGATCGAGTGGTCAGTTTCAGCTCAAGATCTGCTTTGAATCCTTGGCGGCGCTGAGCTCCTTGTCCTCTCAGCGAGACGGCCCCGCAGCTCGCCAAGAGTATAGGCGTCCTTCTCGGCCGTGCTTGAGTGCAACAAGCTCCTCGCCGCTTTTCTTCAGACCGCCTCCAACTGCGCCACCTTTGTCTCCAACTCTTTCTTGGCGGCCTCGCAGCGCGGCAGCATCCTTTGCTTCCTTAAGAGCCCCGCCAAGTGTCTCCTCGCGCGACAAGCTCCTCTTCGTGGCTGTCAAGGTTGATCTTCCGCTGCGCCACCGCCTTCCTCGCGCAGATAGCTTCTCGGCAGCGAGCCCTCGCTGCTTCTTCAACCTCTCGCTTCTCGAGGATGAAGGCCTTGTGCGCCAACACTTGCTCCCGCCTCCGCCAAGGACCGGAGAGCTTCGATTGATTCCCGTGAGCTCCTCCGCTTCGATGTCCGCCCCGCCGCGACAAGCGCTTCCCGGGACTCCAACTTGGCTTGTCGGGCGCGGTAGAGCGACAACAGCTTCTTCAGCAGCTGCTCCTCCTCAGACTCTCCGCTGCTGCTGCTTGGCGCTTCAACCAGCAACAGCCCAGCGGAGGCGAGCAGCTCTTCATCAAAGGTCTCTCCTTCGACCGGCGCCCTGGAGCTCGATGCCCAGGGGAGCTTGATGAAGACGCCATCGCCGGCCTTCAGATAGGCGCCGGGCAGAGGCTCTTCGGAGCCTGACGCTGCACTAGTGGCGGAGGGATCGGCGGTCGGCGAGCGCTCGGCGCCTCGCGCCTCAGCTCGCCAAGACGACGCTGCACTCTCGCCAGCCTTTGCGGCGCTCTGTCAAGAGCCTTGGCGGCCCTTCGCTGGCGGACTCAGCGGCGCCATTTTCTTCATCCACGGCGGCGGCTATCAAGATTGCTGCCAAGACGCCCTCCTCGCCGGGCGACTCAGGCCCATCGGCTCAAGGGCGGATGGATCTCGACGACCAGAAAAAGTAAGAACAGTCAAGCAAATGTTCAAAAGAAAACAGAAGAAAAGAACCCAAGGGAAATTTTCGGGCAAGAGGATTACCTGCGATGGGATCTGCAGCCATGGTCTCGACCATCGGAGGATCACTGGTGTTGTCCCTTGCCAGAGAAGTCTCCCTTGCCGGAGAACGCTCCCTTGCCGGAGAATCCTCCCTTGGCGGTGAAGTCAAAGCAGATGGTATTTCGGGAGCGGCTTCCGGGCACTCCTGATGAGGCTGCTCTGCTCCTACACAAACCAACAGTCAGATATCAATAAAGAAGGAGCACCCATGCGCGCCTAACAGTAAGAAGTAAACTATATACTTACGCTGGGGGCTGTGCTGAGGGCTGCTTTGAGGAAGGGTTGCCGGGTCCGGAAGGGGGGTCTCAGACGCCCCTCCTGTTGCCACGGGGGGATCTTCCTCGATGACAAACACCGGGGTCTTGGCTCTCTTCGATGCTCTCTGGGCCAGCGTCCTGAAAAAGGAAAGAGTTCAGAATGAAGCAAATCAGATACAAGACGAAGCAACAAAATTGAAGAAATACAAGCACAATATAGAAGCTTACTCTTCTTCTTCCTCGCCGGAGCTGAGCGCTGAGAGATCACCCGCTCGCCTCCCGGCGACGAGGCGGAGGAGTAGTTTCTTGACCGCTTGGCGGAGGGGGCGTGGGCCGGGAGGATCCCGCCCAGTTGTTGCAGCGTGTGGGTGCTCCCACGGCAACAGTGCTTGCCGCGGTGGAGCACGCCGCACGATGCTACGGCTGTTGGTCTGCTCGCCGCTCTGCCTCGCTCTCCAGCCTTGCGGAGACGCCTTGGTGGAGCCGGGGCCCGCTTATGCAAGCTGCTAGATGGTGGGGAAGAAGCGCCGGCGGGTTCGCCGACTCGGCTTCGGTTCAGCAAGCTCTTCCGCCGGGCGAACTCCCTTCGCCGACAAGGCTTGCCGCTCGCTGCCTCTCTCCTCCACGGTGAACCCGACCGCCGCAGCAGCTGCCGCCGCCTCCAGCCTGGTGGCGATGTGCTGCATCTTGTCGTTGGTGGTGTCGCGGGTGAGGCTCTTCTGCTCATCGGGGCGGATCGGCACTTCTTCCAAGCTGTCGAAGAACTGCCGCACGACGTCGTCCGCAGGCTCTTTCCAGGTTGGAACGATCCCATGCGTATTGCACAACGACATCATTGCACGGATGCGGTCAAGTTAAGAGTTGTTGCACATGGGCGACTCCCTCGCAACCTAAACCACTGGGTGATCGGGTCGGTTTGAACAGCTCCAGCAGCATCGCATCCAACTCCAAGACAGTGAAATTGAAGTTGAGGCCCGGCGCAGCCTCATGATTTCCGCCGATTTTGAACTCCCAAGCAGGTCTCCTCCTCTCCCGCAAGGATGGCGGCGCGCGGCGAAGAAATCTGCGCCAACAGCGCCACGGTGAGTCCGCAAGCCTCGAGGCGCAAGATCCGGTCATGGCAATCTTCAACCTAGCATCTTCCGCGCCAAGTAGCTCCAATCGTTGCCGCGCACTATTGGGGTTTGGCGCTGAGTAGTGAAGGGCTGCGGGTTCTCCTCAACGATCCAACACCAATCTGCCCTCCACTCCTCCCACTTGCTGCGGAGCTCTCCTTCCATATAGGCTTTTTTCTTGCCGATCCCGAGATCCAAGCAATCCCTCCGCAAGTGGCTTTCTCTCTCAACTCGGGCATGAAGAAGTGGCGAAGAGGGCTACGCTTGGGTGGATTCCACAAAGTTTTCGCAAAGATGAGCGAAAACTCCCATGCTCGTGATAGCATTGGGGTGAAGTCAAGGAGGCGGCCCGAGGTGTTCATGATATCGCAGAAAAATTAGAGAAGGCGGGCAGAGCCCGCAACAGAAGAAAAGCGCCAAGAAAGGGTACCCAGCTGGGGCTAATTCAAGCAGCGGCTGGGAGTACCTTCGCGCGCTGGATGCGCTGCTGCCTCCGCCGACTGTAACAGGTAGTAGCCTCAGCCCTTTGCGGCGAGCTGGGGGAGACGGCCCGCCTTTCGCAGCGCCGCAGGCCGCTGCGCGCCGCCGATTTCACGCCTTCCCTTATCGGCTGGAGCCATGGCGGAGGCGGTGGAGGAGACCGACGGCGTTGATGGCGCTGGTGGCGATGGGGGCGGAGCATCGCCTCTTCGACTAGAGAAGAAGGAGGAGCGCGGTGGTTTTTAGATTAGACAGCAAATGGCGAGGTGGGCGACCTACCCCTGTTTCCCCTGTTTATAAGGTGGGAGAGGGGCGGACGCCCGCTTTTCCAATAAAGAAACCCCACGATCTCTCCCACGACGCCACGCTCGACGCGTGTTGTTCGTGGGGGACGGTGGGTCCAGAGCAAGTTACGGCGTGATCTAGGCCGCGCGCGTCTGCAGCATCGCTTTTGGGTCCGCCCAACAGCGCTGGCACTGCAGCGCCCAGCCCGGGGCTCCTGCCGGTGTACTATAGTAGGGGTACCCTAGTATCCCGAACTCGCACGGACAGTTGCAACACCCGCGGCAAGGCTTGCCTGGTGACCGCCAAGGTCCTCCGTGGTTCCTTTGGAGCCGCCAAGAACAAAGTATTTAAGCCGAGGAGACAAGGCCCCGCAAGAGGAGCTTGCCGGAAGGCCACTCAAGGCACACAGAAGACAAGACCCCGCAAGAGGAGCTTGTCGAAGGCCCGGAGAGCCACAAGCTTCCGGATGCGACAAGGATTCAGCCGCTGCAAGGCGCTTGCCGCGCAGCAACCACTCTTTATCTCCGCCCAGCTCATCCACCAACGTGTCGCCATGGGACCATTCCAGCGCGCTGTCAAGAGGTCTGGCGGCCAGCCGGAGAGCAGCGGTAAGCGGTGCCGACAAGATTGCCATCGTGGCAAGCGGTGGCGCCCCTGACGGTCCCTGTTGTACTGTTTAGGCGACATGGACGGGCATTTAATGCTTTTGTCCCTTGCCGTCAGAGTTAGGTGGAATACACTGTACAGGTAGCTGTACCAACCGCAACTCCTTTTTCCCTTTTTGCCCTTGTCTACGTTCCCACCTGTTGGTGACCCCTTGAGCATATAAAAGGAGGCCCATGCGCAACGTAGAAGGGGTTCAGCACATTCGAAACCAGAGACACTCATGCTAGGTCTTGTAGCTCCCATGGCTCTCTAGCA
Source organism: Aegilops longissima (assembly GCA_021605205.1). Taxonomy (NCBI): domain Eukaryota; kingdom Viridiplantae; phylum Streptophyta; class Magnoliopsida; order Poales; family Poaceae; genus Aegilops; species Aegilops longissima. Next base: position 454,294,169 of record CM038679.1, on the reverse strand, counting down.
AGAACACAATACAATCAGACAAGCAGCAGTAGGAGTATTATCTCTCCGGAGAGCTCCGGTTGGGAAACTGCTCGTGCTTCACCGATCTGCTCTTCGGCGACCTCCGCCCCACCGAACCGAAGGGGCTCGGTCCGCCGGTCCCATAGGTGTTCGTGGGTCCGATCAGCTTCCCCGACACAACCGGATATTAACAAATTCCCATCTGCCACATAACCGCGGGCACGGCTTTCGAAAGTTCAAACCCTGCAGGGTGTCCCAACTTAGCCCATGATAAGCTCTCGCGATCAACGAAGGATATTCTTCTCCCGGAAGACCCGATCACTCGAATCCTGCCACAAGACATTTCGACAAGAATAAAACAAGACCAGCAAAGCTGCCCGGATGTGCCGACAAATCCTGATAGGAGCTGCGATATCTCGTCTCAGGCACACCGGATTGTCCAAACTTCCGATAGGCGAACCCAGAGTTGCCCTCGGTACACCGGCGGTCGACGGTTTGGACCAGCACTCACGACGAGCACCGCCCGGGGTAAATAAAGATGACCTCGAGAGCGCCACTCCCAAGGGAAAAAGGGCTAGGTGAGGCAAATGTAAAACCAAGGTTGGGCCTTTGCCGGAGGAGTCTTATTCAAAGCGAACTGTCAAGGGGGTCCCATAAATCACCCGACCGCGTTAGGGACGCAAAATCCGGGAACATAATACCGATATGACGGAAACTAGGGCGGCAAGAGGAACAAAACACAGGCATAAGGCCGAGCCTTCCACCCTTTACCAAGTATATAGATGCATTAATAAAATAAGAGATATTGTGATATCCCAACATAAACATAATCCAACATGGAGCAAATCTTCATCTTCACTTGCAACTAGCAACGCTATAAGAGGGCTGAGCAAAGCGTAACATAGCCAAACAACGGTTTGCTGGGAAGGGTGACAACGGTTAGAGGTTCATGGCAATTTGGGAGGCTTGAGCAGCAAGTGATAGGTAACGCAGCATAGCGAAGAACGAAGCAACTAGCATAGCAATGATAGTAGTGAGATCCAGGGTAGCGGTCATCTTGCCTGAAATCCCGCTAGGAAGAAGAACGAGTCCATGAAGAAGATGAAGCCACGAAGATGAACCAAGCGTAGACGAACGAATCCTCACGATCGCAACGAAACAGGAACTAACAAGAAGAAGCACACAACATGGTAAACACACCACACATGAACATGACAAGATGCACAACCAAGAATAATGCACGACAAGGCTACATGAAGCTACTCATGGCAAGAGATGATGCATACAAGAGCAACACATCAAAGCAAGTTTAAATGAGGCCGGAAACAACATATAACAAATCTGGTAAGTCCTCATATGCAAATTTCGAAATTGGTCCAGATCTGAATAAACCTTATGTTCAAGTTGTTAAACAGAAAGTTAAAATGCACCAAGATGATGTACACGAAATTCTAGTCAAGTTACATATAAAGTTCATTAGATTCGGAGCTACGGCCTAGAAGATATGAGCAAAACAAGTTAAACATGGCATTGATGCAAAATGCACCCAAACATCAAGCAAACACCTCAAAACATGAATGCAACATGATAATATGAAGCTACATGCAATTCTAAGCAAGTTTCATATAGAGCACACTCAAAACGGAGCAACGGTGCAACACATACACTCTATACAAGGCATAACAACAATCTGTCCAAAACAGCAACTAGGCATATTGCAAGCATCAAAACACTATGCTACAGCACCACAATATGAAAACAAAACATGAACACTGAACTATCTCCAGAAACAACTAGAACATGCTCGAAAGGACATGGCAAGATTGCAAATAATAACAGTTTCAGACTTTGCAGAAAAGTAACATCAGGTTGCAATGTTTAGAGCTATCAAACAACATGCTACAGGAACTTATCATGGCAAACAAAGGCATGGAATGGATGTACTAAATGCATAGATCAAAAGTCCCTTACTGACCATAAGCCAAAAAGGATCAGAAGATATGATGGCACCCATGTAAACATGGCAAGTTATATTACAGATTCATGCATGGCAGGAACAACAATAAGTAGGCATGTTGGTGAGCTTGAACCACTCACCACAGAGCAATACATGGCATGGCAAGGCAACTCACAGTAAGAAGACATGTTTATGAAGATAAGCATGGCAAGAACAAGTTCATAGGGTGCATGGATCACTAACAACAAGCATGGCAACAACTGAACTTAATGTTAACAGGCTGACAGCAACATTATTTAACTAGTTGAGAGCAAGATTACAACAAGCTACAACAAGCTATAAATGCAACCAAGGGCATGAATGGATAGAGCATGACATGTAGACCAAAACACTCTTAGTGAACATCTCCATATTATGCATAGAATGACTTGTAGCAGCAGGATTACATAGCATCACGAAATAATGATTCGTGACATGCAAAACAGAACAAAGAAGTACCCTACTTAACAAGCTTGATGCTCTCACTACAGGAATCACAAAAATACATGGACGGCACCACTGTAAATATGGCATGGCATAGAACAAAACACCTGTAGACAACAACCTAAAAGGATGCACACATCAATCATGGCAAAAATGACAAAAGAGCATGTTATAACAGTTTCAGCAGGTTAACATCATATAGCACTCTTGCGACGAAGATTCAGGCATCAAGATCACCTCAAATGAATATGATGCAATAGAATGAAATGAAGTACTCGTCGAGACGAACAATTTGACATATTACACGCACGAAACGGAGCTACATGCACAGAGATACAACAGGTCAAACATGGCATGATAATACTGGAATCTGGGAACTTAGTCGTTTACTGAAAAAAAACAGACGGGCGCTATATGGCTATATGACGCACAGGGCGCGGGATAGGGGAAAAGCTCACCCATGGGCTGAGCCCAGAAGTGGCGAGGCCGGGGCAGGCCGGGCGCTGGGCTGGGCCTCCGGCTGGATCTGGCTGGGCCGAGGCCCACGCGGGGGTGCCGAGCTCGTTCATGGTCATGGCGGGCGGCAAGCAGACTCGCCGGATCCGCCGATCCGCAAGGCGGCAGCAAGGAGGCGGGAACCGTGGATCGGGCCTCCGGCACCGGATCCAGCGGTGGAGGAGCTTACGGGCGGGCGGCAGCGCGGGAGGCGCGGCCGAGCGAGAGGAGGCGGCGCCGGCGGCCGGGCGAGGAGGCACTGCCGAGGCGGCAGCGGAGGGAGGCGACGGGCGGAGGCGCGCGTGCTCCGGGCGAAGTCCGTGGCGGCGGCGCCAATCGCGCGGCGGGGCCGAGGTCGCGACGGCGGGGTTCGCCGGTGACGGGCGGACGGAGGAGCCACGGGCCTGGCGCCGCGCTGGTCGACCGGGCGGATCTGCCCGCCGTGGCCTTGAGCAGGCCGAGATGGCTCAAGGCCCGGGCGCGGCGGGCGCGGGAGGTGAGGTGGCGGCTCCAGATTGGTTGGGGAGGCGGCGGAGATGACGTGGCGGCTCCGGATTGGTCGGGCGACGTGGCGGCTGGACATGTCCGGCGGGGCTGGACATGTCCGGCGCGCGAGGGGAGCGGGGCTAGGGTTTGGACCCGCGATTTCGGGGGAGAGGGCATATTTATAGGTAGAGGGAGCTAGGAGAGTCCAAATGAGGAGCGGTTTTCGGCCACGCGATCGTGATCGAACGACCGAGAGCATGGAGGGGAGTTTGCTGGGTTTTGGTCCACTTGGAAGGGGTGTTGGGCTGCAAAGAGAGAGGGGCTTTACGGTTACCCGGTTAACCGTTGGAGTACCAAACGGACTCCAAATGGCACGAAACTTGACAGGCCGTCTACCGGTGCTATACCAAGGCCGCTTGACAAACCTCGGTCCATTCTGAGACCGTTTAACACCCGCACACAAAAAGAGGTAAAAGGTGGCTCCGGGGGACATAGGAGTGCCGGATTGCAAAACGGACAACCGGGAAAATGTTCGGATGCATGAGACGAACACGTATGCAAAATGAGATGCACATGATGACATGATATGAAATGCAGATGATGACATGGCAAAGTGCAACACGCAAGCAAATGACATGGCAATGACGGCGAATAACTGGCGGACACCTGGCGCATCGAATCCGGGGCGTTACAACACTCCTCCACTAACAAGAGATCTCGTCCCAAGATCTTAGGACCGAGAAGGAAGGAAAAAGGGATGAGGTGAAACAAGAACTCAAGAGAAGAAGCAAAGAATCGAGAGCAGTCGAGAAGAAGAGAGGAACGGCGAGAATGACGAGAATCGAAAGCTCACGGAATCAGATAGAGCATGAAACCACTCCGGTTAGAACGAGATAAGAAACGAATAAGACTGAAAGGATTTAGGCAGCACTCCGGCTGAAACATGGAGGAATAGAACACGAGCTTGAGAGGATGGAATGAAACTTGATGAACTATTGAAGAATGAATTAAATCATGAAGAACCACCGTGATGAACTCCGGTAACAAAAATGATGGTGAGATAAAATGAAGGAAGAAAGAATAAGATGAGCCTTGCGGTGACTTAGATGGAGGTTCCGACGAGATGGCCGAGGAAATTTGAACTCCGGAAAAGAAAAGATGAAAGCACCTGGAACTAGAATTTATTCATCAAGAACAAACTCCGAAGGAAGGGATTTATCACTTGGATGAAATAAGAATAAGATTTATTGTATGCTTATCCTTCATCAAATTAAATTGATGACAAACAATGGATTTTGCATACTACTTACTCTTCTTGAAAAGGATTAAGGAGAAGTATAGCACAAAACTTGAGAAAATCTTCATGAACCCCCGGTAGGATTGGAAGGAACGAATGAATTAATATGATAATCAAAGAAAAAGAATCTTGAACGAACCACCGTTAGAACTGAAAATGAATGAAGAAAAGAGAAAGAATCGCCTGGAAGAATTAGAAGAACCAATAAGCAAGAGGGGATTTAGATGCAAAAGAACAAAGAGATCATGAGCTGATTAAAGAACACTTGAATGAAGCACCGAGATAGATAGAGAACGATAACTGGAATGATGGCCTTCGGTGAAAGAAGCGGAAAAACAACTTCTGACATACTACGGATGGTTAGAGAGAAGAATATCTGACAAATGGAATAATTCGAGAGGATAACATGAACTAGAACCACGAATCTTCGAGAGAACGGACAAGATTTAGAAGGAACTCTTCTTCGGTCTTCAAATGACGACGAGAAACACCACCAAAATTGTTAAGGCACTCCGAGGGAACGAAAAGCGAAGAGGTTGAGCCAACAATGAAAAGAATTTGAAAACGATCTTGGAGATGGCATCTGACTGATGAAATTCATTCTTACGTCAAACTTGAAAAGAATTGGGAATAGCTCCGGGGAAATTAGAAGAGTCAGGTAAGATCCTGGAAAAAGACCTGTAGGTTAGGGCCCACTGAATAGATAACACCGTCGGAAAGGATTGTTGAAGAGATAGATGATGCACCGGAACAATTGAAATATTAGAATGAGGTGATAACCTCGAATTATTTGGAACACAGACGAATCTCCTGATATGTCTTTCGAACTCCGGAATGATAAACTGGCGAGAGGCGAACGAGCAGGGAAAACACTTTAACCAAGGAAAAGAATGTGATCAACTCGAAAAACTTGAATTGAATCCACCGGAAAAGAAAAAGAGATGAAGAATGTCGAGCAAGACGAGAATTCACCGGTTGAAACAATTGACGAAAACTGAAAAGGCTCCACACGAATGAAATTGATTACTTGAAACAGACTCAGGCTCCGGGAAGAAAAAGGGTGGGAGGGCGGGATAAACAAAGGCAACTTGGAATGGGAAAATCGACAAATAGTCTTGAATGGAAAACACCGATTGAAATCATTGAGGAAAGAAAGCAAAGACTTCACACGAGTAGGATCGATACTCAATTACGGACTCCGGTCCCGAGAAGAAGAAGGGTGGGCGGGTGGGAAAAGAAAACAACTAAGGATAGAAAAATAACTTCGTTTAGAGCAAACTGAGGATTGAACTTCGCAAAGATGAAGAGGCTCGAGTCAACTTGACGGGAAAAGCACCGGATGCAAAGAGCTGAGAGCCAACGATCGGAAAACCAACTGCGTGATCCTAAAGAAAAATTTGAAGGGGAAGAGGAGTAATTCAAAACACCTACGTCAAGATTCCTCACCAGAGCGACGAAGGGGCAGAGGAGTAAAAAGAATTCCTATCTCGATATAACTAGACTCAAAACAGTTTTCTTCTAGACTCAACAACGGCCAAACTACACGATCAATCAAGGGGGCTCCTAGGGTCGGTCGAGGCTCGATATTAACTTGAACACGCCAATATGCACCCTATCCAAAAGGAACTCGAAGGTCCCACCAAGGATAGACCCGCATATTGAAACGCTTTTGCAAGGTGGATATCATTACATCAACATTACATAATAGATGGGGATACATGCATAAGGCACAAATGCCACAAGAATACATCAACATCATATACAAGAGATCAACATCCGACTAAGGATGGAACACAAACAGAAACTCGAACGACATCCACCCTGCTAGCCCAGGCTGCCGACCTGGAACTTATCCCCTGATCGAAGAAGAAGCAGAAGAAGAACTCCAACACAAGCAAACATCTCTCTCGCGTCATGATCATCGCAAACCTGCACCTGCAACTGGTGGTGTAGTAATCTGTGAGCCACGAGGACTCAGCAATCCATTACCATGGGTATCAAGACTAGCAAAGCTTAATGGGAAAGGAAGGGGTAAAGTGGTGAGGTTGCAGCAGCGACTAAGCATATATGGTGGCTAACATACGCAAATGAGAGCGAGAAGAGAAACAAAGGAACGGTCGTCAACTAGTAATGATCAAGAAGTGATCCTGAACTCCTACTTACGTCAGACATAACCCAGAAACCGTGTTCTCCTCTCGATCAACCCGAAAAGAGACACTCACGGTTACGCACAAGGTTGGTGTATTTTAGAAGAGTTTACTTCAAGTTTACTACAACCGGATATTAACAAATTCCCATCTGCCACATAACCGCGGGCACGGCTTTCAAAAGTTCAAACCCTGCAGGGGTGTCTCAACTTAGCCCATGATAAGCTCTCGCGATCAACGAAGGATATTCCTTCTCCCCGGGAAGACCCGATCAGTCTCGGAATCCCGGCTACAAGACATTTCTACAGTAATAAAACAAGACCAGCAAAGCTGCCCGGATGTGCCGACAAATCCTGATAGGAGCTGCACATATCTCGGTCTCAGGGCACACCGGATTGTCCAAACTTCCGATAGGCGAACCCAGAGTTTCCCCTGGTGGCCACCGGCGGCTGACGGTTTGGACCAGCACTCACGACGAGCACTGGCCCGGGGGGTAAAATAAAGATGACCCTCGAGAGCGCCACTCCCAAGGGAAAAAGGGCTAGGTGAGGCAAATGTAAAACCAAGGTTGGGCCTTGCTGGAGGAGTCTTATTCAAAGCGAACTGTCAAGGGGGTCCCATAAATCACCCGACCGTGTTAGGGACGCAAAATCCGGGAACATAATACCGATATGACGGAAACTAGGGCGGCAAGAGTGGAACAAAACACCAGGCATAAGGCCGAGCCTTCCACCCTTTACCAAGTATATAGATGCATTAATAAAATAAGAGATATTGTGATATCCCAACATAAACATAATCCAACATGGAGCAAATCTTCATCTTCACCGCAACTAGCAACGCTATAAGAGGGGCTGAGCAAAAGCGGTAACATAGCCAAACAACGGTTTGCTGGGAAGGGTGACAACGGGTTAGAGGTTCATGGCAATTTGGGAGGCTTGAGCAGCAAGTGATAGGTAACGCAGCATAGCGAAAGAACGAAGCAACTAGCATAGCAATGATAGTAGTGAGATCCAGGGTAGCGGTCATCTTGCCTGAAATCCCGCTAGGAAGAAGAACGAGTCCATGAAGAAGATGAAGCCACGAAGATGAACCAAGCGTAGACGAACGAATCCTCACGATCGCAACGAAACAGGAACTAACAAGAAGAAGCACACAACATGGTAAGCACACCACACATGAACATGACAAGATGCACAACCAAGAATAATGCATGACAATGCTACATGAAGCTACTCATGGCAAGAGATGATGCATACAAGAGCAACACATCAAAGCAAGTTTAAATGAAGCCGGAAACAACATATAACAAATCCGGTAAGTCCTCATATGCAAATTTCGAAATTGGTCCAGATCTGAATGAACCTTATGTTCAAGTTGTTAAACAGCAAGTTAAAATGCACCAAGATGATCTGCACGAAATTCTAGTCAAGTTACATATAAAGTTCATTAGATTCGGAGCTACGACCTAGAAGATATGAGCAAAACAAGTTAAACATGGCATTGATGCAAAATGCACCCAAACATCAAGCAAACACCTCAAAACATGAATGCAACATGATAATATGAAGGTACATGCAATTCTAAGCAAGTTTCATATAGAGCACACTCAAAACGGAGCAACGGTGCACATACACTATACAAGGCATAACAATCTGTCCAAAACAGCAACTAGGCATATTGCAAGCATCAAAACACTATGCTACAACACCAAAATATGAAAACAAAAGTCATGGTCATGATGTACAGGTAAAGAATGACAAAACATGAACACTTAACTATCTCCAGAAACAACTAGAACATGCTCGAAAGGACATGGCAAGATTGCAAATAATAACAGTTTCAGACTTTGCAGAAAAGTAACATCAGGTTGCAATGTTTAGAGCTATCAAACAACATGCTACAAGAACTTATCATGGCAAACAAAGGAATGTAATGGATCTACTAAATGCATAGATCAAAAGTCCCTTACTGACCATAAGCCAAAAATGATCAGAAGATATGATGGCACCCATGTAAACATGGCAAGTTATATTACAGATTCATGCATGGCAGGAACAACAATAAGTAGGCATGTTGGTGAGCTTGAACCACTCACCACAGAGCAATACATGGCATGGCAAGGCAACTCACAGTAATAAGACATGTTTATGAAGATAAGCATTGCAAGAACAAGTTCATAGGGTGCATGGATCACTAACAACAAGCATGATAACAACTGAACTTAATGTTAACAGGCTGACATCAACATTATTTAGCAACTTGAGAGCAAGATTACAACAAGCTACAGCAAGCTATAAATGCAACCAAGGGCATGAATGGATAGAGCATTACATGTAGAACAAAACACTCTTAGTGAACATCTCCATATTATGCATAGAATGACTTGTAGCAGCAGGTTTACATAGCATCACGAAATAACAGATTCAGACATGCAAAACAGCAACAACAAGTACCCTACTTAACAAGCTTGATGCTCTCACTACAGGAATCACAAAAATACATGGATGGCACCACTGTAAAGATGGCATGGCATAGAACAAAACACCTGTAGACAACAACCTTAAAGGATGCACACATCAATCATGGCAAAAATGACAAAAGAGCATGTTATAACAGTTTCAGCAGGTTAACATCATATAGCACTCTTGCGACGAAGATTCAGGCATCAAGATCACCTCAAATGAATATGATGCAATGGAATGAAACGAAGTACTCGTCGAGGCGAACAATTTGACATTTCACAAGCACGAAACGGAGCTACATGCACAGAGATACAACAGGTCAAACATGGCATGATAATACTGGAATCTGGGGACTTAGTCGTTTACTGGAAAAAACAGACGGGCGCTATATGGCTATATGACGCACAGGGCGCGGGATAGGGGCAAAGCTCACCCATGGGCTGAGCCCAGAAGTGGAGAGGCCGGGGCAGGCCGGGCGCTGGGCTGGGCCTCCGGCTGGATCTGGCTGGGCCGAGGCCCACGCGGGGGTCCCGAGCGGCGCACGGAAGGAGCAGCTCCTCTGCTCGCTCCCGAGCTCGTTCATGGCGGCGGCGGCAGCAGACCTCGCCGGATCCGCCTGATCCGGGCAAGGCGGCGGCAAGGGAGGCCGGGAACCGGTGGATCGGGCCTCCGGGCACCGGATCCAACGGTGGAGGAGCTTCACGGGCGGGTCCATGTGCCATCCACAAAATTATACTCCTTCGTTCCTAAATATTTGTCTTTTTACAAATTTCAAACCGGCATATTTTAGAGTGTAGATTCACTCATTTTGCTTCATATGTGTACTCCCTCCGTTCCTAAATATTCTATTCGTCTTTCTAGAGATTTCAACAAGTGACTACACACAGAGCAAAATGAGAGAATCTACACTCTAAAATATGTATATACATCCGTATGTGCCAGTCCATTTGAAATCTCCAAAAAGACAAATATTTGAGTAGTCACTCGTTGAAATCTTTAGATAGACAAATATACTTCGGAGTATATTTAAGAACTAAGGGGGTAGTGCACAACCGCATGGGAGACTCAGCCCGTCGCTATACCGCATTAATAGTGAGTAATGAGCAGTCAAATCGAAGACCCACCTTTTCCCATCGAAGTTGCTCAAGAAGCAACCATCAATAGGCTCTTCTTTGAACCGCCATACTCCATCCATCACTGCTTATACAAGGCGCTTGAAAAAAAAAAGAAAAAGATCTGTGGGACCAAGGCAACTAGCGATCGCCTGAAACATAGCATTGGTAGTTATAGCACGCACGCCTATTACTAGAGGGAATAATGCGTACACACATGCATGCAAGGCTTCCACCCGGTACACACATGCATGCACTTACTCCACTCCGTAGTAATGTAGTACAGAGTACATGGAGAGAAAATTGTGGACTTGATTGCGGTTACCACGCCCTAATTAATTGAGCATTAAACCAAACGCTGCCTAAAGTCAAATGAGAGAAATGCATTGAGAGAAATGCATAATGAAGCGCTACCAGAACTGTGGACGGAGGGAGGAGTAGTATGAAGGTTCAAAACCAAGTACGCAGATGGCGGTCGGTCAAAGCACCTCCTCTTGGCATATCACCGACATGTGGGACAGGAGTGTGAGCAAACTGATCTCAATTGACGGCAAAGAGCCAACCCGCGTTCCTTGAGAGAGACGAGGAGCGAGAACACATGATCGGGTTCGCATGGAGGCCAAGATATATTCGAGCATGGTTGGTTGATCGACATCATTCATTACATGTTGGGCTGCCGTTTTCCGCCCTTCTCCGAATAAACGGTACTTTATCGTAGATAAAAATAAGAGTATAGACGCCACCATGCGGTTCTAGTAGTAGTACTACTCAGACTACTGCGCTTGGCTCTTCGCCTCTTCGTGAAGTCGAACAATGATGGTACTCCGCATGTTGGGTACTACAGTGTATGCCTCGATAACTGACACCGAATGGACTGATGCATGTCCATCGAGGGTAGGTTGCATTAGTCAAAGGCGAAGCGAAGCTTCACCTTGTCCCGCAAGCTTCTCCTCGCTCTGCGAGTTGACGGGACACACCAAAAAGTAGTGCTAGTCCATACTCCCTCCTTTCTCGTTAATATGGCTTAATCTTTTTATGGGTAAATGAGAGAGCTTTATTCATATATAAGCATTCTTAGGACGATCAGCCAAGACACTGGTCACTAGGAAGCGAGGTACCCGCAAAAAGAAGAAGTAGGAAGCGAGGTGTTTCATCAAGCCAGCTCTCGCCACATTCATAGTGCAGCAAGCACGGTTCAGACGAAGATGCGCCGCAAGGTTTGCTGACCTGTTTACATGCTGAATAACAAAAAGAGGAAATATTACCGAGCGCTACTATTTGTAACAGGATATGAGCCAGAATTAAGCGAGAATTGTGGCGAGTGTTCCATGCAATCAACTTCCATTATCACATGCGAGAACCTCAAGAGAACCAAATGTGTTGAAGATTGCTTTATCACATTTTAAAATTATAATAAGAGTGCAGATGCTCCTCCATCCGGTTCCTAGTACTAGTATAGTATACTTACGCACTTTTATAGACTATATTAGTAGTACTAGTACTAGTAAACTTTAGCTTGGCTGTTCGCCTATTCGAAGTCGAACAATAGTAGCACTAGTAGTATAGTGTATGCTTCGCAACTGACACCGAATTAATCTGTTGCACGCCCACCGCCTGAGCGAGGGAGCGCTTGCATTAGTCAAAAGTTCTCCTTGTCCTGCGAGCCACCGCGCGCAAGTAATGCTAGTCCATACTGCCTCCTCTCCGGTTAATATGGATGAATTTCAAACAAGATAAATACACTGTCTGTCACTGTATATTTGTAATAATATGGTCAGTGGACTTCATAATACGCTCATTGCGCTCAATATATATATTTTTCGGTGTTTATACGGTCACTAGCTCACCCTGACTGAGTATGTGTGTGCATGCACGTGTAGGTTGAGCACTTAGCGTGATCGTGTGTGTTCCGTCATGTGCTCGGACATGCATGCATTAGGGCATCGCGCGCGCTTTTGCGTCCATGTGTACGTGTGCTGTTGCATACACGTAGGGGGAGTACGTGTAGGGGCCAGTAAGGAGCAGTTAAATCACACAGTAAGTTAGTCGGAAGAAGCAACCATCATTTCACTCTTGAATGCGCAATATAAAATGGTTGATATGGAGAGAAAAAGAAAACCACTATATATACACTAGCAGGAGCCTAAGCTACAAGCCTGCTTGCTAAGGTTGCCCTCTTCACAAGCATAGAACGATGGGCCTGATCCCGCAGCTGGGGGAAGGGAACAATGTTCTGCGTAGACGCGATCGACATCGGCGAGGGAGAAAACCCACAGTCGGTGCGTCCCAATCGGGGGTCACCGCGGTATGGGCTGATGCCGCGTCCCAACCGCCCTTCTAGCTACAGCCCGACGTCCCAGGTAGTCCATCTTCCTTTTGGAGCCGGCTTGCTCCATCGCTGTAGCTCCATCTCCATGTCGATCTTTCTCTACTTCTACCGCTTCTACTTGTGATGAGTTTATGTCTCATGAACTAGTGCCGATTATTATTATAATCACACTTCTTCAATATCTTTGCCATCGTGGATGCTCAGTCGATTTTAGTGGAACTGCACAAAAGCATCGATGATCCGAGGGTGCCGCCGTCTTTCCTTCGACAGGTTGTACCTGGCCAGGAATTAAATCATGTTTAGGGTTTAGGGTTTAAGTCGTAGTGACCCCATCAGTAGTTTTTCTTTCGTACACGCTCTCACAACCTTTTCCTTTAGTTGTGAAGTAAATATTGGCTATGATCTGTGAATCATTGAGATGCATCAGCATGCGTGTTGGTTTTCCTTTGTATTTGATGGTATGTTGTAACGGGGCAACCTTAGAATAGGAATGAAAATGGAGTGGAAAGTTTCCGTTTTTCCGGAGAAAAAATGGAAACGGAGAGAAACCAACGTTTCGTTTCGTTGGATCGCGCCATCGAGCAAAACCAACGTTTAAATCACGTCTGTCGTGTTCGTGTCTCACCCACCTCCACGGCTCGACCCCACACGGTCGCTCTACATGCCACTTACCGCAAACCGAGTATATGATAACTTTCCCGCCTGCTTGTCGATGGATCGCGCCATAGAGTACTACTAGCACTACTGGAAGAGATTGACGAGTTGGGCGAGGACAGCTAGCTGTAGCACGGACTCCCAAGAACTTTTTACATGCATGTTGTAGCCGGCTATTGCGACCTTTGAACGCGGAGCAGCCGCGTGCACCCGGAAGCGGCGCGGGCGACGCCTTCTCGGCAAGCGCCGCTTCAATGCCGGGCGCCGGTGAGAGGTCGCGTCCGCTCAGGCCGGGCATGAATGCGGCATCGACCGCTTGAGGCGGGAAGCACGCTGGTGATGAAGAGGGTTTGGGTTGGTCAGACCGCCGTGGCAGCGGTCCGGACGTGCACAAACAAGAGATGTTGTGCGTTAATATTGCTGCGATATAATTAACAACGTAAATAATGTGCCGTTGGACAAATATGATTGGAGATGGAGATGGAAATGGAATTTTACGTAAACACGGATATGCATGTCTAGGTCTATGTGTGTGTGCGCGACAACCTCGCGACCTGGAAGCGGGGGCGTGTTTTTGATCGAGTTTTCTTTCTTGGTACGTTAGAAAATCAGTTTGTCTAATTCACATCTAGATGTTATTTAAGGATATCACACCTAAGCTCCCACAAGTACATAATGTAGCAACAAAAACAAAAAACTAGGACAAAAAATAGACCACAAACAGAGTGGACATCAACTTAGATGTGTCCTAGACAGACCCAAAATCACCGCTATGGAGAGATTTTTTACTCCATTATAGCCTCTTGTTTGATAGAGTTTCTCGCATCTCGCTCTCTCACCTCTCCATATCAAAACAAGATGACAAGTGTCCACTCTATCTCTCTCCTCACCGATGGTCACAGATCCGCCGAATGCCCGAATCCCGCCGCTGCGGGAGGTGAGGAGGCGAGCGTTGACGCGTTGTCGCCGTCGGCGACGGAGGGAGCCGATGCGCACCGTCCTCTCGGAGCCGGCGCTTGCGCGGACGAAGATGCCAAATGGATGATGCATCACCATGATGACCTATCGATGCTCATGGTTGCGCCTCGTGGTTGCGTCAGCTGGTGAAGCTGATCGATTTTCAATGAAAAACAAGCTGTCTTCCATCAGTGCTCTTTGCTTGTTACGCACAAAGATGATATCCTTTGTCATTTCACCTTGGTTGCGTTGGAGACGCAGTCGTCTTTCACGTTGGTGCAATTTTATCACACAATTGGCTATGAACCAAATGTTTCCTCCAAGAAGGATCGACGTTGGTACTAAGAGCATAAGTTTTGTATTGATTTCTAAGCCTTCTCACAACTTTGTCTCCAGCTCCCCTGTAATATTATTTGTCCAGCTATTAACTTTGATTTAAAAAATGGTGTGGACTAAAAATCCGGATGGACGTAGTAGCCCTCCATTTTTATTTACTCCCCATATTACATTTGACTGAAGTCAAACTTTATAATAGTCTCAAACCTTTCCGATAATTGAAATTAAAATTCTTTATTTGTAAACACTCTCACACGTTTCCGATAATTTGGCGCATTTGTGGTTGTTCACTTAAGGGAGGGTAGTGTACCACACGTGAAGGACAAGAAGTGCGACCAGGATGCGTGGGCGTGGATCGTTAGTTCATCGGAAGTAGTACTAGTTTTCTTCACTGTACATTAGATAAAGAGTTTTGTTTCGTACTTACACAATTTAAAACGATTGTTATGGAGAGAATAAGAAAACCACTCCACTAGTATATATTACTCAGATACACGAGAGTACTATATGGACGCGACTTGATTTAGTGCACCTTCCTTTGGGTTTATGATGTGGGCCCAAAATGTGGCTGGCTCACTGTCATACAGCCAAAAGCAAAAGTCTTGAGTGAAGGCACCGGAGCTCATCCGCACTACAAGATAGTATATATAAGCGGGAGCCTCAGCGCTTGTTCGCTAGGGTTTGCACTCTCCACACGCCGCAAGACTACATATATGTTACACGCTGGAGGCTCAGCTGCTCATTTGCTAGGGTTTTCTATATTCACAGCCTCTCACCCTCTCTTCACAGATCTAAACAAGAATGCATTGGCCTCTTGTCTCTCTCTCCCCTCACAGCTGGTGAAGGAGGCGTCCAGATCCGTCAGACCGGAAGGGAGGAGGTGCAGCGTTCACTCTATCGCTTTGGCGAGGGAGGCAATCCACCGCTGCTGCGCTGTTCTCTTTCACCCAGCGCTTTAAGGGAGGGCCACCGACCCTTCTTCCTCGCTGCCGCACGTAGTGTGGGCAGATCCGCCTCCTGCAAGACGCCTTGCCACATCCCGACGACCCTAAGGTATAACTTTCTTTGAAACCGTCGTTGCTCTAGCTGCATGTGGATCTTTTTCGATCTATAGTCGAATGTAGGTCTTGGTTCAAAGAGGAAAGAAGGGTGCGGTGGGCTGGAGCAAGAATCTAGGATGTTGTTCAATGAGGAAAGGAGGGGCGGAAAGTAGTATAGACAGGCTATCCAGCCGCTTTGTAGGTCGAAAAGGGAAAAAGGGGGTAACCCAGTACACACATAGAACCGATATCTTTGTTGAAAAGGGAAAGAAACTGGGTGATCGGGTAGTTTGTGCAGGACTAGATTTGCTGCCCTCACTTAGGAAAAAGGTTCAAAGAGAACAAATATGGGACCAATGCATATATGCTGCTTGGCTACATACTCTGCATCACCCATTTATACGTGTGGACGCACATGGTGCTGGCATGTCCCATACTGAATCTTATTTCAAAACTGCAACACTTGTTAGGGATTGGCGGGATTACCATTTTTGTGGCCGCATGTTTCATCCTCCTTTATTAGCCAGTAATTGATTCCTTTTTTCCCTCTATTTAAACAGGGATATCTATTCAACTTGTTGCTATTGCTACATTTTTGCTGCGCTACGCGAAACACTTTGCTTGATTTCAATGCAACTGCACAAAACGAGATTGGATTTCCTATTCGTGTTGGCAGATTCGTATTTTATCTTGTCCGTCTCATGAAAGGTCAGTAAGGCCTTCACCCACATGATTGTTTTCAGTGTGCTTTGAGATGTTGTGCTACTTGTATTGGTACTGTTTTAAATAAATGTTGAATTGAAGCTATTGTATTGCTGTCTTTTCCCATTAAGTAGTGAACAAAAATGGGACCAACCCAGACATGATGCTTGTTGCTTTGTTACAACAAACTCTGCACCACCCCCTTTATAAGTAGATGGAAGCACATACTGTTGTTGCGCCCACTCTCCCCTGGAACTGTTTATGCTTTTCGTTAATCTAATGCCACTGGTAAAATTAAGCAATACCTCTCTCAGAATTAATTAACTACTGAACCTAGTTCAAAACTGCAACACTTGTTAGGAATGATACTATCCTGCTTTGTAGTTCTTTCTACATGTTTAACCAAGGTATTTTAAAGATAATGTCTCTGTTAAAATGAATCAGTCGCATTGTTTTAGGAATGATACTTTTCTGCTTTTTCGTTCTTTATACATGTTGAAACAAGGCATTGTTAAGATAATGTCTCAGTTAATATTAATGAATCACACTGATTGAGAATTGCTACTCTCCTGCTTTGTTTCCCATTAAGATAAGGTAGATCAGTAGATGTTTTTCTTCTGGGAGTACAAGTCATCAACCGTTATTTCTCAGTGATTGTTTCCCTTATACCTTTTGTTGCTTACAGGGATATCACAATTAAAGCTCGGTTTTATCCCAACTTCGATTTTAGTTCAACTGCACAAAAGGAGCCAATGTGTCCAAGGCAAACTGCTGCATTACTGGGTCCAGTTGGTCATTCCACTTTACAGAAAGAAGCAGTCACTGTTTGCGCTACATTACAGAAGGAATGACCGAGAAGCTTTACAGAGTATTAGGCCTTCCACTATGTAGGCCAAAAGAGGTGCCAATTTCACCTTTTCTTAGTTTGGCACCGAATCCCTCCATTTTAACAACACGTGGAGTGCCCTGGGCAAAAAGTGCCCAAACAAGTACAAGGAGCGACAGGACTCCACGATCATAGGCATTACATATTTTGAATGGAAAAAGCTTGTCAAAGTTTAATCATTGATGTTAGCAAGAAGCGACAGGACTCCACGATCATAGGCATTACATACTTTGAATGGGAAAAGCTTGTCAAAGTTTAATCATTGATGTTAGCAAGAAGACGTTAGTTTAATATATTGGAATTGGAAAACCTTGTCAAAATTTGCTCATTGATGTTAGCCAGAAGACTTGCATTTGATATATTTTTTAGTGGGACGCCCTTGCTGTGAGCAGCGTCGAGTGTTTTTTCCTATTCATGTGTTCAGTTTAGAAGTAAATAGTTACTCTACTGAGATATTCCTGTGTTAAAGAGTTTGTTCTAAATATTGTCTATGTAATGCCAGGCCTTGTGTTTGATTGCAAAGTTGAGCTTGGAATGTTGTGGCATGCGGCATCACGAGCTGTTCACCGTGCCTCCTGAGAATAATGCTTCGTATTGTTTTGCATGTCGATCTAATGCCAGTGATTTGCTTGTTAAGAAGATCATCCTCTTCTGTTGTTTCCATGCGTAAGAAGTTCATCGTCTGATGTTTCAGAGCCTGTTTGGTTCCAATAAGTCACCTGGCTTATAAGTTAGGTGACTTAAAACCAGTGACTTATAAGTCACGCCTGTTTGGTTGTCACCTGACTTATAAGTCACCTGACACACCTTCCGACCAACTCATGATATTAGGCCGTGATTGGATCGTCGTTTTCCAACCAAAATCGCTTGTAAAACTGACGCTTGTAAATTAAAGCAGATGGTCTCGGGCGAAGGCGCTTGGTTGGTTGATTTCGACTAGTAAAATATCGGAAGTACTTCACACACGATAAAAACGCTGAACGACACTCGGACTATTGCTAATCCAGTCGTTAGCTGTTGTTTCAGCCTTGCCCATGGATGGCATGATACGCACGTCGTGCATGTATCGTATGGTAATGTCCTCCATATAGCAGTGCTCGTAAAATATACACTGGTCTCTCAAATTACACGCGTAACTCGCCGGTTTTACTTACAGACCTCGGGCCTTCCGATGACGAGTAAATTACACTTGTATGTTAATACAGGTTTGAAATAAACCAGAGCTCCCAAGCGCGGGCTTACCGTTTCATGCCGTCTCGGTTTCCAAGATGCTCATAGGTGTCCGATGATCCCGGCTTCTGAATGAGCAGCGGCGCTGTATCGACCTCCGTAGGGCCGCGAGGCCCTCTCCGTTGTCCTTCGAGTTGTTGCGCCTCGCCGTGGTGCGAGCATTGTTAACATGGTCAACGAACATGAGGATTTAGGAGATGACTTTATTTTGACTGGATGACACTAGGGACCCACTAGGGCCATAGCTGTACGTACGCAAGTGCCTCCTTATTATGTACAACTATTTTTTTTTGCTTTCTCCTGGTTTCCTGACGTCACGGTCCCACACCATTGTCAACCTATGTAGTCAATATAAACAAGAGAATTGCACAAGGTGCGGCTGACAACTGGGACCAAGCAGCTCGAGCAGTATTTGTGTTTTTCAGGCGTGAGCACTGCAGAGTTTTTCTTGGCGATGATTTCATTGTTGTTCAGAGGAGAGCAGGGTATTAACTGGGCGGGCTGTGGCCAATCTAGCCCAGGCCAGATATCCAGCCCCTACTTTTTTCCAGATGAAAATGGCTAGCCCAGCTATACGTCTTTTTGAGGAATACCCAGGCAAGGTCAACTTGTTATTCTCTCTCACTGGCTGCAAATCTTTCCTAGGAGGGATGCATTAGGCTTAACAGAAAATGGGCTTTAAAAATAATAAATGGGATGTAATTATAAAAACTGGCAGTAACTATAAAAAATGCACCAAACATGAAATTAGTTTATAAAATATTATTTATGGATTTTGAAAATCTTAAATTTTCATTGTTCTTGTATAATGTTTAGTTGGATTTTACGTAATACAAATTTATATTTAATCTGACTAGAAATTTTGGGATAAAAATATTTCGGATCCCATCAAAATGTGGGAAATTTTATTAAATTCTGTCTTCAACGGTTGATTGAAATTATTAATCGCTGTCCTAGCTAGAAAATGGGCTGTACTTTTAACAAACTATAAATGGGATGTTGTAATTCCATTAGAATTCAAAAACGGGTTGTACATTCTTATAAGACGCAAATGGGCTATAAGTTCTCTGCCACACACTTGTGGGCCTACTAAGTGACGCGTCCCCTAAAAAAAATAAGTTGACGCGTATGCAAGGCTTTGTCAACTTATTATAGTGAACACATGGTTCTAGCAGCAGTGGCCGTTGGATGTCTGTCCAACGGATGTCATGCTTCTTCTTCAATCTCGGATATTCTTAGCTTCGGCCGCCCCAAAAATGATTCCTCCCCCTGACATCTGGGGCGCACCGTTTCGGAGGCTGACCTGTGGGCCTACAAAGTTGGAGCATACCTAGGGCTTTGTCAACTTAGTCAATATAAACGATTCTAGCTTCAGTGATCGTACAATGTCCATCCAACGGCCATAGTGCTTCTTCAACCTCTGGTCTTCTTGGTCCAGCTTCCCAAAGCAGCGTCAGTCGTGCCGCCGCCTCCCGCCTCCATGGCGGCTGTCTGCCGCTGGAGGCCTCACCGCCCCATACTACTCCCACCGCTGGCGTGCCATCCCTCCACTCACCCACACCCCTCGTTATTCTGCGGCGACGATAGCCTCACACCGCAGCCGAACCAAAGTGAACCTCGTAGTCCTCTTCGCTGGCTTCCATCGCCCGCGTCGCCCCTTCCTAGGCATCGCCGTCGTCCACCGCCCTGGTGCTCTCGGCGCTGCATGGTCAACGTGGTCAACGCATCGACTTCCATCGGAAAAATATCAGACGTGGAGAGGCCGACAGTGGGTCCACGGCGGCCGCAAGGAAGTGCCTCCTTATTATGCGCAAAATAATTATTCCTCCACCTGACAGCAGGGACCCACCGGATGGGCCACCTTATTTCGCGTAAAAGACGTTTCCCCCCTGACTGCTGGGACCCATCGGACGGGCCATCGTATTTTGCGAAAAAAATGTTCCCCCGCTATCAGCTCGGACCCACTGGAAGTGCCTCTTTATTACGCATAAAAAAATGAATACTCCCCCTGCTAGCTGGGACTCACCTTGGTGGGAAGCTGACTTGTGGGCCTACTAAGATGACGGGGACGGAGGGCTTTGTCAACTTAGTCAATATGAACGTTTCTAGCTCCAGTGACCGTACGATGTCTCCAACGGCCTAGTGCTTCTTCAACCTCTGGTCTTCTTGCTCCAGCCGCCCAAAGCAGCGCCGGTCGTGCCGCCTGCTCCTGCCTCTCGTGGCCGGCTGTGCTGCCGCGGAGGCCTCACCGCCCCTACTATTCCCACCTTAGGCCAGGCCCTGCGGCGACGGCAGCCTCACACCGCAGTCGAACGAGTGAATACTCATACTCCTGTCCGCGTGGGCATCCACTGTCGCGTCTTCATCGGCTCCGCGTCGTCCCCTTCCTAGGCCTCGCCGTCGTCCACCGCCCTGGTGCTCTCGGCGCGGCATGGTCAACGTGGTCAAGGAACGACTTCCATCGGACATGGACTGTATGTCGAGAGGCTGACAGCTGGGTCCACGGCCACAGCAAGGAAGTGCCTCCTTATTACGAGGAAAATAATGATTCCTCCACCTAACAGCAGGGACCCATCGGACAGGCCACCGTATTTCGTGAAAAAAACGTTTCCCTCCTGACTGCTGGGACCCACCAGCTACATCTTCGCACGCAAGGAAGTGCGTCCGGGCGAAAAAAACAAAACGATTCGCCACTGACCGTTGGGATCCACCAGCTACATCTTCGCAGTAAGGAAGTGCTCGGCGCTTGGGACCCACCTGGTGAGCGCGCACGTAGCGTTGTCATTCTGGTCGCGAACATGTACGTACATACCGGTCGATGTAGAGGCGCGCGACGTGTCGTAGTAGAGGCGCGCGACGCAGTCGATGTAGAGGCGCGCGACGTAAGTCGAGTAGAGGCGCCGCACGCGTCGATGTAGAGGCGCGCGACGTAGCATGTACACGCACGCATAACGGCGAGGGTGCAAGAAAGAAAATACGCCACGTATGTACATACGGGCAGGGTCTCGAACGCCTACTCGCGATACGCATACATGGCTGGGTCGGAACGGAGAAACAACATAGTCGTCGTGTTCATGGGGAGCCAACCGCTGGGTCGGAACGGAATGCGTGGTCGTGTTCATCGGGAGGGCTTGGACGGAACAGCGATGGAAACGAGGCTCGCGCATCGCGACAACGGAGGAAACGGACCTCCTACGCTCAGAACGGGTCCTGTTGATCGGGAGGGTGTGGCATACCACAAAAGCGGAGGAAATGGACGCCCCACGGTCGAAACGGGGTCTGTTGATCGGGAGGGTGTGGCGCATCAAAAGCGGAGGAAACGGACCTCCTACGGTCAAACGGGGTCTGTTGATCGGGAGGGTGTGGCGATCGCAAAACGGACTCCACGGATACTGTTCATCTCCACCGTCGACCTCCTCCAGCCTCCACGGGCTACCGCCGACCTCCTCCAGCCTCCACGGGCTCCTGCTCATCCAGCCTCCACCGCACTACTCCACCAGCTCATCGCTCAACCACCGCCCACGGGCACCCCTCCACCGTCTCTGCTCATCCAGCCCTCCACACCACGGGTCCTATTCAACTACCCTCCACGGCCACCCCTCCACCGCTCATCGCTCATCCAACCCTCCACACCACGGGTCCTGTTCATCCGGAGGAAACACCACCGCCACCGTTAATCCACCCCCATAACGGTCACCGCTCATCCAATTGATCGGTTTCGATTAGTAGCAGCATCGGCGAATCGCTCCATCGGGTTCAGTTAACAGCCATCGATCGATTGCTCGGGTTCAGTAACGCGTAGCCTGCAGTGCAATAGCTCGGGTTCAGTTAGTGCCCAACGCCTCGCTCAGGTTCAATTAGAGCCAACGCCTCGCACACACGTGCGTACATACGAGAGAAACGCGCATCACTCGACCCCCGACCTCCCACCGTAACCGGCAACTCCCTGAAATTTTCCTCGCCCTCGCTTCTACCACGGTTTTTTCCGTCATGGACGACCCAAAGAATGTCATGCAGCTACGTCTCCGGCCCGCCCAGGACGAAAAGCCCATTTTATGTCATGATTTTTTGTCATAGAAGTAGGAGCCCACCACATCTATGATGATACCGGGTTTTGTCACAATTATCGTCATAGAAGTGTCATATGTATGACAGAAAAAAAATTCGTTTGGCCCAAAATGTCAGGGATGTGTCTTTTTAGTGTATGGACCCAAAGGTCTGTATAAACTACTCACGCATCATCGGAGAGGCCATGGTGTCGATGTAGAAGCCCTCCGTGATTGATTCCCCCTCCGGCGGAGCGCCGGAAAAGGCCCCAAGATGGGATCTCACGGGTACAGAAGATTGCGGCGGTGGAAAAAGTGTTTCGTGGCTCCCCTGGATGTTTAAAGTGTATAAGAGTATATATAGGCGAAGGAAGTAGGTCGGTGGAGCTACGAGGGGCCCACGAGGGTGGGGGCGCGCCTACCCCCTGGGCGCGCCTCCCTGCCTCGTGGCCACCTCGTTGCTTCCTTGACGTCCACTCCTAGTCTCCTGGATTGCGTTTGTTCCAAAACGATCCTCGCAAAGGTTTCATTCCGTTTGGATTCCGTTTGATATTCCTTTTCTGCGTAACACTGAAATAGGCAAAAAACAACAATTTGCACTGGGCCTTCGGTTAATAGGTTAGTCCCAAAAATAATATAAAAAGGTATATTCAAGCCCATTAAACATCCAAAACGGATAATATAATAGCATGGAACAATAAAAAATTATAGATACATTGGAGACATATCATGAAGATGGCGGTTCATGAAGTAGACTTATTAAAGGGCCCAAACCTGATGACGGCTTAAGGCCCGTAACTGTAAACCACCATGTATACGTAACTTGTATTGTAAGGCATGTAAGATAAGTCACCGGGCCGGACACGTTTGTATGAGCCGGCCGGGACTCTGTAGGCCGCAGGGCATCAACCCATGTATATAAGGGGACAACCCGATAGCGGCTTAGGGCAAGAAACAACAGACCGAAAGCCAGGCAAAGCGTATTCGCTCCCCGGTAATCGAAACCCTAGCAATACCACCTCAAACTGTATTAGGCTTTTACCTTCACCGCAAGGGGCCGAACCAGTATAAACTCCTCATTTCCTTTGTCCCGTTTTAACCCCTTTAAGCTAACCTCGTCACAATGGCTATACAACTAAGTCCTTCCACGAGGACATCTGCTGTGACAACTCCACGACAGTTGGCGCCCATCGTGGGACCTGCGCACGGTGGTATTGAGTTCTTGAAGGGCAGCTTCGAAGGGATCAAGGGATACACCGTGGGCCGGATGACCAAGAGTCGTCGCGGCAAGCTCTACATCGACGATGCAGGCTGGGGCCCCGAGGCCGGCTCAATTGAGTACGGGTACTGGGTCCCCTTCGGCGGAATCCATGTTTTCATCGGCAAGATCGGCGAACGGGGCCCTGAGCCGGACATTTGCATCGACATCATCGAGATGACTCAGCGTGCACGACCCGCCAGGGTTCAACCCGCCGTGAAGCATGCCTTCGTTGGATTTATCCACGAGGCTGAGTTGGAAGGTTCTGTTTCTGGCAGTGAGACGACCATCTACTCTGATGGTGAATCATCCACGGGCGAGACCAATTCAATGTATCAACTACAAGATGGACAGCTTGGGGCCTGTTCCAATGGCGACAGTATTCCGGTCCCCCATGAGCCGCTGAACAGGGTGGCGATCTTCATGGCTGGCACCCAGCCGATTCTCGGTTCGACAGCCGCCAAGGCCATGACCTCCAGTGCAACAGCGGTAACAGTAGCGGGTGTTGGCGGTTCAGCGCGCCCGTCGGCTGAAGTTTTAACGGATTTGTTAGAGGATCTGGCGACTCTGATGGGGGTGGAGGTAACCCCAGATAACCAGGAACAACACAAGGTGGATGTGGCTAAACTGCGCGATGAGATAGCGCAAGACAAGATCGAGCTGGCAGCGGAAAACGCCAGGATGGCTGCAGAGCGGGCCGTTTTGAACGCCCACAGTGGATTCAAGCAGATTCATACCGGCTTATGGTGGATCAGAACGCTGCAAATGAAGTCTTGAGGAGAAAACATCGGAGTCGTCTGCCCTCGATTTATGAGTCAAGGAACCTCTTCAACACACCCAGAGTGGGGGCCAGTAACCCGCCGGTGATAAACCAGACGGTCGAAGCACCAGGGGGTGGGATGCCGGGTCAGCCGCGCGTGAAAGGTTCTCCGCATATGAATAATACCCCGCCTCAGCATGTAGTGACGCCGCCGGGTCATTACTCCACCCCTCTAGACAATATGATTGCTGCAGCTACACTATTGGCGGCTCTGCCAGTCGAGGGCGAAACTCCAATGGCGGTTGAAACCTGAAGGGACAGGGAGCTTCTTCAAATGGCTTTGGTACAACAGCAGGTTTATTCCTATAGTCATGACCAGATTCATTCGACCCCTTGTCCAAGCCGGAGCTACAGTAGGCACCTTGACTCACCAGCGGTCTCGAGTACTGAGCAGCGCCGTAACCAACCTCATGGACATGACCCGTCGCGCAACGGGGCTAATGCGCAGGATTTGGTGGACCAGGGCAGAGCGTGCCGGGAGGCTGAGCTGGCGGCTCAGCTGGTGGCTCATCAGCACGCGCCGGTGTACCCAACGGCTTCAATTGAGGCGGGTGTAACTTCTAGAGATTTGGGTGTGCCGTGTTTAACGGCGGCTATATGAAACGAGCGTCTGCCCAAGGATTTCGAAGGCCCTCGTAAGGTGCCTAATTACACAGTAGATCAGCCCCCTGAGGCTTGGGTGGAGAGTTATGAGATGGCCGTGGAGATGCTGGATGTTAGCGAGGCTGCATACGCTAAGTATTTCACCATGATGTTGGAAGGGACGGCTCGTACCTGGTTGAAGGGGCTGCCGACTAATTCCATCGGATCATGGGCAGAGCTGAAGGCCCGGTTTATCCAGAATTTCAAAGACACGTGCAAGTAGCCTATGTCGATCGTGGATTTGGTTTCTTGTGTTCCAGCTGAGGGCGAGTCAACAACCAGCTGGGTGCGCTGGGTCTCGACTATCATACATTCCTCAGATAACATCAAAGTCGGCTCAGCGGTTCTAATGTTGGAGATAATTGCCGTTTCATTCCACTTAAGCAGAAGCTTGGGCGGCTTAAGCATCATTGCAACGACATGGGGGAGCTTATGGCGGCTCTTGTCAAGTACGCCGACTCTGATGGTACCAAGGACCCCGACTCTGAGGATGAAAGATCGGGAAAAGGAAAGAAGAGTAGCGGCATGAAGGGGCAGCAGTACAACCCAGCCAATCAGGGCGGCAACGGTAAGCTCAAGGCTGATGATTTTGTGGCTAACACCGGTGCGCGGAGTTATAATCAACGTCGTAAGGGGAGGCCGACTCAAGGGACAAAATTTGACCTTGAAGCAATATTGAATCAGCCATGTCCGAAGCATGGAACGGAGGAGAGGCCAGCTACCCACTTGTGGAAAGATTGCAGTATCATGAGACACCTCAGGGAGTCTGTCCAGCACAACTGTGGCCCGAACGGCGGTTCAGGATCCGGCTCTCATGGTCCGGTTCATGGAGGTGGCGGATCAAATTCCGGGTTTCACGACCAAGGCAATCAAGGTGGTTATAACCAACAGAATAATCAGGGGAATCAGCAGCAGCAACAGTCTGGCTATCAGAGCAACCCGAAGCAATTAAACAGTGGGCAGTACCACGTCTTCACTACTAGTTTGTGTAAGCGGTATTAGAAGCTGCATAAGAGGGCGGTGAATGCTGTTGAGCCGGCGGTGCAACCTTATCTACGGTGGTCAGAACATCCTATTGTGTGGAGTCGTGAGGATCATCCGCCCCGGGTTGATAATCCGGGTCACCTGGCTCTGGTGGTGGTAACTCAGGTTGGGGGCTATAAATTTACTAAGGTGCTGATGGATGGAGGCAGCAGCATTAATATACTTTATTATGAAACCTTCCGCCGCATGGGACTGACTGACAAAAATCTTAAGCCATCAAACACTGTATTCCATGGTGTGGTGCCGGGTAAGTCAGCATATCCAGTGGGTAAGATATCTTTGGAAGTTGCCTTTGGAGATGAGCATGATTTCGGATCCGAAACTCTGACCTTTGAGGTGGTCAAGATTAAGAGCCCTTATCATGCTCTGTTTGGGCGGCCGGCTTATGCTAAATTCATAGCAAGGCCTCGTTATGCTTACTTGCAGCTTAAGATGTCGGGTTACAAGGGCACCATTACAGTGCATGGGAGTCGCAAGGTGGCCCTAGAGTGTGAAGAAGGTGATGCTTCTTATGCTGAATCAATTTGCGCAATAGAGGAGCTGAAATTTTACAAGGACAATGTTGACCCGGCGTACATGACATCCTTGAAGAAGCCAACCACGGAGCACGATCTTGCGTTAAAGTTTAAATCGTCAGATGACACTAAGTTGGTTGATTTTATTCCTGGCGACTCATCCAAGCAGTTCAGCATCAATGCCAATCTGGATCCGAAATAGGAAAGCGCGCTCATCGAGTTCATCCGTGAGAACCGGGACATCTTTGCATGGAAGCCTTCAGACATGCCGGGTGTATCGAGGGAAATCTCTGAGCACACTCTTAATATTGATCCAAAATTTAAGCCGGTCAAGCAATTCCTCCGTCGTTTTAACGAGGAGAGACGAAAGGCCATTGGTGAAGAAGCGGCCCGGCTCTTAGCGGCCGGGTTTATCGTTGAAGTTTTTCATCCGGAGTGGTTGGCTAACCCGGTGTTGGTGCTTAAGAAGAATGGCACTTGGCAAATGTGTGTGGACTACACGGACTTAAACAAAGCTTGTCCAACTGACTTGTTTGCTCTCCCTCGTATTGATCAAATCATTGATGCTACGGCGGTTTGTGAGCGTTTGAGTTTTTTGGATGCTTATTCTGGTTATCATCAGATCAAGATGGCGGTTAAGGACCAGGAGAAGACAACTTTCATTACTCCATTTGGAGCCTTCTGCTATGTGTCTATGCCTTTTAGACTCAAGAGTGCCCAG
Source organism: Aegilops longissima (assembly GCA_021605205.1). Taxonomy (NCBI): domain Eukaryota; kingdom Viridiplantae; phylum Streptophyta; class Magnoliopsida; order Poales; family Poaceae; genus Aegilops; species Aegilops longissima. Next base: position 454,266,547 of record CM038679.1, on the reverse strand, counting down.
GCGACTTACCAGCGGTGTGTGCAGAATTGCCTTCACAATTAGATCGGGCATAATGTTCATGCTTATGTAGATGACATTGTGGTGAAATCCAGAAGGAAGGAGACCCTGATTGATGATTTGAGGGAGACGTTAGACAATCTCCGAGTGTATAAGATGATGCTTAACCCGGCCAAGTGTGTTTTCGGTGTGCTGACGGGCAAGCTTTTGGGTTTTCTGGTTTCTAACAAAGGCATTGAAGCTAACCCAGAGAAGATCAAAGCCATTACTTCTTTGGCTAAGCCGGTATGTGTTAATGATGTTCAACGTCTGGCGGGTCGCATAACAGCTTTAAGCCGGTTGGGAGAGAAGGCTATCCCTCTATATCAGATGATGAAGAAGACAGATAATTTCATCTGGAGTGATGCTGCTAATGAGGCATTTAAAGCACTTAAGAAGCAGCTGGCTGAGCGCCTGTTCTTGCTGCTCCCATTGATAAAGAGCCTCTGTTGTTATATGTGGCTGCCAATGCCCGGGCTGTCAGTTTAGCTATCGTGGTGGAAAGGAAAGAGGCAGGCAAGAAGTATCCGGTTTAACGACCGGTGTACTACATCAGTGAGGTACTTATTAAGTCCAAGCAGAGGTATCCGCACAGGCAGAAGCTTGTGTATGGGGTCTTCATGGCGAGCCGGAAGCTTAATCAGTATTTTCTGGGTCGTCCCATTACTATGGTCAGCTCTGCTCCGTTGGGGGACATCATCCAGAACAGAGAAGCCATAGGCCGGGTTGCCAAGTGTGCCATTGAGCTTGGACCCCATGGTTTGAAGTATGTGCCTTGTACGGCCATCAAGTCTCAAGCACTTGTGGATTTTATCAATGATTGGACAGAGTTGCAGACGCCAGAGGAAAAGCCGGACAACACATATTGGACTATTCACTTTGATGGGTCCAGGCAGTTGGAAGGCTCGGGGGATGGAGTTGTCTTGACTTCCCCACGAGGTGACAAGTTCTCTTATGTTCTCCGGTTAATGTTCGCTTGTACTAACAATGCAGCTGAGTATGAGGCCTTGCTCCACGGTCTTTGGATGGCAAAAGAGTTGAACTTAAGTCGGGTGAGGTGCTTCGGCGATTCAGATCTGGTAGCTCAACAAGTCTCTAGCGCCTGGGATTCTAAGGATCCACTCATGGCGGCTTATCACCGAGAAGTTGATGCTATTGCAGGTCATTTCAAGGGTTATCAAGTTGAACATATGGATCGCAGGAAGACTGAGGAAGCTGATACTTTAAGTCGATTAGGGTCTCAACGTAAGCCGGTGCCACCTAACACATTCCTGGATATTTTGCTTAACCCTTCTGTCAAATTACCTACAGAGGAGGATCTTGCTATCCCTGACCCGGAGGTACAATTGGTGGCGGCTCTTCATGCCATTACTGACTGGACAGTTCCATATCTGGCTTACATGACCCGGGGTGAGTTGCGTGAGGATGAGATCTTGGCCAGACCGATAACCCGGCGGTCTAAGTCAATGTAAATTGTCAATGGGGAGTTGCACCATCGCAGTGTCACAGTGGTGTTTCAACGTTGTGTCTCTCCTGAAGAAGGCTGTGAGATTCTGCGAGAGATTCACAAAGGAGATTGTGGTCATCATTCCGGCTCTAAATCTCTTGTAGCCAAAGCTTTCCGTCATGGGTTTTATTGGTTGACGGCTCATGCTGATGCTGAGGATTTGGCCAGTAAATGTGACTGTTGTCAGAAGTTTTCATGACGAGCGCATGTGCCGGCTCAAGAATTGAGGATGATTCCAATTACTTGGCCGTTTGCAACTTGGGGGCTTGATATGGTTGGGCCTTTTAAGAGGTCCAAGGATAAGAATACCCACCTTTTGGTGGCAGTTGATAAGTTTACTAAGTGGGTTGAAGCAGAGCCGGTTAGTAAGTGTGATGCAGCAACGGCCGTTCAATTCATCAAGAAGGTGATCTTCTGTTTTGGCTTTCCACATAGCATTATAACAGATAATGGTACTAATCTCTCTAAAGGCGCTATGAAAGAATTTTGTGAACGGGAGCATATTCGGCTTGACGCTTCCTCTATGGCTCACCTCAGTCCAATGGTCAAGCAGAACGAGCTAATCAAGAGATTCTGCGAGGTATCAAGCCCCGGCTTATGGTTCCTTTGCAAAGAACGTCGGGTTGTTGGGTGGAGGAGTTACCCTCAGTATTATGGAGTATCAATACAACACCCAATAGATCTACGGGTTACACACCTTTCTTTATGGTTTATGGAGTAGTGGTGGTTCTCCCTAGTGACATCCGTCACGATTCACCCCGGGTGGCGGCTTACATTGAAGTTGATAATGAAAAGGCCCATCAAGATGCACTTGACCTGTTAGATGAGGAGCATGACCTCGCGGCGGCTCGTTCGGTGATTTATTAGCAAGATCTACGTCGTTATCACAGCCGCCGGGGCAAAACCAGAACCTTTCAAGAAGGTGACTTAGTGCTCCGGCTTATCCAAGATCATACGGATATGCATAAGCTATCACCACCTTGGGAAGGACCTTTTGTGGTCAGCAAGAATATGCATAATGGGTCACACTATCTTATCGATGTTTGAGACCACAAGGACTCACGTAAGTCGGAGGAGGAGACCCGTCGGCCGTGGAATATTGCTCATCTTTGGCCCTACTATACTTGAGCCGCCGGCTCTCGTGATGTACATAGTTTGATGATGTATATATTATAAACAGTATAATAAAGCCGGCATCCCTGATAATTCAGGGCCTCTGTCGTTTCACTTCCTCGAAGTTGAGTCTTTATCATCATCTTACATGTTCAGTTAAGAGGCTTGACGCCAAAACTACAGGGACCAAAGAGAGTTGGATGCACATCACAGCTCAAACATAGGTCCTCGATGAGCACAATTCGCAAGTATGTCACTTGGGGGCTTCCTGTTCAAACATAGGCATATTCGACCAAAGAGAACATAGCATGACTACCCTCTTGACCATGTTATCTTTTTCAAACATAGACGTATTCGACCAAAGAGAACAAAACCTTTTCCGGGTCATCCTACCTGTATACCAGCTGCTTCAACTCCATCAGGTAATCCTGATTGACCCGCCGAACTCTTAACAATCAATCATTTACGGCGTATTCGACCAAAGATCCTGAGCTCGTTAAGGTTCAAACGGCGGTTTGTCATGTGAGAGCACGGCTTACAGACAGTCAGGATAAATCCAAGCTTCATAAGTCGCCTTCCTTGAAACTTGGATAAATCGGCCCGTGATGCATGCTGCTACTCTGACCACACGTACTCCTGATCAGTCTATCTTTAAACAAGACCTGACTTTATCTGGGTTCAAATGTGACTGGGTACTGTGAGTGCCGGCTCACGGAAGTCACGTACCTTCCAGTGGCTCAGGCTAGTTTCATCGAAGAAGACACTTTGGCTTGGTGGCCTTCAAAAGCCTCGAATTTTTTGATTTCTTTTCTTTATATGATTTGTTTTTTGCCATCTGGTTTTTACAAATCAGGCCAAACTGCCCTAATTATGGCTCATATTTGAAGCATCTTTTGGGTTTCTACAACCCGCCAGGATGGCAAACTCTAAGTCGCCAGAGGATAATAATCTTATGTTTTAGAGTCATCACTCTAAAAACTCTAGCTACGCGGAGCTGATAAGCCGGCAGTCTAAACATACACCACAGGTATGATTGTTTATTTAACAGTTGAGTTACCATTGTGATTAGACCGGATCTGGTTATGGGCTATCTGTCCCCAGTGGTTTCAATTGGGTATCATGACCCGCCCGGCGGTAAGCCGCCAGGGCACAGGTAATCTCTTTATGTGTAGGATAATGATCAATCAGGTCTGCATAAGTAAACGATGTCATAAGTATAAAGCGATGGTTTCTCAAATTGGCGGATCAGTAATATTGTGCAAAACAAAAACATGCACGATGGCATGGCAGATTAAAGTTTTACTACGCTATTACACAACTCCCTGAGCCAAATAAGATCAAGTGTTTTTCCAAGGATCTAATACATAACCCGCCCAGCGGTTCATTCTTCTTGGCCTTGCTGGCTTGAGGATTCTGGGTCATCCTTTTCCGGTTCTTCTTCTTCTTCCGCCACCTGGAAGTTTGGCGATGACCAGTCGATGCCACATAAAGCTTGAAATTCAGCTTCATCATCTATAAGTTCAGATGGCTCAGCTTCAGGGGCAAAAGTATGCTTACGAATTGGAGGGATTAGGTCCATCACTCTATAAGCCAGGGTCGGCATCTTTTGATTCTCCTTGTTATAAGCCGGATGGTACTTTGAAAGGTCCGAGTCATTGGCAATCATAGTTGCCATTGGAAGAATTTCTTTCGTGCAAGCTGAGAAGTCCTTCTGATCAAACGGAGTACCATCTTCTTTCAAGCTTGGGTATCCAGTGGCTACCTCAGATGGGTCAAGCTCTGGTACCCATGCCTTGGCCCGGCTCAAAGCTGTCACAGCACCGGATCTTGCAGACGACCGCTTCATTTCATCCATCCTAGAAGGCAGCACATAGATTATTTTCAAGACATCTATGAAAAGAGTAGGTGCTTGATTGGTTGGAGAAATAGTAGCCAGTGCACGCTGAGCTCCGGTATATAGCTATTCAACAAGAGTATAAACAACTTTGAGCTTCACCAACATATCTTGGTTTAGATTACTGCTCCTGGGACCTGAATAAGTCATAAGATTGGTCAGAGGCGATTTATACTATCACAGGAAAAGATTCACTTTTGATACTTAAGAAGGCGACTCACCAAAGATAGCAGAAACCATCTGAGATACACGGAATTTTAAACCGGTGAGTTCAATGGTCACCTCTTGAAGAGCCGCCTCTGCTTTTTCAGCTCGTTGTATTAAAGCAGTCTTTTCTTCAGCCCAAGTGCTTCTCTCCGCCTCAAAATTGGTTTTCAGTTTTTCCGCCTCAGATATGCTGAACTGGAATTTTGACTCAGCCTTCCGGGTTTCAGATTCCTGATTTGCCAGCCGGGTCTTTGCATCTGTTAATTGTGACTCAAGCTCAGAAGTGGCAGTCTGTGCAGCACAAAAATTGCAACAACATTCATATCCAGATTATAGAAATATAAGTCCCAAATCTTTTGCAAGAAACAACACTTGGCACTTGGGGGGTAATGCTTGCCAAAACAATTCTCTATACAACGGCTCATTTCAGTAAAGTCCCAAGCACTTTGCAAGCAAGAGTACTTGGCACTTGGGGGGCTAATGCATATCGCTTGTGTTTATTTACTTCTTTATAATAACCCGATTATGTTGTAACGATCATAGCCGGGTCATGGGGGCTATATAGGTCAGCTTTCTTTCTAAACAATGGTGGACATGACCAATTCATTCATACAGATTAAACTGGCCCTTGGGGGCTACGGATGCAAAGTTCATTGTTGCAAAATCCGGTTTAATTATAAAGACAAAAGCTGGCTTTGGAAGGATTCCACTATAGATGTTTACGGTTATTCTAAGTCTACAGCCTATTCAAATTTTATCATACCCAGTAGACTTGGGGGCTGGCAAGATGGACATAATTTATTTAAGCAGGAAGTCATACCTCATATTTCTGATGCATTTGCTTCACCATATCAATTTCAAGATCGCGGCTGGAGTGCACTTGGCTGAGGTAGCCAGGGAGTATTTCATTGCTGCTCAATTGTGCCTAATGGGAGACGTCAAACCTCACTTTCCGCCTTTCAATAACCTCTTCTTTGGCAGAGTGCTTGGCCAAAGCTGTTGGATTTCCCGGTTCTGTAAAACCGGTGCCAGTGATCAAAACATCATCAGTATGAGTCTCTGACGGCTTAGGTGAGCTTGATGGTTCAGTGATCAAAGAGTTGGTGTTGGTGTGATCAATGGAGAGATCAGGGATTTCAGGTGGAACATCCGGGGCAGGTTCTTGTTGTTTTTTAGAAGCTTCGGGTGCAGAGACTTGCTGCTCCGATTCAACAGCTTTAGGAGCCTCAGTTGGCTTGGTCACCTTTGCCTTCTTACAAGGCTTTGCTTGTCCACTGCATGAGTTGTGACAAGTCAGTATAGTTGTAAGAATATAAAGAAGTATAGAATAAAAGTAATTGTCATTACCCAAGGGCAGTCTTGAAAGCCGGCAGCTGGGTCTGGGATGACTCGCCAGAGGAAGAGCGAGAAACCTCATGGTAGTTTGAATCAGAGGAATTGAGTGGCTGGCGAATGAGACCCGCCAGCGGGTAAAGATAATTTAAAGTTCGGAAGGACCTCGTTTTGGCGTTTTCCTGGAAGTGGAGTGTTCGGTAAGCCGGAGGACAATTCTTCACCTCCGTTGTTTCGAGTCTGGCGCCGGCTCTCGTGCTGCTGTTGCTTCAAAATAAAGTGAGCATCCAAATGAGCTAAGGGGTGTGAAAATCTTACTTTCTGGGTTACTCGTCGAATTTTCTATCTTGGCAAAGGTGCCGAGCCAAAGGAAATAATAGTTATCTCTTCTTCAACTGCTTGACTGGCCCCGTGTCATCCTGAGAGTAATTAATGTCAATAAGATAATTGAAAAAAGAGCCAAGAGAGTCAAGGGCTACCTCCGACTCAGAGCTATCATCCAGATTAAGCATTTCAGAGGCAGTTGGTTTCTTCTTATGCTTCTTGGTGGTTTTCTTGGCGGCTTTCTTGGCCGCCCTGGCTTTCTTGGCGGCTTCATGATCATATTTTGCCTTCTAAAAAAACAGATTTAGCCTGTGGAAGTCAGCAAGGTTGAGTTAATACAATATTTTGAACAATGAGATAAAAGTGAAATAAGTTAGAGATTTACATCTGGCGGCGGGTTAAGTTTGCAAGAAGGGTTCAGGCCCACTTTGCGGCAGTCTTCTGAGACTTCATTCAGAAGGGTCTTGGTCATTTCAGTAATTGCATCATCAGACAAACGCAAGGGGCTGTGGCGTAATGGATCCTTTGTACCGCCATTATAGGTTCACATTAAGCCGGGTCGGTGGCTCAAGGGTATCAATGCCAGTTAATCCGTTTCCCAGCAAAGCCTTGACCTTCGCAATTGTGGGGGCAAGCTTTTTACGTTCAGCGGCGGTAAGTTTTTCAGGAAGATTATGCTCCGGGTGAAGACGTTCAGCACGATAACCCGGTAATGGATTCTCATCAGCCGGAGTGGTATCCTTGCAATAAAACCACGTCTGGTTCCAATCCACGGGGTGACTCGGCAGGCAAGCATAAGGGAAGATGGTGTCTCTTCTTTGTTGAATTGAAATTCCACCAAGCTCCAAGCTGGGCCCGTTTGTGAACTCGTTTTGGCGGTTTAAATAGTAAAATTCCCTAAAGAGTTCGAGAATGGGTTCCTCTTGAAGGTAAACTTCACAGAAGACTTGAAAGTTGCAGATGTTTGACACGGAATTGGGTCCGATGTCTTGAGGATGGAGTTGAAAGAAATGCAGAACATCTTGGAAAAATCTAGAACCGGGCGGTGAGAAGCCCCGATTCATGTGATCAGAAAACAAAATGACTTCATCATCCTTTGGCTGAGGTCTTTCTTCGCCATGATCAGGGGCGCGATAATGCATGACACTTTTCGCTGGCAAGTACCCAATTTTGACGAAGTCCTTGAGTGTGTTCTCGGTAACGATGGAGGGAACCCAGTTACAAGAAGTGACTGTCTTTGGCGGCATTATGAAAGAAGAAGCCTAAAAAAGAAGAAAGGTTTGCCGGTTTAAGTTAAAACCTTCATTTAAGCCGGAAGTAAAAGGCTATAGTTTATAATCAAAATGGCGGCTTAAATGGGGCCTAATTATATATGGGTAATTTTAAGCTGGTGATGTAAGCCGAAATGACAAGTACTTATACTCAAGGTCTGACAAGAGTAAATTTTTCGAAGTGTTGGGACAAACAGGTTTCACAGATTATGATTATAAGATTGGATCTGCGGCAGTTCAGAAAAAGGAAATAAAATCTAAACCTAAGGTGGCGGCGGCAGAAAAGTGGGGGTGCCCAGATGAGATCTATTACAATGAAGATATAGTCCGATGTCAAAAAATAAGTGCTAAAACTGCTATCGCGCAAGACCTGTGCTATTTTCAGATCAAAGCTATGTGATCTAGGACGGAGAAAGAGGGACGGTGATGAACGTTGACGAACAAGGAAACCCTAAAAGACAGATCTATTAGGGGGAAAGGAGAAGGCTTACTGACGCTGATGGACAGCGGAGGAGCGTCGCTGCGTTCTGGTTCGTTCAGGGTGATGCAGCGGCCGGAGTCGGAGCAGGAGACGAAGGTCGATGCGGAGGAGCTCGGGCGCACTGGTGCATTGTGAGGAGGAAGATGAAGACGAGAAGGGAAAGGGGGAGAATGGAAAATGGCCCATGGCCTTATTTATAGGACTGGAAGATAAGTGGTAGGTGCGGAAATTGAGGAGACAAGGGAATGGATATGTGACGGCGCGAGCGCCTCGATTTTCGGAGGGTCATTAAACAGAAAGATTTATTAAAGATTTGGGTTGTATGTGGTATTAATAACAGGTGACGTCATGGCGGGTTACCATCATTTCAGGAGGTGATGTCACGGCGGGTTACAATATTTCACAGGAAGACGAAGAAGGATTTTTTCTAAGTGTTGAAGATTGACATGAACAAGTTCAAATTAACCTGGGGCCTAATGTTGGGGATATAACTATTGGATATGACCCGCCCAGGAGGGGCCGGGTTATCCTAATGGCGGTTCATTTAAAGAAAGCCCATGAGCGTGACGAAGATGGAGGTTCATGAAGTAGACTTGTTAAAGGGCCCAAACCTGATGACGGCTTAAGGCCCGTAAGTGTAAACCGCATGTATACGTAACTTGTATTGTAAGGCATGTAAGATAAGTCACCAGGCCGGACACGTTTGTATGAGCCGTCCGGGATTCTGTTGGCCGCAGGGCATCAACCCATGTATATAAGGGAACAACCCGACAGCGGCTTAGGGCAAGAAACAACAGATCGAAAGCAAGGCAAAGCGTACTCGCTCCCTGGTAATCGAAACCCTAGCAATACCACCTTAAACTGGATTAAGCTTTTACCTTCACCGCAAGGGGCCGAACCAGTATAAACTCCTCGTGTCCTTTGTCATGTTTTAACCCCTTTAAGATAACCTCGTCGCAATGGCTCCACAACTAAGTCCTTCCACGAGGACATCTGCCGTGACAACTCCACGACAGTACCAATTAAAGAAGAAACTATAATTTATAATGTTGATCCAGTTGTTCCTTTTGCTTATATTGAGAAACCACCTTTCCCTGTTAGGATAAAGAAACATGCTAAAGTTTTAACTGTGGTTAACAAAAGCAATATTAGAACACCTAAACCTGATGAGAAAATCAAAGTAGAACCTAGTATTGCTATGGTTAAAGATCTCTTGGAAGAAGATATGGATGGGCATGTTATTTACTTCTGCGAAGAAGCTGCTAGAATTGCCAAACCTGATAAAAAGGATAAACATAGACCTGTTGTTGGCATGCCCGTCATCTTAGTTAAAATAGGAGATCACATTTATCATGGTTTATGTGACATAGGTGCTAGCATGAGTGCTATTCCTTACACCTTATATCAAGAAATTATGAATGAAATAGCACCCGCAGAGATAGAAGACATAGATGTTACTATTGAACTTGCTAATAGAGACACTATATCACCAATTGGGATTGTTAGATATGTTGAAGTCTTGTGTGGGAAAATAAAATACCCTACTAATTATCTTGTTCTTGGTTCCCCACAAGATGGCTTTTGTCCCATTATCTTTGGTAGACCTTTCTTGAACACCGTTAATGCCAAAATGGATTGTCAGAAACAAACTGCCGGTGTTAGCTTTGGTGATGAGTCTCATGATTTTAATTTTTCCAAGTTTAGTAGAAAGCTTCATGAAAAATAATTGCCTAGTAAGGATGAATTAATTGGTATTGCTTCTATTGTTGTGCCTCCGACTGATCCACTAGAACAATATTTGTTAGACCATGAAAATGATTTACTTATGCATGAAAGAAATGAAGTAGATAAGATTTTCTTTGAACAACATCCTCTACTTAAACACAATTTGCCTATTGAAACTCTAGGAGGTCCTCCTCCACCTAAAGGTGATCCTGTGTTTGAATTAAAACAATTGCCAGACACTTTGAAATATGTTTATCTTGATGAAAATAAGATATATCCTGTTATTATTAGTGCTAACCTTTCAGAACGTGAAGAAGAAAGATTATTGAAAGTTCTAAGGAAGCACCGAGCTGCTATTGGATATACTCTTGATGATTTAAAGGGCATTAGTCCCACTCTATGTCAGCACAAAATTAATATGGAACTTGATGCTAAACCCGTTGTTGATCACCAACATTGGTTAGATTCGAAGATGAAAGAAGTGGTAAGAATGGAAATATTAAAACTTCTGGAAGCAGGTATAACCTATCCCATAGCTGATAGTAGATGGGTGAGTCCCGTTCATTATGTCCCTAAGAAATGAGGTATTACTGTTGTTCCTAATGATAAGAATGAACTTATTCCACAAAGAATTGTTACAGGCTATAGAATGGTAATTGATTTTAGAAAATTAAACAAAGCAACTAGAAAATAGCATTACCCTCTGCCTTTTATTGATCAAATGCTAAAAAGATTATCTAAGCACACACATTTTTGCTTCCTTGATGGATATTCTGGTTTTTCAGAAATACTTGTTTCTCAACCTGATCAAGAAAAGACCACTTTTACTTGTCCCTTTGGAACTTATGCTTATAGACGCATGCCTTTTGGTTTATGCAATGCACCTGCTACCTTTCAAAGATGTATGTTTGCTATATTATCTGACTTTTGTGAAAAGATTGTTGAGGTTTTCATGGATGACTTCTCTGTTTACGGGAAGTCTTTTGATGATTGTTTAAGCAATCTTGATTGAGTTTTGCAGAGATGCGAGCAAACAAATCTTGTCTTGAATTGGGAGAAGTGCTGGTTAATGAAGGTATTTCTTGGGTCATAAAATTTCTGAAAGAGGTATTGAAGTGGACAAAGCTAAGGTTGATGCAATTGATAAAATGTCATGTCCTAAAGATATCAAAGGTAATCGTAGTTTCCTAGGTCATGCTGGTTTCTATAGGAGATATATCAAAGGCTTTTTAAAATTTCTAGCCCTCTTAAGATTCTTTTGCAAAAGGATATTCCTTTTGTTGTTTATGATGATTGTCTAGAAGCCTTTGAAACACTCAAGAAAGCCTTAATTTCTGCACCTATTGTTCAACCACCTGATTGGAACTTGCCTTTTGAAATTATGTGTGATGCTAGTGACTATGTTGTTGGTGCTGTTCTAGGACAAAGAGTTGACAAGAAACTAAATGTTATTCATTTTGCTAGTAAAACTCTAGACAATGCTCAAAGAGATTATGCAACTACTGAAAAACAATTCTTAGCAGTGGTGTTTGCTTGTGATAAATTTAGACCTTATATTGTTGATTCAAAAGTAATTGTTCACACCGATCATGCTGCTATTAAATATCTTATGGAAAAGAAGGATGCTAAACCTAGACTTATTCGATGGGTTCTCTTTCTACAAGAATATGATTTGCATATCACTAATAGAAAAGGAGCTGAGAATCCCGTAGCTGATAAGTTTTCTAGGCTTGAAAATGTGCTTGATGACCCACTACCCATTGATGATAGTTTTTCTGATGAGCAATCAGCTGCAATAAATGTTGCTCATAACATTCCTTGGTATGCTGACTATGCTAATTACATTGTTGCCAAATATTTACCACCTAGCTTTAGTTGCCAACAAAAGAAAAAATTCTTCTATGATTTAAGACACTACTTTAGGGATGACCCACATCTTTATAAAGAAGGAGTATATGGTATTATTAGACGTTGTGTACCTGAGCATGAACAGGGACAAATCCTACGGAAATGTCACTCCGAAGCTTACGGAGGGCATCATGCTGGAGATAGAACTGCTTACAAGGTATTGCAGTCTGGATTTTAATGGCCTACTCTCTTCAAGGATGCCCGTAAGTTCGTCTTATCTTGTGATGAATGCCAAAGAATAGGTAATATCGGTAAGCGTCAAGAAATGCCTATGAATTATTCACTTGTTGTTGAACCATTTGATGTTTGGGGATTTCATTACATGGGACCTTTTCCTTCCTCTAATGGGTATACACATATCTTGGTTGATGTTGATTATGTTACTAAATGGGTAGAAACTATTCCAACCAGTAGTGTTGATCACAACACCTCTTTTAAAATGCTTAAGTAAGTTATTTCCCAAGGTTTGGAGTCCCTAGATATTTAGTGACTGATGGTGGTTCACACTTTATTCATGGTGCATTCCATAATATGCTTGCCAATATGATGTTAACCATAGAATTGTATCACCTTATCATCCTCAGTCTAGTGGTCAAGTTGAACTTAACAATAGAGAAATAAAATTAATTTTACAAAAAACTGTCAATAGGTCCCGGAAGAATTGGTCTAAGAAATTAGATGATGCACTTCGGGCTTATAGAATAGCATATAAAAATCCTACGGGTATGTCTCCTTATAAAATGGTTTATGGAAAAGCTTGTCATTTGCCTGAGTTAGAACATAAAGCATATTGGGCAATCAAAGAACTCAATTATGATTTCAAACTTGCTGGTGAAAAGAGGTTATTTGATATTAGCTCATTAGATGAATGGAGAACCCAAGCTTATGAAAATGCAAAAAAAATTAAAGAAAAAGTCAAAAGATGGCATGATAAAAGAATTCAAAAGCGTGAGTTTAAAGTCTGAGAATATGTTCTTTTGTACAACTCTCGTTTCAGATTCTTTGCAGGAAAACTCCTCTCAAAATGGGAAGGCCCATATGTCATCAAGGAGGTTTATCGGTCAGGATCCATCAAAATAACTAATGTTGAAGGTACTAACCCGAAGGTTTTCAATGGGCAACGAATAAAACATTATATCTCAGGTACACCCATTAATGTTGAAAGTAATATTATCCAAACTCTGACACCGGAAGAACACATAAAAGAGTCCTTCCGGAACACTCCAGAATCGTAAAAGTAAGGAGGTATGTGATACGGTAAGTGAACGGACTCTGAAAAATCCGCAAAAATATTTTTTGTCAGTTTTGGAATATTTAGAAAAATAGTAAAATAAGAAACTTCTAGGAAGTGTACCCTGGTGGGCACAAGACACCAGGGTGTGCCAGGCTTACCTGGCGCGCCCAGGTGGGTTGTGCCCACATGGGACACCCTCCAGACTCCATTTTTCTACAGTTTGCTTGTCTCCCAAGATAAAAAATCTATATATACTCGCCGAACCTGTTGATCACCGTATCACGGAGAAATCTTTTGTTTTCTTTTCCTTGCTATTTTCTAACAGATTCAGCTAGACCAACATCATGTCTTCCTCACCCTTCAACAATGGATAAGGAGACACAAGGTTGGTTCAGGAGGATCTAAGGAGGGATGAAGCTGAAGAGGTTGCTATGGAGGAAGAGGAGGAAAATCCTTTTGGGGTTCACTCTCCGGCCTCCGAGAGGGGCACATTAGCTGGCATCTCTACTCACCCTAATCCTCATCAAGCCATGTGACCATCGAACAATCAAGTGAGCCTGGAAGTGCAAGAAGAACTCCCACCGTAACAATTTTCGCAATTTGATTCACAATTATGGGTTCGAGAACACTCCTCGTAGGCACATACCGTTCAACTGGGACATATCTTGGCCAAGAGAAAACAGTGCAGGAACAAAACCGTGGGGCCTGGAGAATAAACACATAATGGCTGAGGTGAAGAAAAACAATGAGTTACTTCATCAAACCCTTCGGGAGATTCAAGATTTGAAAGATCTACTCATGGTATATTGGAGAATGCTTCTTCATCACCACCACCATCTTCTTCACCACCAAACAAAAATTGAGTATTGGGTATGGGCACTTGAAAGTGCGTTATATCGACTAGAGGGGGGTGAATAGGCGATTTTTACGAATTCTTCAATGAGGAATTTGCTGGTGAGGAAATTCCTAAGTGAAGAACTACTTGCAGCGGAATAAGTACTCAGAAGTAAGCATAAGAGAATGCGGACATGGTCACCATGATGAAATGAAGACAATCAAAGAGTATGTAAAGCGTAAACACAGGATAGCACAAGATGAAGACAAACAGATCAAGAAATTGAACTGAGGAAATTGAGAAAGTCTTCATCAAAGTCTTCAAACACAGATATGAACAAACACTCAACACAAGAATGAGGAAATGAAAGAGTTGAGGAAATAGAACCAGATAAGGTTGGTGATGACAATGATTTGGTAGACCAGTTCCAACTGCTGTCTCGGTTGTATGTCCTGGTTGGAGCGGCCGAGTATTTAAACTCGAGGACACACACCCCGGACACCCGATCGCTGAGCACGCAGCTCGGGACACCAAGTCCTCACCGTATTCTCCTTGAACTAAGGTCACACAGACCTCGTCCAATCACTCGTGGTATGTCTTCAGGCGACTTCCAAACCTTCACAGACTTGGTCACTCGGCGATCCACAATTCCTCTTGGATGCTCTAGACCATGACGCCTAACCGTCTGGAAGAAGCACAGTCTTCAAAGGTAACAAGTGTCGGATCCACGCAGGATCAATCTCTTCAGGGATGCTCAATCACTTTGGGTTTGTAGGAGTTTGGTTTTTGGGTTTTTCCTCACTCGATGATTTTCGCTCAAAGTCCTCGGAGGATGGGTTACTCTCAAATGACAAGTGTCAAGTTCTCTCGGAGCAGCCAACCAGCTAGTGGTTGTAGGGGGCGGCTATTTATAGCCTAGGGAGCAGACCGACATGATAAGACACAAATGCCCTTCAATGATATGACCGTTAGGTGGATAAGATATTTTGGGACAGTGGGCGCAAGAAGACATCAACGGTCGGAAATTTGACTTTCAAATTCCTCGGGGCTATCATGTTCCTCACTTTGTGTTGGCAATCCGACTGTCAATTCCTAACTCCTCGGTCGAACAAATTCTCGTGACGTAAGAACTTCGTCTTTGTCATCAAGAAATTGACTGAACTGTATGAGATTTCCAAAGGCTTCACTCGAAGGGATTGGTAGGTGTAGGATTTTGAGTTGAGCATCACATGGAAATTTTTCCTTAGTATTTCCTCGACCCCCTTTAACAGTACGGTGTTTCCTATGACTCAAGAAAAAGAAAACGAAACTATGAAAACAAAAGTCTTCTCGCTTCATGTTCCTTAAATGAATATCAAGTCTTCAAGGTCACACCAATTTCTTCACTTTCAAAGTCTTCAGAAAGTCTTCAGAATATCAAAGTCTTCAGTCGAAGAACTTCATTTTTAGGGGTCGACTTTATCTGTAAATATCAAACTCCTCATAGACTTATAGACATGTGTACACTCATAAACACATTAGTCCCTTAACCTATAAGTCTTCAATACACCAAAGTCACTAAGGGGCACTAGATGCACTTACAATCTCCCCCTTTTTTTGGTGATTGATGACAACATAGGTTAAGTTTTCAACGGGGATAAACATATGAAGTGTAACTACTGATAGTGAGGAATTTGATTGCAAGATATAGAAGAACTCCCCCTGAAGATGTGCATAGTGAGGAATTTGCTTTTGAGGCATTGCACATTTGAAGAGTTGTATCATGGAGATCTCCCCCTATATCTTGTAATTCATACACGCATTTGACATATAATATGAAGAATTTGGAATGCATGATGAAATATGGTGCTTGATGAAATTCAGCATGCGTGCGTTAACGTTAATGAGGAACAAGCATGCAAAATAGTGCATCAAGAGTATCAGAGCACAGTGCATCAAAAGTATCAGAGCATGTAAGTGCATCTAGTGCCCCTTAGTGATTTTGGTGTATTGAAGATTTATAGGTTAAGGAACTAATGTGTTTGTGAGTATACACAGGTCTATAAGTCTATGAGGAGTTTGATATTTACAGAGAAAGTCGACCCCTAAAAATGAAGTTCTTCATCTGAAGACTTTGATATTTTGAAGACTTTCTGAAGACTTTGAAAGTGAAGAAATTGGTGTGACCTTGAAGACTTGGTATTCATTTGAGGAACATGAAGCGTGAAGACTTTTGTTTTCGTAGTTTCATTTTTCTTTCTTGAGTCATAGGAAACACCGCATCGTTAAAGGGGGTCGAGGAAATACTAAGGAAAAATTTCCATGTGATGCTCAACTCAAAATCCTACACCTACCAATCCTTCGAGTGAAGCCTTTGAGATCTCATACAGCTTCATCAATTTCTTCAAAGGATGTAGACGAAGCTCTTCCGTCGCCGAGGAATTTGTTCGACCGAGGAGTTAGGAATTCGCCAAAGGCGGATTACCTACACAAAGGAGGAACATGATAGCCCCGAGGAATTTGAGAGTCAAATTTCCGATCGCTCTTGTCTGCGCGCCACCTGTCACAAAATATCTTATCCACCTAACGGTCATATCATTCAAGGGCATTTATGTCTTATCATGTCGGGCTGCTCCCTAGGCTATAAATAGCCGCCTCTACAACCACTAGCTGGTTGGCTGCTCCGAGAGATCTTGACACTTGTCATTTGAGAGCAACCCATCCTCTTAGGACTTTGAGAGAAAATCATCAAGTGAGGAAAACCCAAAACCAAACCCTATAAACCCAAAGTGATTGAGCATCATCAAGAAATTGATCTGCGTGGATCCGACGCTTGTTACCTTTGAAGACTGTGCTTCTTCCGACGGTTAGGCCATGGTCTAGAGCATCCAAGAGGAATTGTGGATCACCGAGTGACCAAGTCTGTGAAGGTTTGGAAGTCGCTCAAGACTTACCACGAGTGATTGGACGAGGTCCGTATGACCTTAGTTCTAGGAGAATACGATGAGGACTTGGTGTCCCGAGCTGCGTGCTCAGCCGATCGGGTGTCCGGACTGTGTGTCCTCGAGTTTAAATACTCACCGCTCCAACAGACGCATAACCGAGATGAAGTTGGAACTGGTCTACCAAATCATTGTCTTCATCAACCTAATCGGTTCTATTTCCTCAACCCTTTCATTTCCTCATTGTTGTGTTGAGTGTTTGTTCATATCTGTGTTTGAAGACTTTGATCAAGACTTTCTCAATTTCCTCGCCTCAATTTCTTCACCGCTTTGTCTTCATCTTGTGTTATCCTCGTGATTACGCTTTCAGACTCTGTGATTGTCTTCATTTCATCATGATGACTATGTGTGTATTCTGTTATGCTTACTTCGAGTACTTATTCCGCTGCAAGTAGTTCTTCGCTAAGGAATTTCTCACCGCAAATTCCTCGTGAAGAATTCATAAAATCGCTTATTCACCCCCTCTAGTCGATATAACGACTTTCAATTGGTATCGAGCAAGGTACTCCCTTGTTCGTGTGATTTTGGTTTAACCACCGGAGTTTTAGTTATGTCGACCGCAGGTATGATCAAGGTCTCAGCAGGTGTCCTACCTTCGATGGGACGGATTATCCTTATCGAAGAACAAGATGCTAATGCATCTTGAAGAAATTGACAACAATCTCGGTATGTTGTGGAAAATGGTGTTCCTCACCACACCTTCTCCGAATGCTGCTGATGTGAAGAGATTCAAGCAACTCGATTCTCAAGCTTAAGAATATCATATGTGGCCATCCGAGCAAAGGTCAATATGGAAGAGTGAGTGCTTTGAATCGCTAAGCTCATCCGGGACAGGTTGTCCAAAGTAATGAAGGTGTCTCAACTCAGCGTGACTCTCGAGTTGATGTTCTTCGAATCTCTTCAACCGCTTCAAAAGACTCAACAATGAAAATGTTCAACAAACCTTCGATCGCTTCACCGACATCTCAAATGAGCTTCAAGCACTTGGCGTCACTGACATCACCGACCATGAGGTGGTGAAGAAATTGTTAAGATCGCTTGATTCCTCATTTGATACTCCGCACCGATGATATAAGAACGAGCTGACTACAAGTCTCTTGATCCCGCCGATATCCTCGAAAGGCTAAATACTCACGAAGTTCCAGCTTTGTCAAAAGAGAGATCTCTATGGTTCTCGCTATGGAAAACACGTGCCTCAAGGCCAAGGCTGTGTCCGAATCTGAGTGTGAAGACTCGTAGTAGCCTTGGAGATCCTCAAGAATTAGGCCAGAGCTAGCACCGCTCGTGAAGAAATTCCAGAAATTCTCAAGACGTGGTCGCTGGAAAATCCTCAAGAAGTAGCGATTCCTCATCTAGTGACTATAAGAGAAGACTTTGTCACAAATGCAAGAAACCTGGTCACTACATCCAAGATTTTCTCATGGGAAAAGGAATTAAAGAAGAAGAAACACAAGGATTACAGCCTCGATGACGCCAAGAAGAAGAAGAAATCATCGAAATCTTCATCATCAAAATCCTCAAAGCCTTCTTCTCACAAGAAAAGCAGCTCCAAAAGGCTCGGGCATTCATTGGCAAGGAAATGGACTCAAGCTGAATCGAGGAACATGAGGAAGAGGAGGAGTCTCAAGAATCCAATCTGGTGTGGCTAGTCCGGCTCTTGCTATCGCTTTTGTTAGCAAGTCCATCTTCAACATCAAGAAACTGACTCACCGACAAGCCCGATGAAGATAATGATGACTACGCCCCACCTATTGCTTCATGGCAAAAGGTGCCAAGGTACTCAATTTCACCTCCTCCAATCTAGTGAAAATGAATCGATGAGGATCTCAAGCCCAGCTACTCTAAACTTGCTAAGATTGCTATAAACAACAAAGGGCTTTTGAAAAGGTTCAAAACATGCTAGACAAAAGTGATGATATGTTGGGTGAAGAAATGGATCGCACTAAAGCCCTGACTGAAAATCTTCAGAGACTTAAGTCTAGGCTTGACAGCCTTCAAGGTCATCATAACACTCTCTTATCTGATCATGAGAAACTTTCTTATGAATTTCTTCAAAGAAAGCAAGATCTTGAGAAGCTAAGAGTGAGTTATGAAGATCTTCAGAAGGAGCGCTATTCATTACTTGCTCAACAAATCAGCGCTTCTCAAGAAGAATTTGTTCCTCCATGCTTAAAGTGCATTGAACGTGAATCGCTAATTCTTCACCGAATGTTCAAATGCTTCAACTGTTACAAATTCTTCACCTGCCTCGCTATCACTAATTCCTCATCCGAGGACATTGCTAGTATCACCGACGATGCAGGTTGAAGGAATTGTACATGACAGCATGTACAAAAGCCTCAAAGGGCATCGACTCTTTGTGATGTGCTTAAAAGCAGATCCTCAATAGGAACCCTAGGAAAGAGGGTATTGCCTTTGAGAGAAACTCAATGCCGATGGAACATATTGAAGCCCGAGCAGATCCCAAAACCTCATGGGTTGCTGCAAAGGGACCTCCAGATTGATCCATCTACCTTATCCGCTTTACGTGCGAATTTCCTCATTCTCCGATGAGTCATTTGACTCAAACTATAAACTGTTCAAAAATCAGAATGGTGAAGTATTTGCTAGATATGTTGGCACTAATCGCAGAACGGTTCCCTATGAAGAAAATCTGGGTTCCCAAGAAGTGCCTTGAAAGTCTTCAGTGAATGTCCTCATGACACCACCAAAGTGAAGAATAGGAACCCCAGATCAAATTCTTCATATGGACCAAATTCTTCATATGGATCCAAGTCCTCATACGGACCAAATTCTCACGTGGATCAAATTCTCAAAAGGATCAAAGTCCTCATATGATTATCATCGTGCTAACGACTGCTTCGCAGGTAGAGCTAAGGGCTATGAATATGTGCATTATTCTTCAAACCAATATGTTCATAAGTCCTCAAGAATTTCTCCGCTTATTCATATGCTTACCCTAACCCTCTTATGTGAAACGAAATGGTTTGGCTTCTATGCCACCATTCTCGTATGGTGCTCGCAGAGTGATGAACTCTTTGCCACCCCTTCAGATGTGGGTGGTGAAGAAAAAGAACTAATCTCTTCTGCAGGGTCAGGTCTCCAGACGTGCCTTAACGCCTCAAGAATTTGCTCGGGCCCGACAAAATTGCTCGAAGGACGCAGCTAATCATGATGAAATGAACTTTCATTTCACACGTCCTCATACTGCTTATCTGAATACTGATTGATGAAATTCATCTGATGAACTTGATATCATATTCTTCACTGATGAAGTATATGAGATCGTAAGTTGTACTAATTCATCTGCAGGATGATCAACCCAAAGCCACTGAGTGGGTTCTCGATAGTGGATGTACAAATCACATGACTGGTGACAAGAATCTATTGATGGATGCTCCCTTATCACCGCCACATCTCAAGCATATCATCTTTGGCCGACAAAGGCAAAAGTCGTATTTGGTCTTGGTAAGGTTGCTATCTCTAAGGACATGCAAATGGACAAAGTCATGCTTGTTGAGTCCTTAGGATACAACCTCATGTCAGTCTCAATGCTTTGTGATCTTGATATGGTTGTTATCTTTGGCAAGTATCGTTGTGTTGTGATTATGGAAGTCGACAATTCCAAAGTCTTCAAGGCTTTAGGAGAGGAGACTTGTACATTGTTGACTTTTCAACAGGACCACAACCAGCCGTGTGTCTACTTGCAAAAGCTTCGTAAGGCTAGCTATGGCATCGGCGACTTGGTCACGCAGGCATGAGGAATTTGCACACGCCATGAAGAAGAAGCATGTCATTGGCATTGAGAATGTCAAATTCTCAAGGACCATTTATGTGGAGCCCGTGAAGCTGGAAAATGACCAAGGCCAAGCATCCGCGAAGACTATCATGACCACTACTCGTCCCTTCGAATTGCTTCACATGGACCTCTTTGGTCCCAATCATTACTCACTGTCGTTAATGAAGCATCACTATATGGCTTTGTTATTGTTGATGATTACTCTCGTTACACATGGGTACACATTGTTACTTACAAAAATCAAGTGCAGGAAATCTTCAAACGATTTTCCTCGAGGGCTTCAACTAACTTTGGTGTGAAGATCAAGCACATCAGAGTGACAATGGAACTGAGTTCAAGAATTCGGTCTTGATGACTATCTTGATGAACTTGGTATTACTCATGAGTTATCTGCTCCTTATACTCCTCAAAGAAATGGCGTCGTGGAGCGCAAGAACAGAACTCTTGTTGAGATGGCTCGACTATGCTTGATGAATACAAAACGCCTAGTCGCTTCGGATTGAAGCAATCGACACCGCGTGCCACATCATCAACAGAGTATATCTTCACAAATTCTTCAAGAAGACTGCCTATGAACTCCTCACTGACAAGAAACCTAATGTAAGTTATTTCAAAGTCTTCGGTGCTAAATGCTGGATTAGAGATCCTCATCACAACTCTAAATTTGCACCGAAAGCACATGAAGGTTTTATGCTTGGTTACGGAAAGGACTCGCACACCTACAGAGTCTTCAACATCACTCTACACAAGATTGTTGACACTGTAGATGTGCGGTTCGATGAAACTAATGGCTCGCAAAGAGAGCACCTACCTTCTGTGTTAGACGAACCAGCACCTGAGGATTCTATAAGGTTCAAGGCAACTGAGGATGTCATTCCATCAAGAAACTGCTGAAGAATTCATTCCAGACGCCAAGAACGCCGAGTGATGCACCAAGATAATGTCAAGAAAATGGTGCCGAGGAAAATGATCAAATTCCTCGACGACAACCAGCTCATCCTCGCTGCAAAAGAAGTGCAAGTGGAGAAGATCATCGATGACATTAAAGCGCCAGTCCTCTCACACGCTCAAAAGCTTCACATTTATCTAACTTTTGTGGGCACTATGCTTTTGTCTCTATCACAGAGCCCACTAAGGTAGATGAAGCATTTCGAGCCGAGTGGATTCAGGCCATGCAAGAAGAATTACATCAGTTCGAGCTCAACAATGTAAGGGGAACTGGTCAAACGCCCAGATCCTCGCAAGCATAATATCATTGGCACAAAGTGGATCTACCGCAACAAGCAAGATGAAAATGGTCTTGTGGTGAGGAATAAGGCACGACTAGTAGCTCAAGGCTACACGCAGGTTGAAGGAATTGATTTCGATGAAACTTTTGCACTGCCGCTAGACTTGAGTCTATTCGCATATTACTCGCCTATGCTAACCATCACAATATCACTTTATATCAAATGGATGTGAAAAGTGCATTCCTCAATGGTAAGCTTGAGGAAGAAGTATATGTTGCTCAACCCCTGTGTTTTGAAGATCCAAAGAATCGACAAAGTCTTCAGACTCAATAAGGCCCTCTATGGCCTCAAGCAAGCCCCTCAAGCGTGGTATGATACATTGAAGGAATTCTTTATGAAGAATGGCTTCACACCCGGTTCACTCGATCCTACTCTCTTTACTAAATCTTATGATGGTGAACTTTTTGTGTGCCAAATATATGTTGATGATATTATCTTTGGCTGTATCGACCAACGTTATAGTGATGAATTTGCCTATATGATGAGTGAAGAATATCAAATGTCTATGATGGGAGAGTTGAAATTCTTCTTAGGTCTTCAAATTAAATCAACAACACAATGGCATATTCATATCTCAGAGAAATACCTCAAAGATGTCCTCAAGAAATTCGCATGCAAGATTGCAAAGGTGTCAAAATTCCTATGCCCACAAATGGCCATCTATGCATCGATGAAAATGGTATTGACTTCGATCACAAGGTATACCGCCCATGATTGGTTCTTTATTGTACTTATGTGCATCTAGGCCAGATATAATGCTTAGTGTTTGCATGTGTGCCCGATTTCAAGCTACACCAAGGAATCACACCATAAGGCTGTGAAGCATATTCTTCGATATCTAGCTCACACACCAACACTAGGATTATGGTACCCCAAGGGCTCTACTTTTGATCTCATTGGATATTCGACTGACTATGCTGGTGATCGTGGACCGCAAGTCAACATCTGGTACTTGTCATTTCCTGACGATCTTTGGTCCGTTGGTCCTCAAGAAACAGAATGCGATCACCGCTTCATCGCGGAAGCTGAATACATTGCTGCTGGCTCGTGTTGTGCTCAATTGCTATGGATAAAGCAAACTCTCAAGGACTACGGCATCAACGTGAAGAATGTGCTCTCTATTGTGACAATGAGAGTGCCATCAAGATTGCTCACAACCCAGTTCAGCACTCAAGACAAAGCACATTCAAATTCGCCATCATTTTCTTCGTGATCATGTGTTGAAGGCTTACATCTCCATCGAAAGCACGTGAAGATCAAGAACAGCTAGCTGATATCTTCACTAAGCCCTTGGATGAGAAGAGATTTAGCAAGTTGCGGTGTGAGCTAAATATCTTAGAATCTTCGAACGTTCTTTGAAAAGGCACACATCCTAACACTTATGCAAAATTGATGACTTAGATGTGCAACACATGAAGAAACGTTTTCTTCAATCAATGAAGAATAACACTCTTAGTGTGAAGAAATTAATGAAGAATTTGATTCTCGTAACCCCACGACAATTGTACGCTGTGTCTGAAATCATCTTTCTTATACGGTGGGTCACGCCACCACCAAAGTTGAAAATCTTCAATTTGAGTTTTTCCTCGTTTTGAAATTCTTCGTTTTTCAAATTCTTCAGTTTTTCAAATTCTTCAACTTTGCAAAATCTTCACTGCTTTCCGCTGCCTTTCTTCATTGGCTATATATATATGGGTTTATGTCCTCTACAGATTCACTTATGGCTATTTCTTCAAGTCGCTTTTTTCGCTAAGTGAATGTGATCGACCCTTCCCTCTATGCTATACTCAACCCAATCCATTCACAAATTCTTCATGTGCGCTCTATTTTGAAACTCGCTCAAAATCTTCACCGTGTCCTTGACAGCTGAAGAAATTGCAACGAACGTTAAAACTGATCTTATCCAAACCTTCGCTTTTGCCATTAAACCGCTCCGCATCCCACGATGCATTATTCTATTCACCCACGATGATACACGATCTCCACTACACAAGACGTGGGTGACACATGTCGTGAGAAGGAAATGGTCAGGCATGTTCGCCCTAAATCTTCGGCGATCCGCTTTTCACCGCCTCTATAAATACCCTCTCCCTTCCTCACTTATTTTACCCGCCGACCTCTCTCTCCCGCTTGAGCTCCTCAAACCCTAGCGCCGCCGCTACTCCATCGTCGCCGGTGAGGAAAAGCTTCATCGCTCGACCTCGTCGCCGACGATTCGCTACGATCATGAAATCCTCACTCCGCCGCCGTAGCTGTCTTCCTCCGCCAAGTTAGGGCGTGAAGATCTGAACGATTTAACTTCCCAACTGTTCTTCTCAGTTCGTCGTGTTCTTCACTTCGGTAATTAAAAGTTACTTTTATTACTCGCTTTGATTCTCAAATCTTCTTGAAAATCTTCAAAGGTGTTTATTCTTCAAATCTTCACACATATGAACACCTCAAATCTCTTGATTCGCTTTCTAAGCAATGATTTTCTTCAAGATTCCTCAATTGTGTGGATCCTCGATCTATACAACTCGAACCTAAGACAAAGAACGCTTAGTGAAATTCCTCAAGGCTCATCCGTCAAAATCCTCAAAACATGTTCTTTTGAAAACCTTGTGAGAACGCATATGACCTCTCCAAATTCCTCGCAACTATACTGCTCACAGGTACACATGTCCGCTGCTGAATCCTTAGGTTCTCATCAACTTAACTCATTTGCAGCGCTCTCGAAGAAAAACTGCATACTTCTTCAGAGAACTCAATTGTTCAAATTCTCAATCAAGAAAATGGCGACGGTAAGAAGCCACGTAAAGGAGGAAAGGAACCGAGGTTATGACTGCGCTTGAAATCCTCGAGGAAATCTATGCCGACTCATCGCACACCGGATGAAGAAAACAAAAATCAACGCAAGGTGCGATTCGTAAGATTGAACGGAGATGGGCACGGAATGGAGGGAATACAGATATGTAACTCCTAAGTACATGAAGAAATTCGCCTAAATCCTCCATGCCCAAGAGCTCCTTTGGCACCTGCCAAGTAGCTGATCCCACAAGCATCAAACGAGGTGAGGACTTTCCGATGAATGGGCTAAACGCCAAGCAAAATTGGCAAAGCAAGCAAAGGAGGTAGTGAAGAAATTCAATGAGGATTCCGCCATTGCTATCGCCACAGAGGTCTCGGTCAAACCGAGGAAATCCATGCAAAAGAAGCCTGCTCATAAGCCAAGTGCTTCACCATCTGCGCCTCACGGCCAAGTTCCTCAAAGAGCACCCTCCAAGCAAATTCTCACACCGCTGCTGCTCCACCAAAGTCCTCAACAGCTCCGCTAAAACCTTCAGTTCCTGTGCACCTAGCTACATGTCAAAGGACTGCTGGCTTCTCAATTGCCTCAGCGTTTCGCAAGTTCTCACCGCTCCCATTTCTTCAATCGCCCGACTCACCAAGACCAAAGCAACAACTGGACGAGGTCCTCGCCCAGCCCAAGGAAGAAACAGGTTGCATTCCATGTGCCTTCTGATGATGAGGCATCTGATGATGAACTTGCTGAAATCATCAGAGACCGTCAAGAAAAGGCCGCTAGAGCCAAAGGCACATTTGTGCCCTCGCTGTTGATCCAAGAAAATCCTCGACTATATTGATCTCGCACAAGGATCCCAATACCCCTATGCCCGACCTTCATCTCGACACCTGGACAAAGTCATATGTTGACTCACTTCATAGCTGAAGAAAATGGAAGTTTGAGAAGGCAAGGAAATCAAAAGGCTCAATACAGAAGGAGAAGTTCTCAAGAAAACGTTGTCAAGATGACACCGAGGAGCTTCTCAAGGTCCAGACTGAAATTCAAGACCTCAAAGAAAACTTCGATTCATATTATGCTGATTGGCAAGGAGCCAAGGTCGATTTGTGAACCCGACGAAGAAATTCACAAATGTTGCAGCCCCAGTGCAACATGAAATTCCTCAGGCTGAAGCCTCAGCCCAACCAACTGAAGAACATGCCAGCACCACTGATGACGTTCAGCCTGCTGATGAAAATGCTAGTTCCAGGCTGATGATCCCATTCCACCACCGAAGAATTGCCGTGGCACCCACTAGTGGTGCGCTCAAGAAACTGCTCAAGACAGGCAATCGCATCGCCATACCAAGAAAATCGAACCACATTCCTCAGCTCCTACTGCGCCAACTCCAACTCCAATTCTTCCATCTGCCTCTGATGTGAAGAAAACCAAGGCTGCAGAACGAGCCGCTGTGAAGAAAAGGAAAGCATCACCGCGCGATTCTTCTACTGCGAAGAAAATGAGGCCTATGACCAGCTCATACGAAAATCCAATTGATGTTGTTCCAATTTCTCCATACCATCAAAGGAAGTTGTTCCTTTTGAGAAGACTATGAGATCCCAATCGGATCGATGAAGAACATCATTCTGCCGCTTCGTCGGAGCAGATCGATGAAGAAATTGAAGTGGATGCAATCCTTCAACCCCGCCATTTCTCACCTATGCCTCGAGTTCACAAATCAAGAGGCTGGTGTTGAGGAAATTGAAGATGAAGATGTGGATATTGATGCACCACACCAGTGATCAATGATGACTTTTGGGAAAGTCAAGATCCCAATACTCCTCCCTTCACCCCGCTCCAACAGATTCCTCGGCCCCTACACAAACAGTCCAAGTGGACTCAAGAAAATCAACCCACTGGTTCTCAGGCATGAAGAAATTCCAGCCACTAGTGCCGATGAAACTGCTGTCGCTGATCCTCGATCGCACCTGTTGAGGAACAAGAAATTCCTCACCAAGAACCCGAACTTACGATTCCCGAGGTGGTGATGCAACTCATCGACACCCTCTTCCCAAGCAAAAGAATCCGCTCTCAAGCAAGCAAAAGTTCAAGGCTGAAGATTTCTTTGCCGAGCACGTGTTCTTCACCGATTATAATCCATATGATTCGCTCGCATTAGGAAGAGGCGCTTCGACTGCCACCAAGCCAACTTCTATTCCTCGGTTTTCAACAAGGATAAAATCTTCGATCATGCTCATATTCCTCATGTGGATATGGAGTCGCTGCGTGCTTTGAGCCGTCCTCGTTGTTCTTCACGACGCAGGACTTCTAAATTTTTGCACCGATATCTCGTGGATCGAATGAAGAACTAATTCTTCGCTTTTATGCAACGCTGCACATCACCGGAGATGTCAAGACGTGAACTCATGGGTCTTAGATTGATGACTGAAAATACTCACTACAAGGCACCAAGAATCGAATTGCTTCGTGCCCTACCACTCAGTCCTCCACTTGATGGTGCACGCCGATTCACGATTTAAAAAGAACTTTCAAATCACTATATGCAAGTGCTGATGAAGCCTTTGAAACCAAGGCAGGCCCCAAGAACCAAATTCCTCGTCAAGGAATTATTATATGTGCCTCGGACTGTCTATCGGATTCTGACGAAGACAATGAGTCCTATCAAAGGCCACGACTCGAACGATGAAGAAGTCGCTGGCATCATGAAGAATATGCTTTTCAACATCATCCATGGCGCTCCGCCAACTTCCATGATTTCTTCATGAGGACTCGCAAACATAGCTATGTCACCATTTGAGCTGAAGCCTTATGCGCCTTGGATTATGAGACTCATCAGGTCAAGGTCTTCACTCAATTACAAGGCTGATACTTTGAACCACTGCAGCTACTTGCCTCCGATTGAAGTCCTCAAACGGACATTTACCTCACATGATGACAAGGGCAAGGCTATCGCTGTGATCGATGAAGGCATTCGTCCATTGGATGGACAGCAAAGCAGCATCCTACTCCACCAATGATGACTCGCCACACATGACTCAGCCGCAAATACCTCACCAAGCAAAGTCCTCAAGCTATCGCACCTGTGGTGATGATCGATCGTGAGTTACTCCTCGCCTTCATCAAGGTTGATCGTAATCATAAATGGGTCAAGCGCCGCTTGGTACTTTTCTTCACAACATGACCTCAACACACAATGCAAGTGAAGAAAACCACTACTACCTCCATGAAACCTTCAAACGCACTGGCTGTTCTTTCACATGTCTACAAAGGAAGAAGAACTGACGTCCATGGGACTCAAGGAAGAATTTGACTGGTCTGCACCTCCTCGAAGAAATTCAAGAAGGTCAAAGTTCCTTCCTTGGTGGCTAGCTCCTATTCTTCATCTCGCGACATCGATGAAAATGAAGACTTGGAAGACACCGCGGCTGGTCCTACTTCAACAAACAACCCCAACAATGTCAAGCGCCCGCCTTCAACTTGAAATTCTTCAAGAGCGTTAGTCCTCGCCGATCCTTTTGGTCATTCGATGACAAAGGGGAGAAATTTGAGTTAGTCTTCAAGCCGGTCTAGTTTATTGCCTATATACAGTAATTTATTCTTGTTAAGTTACAACTCTCGTTCTTCTGAAACCTTTTATTGGATCGAGTTGTAAGCTTAAACCCGATGGTGCTTTGATACTTTTGATGCATTATGCTCTTGCACTATGCTCTGATTCTCGTGAGCTCCTTGAAAATCTTCATAGCAAATTGATTTGGGCTCTGATACTTTTGATGCGTTATTTTTGCATACTCTAAATAACATCAAGCACCATATTTCATCATGCATTTCAAATTCTTCATATTATATGTCAAATGCGTGTATGAATTACAAGATATAGGGGGAGATCTCCATGATTCAATTCTTCAAATGTGCATTGCCTCAAAAGCAAATTCCTCACTATGCACATCTTCAGGGGGAGTTCTTCTATATCTTGCAATCAAATTCCTCATTATTAGTATTTACAATTCATATGTTTATCCCCGTTGAAAACTTAACCTATATTGTCATCAATCACCAAAAAGGGGGAGATTCTAAGTGCATCTAGTGCCCCTTAGTGATTTTGGTGTATTGAAGACTTATAGGTTAAGGAACTAATGTGTTTGTGAGTATACACAGGTCTATAAGTCTATGAGGAGTTTGATATTTACAGAGAAAGTCGAATTTCTAAAAATGAAGTTCTTCATCCAAGACTTTGATATTTTGAAGACTTTCTGAAGACTTTGAAAGTGAAGAAATTGGTGTGACCTTGAAGACTTGGTATTCATTTGAGGAACATGAAGCGTGAAGACTTTTGTTTTCGTAGTTTCATTTTCTCTTTCTTGAGTCATAGGAAACACCGCATCGTTAAAGGGGTCGAGGAAATACTAAGGAAAAATTTCCATGTGATGCTCAACTCAAAATCCTACACCTACCAATCCCTTCGAGTGAAGCCTTTGAAATCTCATACAGTTCAGTCAATTTCTTCAAAGGATGAGACGAAGCTCTTTCGGTCGCCGAGGAATTTGTTTCGACCGAGGAGTTAGGAATTCGCCAAAGGCGGATTACCTACACAAGGAGGAACATGATAGCCCCGAGGAATTTGAGAGTCAAATTTCCGATCGCTTCTTGTCAAGCGCGCCACCTGTCCCAAAATATCTTATCCACCTAACGGTCATATCATTCAAGGGCATTTATGTCTTATCATGTCGGGCTGCTCCCTAGGCTATAAATAGTCGCCTCTACAACCACTAGCTGGTTGGCTGCTCCGAGAGATCTTGACACTTGTCATTTGAGAGCAACCCATCCTCCGAGGACTTTGAGCGAAAATCATCAAGTGAGGAAAACCCAAAACCAAACCCTATAAACCCAAAGTGATTGAGCATCATCAAGAAATTGATCCTGACGTGGATCCGACGCTTGTTACCTTTGAAGACTGTGCTTCTTCCAGACGGTTAGGCGCCATGGTCTAGAGCATCCAAGAGGAATTGTGGATCGCCGAGTGACCAAGTCTGTGAAGGTTTGGAAGTCGCTCAAGACTTACCACGAGTGATTGGACAAGGTCTGTGTGACCTTAGTTCAAGGAGAATACGGTGAGGACTTGGTGTCCCGAGCTGCGTGCTCAGCGATCGGGTGTCCGGACTGTGTGTCCTCGAGTTTAAATACTCAGCCGCTTCCAACCAGACGCATAACCGAGACAGCAGTTGGAACTGGTCTACCAAATCATTGTCTTCACCAACCTAATCGGTTTTATTTCCTCAACCCTTTCATTTCCTCATTCTGTGTTGAGTGTTTGTTCATATCTGTGTTTGAAGACTTTGATCAAGACTTTCTCAATTTCCTCGTTCAATTTCTTCATCTGTTTGTCTTCATCTTGTGTTATCCTCGTGATTACGCTTTTCGTACTCTGTGATTGTCTTCATTTCATCATGATGACTATGTGTGTATTCTGTTATGCTTACTTCTGAGTACTTATTCCGCTGCATGTAGTTCTTCGCTAAGGAATTTCCTCACCGACAAATTCCTCAGTGAAGAATTCATAAAAATCGCCTATTCACCCCCCCTCTAGTCGATATAACGCACTTTCAGAGCACCATTGGGTTTAAGATTACAACTCGATCCAATAAAAGTTTCAGAAGAACGAGAGTTGTAACTTAACAAAAATTTCCCATATAATAGACCCGCTTGAAGACTAACTCACATTTCTCCCCCTTGGTCATCGAATGACCAAAAGGATCGAAACTGGGGACTAACGCCCCTGAAGAATTTCAAGTTGTTGAAGGAGCGCCAGGTTGTTGGGGTCGGTTGTCGTAGTAGGGCCTGCCGCAGTGTCGTCCAAGTCTTCATTTTCATCAGTGTCTCACGATGAAGAATAGGAGCTGGCCACCAAGGAAGGAACTTTGATCTTATTGTATTTCTTCGGAGGAGGTGCAGACCAGTCAAAGTGTTCCTTGAGACCCATTGTCTTCAGTTCTTCCGCGTTGTAGACATTAGAAAGAACAGCCCAGGTGTGGTTGAAGGTTTCATGGAGGTAGTATTGGTTTTTCTTCACTGCATTGTGTGTAGAGGTCATGTTGTGAGGAATTGAACCAAACTGACGCTTGACCCATTTATGATTGCGATCAACCTTCTGATGAAGACTGAGGAGTAACTCACGATCAGTCATCACCCTGGGTGCTGTGGCTTGAGGATTTTGCTTGGCTGAGGTATTAGCGGCAGAGTCATCATTGGTGGAGTAGGATGCAGCTTTGCGAAACTGACCATCCAATGGACGATTGCCTTCATCGATCACAGCAGTTGCCTTGCCCTTTTCATCAGCTGAGGAAAATGTCCGTTTGAGTCGTGGCCTTTGATATGACTCATTGTCTTCGTCAGAATCCGATAGACAGTCCGAGACACATACAATAATTCCTTGACGAGGAATTTGGTTCTTGGGGCCTGCCCTGGCTTCAAAGGCTTCATCAGCACTGCATATAGTGATTTGAAAGCTCAGGTTCGTTGTAGAAACAACGGGCACCATCAAGTGGAGGACTGAGTGGTAGGGCACGAAGCAATTCAGTTGCTGGTGCCTTGTAGTGAGTGTTTTCAGACATCCAGTCTAACACCCATGAGTTCACATCTTCAGCGTCCCCGGTGATGTGCAGCGTTGCATAGAATTGAAGAATGAGTTATTCATTCCAATCACGGATATTAGTGCAGAAATTCAGAAGTCCTGCATCATGAAGAACACTGAGGACTGGCTCGAAGCCTGGCAGAGATTCCATGTCCACATGAGGAATATGTGCATGATCGAAGACTTTGTCTTTGTTGAAGAGCAGAGAGGAATAGAAGTTGGCTTGACTAGCAGTCCAGAAACACCTCTTCCTTATGCGAGCTGAATCATATGGATTGTAATCAGTGAAGAATACGTGCTCACCGAAGAAATCTCCAGCCTTGAACTTTTGCTTTGTTGAGAAGGGATTCTTAGGCTTTGGCAGTGGAGTGTCAGTGAGTTGCATCACGACCTCTGGAATCGCAATCTCAGGTTCTTCAGGCTGAGGAATTTCTGGTTCCTCTACATGTGCAGCCCGAGGATCAAGAAGAAGCAGTTCATCAGCTAGTGGCTGGAATTTCTTCATGTACAGATGAAGTGGGATGAGTTTCTTCAGAGCCCATTTGAACTGTTGGAGCAGGGACCGAGGAATCTGCTGGATTGGGGTGAAGAGTGGAGAATTTGGATCTCGACTTTCCCAAAAGTCAACGCTCATCACCGGGCGTTGTGCTTCCAATGTCCACATCTTCTTCAATTTCTCAACACCGCCTCTTCAACTGTGAACCGAGGCATAGGTGAGGAAATGATTGGGGTTGAAGGATTGCTTCCACTTCAATTTGTTCATCAATCTGCTCGACGAAGCAAAGCAGACTGATTTTCTTCATCAGATCCGCTTGGGATCTCATAATCTTCACCAAAAGGAACAAGGTCCTTTGATGGAATTGAGGAAATTGGAACAACATCAATAGGATTTTCAAAAGAGCTGGTCATTGGCTTCATTTTCTTCGCAGTCAAGAATTTGACGCAGCTGATGCTTTCCGCTTTCTTCACCGCAGCTCGCTCGCAGCCTTGGTCTTCTTCACATCGATGCGATGGAAGAATTGGAGTTGGTGTAGGAGCGTATGAGCTGAGGAATCTGGTTGATTTTCTCAAAGAATCGATGCAGCTTGCCTCTGACTTCTTCGGATTTCTTCAGCACACCACTAGTGGATGCCCCGGCAATTTCTTCAATGGGTGGAATGGAGTCATCAGCCCTGGAACTAGCATTGTCTTCAGCAGCCTGAACTTCATCAACGGTGCTGGCATGTTCTTCAGTCGGCTGAGCTGAGGCTCCAGCCTGAGGAATTTCTTGTTGCGTTGGAGCAGCAACATTGGTGAATTTCTTCGTCAGGTTGACGAATCTGACTTTGGCTCCTTGCCAATCAGCATAATAGGAGTCAAATTTGTCGCTGAGGGCTTTGATGTCAGCTTGCATCTTGATAAGTTCTTCAGTTGTCATCTTGACAATATTTTTCTTCAGCAGTTTCTCTTTTTCAGATTTGCGATTTCTTGATCTCTCGTCAGATCAAATTTCCATTTCTCCTCTTGGATGAAATGAGTCAAGATGTGATTTTGGCCAGTGTCAACTTGAAGTCGCATAGGAGTGTTTGGGTCCTTGTGCGTAGATCAATGTAGTCTAGGATCGCTCTTGATCCAACAGAAGAAGGGCACAGTGTGCCTTTGGCTCTAGCGGCCCTTTCTTGTCGATCTCTGATGATTTTCGCAAGTTCATCATCATCAGCCTCATCATCTTCAGGTGGCTCTTGGAAGGCGACCTGTTTCTTCTTGGGACTTGGACGAGGACCACGTCCAGCTGTGGCCTTAGTCTTCAGCAAAGTTGGGCCAGATGAAGAATTTGGTGCAACTGAGGAACTTTGTCGGAACTGCTGAGGCAATTGAGATGCCTGCAGTCCTTTGGCACGTGGCCAGATGCACAGGTGCTGAGGACTTTGTCGGAACTGCTGAGGACATGGGAGGAGCTGCTGAGGACTTTGTAGGAGCTGAGGATTTGGGAGGAGCTGGAGCAGCATGAGGAATTTGCCGTGAGGGCACAGCTGAGGAACTTGGCCGTGAGGGCACTGTCGGTGAAGCACTTGGCTTGTGTGCGGGCTTCTTTGCCATAGATTTTCTTGGCTTGACAGAGGCCTCAGTGGCAGCAGCAGTAGCAGAGTCCTCATTAAATTTCCTCACTACCTCGTTGGCTTGTCTTGCCAATTTGGCTTGGCGCTTGGCCCATTCTTCAGGAAAGTCCTCACCACGCTTGATGCTGGTGGGATCAGCTTCTTGACCAGGTGCCAATGGAGCTCTTGGGCATTGAGGATTGAGAGCTAATTTCTTCATGTTGGAGTAACATATCTGTACTCCCTCCATTCCCTTGCCCATCTCCGTTCAATCCTTTGAATGCGCACCTTACGCTGATTTTTTTCTCTTTGCCGAAATCGGCTTCATCAGGTGTGCAATAATCAGCATATATTTCCTCAGGAATCTCAAACGCAGTCATGACCTCTGGGCTCTTACCTCCTTTCTGTGGCTTCTTTCCTTCTGCCATATTCTTCAGCTGAGGAATTTGAACAATCGAATTCTCTGAAGAAGTATGCAACTTTTCTTCGAGGAACGCTGCAAATGAGTTAAGTTGATGAGAACCTAGTGATTCAGCAGCGGACATGAGTATCTGTGAACAGAGTATAGTTGCAAGGAATTTGGAGAGGTCATATACGTTCCCAGAAAGTTTTTCAAAAAGAACTAGTTTGAGGAATTTGACCAGATGAGCCTTGAAGAATTTCACTAAGCGATCTTTGTCTTAGGTTCCAGAATTGTATAGATCAAGGAACCACACAATTGAGGAATCTTGAAGAAAGTCATTGCTTAGAGAAAACGAATCAAGAGCATATTTGTTTGAGGTGTTCATATGTGTGAAGATTTGAAGAATAAACACCTTTGAAGATTTTCAGGAAGTTTTGAGAATCAAGACGAGTAATAAAAGTAACTTTTAATTACCCGTAGTGAAGAACACGACGAACTGAGAAGAACAGATGGGAAGTTCGTCAGGTTAGATCTTCCACGCCCTAACTCGGCGGAGGAAGACAGCTACGGCGACGGTGGAGTGAAGCGGTCGGCACGAATACGACGGCGACGAGGTCGAGGCAGTGAAGCTCTTCCTCACCGACAACGATGGAGTAGCGGCGGCGCTAGGGTTTGAGAAGATCGAGCGAGAGAGTGCGGTCGAGCGGAGTAAAGGAAGTGAGGAAGGGGAGAGGGGGTATATATAGCCACGGTGAAAAACTGTTCTCCCAAAGATTTTGGACGAACATGCCCCTGACCCTTCTCATTCGCTTGACATGTGTCACCCACGTACTGAGAAGTGGAGATTGTGTTAGATCATGGGTGAATGGATAAATCTATCGTGGGATGGGGAACGGTTTGAACGGCAAAAGTGAAAGTTTGGATAAGATCAGTTTTAAAGTTTCGTTCGCAATTTCTTCAGCTGACAAGGACACAATGAAGATTTTGAACGAGTTTCAAATAGAACGCACATGAAGAATTTGTGAACAGATTTGGTTGAGTATAGCATGGAGGGTGTCGGTGTCAAAACCGGCGGATCTCGGGTAGGGGGTCCCGAACTGTGTGTCTAGGCGGATGGTAACAGGAGACAAGGGACACGATGTTTTACCCAGGTTCGGGCCCTCTTGATGGAGGTAAAACCCTACGTCCTGCTAGATTAATATTGATGATGTGTGTTACAAGAGTGGATCTACCATGAGATCAAAGAGGCTAAACCCTAGAAGCTAGCCTATGGTATGATTGTTGTTCGTCCTACGGACTAAAACCCTCCGGTTTATATAGACACCGGATAGGGTTAGGGTTACACAGAGTCGGTTACAATGGTAGGAGATCTACATATCCGTATTGCCAAGCTTGCCTCCCACGCCAAGGAAAGTCCCATCCGGACACGGGACGAAGTCTTCAATCTTGTATCTTCATAGTCCCGAGTCCGCCGATGATGATAGTTCGCTATCCGGACACCCCTAGTCCGAACTCCCTCAAGAGCCCTGAACAGGCTTCAATGACGATGAGTCCGACGTGTATATTGTCTTTGGCGTTGCAAAGCGGGTTCTTCCTCCGAATAATTTATAGAAGATTGTGAACACCAGGATAGTGTCCGGCTCTGCAAAAATAAATTCCACATACCACCGTAGAGAGAATAATGTTACACAAGATCAATCTGCTGACATATTTTGTGGCGTGACGTCGCACCACTACCAAGCCTTTATTCAAATTGTTTTTACTGATCCACCTTAGCGCGTTTAGCGAAGCAGTTTCCTTGGCACGTCATGTCGAGGCAGAGATCGTGTTCCCCTTATTCCAGGATTCCCATCAATACGGACGTGGGTAACCCAACCGCGCCATTGATTGTGGCGCTTGGGGGATAAGCGAGTTTTACCAGGCCGGTGGGGACACATGTTTTTGTCCGCCCATATAAGGGGATAAGGATCCAGCCCTTTTACCGGCGCCTTCTTCCTCCTTGGCTTATCCATCTCCGCCAACTCGAGCTCCAGCGCCCAAGTCCGCACTTCTCACCTCAACCTTCTCCAATTATGTCCGGAGCGGGAGGCAAGTGGATGGCCTCCTCCGTCACGGAGGGGCAGATCCAGAAGCTGCGCGACGCGGATATCTATCCAAAGAACATCACAAGATCGGCTCCCCGACGAGGAGAGCTCGTCCCCAACCCCAGGCCCCATGAGAGGGTAGTATTTCTTCCCCATTTCCTCCATGGACTGGGCTTCCCGCTTCATCCCTTTGTCCGGGGCTCATGTTCTACTACGGCCTAGATTTCCATGATCCGCCCCGAATTTCATCCTCAACATCTTGGCGTTTATCGTCGTGTGCGAGGCATTCCTCTGCATCCAGCCCCACTTCGACTTGTGGCTCAAGACCTTCAGTGTCAAGCCGAAGGTTGTGAAGGGCAGCCAAGCGGAGTGCGGAGGCGCCATGGTGGGCAGGATGTCCCACGTTACATGGCTGGAGGGTATTTTCATGGAAACCATCAAGGGGTGGCAATTGGGGTGGTTCTACATCACCGAGCCGCGTGACCCTGATTGGGCTGCGGCCCCCGAATTTAGATATGGTATTCCCACACGGCTCTCCTCCTGGAAAGAGAGTGGCTGAATTTGGGGGGATTCGGAGGAGCTGACCGGACTCCAAGCCTGTATCCAGAAGCTGGTGGACAAGAAGCTCACGCTTGTCAACGTAGTCCAGGTCATGTTCATCCGCCGGATTCTCCCGTGCCAGCGACGGGGCTTTAATATGTGGGAGTTTGATCCGGCGCAGCACCAGACCGTGAGCGGGCTCTTCGACACTACGTACGACAATGTCTGGAAGGTGTTGTTCAAGGGCGCGAAGCTCCGCATCCGCCATCAAGATCGCGGATTCTGCTCGTAGTGTCCAGGTGACGAGGTGTTATTTCACCACTTGTTTTCCATAGTTTGGCTCTATCGGGATCTAAACTCCCTTGCCTTTGATAGGAATGGCTGGCGAGCGCCGAACGGATTACCTGTCCGCCCCATTGCGGAAGGACCCGGCGGACGCCCGCCTAACGGGGCTGCTGGCTCCGCACCCCAAGTAGTGCGGAGAAGAAGGCCAAGAAGACGGCCACGGGACTCGGAAGAGTTCCGTTTTCAGGTGCTATCGATGATGAATCGAGGTCGACTCCTCCCACCAAGGTGAGGGGAGAAGAAAAGCCTCTCCCAGCCGGGGAGGAAAGAAAGGAAGGCCTCCCCAACAAGGGAGGCCGAAGGGTCCAAGAAGGGAAAAACTCTTCCTCCGGACTGCTCCGCCAGCGCCAGTGACGACGACGAAGACTGGCATCCAAGGGCCAAGCCCCTGGTGAGATCGTAAGTATCCGGACTCCCGAATAACCTCAAGGTTTTTGTTTTAGCCACATAACGTCTTTCTAATGCCGCATACAACCCTGCAGTCCGCCCAAGGATGATCTTCCCGTTTCGTCGAGCGGGTCCTTGGGTGCGTCGGATATGGATTCCCTTCCGACTGCCTCCACCCCCCGTGCCACGGATGACGCCGAGGTGGGATCCCAAAAAAGGACCCACCAGGAGGGGGAGGCCCCGGAGGTGTCGCAGGACACCCTCCCGGACTGTGCACCGGACTCAGCCCCGGAGGTCGCAGTGGCTCCGGAGTCCGGCGGGCGGCCCCTTCGTAAGAAGGGCAAGACCGAGACGCCGGCTGCCTCCATCCAACCGGAGGTGCCGGATAATTTGCTGGAGGCGCTCAATGGCGCTCCATCGAGAGGAACACCGCCTTGTTATGAGTGCGGTGATTGAAAGGTTCAGCTCGCCAAGAGCGGGCTGACGAAGCTGCAATAGCCTTCTAACAGGCTTTGAGGTAAGAATTTCAACATATGTAAAATGGTACCGCATAGACAAGTAGCCCTTGATGCTCGGTTCGGTGTTGGAAAGAAAAGACGGGTGAGGATCTTTAGAAAGATAAACGCAGGAGTCATAAAAATATGTCAATATGGGATTGCAGGCTATCTTGCTGACCTCCGCCACACCGATCTGGGAGGTCAATACTTTGAAGAAAGACCTCGGCGGTCCGAGAAGCAGCTCGACCATGCCAAGAAGCAGCTCGAGGAAAAGAAGGTGAGTAATACCTTATGAAAATTGTACCTTCATGTAAAAGGATTTGGTTGCAAGAAATAATGACAAGGATAACATGGGTATTGTAGGGGCCGCTAACGAGGTGGCGACCACTGAAGGAGGCGGTGGCGCGGCCGAGCGTAACGCGGCCATGAACGCACCGAGCGAGAGAAGCAGGAGGGCGGGTGGCGGAGGTACAGCAAGAGCTCCAGGATCTCGTGAAAAACATGAGAACTTGAGCGTGACTCAAGACTCGAGAGTCTCGAGCTTGCAACGGCTCTTGAGAGTGCCAAAACCGCTAAGGCGAAGCCTACAAGGCCCTCCAGAGATTGAAGCGGTGAAGAAAATAGCAGCAGGTAAGGCATTTTTCATGCGAGTAAGCATGTGAGTGTTAATTACCTGTTGCTTACCCAGTCGGAGCTCTCGTATGGCGCAGAGCTTCCTCGCAGCGTGTCCGATGCTGCCGCATTCTACCGGGCCGAGGAGGGAGTTCAACGGAGAAGGTCTTGGTCTCGGTATCTTGAGGCGGACATCCAGTGCCCTTAGCGACCAGGTGAAGCAGCTGGTCGAGCTCCACAAAGGCGGCCGAACAGGCCATGAAGGGCCTTATAGTTCGGCCGTGGCCTAAGGAGGCCATGCCTGGAGCTACTTCGCACAGTGCGGCGGCTGGTGGATACGTGCCCATGGGTTGAAGTTATCAAGCATTCCGCTTGTATCGAGGGTGCCGCGCGGGCCCTTGCCCGCGCAAAGGTGCACTGGGCAAGATGAATGCCTGAAGCTCGTGGACGGACCCGCCACCAGAGGGCAAGGAGCATCGCACGCCCGAGATGTATTATAAGAGTGTGTTGAAGGCGCCCAGACTATTGCGGGTGAGTGCTCCAAAGATGTAATATTTGAGTAGACTCGTATTTTGTTATCCTGCGCGCTGAGAACTTAGTTCATATGCGCTAAGCAACGCTTGTTAATTTAAAATATTACCTTACGTGCATTTGTTTATCAAATCGAGAGATGGCAAGTCGTCGGCTTCAGCCCCCATGCCACAGTGTTGGGGTGTTGGGATAAACTTGAGCGCTCTTGTTCCCATTTTGGGTCCATCTAGGAGGCGCCAACACAACGAACAAGGCAACCGGACTTATAATGCTTGAACACTCTCACTTAGCCATAGAATTCTATAATTTTAAATTTAGTGAAGCCCCTAGTCTTGGAAGGTCAATTGGGCGCTATCACGCCTTGGCCGGACAGTATCCGGCTCCTCGCTCTAAGCGGCATAAGTCTTTAAGGACTCGCATAAAACCTCTCGAACAGCGACCGGTCTCTCGCCTCATCATGACGGTCAGTTTAGCTTTCCTCGAGGCGTTAACCCAGCCGAAGCTGGGCGGAATCGCGGTGGTTCTCCGGTGCTACCTTAGCGATATAACGGAACTTAAGGTACCAAAACACGGGAGCCGGGCAAACCCAACTATTGACCCAAGACATGATTCGGAGCCGATGCATATAGTGCTATAAGTTCGGGGTGCCGCACTTGTGAAAGTGTTCGGACTCATCACACCATAAAGCGGGAAGCATAAGCCCCTGGTGTAGATTAGCCGTACCAAAGTGTACGGATGCAACATGTCGTGAATGAACATATGTATGAAAAAGAAATGCAATTATAAGCAAAAAGGTGCTGCATTGTTTTATTCAATAAGTGTTGCTACGAATGCAGAACAATACAAATAGTGCGATAAGCAAGGTAGGAGACTGTTTAAACATGTCCCCTTCTAGGGGTAGGCTGCAGATTGGTGTATGAAAATGCTCGTAATGGAGACCACCTATATATTCGTTGTAGCCTTTATCCTTCCTTGGCTGTTGCATCGTGAGTTCGGCAGGTCTGCTGCGGGACAGGGCTTCTGACAAATGGAATCCTGTGTTTAAAAAGTAAAAGGTAAAAAGAACAGAAAAAGGAACGACACACTTGAGAGCCCCTTGTGTGGTTGAGCCGCGATGCAGGTGTATTGTGGTCGTGCCCCCTCCCCATGCCCATGGTATCTTCAGAGCGTAATGATGTACGTGAAGGACCTGCTTTGACGTTCGCAGAGCTGGGGTTGGGGCCGCATCGCCACTGGCGTGCTCGGGCGTGCTGTGGTCTTGTTGTAAGTTACTACGGCGCTTGGCTGTGTCCGCCGCTTAACGGCCGGATTCGATAATTGCCTTAAGAGGCTGCATTGCACTTCGCCGCGAGAGCGCTGTATGTTCCTCCGTGCGGAGGGAACGTCGATGTTTCCGTTGACCGTAATGACTCCTCGAGGGCTGGCATCTTGAGCTTGAGGTATGCGTGGTGCGGCACGCGTTGAACTTTGCAAGCGCGTGCGTCCGAAAGCAAGGCATGATAGCCGCATGAGCGGGACTATGTCAAGATTAACTCCTCGCTTCGGAAGTTATCCGGGATCCAAGACCACTTCCATTGTAATTGAGCCTGTACAATTGGCTTCTACACTGGTATGGCGCCTTTAAAGGTCGTTTTGGTAGGTTTAATCCTTGAGGGTCTATGCCCATTTTGCGACCGTATCCCTGGTAAAGCAGGTTCAGGCTGCTGCCGCCATCCATCGGGACTCGGTTAGGTGAAATCCATCGGCGATTGGGTCTAGGACCGGTGCGGCGAATCCGCCATGGCGGATCTTTGGTGGGGTGGTCCTTCGGTCAAAAGTGATCGGGCGGGAGGACCATGGATTGAACTTGGGCAACTGGCTCCATCGCGTGAGACATCCTCGAGTGCGCTTCCGCTCCCTTTTGGGTATGTGGGTTGCGTATATCATGTTCACCGTCACTTTTGTGGGGAAACCTTCATCCTCTATTGTTCGGCGGTTGGGTCTCGTCCTCGTCATCGCTATGCAGCCCCTTGTCATTGTTTTCGCAATTAACTTGCTCTGCTGTTGAATACCCAACAGTCCCTGTTGGTGTGGTTAGCTGGCTTTTGGGTGCCGTGTATCCGCACAAGCGGTCGAGTATTCGGTCCAAACTGGACGGACCCGGAGTAGTTCGTTTGAATGGCTTTTTCCGCTTACCGGGTTTAGAGCCTTTGAATCCGGCATTGAATGCCGTATCCTCAATATTGTCGCCGTTAGTGCGGCATTTTTTTTTGTTACGACGCGGCCTGCCGTTTTGGTCCTTGAAGTCCGGACTGCGAATTTTTCTTGAGGTTGTTGCTGCGTGCTAGCCAGCTGTCCTCACCCGAGCAGAAGCGGGTCATGAGTGATGTGAGGGCTGCCATGGATTTCGGCTTTTCCTGTCCTAGGTGCCGGGCAAGCCACTCATCGCGGACGTTATGCTTGAAGGCCGCGAGGGCCTCCGCATCCGTCTGATCGATGATTTGGTTTTTCTTGGTTAAGAACCGTGTCGTAATTGTGCGCCGATTTGTCCGGCTGCTGAATTATGTGGATTAGGTCATCGGCGTCGGTGGTCGCACATAAGTGCCACGGAAGTTATCGAGGAATGTGGCTTCGGGTCCTCCCAGCTCCCAATTGACTCTGGCGGCAAGCTGTTGAGCCAATGCCGGGCTGGCCCTTTGAGCTTGAGGGGGAGGTATTTGATGGCGTGAAGATCGTCACCGCGGGCCATGTGGATGTGAAGGAGATAGTCTTCGATCCAAACCGCGGGGTCTGTTGTGCCATCATAGGATTCAATATTGACGGGTTTAAACCCTTCGGGGATTTGATGATCCATTACTTCGTCTATGAAGCATAGTGGGTGTGCGGCGCCTCTGTACTGGGCGATATCACGGCGGAGCTCAAAAGAGCTTGGTCTGTTTTGTTCGCCCGGCGGACTTGTTGTGTCCGGCGCGACGGTTGTCGTCACGTGCGTGGGCGCCCACGCGATCCATAGATCGATCTTGATTGTCTTGCCTTGTCCTCCAATATATCTCGCAGGTCCGGGCGTTCCCCTTTGGCCAAGTGCTTTTTGAGCGATGCCGAGTGCGGTTCTAGTGGAGGGCCTAGAGGCCTCTCTGTCGCGCCACGGGTGGTCGGTCGGCCGTATTGTCTCCTGGTGATGCGGGTTCGTAAGCCTCCTCCTCTAATCGGGGGAGCAGCTTGCGTTTAGGGTAGCTTTTGGAGGGGCGTTCGAGCTCATGCTCTTCGGCCGTGAGGACTTCAGTCCATCTGTCGGCTAGCAGATCCTGATCAGCTCTAAGCTGTTGTTGCTTTTTCTTTAGGCTGTTTGCCGTGGCCATAAGCCTGCGTCTAAAACGCTCTTGTTCGACGGGATTCTCAGGCACAACGAATTCATTGTCGTCGAGGCTTGCTTCGTCTTCGGAGGGAGGCATATAATCCTCTACCTCTTCTTCTGCCGCTCTCTCTTGAGGGCTGGCGTCTTCATCCTCCTGCGATGGATCTTGCTGGAGTGGATTGTCTTCGGTGTTGTCCGGTGTATTGTTATCTCCGGTGCCGGAATCTTCATTCTTGCTGTGGCGGGATTTAGAGCGGCGCCGCTGACGTCGGCGCTTGGGCTGCTTCTTGGAGGGGTCATCCTCCGTTGTTCCATCGCCGTTCCCATCTTTTGGGTTGTCCACCATGTATATGTCGTATGACGAGGTAGCCTTCCAAAGGCCTCAGAGGTGCTGGGTCTTGTAAATCTCCATAAATCGTCCATACCGTCGATGTCTTCGGAGTCGTAGTCTAGCATGTCGGTTAGGTCGTCGACAGCGGCTACCAAGTGGGTGGTGGGTGGGCGTCGAATTTCTTCGTCGGCCGTATCCCAACCTTCCTAACCGTAGTCCGGCCAGGGCTCTCCGGAGAAAGAGAGAGACTTTAGTGAATTCAGGATGTCGCCAAAAGGCGAGTGCTGAAAGATGTCCGCGGCCGTGAACTCCATAACGGGCGCCCAATCGGATTCGATCGGCAAGGGCGCGGAGGGTTCGGAGTCCGGACAGGAGTCCGGCACCCTGGAGTCGAGGTCTTCGCAAAGGACAGGGATGGAGTTCGGCTCGATCTCCGTAGGGATTAAAGCCCCCGAGGCGGTGTCCAACCACTCGTCCTCGATCGGGGAATCCGCCCGGATTAAGGGTCGGAGCGGATTCAGTGCGGCCTCGTGGCACTGTTCGGTTCGAGCTAGACCATGCCCATCGAGACAAAGGCGCGGCGCTTATTGGGGCTCGAATCCGTCGAAGATCAAGTCTCCGCGGATATCGGCCGTATAGTTTAGGCTTCCAAATCTGACCGACGGCCGGGGCGTATCTTAAGATCTGCTCCGGATGGCTGCTTAATTGGCCCCTTGATGCAAAGCCGCCGAACACGAAGATCTGTCCAGTGGAGAAAAGTCTCACCTGGACCGTGTCGTTGTTGATGATCAAAGGAGCCATCGGGCCTATCGGCTGACGATCTGGAGGAACTCTCAATGAAAGCACCAATGTCGGTGTCAAAACCGGCGGATCTCGGTAGGGGGTCCCGGCGTGCGTCTAGGCAGATGGTAACAGGAGACAAGGGACACGATGTTTTACCCAGGTTCGGGCCCTCTCGATGGAGGTAAAACCCTACGTCCTGCTAGATTAAT
Source organism: Aegilops longissima (assembly GCA_021605205.1). NCBI lineage: Eukaryota > Viridiplantae > Streptophyta > Magnoliopsida > Poales > Poaceae > Aegilops > Aegilops longissima. Next base: position 454,223,067 of record CM038679.1, on the reverse strand, counting down.
ATTGATGATGTGTGTTACAAGAGTGGATCTACCATGAGATCAAAGAGGCTAAACCCTAGAAGCTAGCCTATGGTATGATTGTTGTTCGTCCTACGGACTAAAACCCTCCGGTTTATATAGACATCGGATAGGGTTAGGGTTACACAGAATTGGTTACAATGGTAGGAGATCTACATATCCGTATCGCCAAGCTTGCCTCCCACGCCAAGGAAAGTCCCATACGGACACGGGACGAAGTCTTCAATCTTGTATCTTCATAGTCACGGAGTTCGCCGATGATGATAGTTCGCTATCCGGACACCCCTAGTCCGGAACTCCTCAAGAGCCCCGAACCAGGCTTCAATGACGATGAGTCCGGCGTATATTGTCTTGGCGTTGCAAGGCGGGTTCTTCCTCGAATAATTTATAGAAGATTGTGAACACCAGGATAGTGTCCGGCTCTGCAAAAATAAATTCCACATACCACCGTAGAGAGAATAATGTTACACAAGATCAATCTGCTGACATATTTTGTGGCGTGACGTCGCACCACTACCAAGCCTTTATTCAAATTGTTTTTATTGTTCCACCTTAGCGCGTTTAGCGAAGCGGTTTCCTTGGCACGTCTTGTCGAGGCAGAGATCGTGTTCCCCTTATTCCGGGATTCCCATCAATACGGACGTGGGTAACCCAATCGCGCCATTGATAGAGACAAAAGCATAGTGCCCACAAAAGTTAGATAAATGTGAAGCTTTCGAGCGTGTGAGAGGACCTGGCGCTTCAATGTCATCGATAATCTTGTCAACTTGCACTTCTTTTGCAACGCGAGGATGAGCTGGTTGTCGTCGAGGAATTTGATCAGCAATTTCCTCAGCACCATTGTCTTCAGCATTATCTTCAGGTGCATCAGCTCGACGTTCTTTGCGTCTGAGGAATGAATTCTTCAGCAGATTCTTCAGTAGGAATGACATCCTCAGTTGCCTTGAACTTGATAGATTCCTCAGGTGCTGGTTCATCTAACACAGAAGGTAGGTGCTCTCTTTGCGAGCCATTAGTTTCATCGAACCGCACATCTACAGTATCAAGAATCTTGTGAAGAGCAATGTTGAAGACTATGTAGGTGTGCGAGTCCTTTCCGTAACCAAGCATAAAACCTTCATGTGCTTTTGGTGCAAATTTAGAATTGTGATGAGGATCTCTAATCCAGCATTTAGCACCGAAGACTTTGAAATAACTCGCATTGGGTTTCTTGTCAGTGAGGAGTTCATAGGCAGTCTTCTTGAAGAATTTGTGAAGATATACTCTGTTGATGATGTGGCACGCGGTATCAATCGCATCAATCCAAAAACGACTAGGCGTTTTGTATTCATCAAGCATAGTGCGAGCCATCTCAACAAGATTTCTGTTCTTGCGCTCCACGACGCCATTTTGCTGAGGATTATAGGGAGCAGATAACTCATGAGTAATACCAAGTTCATCAAGATAGGCATCAAGACCGGAATTCTTGAACTCAGTTCCATTGTCACTCCTGATGTGTCTGATCTTCACACCAAAGTTGGTTGAAGCCCTCGAGGAAAATCGTTTGAAGAATTCCTGCACTTCATTTTTGTAAGTAACAATGTGTACCCATGTGTAACGAGAGTAATCATCAACAATAACAAAGCCATATAGAGATGCATCATTAGTGACTGCTGAGTAATGATTAGGACCAAAGAGGTCAATGCGAATGGACGAGTAGTGGTCATGATAGTCTTCGCCAGATGCTTGGCCTTGATCATTTTTCCAGCTTCACAGGCTCCACACAAGTGATCCTTGAGGAATTTGACATTTTCAATGCCAATGACATGCTTCTTCTTCGCAAGCGTGTGCAAATTCCTCATGCCTGCGTGACCAAGTCGCCGATGCCATAGCCATCCTTCTAAAGCTTTTGCAAGTAGACACACGGCTGGTTGTGGTCACAGAGAGAAATCAACAATATACAAGTCTCCTCTCCTAAAGCCTTGAAGACTTTGGAATTGTCGACTTCCATGATCACAACACAACGATACTTTCCAAAGACAACAACCATATCAAGATCACAAAGCATTGAGATCTGACATGAGGTTGTATCCCAAGGACTCAACAAGCATGACTTTGTCCATGTGTATGTCCTTAGAGATCATAACCTTACCAAGACCCAATACGACTTTTGCCTTTGTCGGCAAAGATGATATGCTTCATATGTGACGGTGATAAGGGAGCATCCATCAATAGATTCTTGTCACCAGTCATGTGATATGTACATCCACTATCGAGAACCCACTCAGTGGCTTTGGGTTGATCATCATGCAGATGAATTAGTGCAACTTACGATCTCATATACTTCATCAGTGAAGAATATGATATCAAGTTCATCAGATGAATTTCATCAGGCAGTATAACAGATAAGCAGTATTAGAACGTGTGAAATGAAGGTTCATTTCTTCATGATTAGTCTGCGTCCTTTCAGGCATTTTTGTCAGGCCCCCAGCAAATTCTTCAGACGTTAGAGCACGTCTGGAGACCTGACCCTGCAGAAGAGATTAGTTCTTTTTCTTCACCACCCACATCTGAAGGGGTGGCAAAGAGTTCATCACTCTGCGAGCTCCATATGAGAATGGTGGCATAGAGGCCAATCCATTTCGTTTCACATAAGAGGGGTTAGGGTAAGCATATGAATAAGCAGAGAAATTCTTCGAGGACTTATGAACATATTGGTTTGAAGAATAATGCACATATTCATAGCCCTTAGCTCTACCCTGCGAAACAGAGTTGTTAGCACGATGATAATCATATGAGGACTTTGATCCTTTTGAGGAATTTGATCCACGTGAGGAATTTGGTCCATATGAGGACTTGGATCCATATGAAGAGTTTGATCTGGGGTTCCTATTCTTCACAGGTGGTGTCATGAGGACATTCACCTGAAGACTTTCAAGGCACTTCTTGGGAACCCAGATTTTCTTCATAGGGGAACCGTTCCTGCAGTTAGTACCAACATATCTAGCAAATACTTCACCATTCTGATTTTTGAACAGTTTATAGTTGGAGTTAAATGACTCATCAGAAGAATGAGGATATTCACATGTAAAGCCAGATAAGCTAGATGGATCAACTGGAGGTCCCTTTGCAGCAACCCATGAGGTTTTGGGGTACTGCTCAGGCTTCCAATATGTTCCATCAACATTGAGTTTCCTCTCAAAGTCAATACCCTCTTTCCTAGGGTTTCTGTTGAGGATCTGCTTTTTAAGCACATCACAAAGAGTCTGATGCCCTTTGAGGCTTTTGTACATGCCTGTCATGTACAATTCCTTCAGCCCTGCATCGTCAGTGATACTAGCAATGTCCTCAGATGAGGAATTAGTGATAGCAGAGGCAGGTGAAGAATTTGTAACAGTTGAAGCATTTGAACATTCAGGTGAAGAATTAGCAGATTCACGTTCAATGCACTTTAAGCATGGAGGAACAAATTCTTCATGAGAAGCGCTGATTTGTTGAGCAAGTAATGAATCGCGCTCCTTCTGAAGATCTTCATAACTCACTCTTAGCTTCTCAAGATCTTGCTTTCTTTGAAGAAATTCATAAGAAAGTTTCTCATGATCAGACAAGAGAGTGTTATGATGACCTTGAAGGCTGTCAAACCTAGACTGAAGTCTCTGAAGATTTTCAGTCAGGGCCTTAGTGCGATCCATTTCTTCACCTAACATATCATCACTTTTATCTAGCATGTTTTGAACCTTTTCAAAAGCCCTTTGTTGTTTTACAGAAATCTTAGCAAGTTTTGAGTAGCTGGGCTTTAGATCTTCATCAGACTCATTTTCACTAGATTCAGAGGAGGTATATTTGAGTACCTTGGCACCCTTTGCCATGAAGCAATAGGTGGGAGCGTAGTCATCACTATCTTCATCAGCTTTGTTGGTGAGGTCATTTTCTTCAGAGTTGAAGATGGACTTTCTGACGAAAGCAGTAGCGAGAGCCAGACTCGCCATACCAGACTTAGATTCTTCTGATGCCTCCTCTTCCTCATGTTCTTCAGATTCAGCTTCAGAGTCCATTTCCTTGCCAATGAATGCCCGAGCCTTCTTGGAGCTGCTCTTCTTGTGAGAAGAAGGCTTTGAGGATTTTGATGATGAAGATTTTGACGATTTATTCTTCTTCTTCTTAGCGTCATCAGAACTGTAATCCTTGTATTTCTTCTTCTTTAATTCCTTTTCCCACTGAGGACAATCTTGAATGTAGTGACCAGGTTTCTTGCATTTATGGCAAAGTCTTCTCTTATAGTCACTGGATGAGGAATCACCGCTCCTTGAGGATTTTCCAAAGCGACCACGTCTTGAGAACTTCTGGAATTTCTTCACGAGCAGTGCTAGCTCCTGGCTCAATTCTTGAGGATCTCCAAGGCTACTACCAAAGTCTTCACAATCAGATTCAGACACAGCCTTGGCCTTCAGAGCACGTGATTTTCCATAGCTAGAACCATAGAGATCTCTCTTTTCAGCAAGCTGGAACTCATGAGTATTTAGCCTCTCGAGGATATCACTGGATCAAGTGACTTGTAGTCAGACGCTCTTGTATCATCGTGCGAGTATCAAATGAGGAATCAAGCAATCTCAACAATTTCTTCACCACCTCATGGTCGGTGATGTCAGTGGCACCGAGCGCTTGAAGCTCATTTGAGATGTCAGTGAGGCGATCGAAGGTTTGTTGAACATTTTCATTGTCGAGTCTTTTGAAGCGGTTGAAGAGATTCCGAAGAACATCAACTCGGGAGTCACGCTGAGTTGAGACTCCTTCATTTACTTTGGACAGCCTATCCCAGATAAGCTTAGCAGTTTCCAAAGCACTCACTCTTCCATACTGTCCTTTACTCAGATGGCCACATATGATATTCTTCGCTTGAGAATCGAGTTGTTTGAATCTCTTCACATCAGCAGCATTCAGAGAAGGTGTTACTGAGGGAACACCATTTTCCACAACGTACCAGAGATCGTTGTTAATTGCTTCAAGATGCATTCGCATCTTGTTCTTCCAGTAGGGGTAGTCCGTTCCATCAAAGGTAGGACACCCAGCTGAGACCTTGATCATACCTGCGGTCGACATAACTAAAACTCCAGGTGGTTAAACCAAAATCACACAGAACAAGGGAGTACCTTGCTCTGATACCAATTAAAAGTGCGTTATATCAACTAGAGGGGGTGAATAGGCGATTTTTATGAATTCTTCAATGAGGAATTTGCTGGTGAGGAAATTCCTAAGTGAAGAACTACTTGCAGCGGAATAAGTACTCAGAATGTGGACATGGTCATCATGATGAAATGAAGACAATCAAAGAGTACAGAAAGCGTAAACACAAGATAGCACAAGATGAAGACAAACAGATGAAGAAATTGAAGCGAGGAAATTGAGAAAGTCTTCATCAAAGTCTTCAAACACAGATATGAACAAACACTCAACACAAGAATGAGGAAATGAAAGAGTTGAGGAAATAGAACCGATAAGGTTGGTGATGACAATGATTTGGTAGACCAGTTCCAACTGCTGTCTCGGTTATGCGTCTGGTTGGAGCGGCTGAGTATTTAAACTCGAGGACACACAGATCCTGGACACCCAGCCACCGAGCACGCAGCTCGGGACACCAAGTCCTCACTGTATTCTCCTTGAACTAAGGTCACACGGACCTCGTCCAATCACTCGTGGTAAGTCTTCAGGCGACTTCCAAACCTTCACAGACTTGGTCACTCGGCGATCCACAATTCCTCTTGGATGCTCTAGACCATGACGCCTAACCGTCTGGAAGAAGCACAGTCTTCAAAGGTAACAAGCGTCGGATCCACGCAGGATCAATCTCTTCAGTGATGCTCAATCACTTTGGATTTGTAGGGGTTTGGTTTTTGGGTTTTTCCTCACTCGATGATTTTCGCTCAAAGTCCTCGGAGGATGGGTTGCTCTCAAATGACAAGTGTCAAGTTCTCTCGGAGCAGCCAACCAGCTAATGGTTGTAGGGGCGGCTATTTATAGCCTAGGGAGCAGCCCGACATGATAAGACACAAATGCCCTTCAATGATATGACCGTTAGGTGGATAAGAAATTTTGGGACAATGGCGCGCAAGAAGACAACAGCGGTCGGAAATTTGACTTTCAAATTCCTCGGGGCTATCATGTTCCTCATGTGTAGGCAATCCGCCTGGCGAATTCCTAACTTCTCGGTCGAACAAATTCTCAACGACGGAAGAACTTCGTCTCACATCAAGAAATTGACTGAAGCTGTATGAGATTTCAAAGGCTTCACTCGAAGGGATTGGTAGGTGTAGGATTTTGAGTTGAGCATCACATGGAAATTTTTCCTTAGTATTTCCTCGACCCCCTTTAACAGTACGGTGTTTCCTATGACTCAAGAAAGAGAAAACGAAACTATGAAAACAAAAGTCTTCTCGCTTCATTTTCCTCAAATGAATATCAAGTCTTCAAGGTCACACCAATTTCTTCACTTTCAAAGTCTTCAGAAAGTATTCAGAATATCAAAGTCTTCAGTCGAAGAACTTCATTTTTAGGGGTCGAATTTCTCTGTAAATATCAAACTCCTCATATACTTATAGACCTGTGTACACTCATAAACACATTAGTCCCTTAACCTATAAGTCTTCAATACACCAAAATCACTAAGGGGCACTAGATGCACTTACAACACTCCCCTTGGCTTTCGCCAAGCTTGGGGGAGGTGCCCCAGTATCGTATCATCCCCACTATCTTTTTGCTTTTACTTATTTTAGTTCAATATTTTGCTTTAGATGAATAAAAGTTTAGTTCGATCCTTTCTTCTTTGAGAGTTTGCTTAGTGATCTATCCTTGTAATCGTGTGCAAGATATATAATAAAGTTTAGTTTGAGTTTTTGCTTTCTTTACTTTCTTGTTGCAATAAATTAAAAAGGAAAGGATATAAATAAAAAAAGAAAGGAAATAAATTAAGAAGATCATATACTAATCTTATGGTAGGTGATGGCACCACATAAGGAAAAGTATAAGTAGAAAATTTTATTAGAGATTGACAAACATAGCATTAGTCAATAATGCAACTCATGAAAGAATTAATAAGGGAAGAGAAGATTCACATATAAATATACTATCCTAGAAATCTTTTGTGATTGTGAGTCCCCATCAAAATATTATATGCCAAAATTGTTGATGTTAGACAAAGAAGACAACTTAATGATTTATGTTTGTTCATATTCACATAGAAGTCATATTGTCATAGATCCTTTAACATGTGGTGCTTTCCCCCTATCTTTGCTAGCCAAAAATTCCGCACTAAGTAGAGATACTACTTGTGCATCCAAAAACCCTTAAACGCAAATCTTATTTTCAAGTGTCCACCATACCTACCTAGGGATTTAGCAAGATCCCTCAAGTAAGTTGTCATCGGTGCAAAAAGGCAATAAAAATCGCTTCTAAATGTGTGAGACCATTTAGTGTAAGAGAAAATTGAGCGTTGCATGAACTTGGGATGGTGAAGAATAAAAGCGACAGACTGCATAATAAAGGTCGTTATCACAAGGGGCAATGCAACGTGACGTTCTTTTGCGCTGAGGGATTGAGCATACAAACAAATAAGCGCATGGCAACCTCTGCTTCCCTCTGCGAAGGGCATATCTTTTACTTTTATGTATTTACTTTTATGCAAAGAGTCAAAGTTTTCTCTCTATTCCTTTTTATTTTCCCCTTTGGCAAGCATCATGTGGTGAGGAAAGATCTAGGCACATATGTCCAGTTGAATATGGGTAGCATGAGTTATTATTGTTGACATCACCCGTTGAGTTGAATACGTTGGGAGGCGAAACTATAAGCCCCTATCTTCTTATGTGTCCGGTTGAAACCTTTTGCTCATGTGTATGCGGTGAGTGTTAGCAATCATAGAAGACTATATGATGGTTGGGTATGTGGACTTTCCTAAAGGTTCTGATACGTGACCCTTCCTGGAAAGATGATGAATTGTAGTTGCAAAGTTGACTGAGAACATAGTTTGTTGGTTTCTAATAGAGTTTTTGCTTTATACTTTGATTGTGTGATGAACTGTTACTTATTCATAAGAAGTATATAATAAAAGTTCTATGATAAGAGTCTTATGTTTAAGTTTGTTGCTGTTATAATAATGAACATGATGCTTCTATGTCCGTATTTTGTTTTTATCGAAACCTCTCTCTCCAAGCATGTGGACATGTTTTTTATTTCAGTTTTCGCTTGGGGGCGTTGATACGTCCATTTTGCATCATGTTTTCCTACTGTTATTTATGATGTTTTTATCCATAATAATGCTTATTGGAGTAATTCTAATGCCTTTTCTCTCATAATATGCAAGGTATACACAAAGAGGGAGAATTCCGGCAGCTGGAAATCTGGACTTGGAAAAGCTACGTCAGGCCACCTATTCTGCACAACTCCAAACAAGCTGAAAATTCACGGAGATTTTTTATTGAATATTTGAAGAATATTGGAGCAAATAACTACCGGAGGGGGCCCACCAGATGGGCACAACACACTTGGGCGCGCCAGGGAGCCCAAGCGCGCCCTGGTGGGTTGTGCTCACCTAGGCCCACCTCCGGTGCCCATCTTCTGGTATACAGGTCATTTTGACCTAGAAAAAAAATAAGGAGAGGACTTTCGGGACGGAGCATAGCCGTCTCGAGGCGGAACTTGGGCAGGAGCACTTTTGCCCTCCAGCGGGGCGATTCCGTCGGGGGAACTTCCCTCCCAGAGGGGGAAATAATCGCCATCATCATCACCAACAACTCTCCCATGTTGGGGAGGGCTATCTCCATCAACATCTTCAACAACACTAATGTCTACTACGCAACTATTCTTGTAGACTCATGTTGGGCCTCCAAGCGCAGAGTTTTGTAGGACAATAGCAATTTTCCCTCAAGTGGATGACCTAAGGTTTATCAATCCGTGGGAGGCGTAGGATGAAGATGGTCTCTCTCAAACAACCCTGCAACCAAATACAAGAAATATCTTGTGTCCCCAACACACCTAACATAATGGCAAATTGTATAGGTGCACTAGTTCGGCGAAGAGATGGTGATAAAAGTGTAATATTGATGGTAGAAATATATTTTTATAATCTGAATAAATAAAAATAGCAAGGTAGCAAATAGTAAAAGGGCACAAAAACGGTATTGCAATGCATGAAAACAAGGCCTAGGGTCCGTACTTTCGCTAGTGCATTTTCTCAACAGTGCTAACATAGTTGGATCATATGATTATCCCTCAAAGTGCAATAAAGAATCACTCCCGAGTTCCTATTAGCGGAGAACAAAAGATAGAAATTGTTTGTAGGTTACGAAACCACATCAAAGCTATTCTTTCCGATAAATCTATCCTAGAGTTCATACTAAAATAACACAAGCTATTCTTTTCGATTAATCTAATCATGAATTCGTACTAAAATAACACCAAAGCAAATTCATATTCATAATACTCAATCCACACAAAGAACTATAGAGAGACCCCAAAGTTTCTATCGGAGAAAAGATAATAAAAACATGCATCAACCCCTACGCATAGATTACCCCAATGTCACCTCAGGAATCCGCAAGTTGAGTGCCAAAACATATATCAAGTGAATCAGAACGATACCCCATTGTCACCTCAAGTATTCATACCGCAAGACATATCATCATGTGTTCTCATATTTGAATATTCAATCCGCAAGACAAAACTTCAAAGGGTAAAGATTCAATTCATCACAACAAGAGTATAGAGGGGAGAAACATCATATGATCCATCTATGTTAACAAAGCCCATGATATAAATCACGAGAGAGAGAGAGAGATTAAACAAATAGCTACTGGTACAAACCCTCAGCCCCGAGGGTGGACTACTCCCTTCTCATCGTGGTGGCCGCCGGGATGATGAAGATGGCCACGGAGATGATTCCCCCCTCCGGCAGGGTGCCGAAACGGGTCTAGATTAGTTTTCGGTGGCTACAGAGCCTTGCGGCGGCGGAACTTCTGATCTAGGTTGACCCCCAAAGGGTTTCGGAATATTTGAGAATTTATAGTGCAAAGAAGGGGTGCGGGAGGCTACCGAGGTGGGCACAACCCACCTAGGCGGGTGCCTGTGGGCCCCCAGGAGCGCCCTGGTGGGTTGTGCCCCCCTCGGGGCATCCCCCAGGTGCTTCTTTGGTCCACTATTGGTCTCCTGGTCCATAAAAAATCTCCGTGAAGTTTCGTTGCATTTGGACTCCATTTGGTATTGATTTCCTGCGATTTAAAAAACAAGCAAAAAACAACAGTTGGCACTGGGCACTGGGTCAATAGGTTAGTCCCAAAAAATGATATAAGTTGCTATAAAATGATTGTAAAACATCCAAGAATGATAAAATAACAACATGAATACTTCATAAATAATAGATACGTTGGAAACGTATCAGCATCCCCAAGCTTAATTCCTACTCGTCCTCGAGTAGATAAATGATAAAAGTAATAATTTATGAAGTGTGAATGCTAGCAAAGTGCATAAGTTTGATCAATGATAATTTAAATCACTTTTCCTAGCATCCTAACAACAATTCTTTCTTATAAAACTTCTCATGTTATAGTGGCAACCAATTCACATGTTAAGGTTCAAACAATGAACTCTCTTGAAACTCAACAACCTTTTTTCTTAGTCACCAAGCAATTGAAATTCAACTTATTCAACAGAGTTTAAGTAAGAGCTCCACATACTCAACCATCATATAGTCTTCTATGATTGCTAACACTCACCGCATACACATGAGCAAAACATTTCAACCGGACACATATAAAGATAGGGGCTTATTGTTTTGCCTCCCAACGAATTCACCTCAAGGGTGATGTCAACAATAATAACTCATGATACCCATATTCAACTAGACATATGTGCCTAGATCTTTCCTCACCACATGATGCTTGCCAAAAGAGAAAAGCAAAAAGAAATAGAGAGAAAAACTTTGACTCTTTGCATAAAAGTAAATACTGAAAAGTAAAAGATAGGCCCTTCGCAGAGGAAAGCAGAGGTTGCCATGCGCTTATTTGTTTGTATGCTCAATCCCTTAGTGCAAAATAATGTCATGTTGTATTGCCCCTTTAGATGACAACCTTTATTATGCAGTCTGTCGCTTTTATTCTTTGACATCCAAGTTCGTACAATGCCCAATTTTCTCTTACACTATATGATCTCACACTTTTAGAAGCAATTTTTATTGCCTTATTGCACCGATGACAACTTACTTGAAGAATCTTATTCAATCCTTAGGTAGGTATGGTGGACTCTTGAAAATAAGATTTGGGTTTAAGGGTTTTTGGATGCACAAGTAGTATCTCTACTTGGTGCGAAATTTTTGGCTAGCGAAGATGGGGGGCAAGCACCACATGTTGAAGGATCTATGACAAAATAACTTCTATGTGAATATGAACAAACATAAAACATTACGTTGCCTTCCTTGTCCAATGTCAAATTTTTTTGCATATAATATTTTGATGGGGGCTCACAATCACAAAAGATTTCCAGGATTGAGTATTTGCATGTGAAAGTTCTCTTCCTTATATTAATTATTCATGAATTGCTTGTATGACCAAAATTGTCATTGTCAAGCCTCAAAAGATTTCACTTTCTAAACCCAATGTGAAGCTACCACTAGGCATGATATGATTTCAACTTCATGACATTCAATTTATTCAACAATTTACTCATAGGATATAAGTGAAGCACAAGAGCAATTCCAAAGAAAAGAGCTTCATTGACGGGATGTGAATGCCGCTTACTTAGCCTCCTTGGCAACTATTTGTGGAATCTATTTTATTTAAAAACTTTCAGATCTAAGTATTTTATTAAAATAGCAAGAAAAACAAAATTAAAAATGAGATTCTAAGAATAGCACAGATCATGTGAAGAAGCAAAAACTTAGGCTCAACCTACTAACCGATAATTGTTGAAGAAGAAAGGTGGGATGCCTACCGAGGCATCCCCAAGCTTAGATGCTTGAGACTTCTTGAAATATTATCTTGGTATGCCTTGGGCATCCCCAAGCTTGAGCTTCAGTGTCTCCTTAATTCTTCTCATATCACAGTTTTCCTAAATCTCAAAAGCTTCATCCACACAAAACTTAACAAGAACTCGTGACATAAGTTAGTATAAATGAATGCAAAAACCTTATCATTCTCTACTGTAGAAAATCAATAAAATTATTATTCAACATTGCATACTAAATGCCTCCGCATATTTAATACTTCTATCCTCAAATAGATTCATTAAACAAGCAAGCATATCCAAACAATGCAAACATAACAGCAATCTGCCAAAACAGTACAGTCTGTAAAGAATGCAAGAGTATCAATACTTATTCAACTCCAAACATTATGAAATTCTACAACTGTAGAAAATTTATCAGAGCTTATTATGAAAAAAGTTTCAACATTTTATCACATTCTGACTTTCCTCGGGAATTTTTGCAACATTGATAAACTTTCTGTTTTCAAACAGCAACTCATATACTTGCAAGATAAGCATGGCAAAGGCTATCATTGCCACTTTTATTGAAATAAAAGATGCAAAACATTATTCTGAATAATAGAAAGCAAATTCTAAAAAAATAAATTGATGCTCCAAGCAAAACACATATCATTTGACGAATGAAAACATAGCTCTAAGTGAGGTTACCGATAATGTTGGAGACGAAAGAGGGGATGCCTTCCGGGGCATCCCAAAGCTTAGTTGCTTGGATATTCCTTGGATATTAACTTTGGGTGCCTTGGGAATCCCCAAGCTTAGGGTCTTGTCACTCCTTATTCTCCTCATATTGACATCCCACCCAAAACTTGAAAACTTCAATCACACAAAACTTAACGGAACTTCATGAGATAGGTTAGTATGATAAAAAGCAAACCATTTCACTTTGGTACTATCAAAGACAAGATTCATAATTGTTCTCACACAATGCCTATTGTATCATATCATTTCCACAATTTATATTGAGCAATATAAGCCATAGAAACTAGAAAACAAGCAAATTATGCATTGAAAACAGAATATGTCAAAAACAGAATAGTCTGTAGTAATCTGTAGTCAAACCATACTTATGCTACTCAAAACATTATGAAAAAATTAGGACCACGTGAGCAATTTGTATATTGAACTTCTGCAAAAAATAAACTCAAAATCACTCTTCTGTTAAAAATGAGACTTATTTTCGTGAGCGCAAAAGTTTCTATTTTTCAGCAGGGTCAAATCAACTATCACCCAACATGATCCCAAAGGCTTTACTTGGCACTTTATTGAAACAAAAGCAATAAAACATGATCAATACAGTAGCATAATCATGTGAACACACAAAAATAGTAGGTAAAAGTGTTGGGTTGTCTCCCAACAAGCGCTTTTCTTTAATGCCTTTAGCTAAGCATGATGATTTCAATGATGCTCGCATAAAATATAAGAATTGAAACACAAAGAGAGCATCATGAAGCATATGACTAGCACATTTAAGCCTAACCCACTTCCTATGAATAGGGATTATGTGAGAAAATAATTCATGGGAACAAGAATCATCTAGCATAGGAAGGCAAAACAAACGTCACTTCAAGATTTTCAACACATAGAGAGGAAACTTGATATTATTGCAATATGTAAAAGCATATGTTCCTTTCTCATAATAATTTTCAGTAGCATCATGAAGAAATTCAATAATATAACCATCACATAAAGCATTCATTTCATGACACAAAAGCATAGAAAACTTATTACTCTCCACATAAGAAAATTTCTTCTCATCAATAGTAGTGGGAGCAAACTCAACAAAATAACTATCATGAGAGTGAAAATTCAAATTATGATGACAAGTTTCATGGTTATCATTATTCTTTATAGAATACATGTCATCATCATAGATAGCAATCTTGTTATCATAGTCAATTGAAGCCTCATCCAAAATGATGGATTCATCATTAAATAAAGTCATGACCTCTCCGAGTCCACTTTCATCAATATAATCATCATAAATAGGAGGCATGATATCATCATAATAAATTTTCCCATCAAAACTTGGGGGACTAAAAATATCATATTCATCAAATATAGCATCCCCAAGCTTATGGCTTTGAATATCATTAGCATCATGGATATTCAAAGAATTTATACTAACAACATTGCAATCATGCTCATCATTCAAGTATTTTGTGCCAAACATTTTATGGAATTCTTCTTCTAACAATTGAGCACAATTTTCTGAATCATCATTTTCAAGAAAGATATTATAAATATGTGTGACGTCCCCGATTAAATCATACACTAATCATGCACGCAAATGTGTACGATCAAGATCAGGGACTCACGGGAAGATATCACAACACAACTCTAAAACATAAATAAGTCATACAAGCATCATAATACAAGCCAGGGGCCTCGAGGGCTCGAATACAAGTGCTCGATCATAGACGAGTCAGCAGAAGCAACAATATCTGAGTACAGACATAAGTTAAACAAGTTTGCCTTAAGAAGGCTAGCACAAACTAGGATCAGATCGAAGAGGCGCGGGCCTCCTGCACGGGATCCTCCTAACTACTTCAGTCGTCGTCGGTGGGCTGCTGCGTAGTAGTAGGCACCTCCAGCGTAGTAGGAGTAAATCGTCGACGGTGGCTTCGGCTCTTGGGCTCCAACATCTGGTTGCGGCAACCAGGTAGAAGGAAAGGGAAAAGGGGAGAAAAGCAACCGTGAGTACTCATCCAAAGTACTCGCAAGCAAGGAGCTACACTACATATGCATGGGTATATGTGTAAAGGGCCATATCAGTGGACTGAACTGCAGAATGCCAGAACAAGAGGGGGATAGCTAATCCTGTCGAAGACTACGCTTCCGACAGCCTCCGTCTTGCAGCATGTAGAAGAGAGTAGACTGAAGTTGTAACGCCCCGGATTCGATGCGCCAGGTGTCTGCCAGTTATTCGCCGTCGTTGCCATGTCATTTGCTTGCGTGTTGCACTTTGCCATGTCATCATCTGCATTTCATATCATGTCATCATGTGCATCTCATTTTGCATACGTGTTCGTCTCATGCATCCGAGCATTTTCCCCGTTGTCCGTTTTGCAATCCGGCGCTCCTATGTCTCCCGGCGCCCCCTTTTACCTCTTTTCGTGTGCGGGTGTTAAACGGTCTCGGAATGGACCGAGGTTTGCCAAGCGGCCTTGGTATAGCACCGATAGACCGCCTGTCAAGTTTCGGATCATTTGGAGGTCGTTTGGTACTCCAACGGTTAACCGGGTAACCATAAAGGCCTCTTTTATCTTGCAGACCAACACCCCTTCCAAAGTGGCCCAAAACCCACCAAACTCTTCTCCATGCTCTCGGTCGTTCGATCACGATCGCGTGGCCGAAAACCGTGCCTCATTTGGAGCTTCCTAGCTCCTCCTATCTAAAAAATAGGTGATCCCCTCCGAAATTTGCGGTCTAACCCTAGCCTTCCCCTACCTCGCGCCACCGGACGAAAATCCCCGCCGCCCGGACGTGTCCGCCCATCCGCCGCCGCCGCCTCCGTAGCCAGGCGCGCCGCCGTAACCTCCCAGCGCCGACCCGCCGCCCGCCCGGCGAGCCCAGAAGCGGCCCGCCCGCCCATCGCCGCCGCCATCCGCGCGGGGACGCCCGCGCCGAGCACCATGGCGCTGCCGACCCGCCGCCGCCGCGTCTTTCGCTCCCGCGCCAGCCACCTCGCCGCTCCACCCGGCTCCCTCGCCGCCGCCGCCGCCCGATCTCCCGAGCTCCGCCGCCGCCCCTTGGCGACCTTGACCGCGCGCGTTCGCCGCCTCCCCGTCGCGGATCCGGTCGGGCCGGACCGGATCCGGCCGCCCCGCGTCTCCTCCGGTCTCCTCCAGCTCCGGCCACCCCCTCCTCTCCGTCTCCGGCAAGATTCCGGCGAGATCTGGCCCTGCTTTGAAACCCGTGCAAGTTTGACTTTCCCCTCTCCGTTTATCCACCAAGTCCCCGTATCTGCTAATATTTTTATGCATTTTCATCGCATCATAACTCTCTGCATATTGCTCCGTTTTGCGCGTGTAATATGTCAAATTGTTCGCCTCGACGAGTACATCATTTCATCTCCTTGCATCATTTTCATTTGAGCTCATATTGATGCCCGAAATGCTGTTAGAAGAGTGCTATGTGATGTTAGTTTCAGATTCTTATCAGAACATGCACTTTTGTCATTTTTTGCCATGATTGATGTGTGCATCCTATGAACTTGAGTCCTACATGTGTTTTGTACTATGGCATGCCATCTTTACAGGGGTGTATGCCATTTATTTTTGTGATCTCTGTGGTGACTAGCACAAGCATGCAAACTAGGCTTCATGATGTTGCTGATTTCAGCCCCTGTTTTGCTGATATTTTTATGCCATGTTAACTTGATGCTACCGAGAGATCCATGCTTATTTTGAGATACTTCAGTAAGGATGTTTTGAACATATGGTTATTCTCTATCCATCAATGCTCTTGTTTGCAATTATGGAGTGCCATAGCTTGAGTCAATCGATCTCTACTTTTGCTATAAAATGTTTCCTGGCAGGTTGTTTACATGTTATTCAATTTTTCCAAGGTTGTTGTAGTTGATCCGTGTATGCTATGATGTTGTTCTTGCCATGTATAGCTTCTATGCCATGTCTTCTTACTGTGAGTTGCCTTGCCATGCCATGTATTGCTCTGTGGTGAGTGGTTCAAGCTCACCAACATGCCTACTTATCGTTGTTCCTGCCATGTATGAATCTGTAATATAACTTGCCATGTTTACATGGGTGCCATCATATCTTCTGATACTTTTTGGCTCATGATCAGTAAAGGACTTTTATTCTATGCAATTAGTAGATTCATGCCATGCCTTTTTTTTGCCATGATAAGTTCCTGTAGCATGTTGTTTCATAGCTCTAAACATTGCAACCTGATGTTATTTTCTGCTAAGTCTGAAACTGTTATTATTTGCAATCTTGCCATGTGTTTTTGAGCATGTTCTAGTGATTTATGGAGATAGCTCAGTGTTTAGTTTTGTAATGCTTTACCTGTACTTCATGCCCATGCCTTTTGTTTTCATGTTGAGGTCCTGTAGCATGTTGTTTTGATGCTTGCATTATGCCTAGTTGCTGTTTTGGACAGATTGTTGTCATAACTTGTTTCATGTGTATGTGTTGAACCGTTGCTCCGTTTTGAGTGTGCTCTATATGAAACTTGCTTGATTTTGCATGTAGTTCCATATTATCATGTTGAATCCTTGTTTTGAGGTGTTTTCTTGATGTTTGTATGCATTTTGCATTAATGCCATGTTTAACTTGTTTTGCTCATATCTTCTAGACTGTAGCTCCGAATCTAATGAACTTTATATGTAACTTGACTAGAATTTCGTGTAGATCATCGTGGTGCATCTTAACTTGCTGTTTAACAACTTGAACTTAAGGTTTATTCAGATCTGGACCAATTTCGAAATTTGCATATGAGGACTTACCGGAATTGTTATATGTTGTCCCCGGCCTCATTTAAACTTGCCTTGATGTATTGCTCTTGTTTGCATCATCTCTTGCCATGAGTAGCTTCAAGTAGTCTTGTCATGCATCATGCTTGTTATGCATCATGTCTTGTTCATGTGTGGTGTGTTTACTATGTTGTGTGCTTCTTCTTGTTAGTTCCTGTTTCGTTGCGATCGTGAGGATTCGTTCGTCTACGCTTGGTTCGGCTTCATCCGTTCATCTTCTTCATGGATTCGTTCTTCTTCCTTGCGGGATTTCAGGCAAGATGACCGTCACCTTGGATCTCATTACTATCATTGCTATGCTAGTTGCTTCGTTCTTTCACTATGCTGCGCTATCTATCACTTGCTGCTCAAGCCTCCCAAATTGCCATGTCAGCCTCTAACCTTTTGCACCCTTCCTAGCAAACTGTTGTTTGGCTATGTTACCGCTTTGCTCAGCCCCTCTTATAGCGTTGTTAGTTGCAGGTGAAGATGAAGTTTGTTCCTTGTTGGAACATGGAGATGTTGTTCCTTGTTGGAACATGTTTACTTGTTGGGATAACACAATATCTCTTATATTATTAATGCATCTATATACTTGGTAAAGGGTCGAAGGCTCGGCCTTATGCCTGGTGTTTTGTTCCACTCTTGCCGCCCTAGTTTCTGTCATATCGGTGTTATGTTCCCGGATTTTGCGTCCCTAACGCGGTCGGGTGATTTATGGGACCCCCTTGACAGTTCGCTTTGAATAAGACTCCTCCAGCAAGGCCCAACATTGTTTTTACCATTTGCCTCACCTATGCCCTTTTTCCCTTGGGTTTCCGGAGCCCGAGGGTCATATTTATTTTAGCCCCCGGGCGGTGCTTCTTGAGTGTTGGTCCAAAGCGGCAGCTCAGGGGCCACCACGGGAAACTTCGAGGCTTGGTTTTACTCGTAGGCTGACCTATCCGGTGTGCCCGAGCGAGTGCGTGCGACTCCTATCGGTATTTGTCGGTACATCGGGCGGCTTTGCTGGTCTTGTTTTATTTCTGTCGAAATGTCTTGTAGCCGGATTCGAGACTGATCGGGTCTTCCGGGAGAAGGAATATCCTTCGTTGATCGCGAGAGCTTATCATGGGCTAAGTTGGGACACCCTGCGAGGTATAAACTTTCGAGAGCCGTGCCCGCGGTTATGTGGCAGATGGGAATTTGTTAATATCCGGTTGTAGTAAACTTGAAGCAAACTC
This sequence comes from Aegilops longissima, assembly GCA_021605205.1. Taxonomy (NCBI): domain Eukaryota; kingdom Viridiplantae; phylum Streptophyta; class Magnoliopsida; order Poales; family Poaceae; genus Aegilops; species Aegilops longissima. The sequence goes on along the minus strand of CM038679.1, from coordinate 454,204,350 downwards.
TTCTAAAATACACCAACCGTGTGCGTAACCGTGAGTGTCTCTTTTCGGGGTTGATCGAGAGGAGAACACGGTTTCTGGGTTATGTCTGACGTAAGTAGGAGTTCATGATCACTTTTTGATGATTACTAGTTGACGACTGTTCCTTTGTTTCTCTTCTCGCTCTCATTTGCGTAAGTTAGCCACCATATCATGCTTAGTCGCTGCTGCAACCTCACCACTTTACCCTTTCCTTTCCCATTAAGCTTTGCTAGTCTTGATACCCATGGTAATGGGATTGCTGAGTCCTCGTGGCTCACAGATTACTTGTAGCGACCTGACCCAAAATCGGTCAAATCTCTGTGTCTGTACCATCCCAAGATCATGCTGGTACTCACAGTACATCGATAAAGTAATCAAAGTTCAATCACACCTGAATATTATTACACGATTCTCATATAGAGTCTTTATTACAAGGGATAAATTCGGCTCAAGGCCAACTCATGAGAAATAAACTACTAATGCTGCGGAGCGTCAAGTAAAGCGAGTCCATCCGACTCAAAGGGCAATCGCCAAGCGAGCGTAGCCTCACTCTGATCGGAATATACCTCGCAACATAAGGCGTTGCAGCCATGTAGGTCAGCTTTTGAATAAGCTGGCAAGTCATGAAGAATAACAATAATAAAGTTACTAACACTATATGCAATTTTGGTGTGGAGCTCTAAGTTTCATCATTTTGCGAAAAGCAAATTTTTCCCTACTACATGGACTTGCTTGCAAATTACTACAATTGTTGGTAGTTATTGAGATGGTTCCGCCAACCAATATCTCGTTCCCAAATTATTAAGTCATAAACCCCTCAAATTAATTCATTAGTTTTAGTGTTGAGATTTCGAATACTTCCAAGTTCGAGGCTCAAATTGTCCGTAATCGGGACACGGCTAATCGATTAGATCTTTAACTCTGCAGAGGTTTGCGCACTTTTCCGCAAGAATCATTCCCTCCTTTAAAGTCTTCGCAATTCATGGTGTTTGAAGGCGGACCAATAAACAGGGTCTTCCAAAGAGTTCTTACAGCTCTGCGGTACCCATCCAATCCTACCGTTCTTCTACATCTCGTAGTACCGTCCAGCCAGCGTCACTACTAGGGTCAACCCAGCGAGCCCATAATGGCTTGCGGCTGCAGAGTAAGCTTCGGTCATGGGGCATCCATCCTTCTCTTCGTGGCTGGGTGAAGCTTTCCAAGATGTCATGGCACTTCTCCATGCATCCCGGCCAACCACTGGGTTCTCCAGGGTGCCCGTCAACCATCCTCCACCCAGTAGTGAATTTCGAAGTCCATCTTGATCATTGTAGTTCATGGGGTTGTCATCATCATTGACTCTCACATCTTTCTTATGAATTTCACTCAACCAAAACCCGTCTACGAGCATAGAAAAGTAAACTACTTCGTCCCGGGGGTCATGGTAACAAGGGGATTGGTTCATCCTACCACATGATACTACTCAAGATTAATAACTTCAAAATTTCAACTACTGCATGCATGGTGGGGTGGTGACAATTTCTAATGCACAAAAACATAGGTATAGAAAATAACATGATCAAAACTTGCCTTGCTGATGATCCTCGTAAGCTAAAGATTCGTACTAGCAAGCTTCGCACTCCGGAAACTCTACCGAGACAAACAATAATCACAATAAGCATATAGCATAGGATCACATAATACAATAGCATAACAATAGCAACATAACACACCAAAACAACCATATCAAAATCCAAAGGGAAAACTCAAAGAAAAACCCATTCAAAGTTTTCCTACTTCAAACAACAACTAAAAGTAGTTTTATATAACAAAATTTTTTCTAACAAAACCTAACCATGGTTTTAGGTTAACTTAACAGAAAAGGATGCATTAAGCAACTAGGAGCAAAAAGAATTAATTTAAAATCTATTATAAAACTCCTTTTAGGCCTAATCCAATTTCTATTAAGAAAAAATAAAATAAAACTATTATTAATTATAAATAAAAGTTCATCCTATAAAGTGACAGAAACTATCCTAGAATAATCAATCACATGTTAAAAATAAATTTATTTACTATTTAAAATAATAGGAAAACAGTAGGTAGTTGATTAATTAGGATTAACAAGATTCTGCTTAAAACTATTTATTTATTAATCCTAAAATACCCAAATTAATTTCTATGGTTTGGCAATGTCAAAATAAAGTTGGGACAAAAGAATCATATAAAATAATTTTTCTAACTCAAGTTATAGCAGATTTACTATTCTGACTAAAACTAAATTAAAGCAATTTTAATGAATTTTAACATAGCTAAATATATATTCTACAGAAACTATAGAAAACTTGCAAACCAACAAAAAGGAAACAACTAAAAATATTAAACAGAATAAAAGATATGAATTTTTCAAAACAGGAACTATTCATTAAAACAGAAAATGAAAATAAAAGAAAAAGGCCTAATGGGCCTAAAGCGTACCTCGGGCGTAAAATAACCTAAGCGGGCCCTAGGGTTAAACTAAAAGCGGGCCGGCTAAATAAAAATAAACCTAACTAAAATAAACCGGAGACTAGACCGGGCGGTCCGGTTTATTTTAAAAATACTCTGCCAGGCGATCTAATCCTAGCCGTAGATCGTGCATCGGACGGGGGAGGATCTCGGCGACGCATCGGTGCTCGGGCGGCGGCGGCGGCGGCGGCGACGAGTGCGGTGAGGCTTGGTCGTCGGGAGGTCGACGGAGTGGCAGGCGGGTCTTGGGAGCTCGGGGGCGTCTGGTGGAGTCGGGGAGATCGGGGTGGCTAGGCGGCGCGGCGGCGAGAATGGCGGCGGATGGCTCGGCTCCGGCGTGCTCGTCGAGAGAAGGAGGGGTCCGCAAGGGGCTAGGGGGAATGGGGTCTGGGCGGCGGCTTAAATAGGTGGGGCCTTGGCCATGCCGGGGCGATCGGGAGGATCGGGATCCGGATCTTGAGATCCGCGATCGCGGCGGCGTGACAGTGGCGTGGGCGGCGGTTGAAGACGGGCGGGGCCACTGCGAGAGAGAGAGGAGGATCGGGCGGAGCGGGCGACCGAGCCCAAGGGGTTTCGGGCGAGGGGTGAGGTGAGGCCGGCTCGGTCGGCGCTGGGCTGGCCTCTGGGCCGCCCGGTGGGCCGGCTGGTGGGGGGTTTCATTTGGCTGGGCAGAGGGCTGGCTGGCGCTGGGGGTTTTCTTTTTGAATTTATTTTTAAAATAAAACAAAACAGAGTATAACTTATAAAATATAAATATTTTATATAGGGTATATATATACCAAAATGATCAGGGAATATTCCTATCATTTGAACATTTTCAAAGGCAAAATCCAAACTTTATAAAAATCCATTTTTTCAAATTCAAATAAAATTCAGATTTGAATCCAAAACTTTTGGCAATGTTTTCCTCGATATTTTTGGAGTGTCATGTTTACTCCTCTCATACTTTTGCTCAAGTATTTATCGGACATAGTTTTGAAATGTTTCCCACTTGCCAAAGTTTGAATTCAAATTCAAAAGTCAAAATCCTCGACACTCCAAATGGCATTCAAATTCAAACAGGATGCATAGGATGCTTAGCTATAATTGTAAAACATTCCAAATAGGAAATTTGGGATGTTACAAACCTATCCACCTTAAGATGAATCTCGCCCTCGAGATTGGGTTAACTAACAAATAGGTGCGGGTGGTCTCGAAGAAGGTCTTCTTGGCGCCCCCAGTGGCTTCTTCCTCGGTGTGGTGACTCCACAGCACCTTGCAAAACTTGATGACCTTGCTGCGGGTGACTCTGCTTGCAGTCTCGAGAATTCGGACGGGTTTCTCCTTGTAGGTCAGATCACTGTCAAGCTGTATGGCCTCTAGGGGCACTGTGTCTCTCAACGGAACATCGGCCATGTCGGCATGACACTTCTTTAGTTGAGAAACATGGAAGACATCATGAACTCCGGACAATCCTTCCGGCAATTCCAACTTGTAAGCAACTTCTCCACGACGTTCGAGGATTTTGTAGGGACCAATGAATCGGGGTGCTAACTTCCCTTTGACACCAAACCTCTTGATTCCACGAAGTGGAGACACACGAAGATATGCTCGATCTCCCGCTTCGTAAGTCACTTCCTTGCGCTTACTGTCGGCATAACTCTTACGTCTCATTGTGCTATCTTGAGCCTGTCTCGAATCAGCTTGACTTTCTCTTCGAATCCTTGATAAGATCGGAACGAAAAGTGATCAATCTCAACACTATCCCACAACAATGGTGTTCGCACCTCCTTCCGTATAGAGCTTGAAGGGGCCATCTTCAAACTGGATTGATAACTGTTGTTGTATCGAACTCTGCGTATGGCAAATTATCATCCCAGCTAGACCCATAGTCTAGCACACAAGCTCTCAACATGTCCTCCGAATCTGGTTGACTCTCTCGGTCATCCATCATCTGCGGATGAAAAGCTGTGCTGAATTCCAGCCTCGTACCCAAAGTTTCATGCAACTGCTTCCAAAACTTTGAGGTAAACTGCGTTCCTCTATCTGACACGATTTTCCTCGGAACTCCATGCAGACATACGATCCTGGTCATGTATATCTTGGCCAACTTAGCACTGGTATAGGTAGTCTTCACGGGAATGAAGTGAGCTACCTTGGTCAAACGATCAACCACTACCCGGATAGAATCATAACCTGAGCGGGTCCTGGGTAATCCTGTGATGAAATCCATTCCAAGTTTCTCCCATTTCCAATCGGGAATCGTCAAAGGTTGAAGTAACCCTGCTGGCTTTCGATGTTCTGCCTTTACACGTTGACAAACATCGCATCTGACTACGTACTCGGCAATATCCTTCTTCATACCGCCCACGAAACTTTCCTTCAAATCCGGTACATCTTGGTGTTACCGGGGTGAATCGAGTCTGGCGAATCATGAGCCTCCTGAAGACTTAGCTTTCGAGCTCGGGATCATTGGGCACATAAATCGATCCTCGAACCATATAGTTCCGTGTTCATCCTTACGGAATCCTTTAGCTTTTCCTTCATCCATCTTTTGCTTTATCTCATCAATTTCCTTGTCCGACTTCTGGGCTTCACGAATCCTTTCGGTCAAAGTGGACTGAACTTCCAGAGTTGCAACATACCCTCTCGGAACTATCTCCAGTCGGAGATCTCGAGGTCATCAACTAACTCCAGGGTAATCCTCCTGCTTGTCGAGTATTCACATAACTCTTACGGCTCAAAGCATCGGCTACAACATTTGCCTTACAGGTGGTAATGCAATCTCATGTCATAGTCCTTTATCAACTCTAGCCATCTCCTCTGCTCGAGGTTCAATTCCTTCTGCGTGAAAATATACTTCAAGCTCTTGTGATCGTGTAAACATCACAGCGGTTTCGATGAGGAAATGTCTCCAGGTCTTGAGTGCATGCACTACGGCTGCTAACTCCAAATCATGCGTGGCGTAATTCATCTCGTGAGGTCGTAGCTGTCTGGAGGCATAAGCTACAACTTTACCTTCCTGCATTAGTACTCCTCCGAGTCCTTTACGAGAAGCGTCACAATAAACCTGGTATTCCTTGTGTATGTCCGGCAAAATCAGTACTAGGGCTGTAACCAACCGTTTCTTCAATTCCTGAAAACTGGCTTCACATTCCTCGGTCCAAACATACTTGGCTTCCTTCTTCAACAGCTCAGTCATGGGCTTGGCAATCTTCGAGAAGTTCTCAATGAACCTCCGATAATATCCTGCGAGTCCGAGAAAAGCTGCGGATCTCCTTGGTCGAGGTGGGTGGCGCCAATCGGTGACTGATTCAACCTTGGCGGGGTCAACTGCTATTCCTTCTCCTGAAATAATATGTCCGGGGAATCCAACTTCCTTCAGCCAAAATTCACATTTGCTGAACTTGGCATACAACTGATGTTCTCGAAGTTTCTCGAACTAGGCGCAAATGTTCCTTATGCTCTTCCTCGCTCTTGGAGAAGATCAATATATCATCGGCGAACACCACGACAAACTTGTCCAGATATTCCATAAATACCTTGTTCATCAAGTTCATGAAATCTGCAGGAGCATTAGTCAATCAAATGACATGACGGTATACTCATATAAACCATACCGGTAGTGAATGCTGTTTTGGGTATATCCTTTTCACGGATCTTCAACTGATGATACCCTGATCGAAGATCGATCTTAGAGAATACCTTGGCTCCAACTAGCTGATCAAACAAGTCATTAATCATCGGCAGAGGGTACTTGTTCTTGATGGTTACTTTGTTCAACGCACGATAGTCCACAACCATCCTCAAGCTTCCATCCTTCTTCTCTACCAAAAGAACTGGGGCTCCCCAAGGTGCGAGCTTGGTCGAATATATCCTTTCTCCAATAACTCATTAATTTGATCCTTGATCTCTTTCAACTCATTCGGTGGCATCCGATATGGTCTCTTGGATATTGGGGCTGTCGGCAATAGCTCGATCAGAAATTCAATGTCCCTGTCCGGTGGCATTCTGGTAATTCCTCCGAAACACATCGGAAAATCTTGCACTCTGGCACTTCTTCTGAACAACTCCGTGAGGAAATGCACTGATTCTTCATCTGGCTGTGCTGGCTACATACTTGATCCTCTTACGCTCCGGGGTGGTGAGCAGAATAGACTTCTTGAGCACGATCTATGTTTCCTTGAACTTTGTCAACCAATCCATGCCTAGGATTACATCCAAGGTCTGGGTTTCCAATACTATGAGGTCTGCGGAAATTTATGGTTCCCGATGTTGAGGTTGCATGACAGCCTAAGCACGCCATCATTTCTCCTCTGCTGGCCCGACGCGAAGGGGCTTCTAAGGGTTTTAGTGGGCAACCCGTACTTTTCCAAAACTACCCTTGATATGAATGAATCGTTGCACGAGAATCAAAGAGTACCAAAACTGAGCGTGAATTCAATAAAACTTACCAACCACGATTATCGGCTGATCATAGGCGTCCTCCACGTCGATGTGATTCACCCGAGCACGAGGAGCGGATTGGGCTTCTTATTTGAGCCTCCATTGCCGTTTCCATTCCTCCTTAGCCTCCGGGCAGTCGGTGGCGTAGTGCCTGTCTTCGGCACTTGAAGCGGTGATGTGGCTCAGATCCTTGAGCGGGGCAGAACGGTGCTGATTGCCATTACCGTTTCCATTGCCATTGCCATGGCCTGACTTGTTGTCCTGGCTGCGGTTGTTCCCATTTCCTCCATGGTTATGACCTCCATGGTTATGATGGGTGTGCCCTCCTGAGTATGGTGCATAACGGGGCTTCTGCTGAGCTCCCGAGTTGTGCTTCCCCTGGCTGTACTTCCGCTTGCGGCTTTCTATCTGCTGCTGCTTGCCTTCAAGTATGGTGGCCTTGTCTACCAGCTCCTGGTAGTTGTTGAAGGTAGCCACAATAAGCTGCATGCTCAGTTCATCATTGAGTCCCTCAAGGAACTTCTCCTGCTTTGCGGCATCTGTGGCCACATCATCTGGGGCATAGCGAGCGAGCTTGCTGAATTCATCCACGTACTGTGCCACAGTACGGTTCCCCTGGCGCAAGTTGCGGAACTCACGCTTCTTCAGACTCATGGCTCCAGCTGAAACATGAGCGGTGCGGAAGGCCTGCTGGAATTGATCCCATGTGATGGCACCAATGGGATAAGTGGCGGTGTAGTTCTCCCACCAAGAAGCTGCAGGTCCATCAAGTTGATGCGCGGCAAAGCGCACCTTCTCTACATCGGTGCATCCAACAGTGATTAGCTCTCTTCCGACTTTGCGGAGCCAATCATCAGCCACAATCGGCTCAGTGCTACTAGAGAACACTGGCGGATTAAACCTCAGGAATCGAGTCAAATTGTCCACAGGGGGTGGTGGCGGTGGATTGTTGGTATTGTTGTTACGATTACGGATGAGAAGCTGCATGAGTGCATTACGCTCTTTGGAGCAGTGGGTGAGCTCCGGCGGAAAACCAGTGTCACGTCTCGGAGGCATCTGGTGTTTTGGAGTGGATGAGATAATTAGAATAGAACAATGGTCTATGAGAAATAACACTACCCATATGAATGCACAATCATAAAACACACCAATCATTTATTCATTCCACTCAAACATGGTTCAAACTCGATTACAAAAGCTCATGACTAATCGAAGTATATCGGCCTAACTGATCGATGAAAAAGTAAAATAACATGGTGGTCGACTAAAAGTCTTCATCAATAATCCTTCGTCCTCTGTTGTGGCGCCTCCTCTTGTGACTTCCTTGGTGGAACTCCTTCATAATCCTGATCATTACTCACGAGGGTCCTTTATCTCCACTCGGAAAAAGGTCCTCTCCCAAGTCCATCTTTTCCTCTATCGCGGCAAGCTTCATCTTGGTCGTCATTGTCTCCATGAAGTCGCGACTTCTTCCTCATGGTTAAGGAAGTCTGCGTGCCTTCTCCTCCGCCCAGTTCACGGAACAAAAGCTTCGGTGTGTCTTGAGTTACGGCAAGTCTGAATCTCCGTTTCACGAGAAGACACTCCAAGTCTGGATGTAAGAGAGAGTGGAATCGTCCTCCACGGTGCGGATGATATCTCCATTCCTTGCCTGCGAGAAACCATGGCGAGGTCGAGGGATCGAGCTCGGCCCTGTACTCCTCTCGGAGATGTCCAAGTGCTCGATAAATCGCCACGTCCCTTCCGATGATCCAGTTGAACTCGGTGAACTCGAAGTCAATCGGCTCTGTGTGTCCTCCGAAGGTTCTCCCTGGGATATGCACTTCAATCCTGTAGCGGGCGTCCGTCGGAAGTGCATTGGTTGGCTTCCCGGTGATCGAGGGCAGAGCAATCTTCAGCTTCTTCACCATCTGGACCAGCTTCCTGCCGAAGGGCATCGTCTCATCGGGCTGGCAAAACTCCGGTAGCAAAACTGGGGTGAACTCGACGGCTATCTAGAATGTTGAAAATAGGAGAAGAGTCAGAATTCAACAGGGGAGAATTACGGAATGATAAGGATAAAAGTAAATGGTCTCTTCCTATGGCTTTCCGATCCTAGGGGTTACGATCCTACGGTCAGCGTGTGCTCGATACCATCTCTCAGAGCGACTGACCCAAAATCGGTCAAATCTACGTATGCATACCATCCCAAGATCATCTTTGGTACTCACGATTACATCGATAAAGTAATCAAAGTTCAATCACACCTGAATATTATTACGATTCTCATATAGAGTCTTTATTACAAGGGAATAAATTCGGCTCAAGGCCAACTCATGAGAAATAAACTACTAATGCTTTGGAGCGTCAAGTAAAGCGAGTCCATCCGACTCCAAGGGCAATCGCCAAGCGGAGCGTAGCCTCACTCCCGATCGAATATACCTCGCAACATAAGGCGTTGCAGCCATGTAGGTCAGCTTTTGAATAAGTGGCAAGTCATGAAGAATAACAATAATAAAGTTACTAACACTATATGCATTTTGGCTGTGGAGCTCTAAGTTTCATCATTTTGCGAAAAGCAAATTTTCCCTACTACAGTGGACTTGCTTGCAAATTACTACAATTGTTGGTAGTTATTGAGATGGTTCCGCCAACCAATATCTCGTTCCCAAATTATTAAGTCATAAACCCTCAAATTAATTCATTAGTTTTAGTGTTGAGATTTCGAATACTTCCAAGTTCGAGGCTCAAATTGTCCGTAATCGGGACACGGCTAATCGATTAGATCTTTAACTCTGCAGAGGTTTGCACACTTTTCCGCAAGAATCATTCCCTCCTTTAAAGTCTTAGCACTTCATGGTGTTTGAAGGCGGACCAGATAAACAGGGTCTTCCAAAGAGTTCTTCAGCTCTTGTCGGTACCCATCCAATCCTACCGTTCTTCTACATCTCGTAGTACCGTCCAGCCAGCGTCACTACTAGGGTCAACCCAGCGAGCCCATAATGGCTTGCGTCTGCGCAGGTAAGCTTCGGTCATGGGGCATCCATCCTTCTCTTCGTGGCTGGGTGAAGCTTTCCGCAAGATGTCATGGCACTTCTCCATGCATCCCGGCCAACCACTTTGGGTTCTCAGGTGCCGTCAACAAATCCTCCACCCGAGAGTGAATTTCGAAGTCCATCTTGATCATTTTAGTTCATGGGGTTGTCATCATCATTGACTCTCACATCTTTCTTATGAATTTCACTCAACCAAAACCCGTCTCGAGCATAGCAAAGTAAACTACTTCGTCCCGGGGGTCATGGTAACAAGGGGATTGGTTCATCCTACCACATGATACTACTCAAGATTAATAACTTCAAAATTTCAACTACTGCATGCATGGTGGGGTGGTGACAATTTCTAATGCACAAAAACATAGGTATAGAAAATAACATGATCAAAACTTGCCTTCTTGATGATCCTCGTAAGCTAAAGATTCGTACTAGCAAGCTTCGCACTCCGGAAACTCTACCGAGACAAACAATAATCACAATAAGCATATAGCATAGGATCACATAATACAATAGCATAACAATAGCAACATAACACACCAAAACAACCAAATCAAAATCCAAAGGGAAAACTCAAAGAAAAACCCATTCAAAGTTTTCCTACTTCAAACAACAACTAAAAGTAGTTTTATATAACAAAAAATTTTCTAACAAAACCTAATCATGGTTTTAGGTTAACTTAACAGAAAAGGATGCATTAAGCAACTAGGAGCAAAAAGAATTAATTTAAAATCTATTATAAAACTCCTTTTAGGCCTAATCCAATTTCTATTAAGAAAAATAAAATAAAACTATTATTAATTATAAATAAAAGTTCATCCTATAAAGTGACAGAAACTATCCTAGAATAATCAATCACATGTTAAAAATAAATTTATTTACTATTTAAAATAATAGGAAAACAGTAGCTAGTTAATTAATTAGGATTAACAAGATTCTTCTTAAAACTATTTATTTATTAATCCTAAAATACCCAAATTAATTTCTATGGTTTGGCAATGTCAAAATAAAGTTGGGACAAAAAGAATCATATAAAAATAATTTTTCTAACTCAAGTTATAGCAGATTTACTATTCTGACTAAAACTAAATTAAAGCAATTTTAATGAATTTTAACATAGCTAAATATATATTCTACAGAAACTATAGAAAATTTGCAAACCAACAAAAAGAAACAACTAAAAATATTAAACAGAATAAAAGATATGAATTTTTCAAAACAGGAACTATTCTGTTAAAACAGAAAATGAAAATAAAAGAAAAAGGCCTAATGGGCCTAAAGCGTGCCTTTCGGGCGTAAAATAACCTAAACGGGCCCTAGGGTTAAACTAAAAGCAGGCGGCTAAATAAAAATAAACCTAACTAAAATAAACCGGAGACTAAACCGGGCGGTCAGTTTATTTTAAAAAATACCCCTTGAGGCGATCTAATCCTAGCCGTAGATCGTGCATCGAGACGGGAGGATCTCGGCTGACGTCGGTGCTCGGCGGCGGCGGCGGCGGCGACGACGAGTGCGGTGAGGCTTGATCGTCGGGAGGTCGACGGAGTGGCAAGGAAAGTCTTGAGGCTCGGGGGCGTCTGGTGGAGTCGGGGAGATCGGGGTGGCTAGGCGGCGGCGGCGAGAATGGCGGCGGCGGATGGCTCGGCTCCGGCGTGCTCGTCTTGAGAAGGAGGGGTCGGCGAGGGGCTAGGGGGAATGGGGTGCGGGCGGCGGCTTAAATAGGCTAGGGCCTTAGCCATGCCGAAGCGATCGGGAGGATCGGGATCCGGATCTTGGGATCCGCGATCGGCGGCGGCGTGACAGTGGCGTGGGGCGGGGTTGAAAGGCGGGGCCACCTACGAGAGAGAGGGAGGGATCGGGCGGCGGGCGGCCGAGCCCAAGGGGTTCAGGCGAGGTGAGGTGAGGCCGGCTCGATCGTGTTGGGCCAGCTCTGGCCGCCTGGGTGGGCTTGGGTGGTGGGGTTTTCGCATTGGCTGGGCAGAGGGACTGGTGGCGCTGGGGGTTTTCTTTTTGAATTTATTTTTAAAATAAAACAAAACAGAGTATAACTTATAAAATATAAATATTTTATATAGGGTATATATATACCAAAATGATGGGGAATATTCCTATCATTTGAACATTTTCAAAGGCAAAATCCAAACTTTATAAAAATCCATTTTTTTTCAAATTCAAATAAAATTCAGATTTGAATCCAAAACTTTTGGCAATGTTTTCCTCTAATATTTTTGGAGTGTCATGTTTACTCCTCTCATACTTTTGCTCAAGTATTTATCAGACATAGTTTTTGAAATGTTTCCCACTTGCCAAAGTTTGAATTCAAATTCAAAAGTCAAAAATCCTCTGACACTCCAAATGGCATTCAAATTCAAACAGGATGCATAGGATGCTTAGCTATAATTGTAAAACATTCCAAATAGGAAATTTGGGATGTTACATTACTACACCAACAGCTGCAGGTACAGGTTGTGCGATGATCATGACGCGAGAGCGATGTTTACTTGTGTTGGAGTTCTTCTTCTGCTTCTTCTTCGATCAGGGGATAGGTTCCAGGTCGGCAGCCTGGGCTAGCAGGGTGGATGTCGTTTGAGCTTCTGTTTATGTTTCATCCGTAGTCGGATGTTGATCTTGTATTTGAGATGATGTTGTATTCTTGTGGCATTTGTGCCTTATGTATGTATCCCCATCTATTATGTAATGTTGATGTAATGATATCCACCTTGCAAAAGTGTTTCAATATGTGGGTCTATCCTTGGTGGGACCGTCGAGTTCCTTTTGGATAGGGTCGCATATTGCGCGTGACAGGTTGGTATCAGAGCCTCGACCGACCCTAGGAGCCCACCCTTGTTTGATCGTGTAGTTTGGCCGTTGTTGAGTCTAGAAGAAAACTATTTTCGGAGTCTAGTTATATCGGAGAGTAGGAATTCTTTTTACTCCTCTGCCCTTAAATCGCTCCGGTGAGGAATCTGGCGTAGGTGTTTTGAATTACTCCTCTTCCCCTTCAAATTTTTCTTTAGGATCACGTGGTTAGTTTTTCGTTCGTTGGGTCTCAGCTCTTTTGATCCGGTGCATTTCTAGTCAAGTCGACTCGAACCCCTTCATCTTTGCTAGTTCAATCCTTAGTTGTTTTCTTTTCCCACCCGCCCACCCTTCTTCTCGGAACCGGAGTCCGTAATCGAGTATCCATCCTACTCGTGCGAAGTTTTTGCTTCCTTTCCTTAATGATTTCAATCGGTGTTTTTCTCTTCAAGATATTCGTCGTTTCCCCTTCCAAGTTGCCTTTGTTTTTCTCGCCCTCCCACCCTCTTACTCCCGGAGCCTGAGTCTATTTCGAGCATCAATTTCATTCGTGTGGAGTCTTCCTTCAATTATTTCAAACGGTGAATTCTCGTCTCGTTTGAAATTCATCATCTCTTTTTCTTTCCCGGTGGATTCAATTCAAGTTTTTCGTTGTCGATCGTATTCTTTCCCTCAGCTCAAATATCTCCCTTTGCTCGTTCGCCTCTTGCCAGTTTATCCTTCCGGAGTGCTGAAGACATCTCAGGAGATTCGTCTGTGTGCTAATTAATTCGAGGCTGTCACCTCATTCAGATATTTCATTTGTTTCGGTGCATCATCTATTTGTTCAACATCCCTTTCCGACGATGTTTTTCTCTTTAGTGGGCCCTAACCCACAGGTCTTTTCCCAGGATCTTACCTGACTCTTCTAATTTCCCCGGAGTTATTCTCAATTCTTTTTGGAGTTTGACGTAAGAATGAATTTCATCAGTCAGATGCCTTTTCAAGATCGATTTCAAACCATATCATTGTTGACTCAACTTCTTTGTTTTTCATTCTCCCGGAGCGTCTCAACAATTCTGCATGGTGGTTCTCGTCGTCATTCTCAACATTTGAAGACCGTCGTAGATTTTTTTTCTCTTAAATCTTGTCCGTTCTCCCGGAGATTCGCGGTGCTAGCTCGATGTTATCATATCTAGTTGTTTCCAGTTGTGAAATTCTTTTCATCCATCCAGAGCATTTCAGGAGCTGCTTTCTCTCTCGATCATCCGGAGGCCATCTTTTCGGAAGATTTCTTCATTCTAAGTTTTCAGATTCATTCCCCAATTATTCTATATATGTGCCCCTTCGTTCATCTCAATATTATCCCGGTGCTTCGTCAAGTGTTCTTTAATCAGCTCATGATCTCTTTGTTCTTTTGCATCTAAATTCCCTCAAGTATCTTCGTGCTTTCCTAATTCTTCCCGGTGATTCATTCTCTTTCATCAGTCATTTCCGAATTCTTACGGTGGTTCCTTCAGACTCCTTTTCCTTTGTTATCATATCAATTCATTCGTTCTTTTCAATCCTACCAGTGGTTCATGAAGACTTTCTCAAGTTTTGTGCGATGTTTCCCCTTAATCCTTTTTCAACGAGAGTAAGTATTATGCCAAATCCATTTCTTGTCATAAATTTAATTTGATGAAGGATAAGCATACAATAAATCTTATTCTTATTTCATCCAAGCGAATAATCCCTTCTTTTAGAGTTTGTTCTTGAGGAATAAATTCTAGTTCCAAGTCTTTTCATCTTTTCTTTTCCGGAGTTCAATTATTTCCTCGGCCATCTCGTCAGAACCTCCATCTAAATCATCGCAAGGCTCATCTTATTCTTTCTTCCTTCGTTCTATCTCATCATCCTTTTTGTCACCAGAGTTCTTCATGGTGGTTCTTCATGATTTAATTCATTCTTCAAGAGTTCATCAAGATTCTTGTTGGTGGAGTTCAAGTATCTTTTCTTCTCGCATCTCGAAGTGCAATTAATTCTCCGTATTCTTTTGAAGTGGAGTTTTGCATTTCTTCGTTCTTCTCAGCTATTCAGTCTTTTCCGTTTGTGGCCGGTTATCACCTCATAATTTCTGAGATGTTGTCCATAAGACCACAACAAGCTTATTCTTTTCGTTGTCGATTCTATCAACAACTTCGTTCAACCCTTCCTTCTAAGCTCATTTCATTCCACTCTTTTAATTCTTTCCGGAGGTTTTGTGTCATGTCTTCATCAAGTATCATTCCATCCTCTCAAGTTCAAGTTCTATTCCCCCATGTTTTAGCCGGAGTGCTGCCTAAATCCTTTCAGTCTTATTCGTTTCTTTTTTTCATTCTAACCACTCCGGTTAGAACGAGTGGTTTCATAGTCTATCTAATTTCCGTGAGCTTTCAATTTTCGTCATTCTCATCGTTTCTCTCTTCTTCTCGTGTGCTCGCGATTCTTTGTTTTCCTCTCTTCAATCCTTGTTTCACCTCTTCCTCTTTCTCTTCCGTCTCGGTCCTAAGATCTCGGGACGAGATCTCTTGTTAGTGGAGGAGTGTTGTAACGCCCCGGATTCGATGCGCCAGGTGTCTGCCAGTTATTCGCCGTCGTTGCCATGTCATTTGCTTGCGTGTTGCACTTTGCCATGTCATCATCTGCATTTCATATCATGTCATCATGTGCATCTCATTTTGCATACGTGTTCGTCTCATGCATCCGAGCATTTTCCCCGTTGTCCGTTTTGCAATCCGGCACTCCTATGTCTCCCGGCGCCCCCTTTTACCTCTTTTCGTGTGCGGGTGTTAAGCGGTCTCGGAATGGACCGAGGTTTGCCAAGCGGCCTTGGTATAGCACCGATAGACCGCCTGTCAAGTTTCGGGTCATTTGGAGGTCGTTTGGTACTCCAACGGTTAACCGGGTAACCGTAAAGGCCTCTTTTATCTTGCAGCCCAACACCCCTTCCAAAGTGGCCCAAAACCCACCAAACTCTTCGCCATGCTCTCGGTCGTTCGATCACGATCGCGTGGCCGAAAACAGTGCCTCATTTGAAGCTTCCTAGCTCCTCCTATCTATAAATAGGTGATCCCCTCCGAAATTTGCGGTCTAACCCTAGCCTTCCCTACCTCGCGCCACGGACGAAAATCCCGCCGCCGGACGTGTCCGCCCATCGCCGCCGCCGGCTAACGGAGCGTGCCATGGCGTGCCATGTAGCCTCAGCGCCGACCCGCCGCCCGGCCCGGCGAAGTCCGTGCGTGAGCCCTCCGGCCCATCCGCCGCCGCCATCCGCCGGGGGGCGCCGCGCCGAGCCCATGGCGCCGCCGATCCCGTCGCCGCCGTGCTCGCTCCCGCGCCCGCCACCTCGCCGCTCCGCCCGGCTCCCTCGCCCGCCGCCGCCCGATCTCCCGAGCTCCGCCGCGCCCTTGGCGACCTCCGGCCTTGCGCCGTTCGCCGCCTCCCGCCCATGGATCGGTCGGGCGGACGGATCCGCCGCCCAGCGTCTCCTCCGGTCTCCTCCAGCTCCGGCCACCCCCTCCTCTCCGTCTCTGGCAAGATTCCGGCGAGATCCGGCCCTGCTTTGAAACCCGTGCAAGGTTGACTTTCCCCTCTCCGTTTATCCACTAAGTCCCCGTATCTGCTAATATTTTTGTGCATTTTCATCACATCATAACTCTCTGCATATTGCTCCGTTTTGCGCTTGTAATATGTCAAATTGTTCGCCTCGACGGGTACATCATTTCATCTCACTGCATCATTTTCATTTGAGCTCATCTTGATGCCCGAAATGCTGTTAGAAGAGTGCTATGTGATGTTAGTTTCAGATTCTTATCAGAACATGCACTTTTGTCATTTTTTGCCATGGTTGATGTGTGCATCCTACGAACTTGAGTCCTACATGTGTTTTGTACTATGCCATGCCATCTTTACAGGGGTGTATGCCATGTATTTTTGTGATCTCTGTGGTGACTAGCACAAGCATGCAAACTAGGCTTCATGTTGTTGCTGATTTCAGCCCCTGTTTTGCTGATATTTTTATGCCATGTTAACTTGATGCTACCGAGAGATCCATGCTTATTTTGAGATACTTCAGTAAGGATGTTTTGAACATATGGTTATTATCTATCCATACATGCTCTTGTTTGCAATTATGGAGTGCCATAGCTTGAGTCAATCGAGCTCTACTTTTTCTATAAAACGTTTCCTGGCAGGTTGTTTACATGTTATTCAATTTTGCCAAGGTTGTTGTTGTTGATCCGTGTATGCTATGATGTTCTTCTTGCCATGTATAGCTTCTATTCCATGTCTTCTTACTGTGGGTTGCCTTGCCATTCCATGTATTGCTCTGTGGTGAGTGGTTCAAGATCACCAACATGCCTACTTATCGTTAATCCTGCCATGTATGAATCTGTAATATAACTTGCCATGTTTACATGGGTGCCATCATATCTTCTGATCCTTTTTGGCTCATGATCAGTAAAGGACTTTTGTTCTATGCAATTATTAGATTCATGCCATGCCTTTTTTTGCCATGATAAGTTCTTGTAGCATGTTGTTTCATAGCTCTAAACATTGCAACCTGATGTTATTTTCTGCTAAGTCTGAAACTGTTATTATTTGCAATCTTGCCATGTGTTTTTGAGCATGTTCTAGTGATTTATGGAGATAGCTCAGTGTTTATGTTTTGTAATGATTTACCTGTACTTCATGCCCATGCCTTTTGTTTTCATGTTGAGGTCCTGTAGCATGTTGTTTTGATGCTTGCATTATGCCTAGTTGCTGTTTTGGACAGATTGTTGTCATAACTTATTTCATGTGTATGTGTTGAACTGTTGCTCCGTTTTGAGTGTGCTCTATATGAAACTTGCTTGATTTTGCATGTAGTTCCATATTATCATGTTGCATCCTTGTTTTGAGGTGTTTTCTTGATGTTTGTATGCATTTTGCATCAATGCCATGTTTAACTTGTTTTGCTCATATCTTCTAGACTGTAGCTCCGAATCTAATGAACTTTATATGTAACTTGAATAGAATTTCGTGTAGATCATCGTGGTGCATCTTAACTTGCTGTTTAACAACTTGAACTTAAGGTTTATTCAGATCTGGACCAATTTCGAAATTTGCATATGAGGACTTACCGGAATTGTTATATGTTGTCCCCGGCCTCATTTAAACTTGCCTTGATGTATTGCTCTTGTTTGCATCATCTCTTGCCATGAGTAGCTTCATGTAGTCTTGTCATGCATCATGCTTGTTATGCATCATGTCTTGTTCATGTGTGGTGTGTTTACTATGTTGTGTGCTTCTTCTTGTTAGTTCCTGTTTCGTTGCGATCGTGAGGATTCGTTCGTCTACGCTTGGTTCGGCTTCATCCGTTCATCTTCTTCATGGATTCGTTCTTCTTCCTTGCGGGATTTCAGGCAAGATGACTGTCACCTTGGATCTCATTACTATCATTGCTATGCTAGTTGCTTCGTTCTTTCACTATGCTGCGCTATCTATCACTTGCTGCTCAAGCCTCCCAAATTGCCATGTCAGCCTCTAACCTTTTGCACCCTTCCTAGCAAACTGTTGTTTGGCTATGTTACCGCTTTGCTCAGCCCCTCTTATAGCGTTGTTAGTTGCAGGTGAAGATGAAGTTTGTTCCTTGTTGGAACATGGAGATGTTGTTCCTTGTTGGAACATGTTTACTTGTTGGGATAACACAATATCTCTTATATTATTAATGCATCTATATACTTGGTAAAGGGTCGAAGGCTCGGCCTTATGCCTGGTGTTTTGTTCCACTCTTGCCGCCCTAGTTTTCATCATATCGGTGTTATGTTCCCGGATTTTGCGTCCCTAACGCGGTCGGGTGATTTATGGGACCCCTTGACAGTTCGCTTTGAATAAGACTCCTCCAGCAAGGCCCAACATTGTTTTACCATTTGCCTCACCTATGCCCTTTTTCCCTTGGGTTTAGGAGCCCGAGGGTCATATTTATTTAGCCCCGGGCGGTGCTTCTTCGAGTGTTGGTCCAAGCAGGCAGACTGCAGGGGCCACCACGGGAAACTTCGAGGCTTGGTTTTACTCGTGGGCTGACCTATCCGGTGTGCCGAGAGCGAGTGCGTCGACTCCTATCGGTATTTGTCGGTACATCGGGCGGCTTTGCTGGTCTTGTTTTATTCTTTGTCGAAATGTCTTGTAGCGGGATTCGAGACTGATCGGGTCTTCCGGGAGAAGAATATCCTTCGTTGATCGCGAGAGCTTATCATGGGCTAAGTTGGGACACCCTGCAGGGCATAAACTTTCGAGAGCCGTGCCGCGGTTATGTGGCAGATGGGAATTTGTTAATATCCGGTTGTAGTAAACTTGAAGCAAACTCTTCTAAAATACACCAACCGTATGCGTAACCGTGAGTGTCTCTTTTGGGGTTGATCGAGAGGAGAACACGGTTTCGGGTTATGTCGGCGTAAGTAGGAGTTCAGGATCACTTTTTGATGATTACTAGTTGACGACCGTTCCTTTGTTTCTCTTCTCGCTCTCATTTGCGTAAGTTAGCCACCATATCATGTTTAGTCGCTGCTGCAACCTCACCAGTTTACCCTTTCCTTTCCCATTAAGCTTTGCTAGTCTTGATACCCATGGTAATGGGATTGCTGAGTCCTCGTGGCTCACAGATTACAACACCAACAGTTGCAGGTACAGGTTGTGCGATGATCATGACGCGAGAGCGATGTTTACTTGTGTTGGAGTTCTTCTTTTGCTTCTTCTTCGATCAGGGGATAGGTTCCAGGTCGGCATCCTGGGCTAGTAGGGTGGATGTCGTTTGAGCTTCTGTTCATGTTTCATCCGTAGTCGGATGTTGATCTTGTATTTGAGATGATGTTGTATTCTTATGGCATTTGTGCCTTATGTATGTATCCCCATCTATTATGTAATGTTGATGTAATGATATCCACCTTGCAAAAGCGTTTCAATATGCGGGTCTATCCTTGGTGGGGCCGTCGAGTTCCTTTTGGATAGGGTCGCATATTGGGCGTGACAGAAGTCCTCCAAGTAGCATCGCATAGCATAATCCTACCCGGCGATCCCCTCCTCAATGCCCTCTTAGAGAGCGACCACCGGCTTGTATCTGGCACTTGGAAGGGTGTGTTTTATTAAGTATCCAGTTCTAGTTGTCATAAGGTCAAGGTACAACTCCAAGTCGTCCTGTTACCGAAGATCACGGCTATTCGAATATTTAACTTCCCTGCAGGGGTGCACCACATAACCCAACACGCTTGATCCTATTTGGCCGGACACACTTTCCTGGGTCATGCCAGGCCTCGGCAGATCAACACGTCGCATCCCCACCTAGGCATAACAGAGAGGTCAGCACACCGGTCTAAACCTAAGCGCACAGTGGTCTGGGCCAATCGCCCTTAGCACACCTGCACGTTGCGTACGCGGCCGGAAGTAGACCTAGCCTAGCAGGCGTTCCAGTCCAATCCGGCGGGCGCCGCTCGGTCGCTAACGTCACGACATGCTTCGGCTGATACCACAACGTCGAGTGCCCATAACTGTTCCCGCGTAGTTGGTTAGTGCGTATAGGCGATGGCAGACTCGGATCAAATACCAAGATCTCGTTAAGCGTGTTAAGTATCTGCGAGCGCCGATCGAGGCCAGCCCACCTCTCTCCTAGGTGGTCTCAACCTGCCACAATCGCTCCGCCACAAAGTAACGATCGGGGCCGTCGGGAACCCAGGCCCACCTCTACCGGGATGGAGCCACTGTCCTTTCAGCCCCCATCTCCGAACAGTATCACGGGTAATGTAACAATGTAAAGTATATAGTATATGCCGTGATCACCTCGAAGTGATCACAGCCCGATAGTATAGCATGGCAGGGCGGACAAGAGTGTAGGGCCAGCGATGGAACACTAGCATCCTATACTAAGCGATAGGATAGCGGTAAAGGTAACAACTTGATAGTAGCAAGGACAGGCTATGCAGCGGTATAGGATTAGCGAAAGCGGTAACATGCTACACTACTCTAATGCAAGCGGTATAGAGAAGAGTAGGCGATATCGGTGATCAAAGGGGGCTTGCCTGGTTGCTCGAACAAGGAGAATTCGTCAACTCCGTAGTCGTCTTTGAGTAGCAATGGCGCGGTCTCGGTGTCTAGAGAGAGAATAGGGGGAAGAAACAATAAATATTTAAGCAAACATATGCATAGCGATGCATGACATGACAAGTATCGGTGTTAGGGGTGCCCTAACGCGGTATGAGGTGATACCGGTGAAGGGGGGAAACAACCGGAAAAGTATCCCCGGTGTTACGCGTTTTCGGGCAGAGGAGCCGGAGGGGGAAAGTTGCGAGTTTGATATGTTAGGGGTGTGTGGTGGACGAACGGGCTGCGTATCCGGGTTCGTCTCGTCGTTCTGAGAAAGTTTCATGTAGAAAGTTTTTCCATCTGAGCTACGGTTTATTTTATATGATTTTCTATAGTTTTAAATCATTTTTTGAATTTATTTAATTAATTTAAATCAACATTATCCAGAATAGTGCATGCTGACATCATCATGACGTCAGCATGACGTCAGCAGTCAAACAGAGGTGTTGATTGGGTCAAACTGACGTGTGTGTCCCGCATGTCATACACCTTTTAGTTTAATGTAGGGTTTAGCTAATTAATTACTGCTTAATTAAATTAAATAATTGATTAGATTAATTTAAAAATGATTAATTAACTTAATTATTTTACTAATTAATTAATTAATTAATTAATGATTTTATTAATTACATTTTCATTTCTTTTTAATTTTCGTTTTAGGGGTGGGCCCATTGATTGATGGCCTAGGGCCTTTCTTGAGCGTCTTGGCGCCACGATCTTGATTCTGGCGCATGGGCGATGGGTGGCTGAGGGCTCTGAGGTGCCGTTAGCGGGCGAGCCCATGACCCGGCATGACAGGCGCCGCGCCGTGGGAGACGCCGATCGCGGCGGCCGGGGCGGCCGGAGGCAGGCGTCGGCGGAGAGGGTGGCATGGCGCCGGCAACAACTGCAACACGAGGAGGGCATGGGTCGGATGGCCGCCGAGGTGCTGCGGGAGGCGCCGCCCAGTGGGGTCTTGAGGAGGCAGGCGGGCAGGCCTCGGCGAGGAGCAGGCAGGCGGCGGCAGCGTGGCGCCTGACGGGACATGGCCGGACACGCCGTAGGAGAGGGGTTCGAGGCGCGGTGACCGAGGGCGGGCGTGGTGGCTGCTGCGCTTGGCGCGCCTGTGCCACGTGAGTCGCGTGCTGCGAGCACGAGACGTCGCCCGGTGGCGTGTAAGAGGCAAGTGGGAATGGCGGCGGGGTCCTCACGGAGTTCGTGGGGTCTAGAAGCGGGGTTGAGGAGGAAGATGGCGGCGACGGCGAGAGGAGGCAGGCGGCGAGGTGGCGTCTTAGTGCGCGGGCGGGTCGGCGAGCTCGAGGCGCCAGCGTCTTGTCGTCATGGGCGAAGCGAGGGCGACGGGTCGGAGGCAGGTGGCGCCCGGCTTCAGGTGGGAAGTCAGCGAGGATAGGGGCGAGAAGGCAAGCGACAGCGGTGATCGGGCGGTGGCATGGTCGCCCGATCTTGTTCGGATCGGGGGAGTGAGGGGAGAGTGGGGGGAGTGGGGATCGGGGAGTGGGTAGGTTAGGGTTTTGCCCTGGTGGGGTTATGGAGGGAGGGTTGGGCGGTCGGTGTGGCGAATGGGCGGCTTCTTTGGGCGAAGCTTCGATGGGGCCTTTCTCTTTTTTTTTGTTAGTTTGCTTTCTGTTTTCTTTTATTTATTTTTCTTTTCTATTTTATTTAGTTTAAAGCACTTAGGCACTTTGTAAAATTATGTTTTCTTCAATATAATTACTTTAGCAATATTGGTCACACACAGAACATTTTTGTTTAATATTTTAAAACTTTTATTGTTTGCCTCGGTTTTAAATCTGAAATTGAACTAGGTTTGAACAAGCGAGTTTATCCACGATGGCGAGGTGGCGTGGCATCATTAGCGAGGATCACTGTAGCTTAAGTATCAAGGCGTCACAATTCTCCCCACTACAAGAAATCTAGTCACGAGATTTAAGAGGGGAGTAAGGGGGAAAGTTCTGGTTACGATATTCTAACGGGCCTTCTCGAAGAAGTTAATCCCTTTCGTTGATGTCTTCAATTCTTTATTCCAAAGCATCATGATGAAGTTGTCGTACTTTCTTCGGGGAACTCCATCATACTTACGAATAGGTAAGGGGCAGCTCTACAATGATAGGATGTTATAAGGGAAATTCATCTGGGGGTATCCCAAGAATCAACTTATGAGTATCTCTCGAGTTGAACAAATGGCACACATCGAGAGCAAAGTAAGACGGTGCGATAAGAAGTTTCAAGCGGATAGGCAATCGTTCATTGCCTGAAGCAGAGTGCAAAAGGGGTTCAAAGCAACGGGAATAAGTATTGCGTCCGATACCAGAATAGATCAACAGGCAAGTGGCCCATGAATTACATACAAAGTCAAGCACGAGGAATAACTTTGACAACAGGTTGTACAGGAGAGTCAGGTCTCGATCCTTGGACCTGTGGGTTATGGGCCCACCATGTGGTTCAAAAGTAGGAAGGACGCCGACATATTTGCACGGTCATGGTAGCAAGGCATGGCAGAGGATAGCCTGTCCGTTATGTTGGCAACAACGTTGGTACCAAGGGCGAGGGACGAAGAGAACCATTTTCCTGCTCGTTGAACAAGGCGGACCAATAGGCAAAGTTCTCATCCATCGGGGTTACCGGGATGTAAATCGACAATAATAACAGGTCTGCTTGATAGAGTTGTAAACCGAGGTGTTTACCTAAGCAGGAGAATATTACTGCTTAGCTCATATAGATCACAAGAAACGTTAACCCAACAAATGGAAAGAAAAATATGATTATCAGATTAAACAGAACAATGGAAAGGAAAATGTGTTTAAACACATATTTCAAAGGTATAACCTTCGGAAGGACGAGCAGAGCATGATATCCATGACAGGATATAATGTAGAAAGCTCTTTAGGTAGGGGAGAGAAATTTCATGACATTACCCATACAGCGGTGTTTGGATAATTGAGCAGGAAACATTTAGCATTGGGCTTCAAATGTTCTTGTTGAAAATCGGAGTACCATAGACATGCTTCGAGATAGCATTGACATGGTCATCAGGTGAAGATCAGACTTTGGAAACATAAAGGATCCATCAGGATAAACTTATTAAACAAGGCATTCAATTTCCTCACGGAAAAAATGGTTAACCTTGTTAAAAGGGAACTATAACAATAGGTCCTCCGACCAGGGGTGCTAGGCATGACATCATCTTACGGGTCATATAAAGACCAATGTTATAACTCTTGGAAAATGTTCCAACCATCATATCTGACCGAGTTTCAAATCTGATTGGTGTCCGGATACCACAGACTCGTGATGCCTGAGATAAAAAGGTACGACACGAATTGACGAGAAGACCTCGTAAGATTCTCAGGAAATGATCTATGGAAGTGAGTTCTGTAACAAGAGTTCATCGGTAAACTAAGGAGAGGATGAGGAGGTGGCTGATGAACTCAGCGACAAATCTTTGGGTGGATTTCCACAGTTATGTGAACAGAGAGATAACATTTGTCAGATCAAGTAATATAGTGAGGTATGCTTGAAGAAAACATACACAATTAAACATTGGTTGAAAGGTGCACCCGAAATATGGGTTGGGTTGCACGACCAATGTTAGAATGGGGATTCAATTATCGAAATTCTTAGAATGAAACTATCGCCCATTCACTTCAAAGCAATTGGGTTTCTAGAAGTTTTGAATTCACACGACATAGCTCAACTGTCGGTATTCTGGTTAAAAACAATACGGGGACCAAGGAATGAACGGAAATGGCGAGAAGTATTATTATATCAAGAATTCTTAAGAGGTGGTGAAATTCTCACCACATTCTTGACAAAAGAGATGGTAATACTTCCAAGGTAAAGAAGAACAAATGCTGGATAGTAGGGATCTCAAGGTATAACTTAAAACACGAACAAGTTTGTGTTGGTGGGAAGGAAATAAAGTGGTCGATGATAACACAGATCTTCAAGGGAAAGGATGGTATTTCTCATCATGAACTCAATTGATATCCTGGAAGAGATCATAAGGTTGATGATGATCACGACACATTTGTCGAGAGATTTCAATAAGATGTAATCAATCAGCGACGACATCAAGTCAAAGGAATGAGGTAGCGGAAGGTTATTGGAACCATGGGTAGGACACAAACTTGAATTCAAGATTGTTGTTCAAAATGAACCGATAGGGCGAGGAAGATCGGCGTAAGCTTAGCTCATCGTCGAAAATTTTGTGCTCCGGGAAGAAGGACCAGGTAGCACAGTTAGAAGTTTGCGATAATGATATAGCCGATAAGGCTAGGAATGACTTGAAGGATTATTAAACTCGTAAGCAACAAAATTACTTAGAGTTATTGAATCGAGTGCGGAATCGATTCACTTATCGGTGTTCTCGGTGACTAATAACTTTCGGAACCTAGGGGAATCCGAGATCGGTGAGAAGCAATACTAGATGAAGACTCGCAGGAAGCAACATAGTTCTCGAGATACCAGAGGTTAATACTCGAGGAAGATCAAAATAGAGGTTGGGCAAGCATATTGATCTGCAAAAGGCAATTACTTTAACTTGACCGATAAATGGAATCAAACAGAAAATGTGGTCGGGACCACGACTGCAAATGATCAATACATAGATACCAGCTGATTTCATATCAAGGAAATAGTTACTATTACAAGAAGCTTCTATGATAGGATCTACATCGTTTCCATGGGCATGAACACAAAGTTCAAGGTCGACTCCCACTTCTTTAATGCATAACCATTCATTCACTTCTCGCCTTCAACGAATTTGTGTGTTGAAATTTTATCTGACATAACACTAGTGGAGTATGACCCGTAGTAGTTTCCAGGGTCACATCGTTTAGAGAAGGCATATGTCCAACCCATCGGGGCCTCTTAGGAACATATACCACAAACTTCAGGGGTAAATAACACAAGCTCGATAGTAGAGTATGGTTGACAAAGCAGAGGATACAATTAACCAAAGGCGGTATATATCCTACGAAAGGCTCAAGGTTATTGAATATGAAGGACATTGTCGGATAAAATCCAACAAGGATCTGGGGTGAGTATCGGCACACAACCAGAGGAAGAAGCAAGGCAAAGACATTGGATTATAGAAACAACTGAATAACTTAGAGCGAAATTGCTAAGGAATTATGATTTACAAAGCGAAGGATCGAAGCGGGCAGCTACGATCAAGGATGGATAAGTTCAATACTTAGGGGCACTGTCGGCGACAATTTAATTGGCGAGAACCAGCTCATGATTAAAAGCGGCGTGCGAGGCGGAAGGATGAATTCTAGGATCTGTTTGAGGATTGCGAGCATTCGCAACAAATCGAGTCAATGGACTCAAAATGTCAATGACAATGGATGTCAACAAGATTACTAGACTTATGGGATTAACCATAATGCAAGCAATCAAGAATTTCAAGAGCAATAGGATGCTCAAGATTTTCGGAAGATCGAATGATATTTCGAGGATTTGTGACATACATGCATCAACTCGGGATGAGTGGATACTCGGTAAGTGCGAGAAATTATCCGTAGGGGCATAAAAGCGACAAGGAACTGCAAGGCAGTGGGCACAAAAGGATTATCGAAATAACGACGAGTGTTTCGTTGTATCTTGTAATAACAAGACCAACTGGGGATGAACGTACGAATAACAACTGCAAGTAGTTATCCATAAGGGTTGATGGTGGAAGGGAATTGCAAACGCGATGAACACAAGTTCTCGGGTTAACATCGGAGATTACCTTCAAAGTCTTCACGTGCAGCAGACGATCATCAGTAATAAGAGGCTCTCCCGGTGAAAGTGATAACGAGATCCTATGTTAGATTTAGTAAAATTCATTTAACCCAAATAGAAGAGAGATCAGAGTCCCAGAGTATAAACAAGGAGTAAAAGATCCTAGTACCACCCAATGGCGACGTCGGTCCGTAAGGCACACATCCATGTTAGTAAAAGTTTTGTAATGTCTAGACTCGACTTCGGCCAAGGAGTGTGGAAGGGGGATTCCTACAGGCAGTCGGCTCTGATACCAACTTGTGACGCCCCCGATTCAATCGTACACTAATCATGCGCGCAAATGTATGCGATCAAGATCGAGACTCACGGAAGATATCACAACACAACTCTAAAACATAAATAAGTCATACAAGCATCATAATACAAGCCAGGGCCTCGAGGGCTCGAATACAAGTGCTCGATCATTGACGAGTCAGCGGAAGCAACAATATCTGAGTCAGACATAAGTTAAACAAGTTTGCCTTAAGAAGGCTAGCACAAACTGGGATCTGAGATCGAAGAAGCGCGGGCCTCCTGCAGGATCCTCCTAACTACTCACAGTCGTCGTCGCCGGGCTGCTGCGTAGTAGTAGGCACCTCCGTAGTAGTAGAATTAAGTAAATCGACGGTGGCATCTAGCTCCTGGGCTCCAACATCTGGTTGCGGCAACCAGGTAGATGGGAAAGGGAAAAGGGGAGAAAAGCAACCGTGAGTACTCATCTAAAGTACTACTTAAGCAAGGAGCTACACTACATATGCATGGGTATATGTGTAAAGGGCCATATCGGTGTGGTGAAGCTGCAGAATGCGAATAAGAGGGGATAGCTAATCACAGCCGGCGACTAAACCCGACAGCCTCCGTCTTGCAGACATGTAGAAGAGAGTAGGTGAAGTCCTCCAAGTAGCATCGCATAGCATAATCCTACCGCGATCCCTCCTCAATGCCCTCTTAGAGAGCGACCACGGGTTGTATCGGCACTTGGAAGGGTGTGTTTTATTAAGTATCCAGTTCTAGTTGTCATAAGGTCAAGGTACAACTCCAAGTCGTCCTGTTACCGAAGATCATGGCTATTCGAATAGATTAACTTCCCTGCAGGGGTGCACCACATAACCCAACACACTTGATCCTACTTGGCCGGACACACTTTCCTGGGTCATGCCCGACCTCGGAAGATCAACACGTCGCAGCCCCACCTAGGCATAACAGAGAGGTCAGCACGCCGGTCTAAACCTAAGTGCATGTGGAAGTGCAGGCCCATCGCCCTTAGCACACTTTTGCATGTTGCGTCTGTGCAGGAAGCAGACCTAGCCTAGCAGGCGTTCGATCCAATCCGGCGCGCGCGCTCATTCGTGAGCGTCACAAAATACTTGGTGATACCACGGCGTCAGTGCCCATAAGCTGTTCAGCGTAGTTGGTTAGTGCGTATAGGCCGGCAGCGGACTCAGATCAAATACCAAGATCTCGTTAAGCGTGTTAAGTATATCTGACGCCCGATCGAGGCCAGGCCCACCTCTCTCCTAGGTGGTCTCAACCTGCCCATCGCTCCGCCACAAAGTAACGATCGAGGGCCGTCGGGAACCCGGGCCCACCTCTCTAGGGATGGAGCCACGTCCTTTCAGCCCCATCTCCGAACAGTATCACGGGTAATGTAACGATGTAAAGTATATAGTATATGCTCGTGATCACCTCCCAAAGTGATCACAGCCCGATAATATAGCATGGCGGGCGGACAAGAGTGTAGGGCCAGCGATGGAACACTAGCATCCTATACTAAGCGATAGGATAGCGAGTAAAGGTAACAATGAGTAGCAAGGACAGGCTATGCAGCGATATAGGATTAGCGAAAGCGATAACATGCTACACTACTCTAATGCAAGCGGTATAGAGAAAAGTAAGCGATATCGGTGATCAAGGGGGCTTGCACGGTTGCTCGAGACAAGGAGGGGTCGTCAACTCCGTAGTCGTACTGGGTAGCAGCGGCGTTGGTCTCGGTGTCTAGAGAGAGAAGAGGGGGAAGAAACAATAAATATTTAAGCAAACACATGCATAGCGATGCATGACATGACAAGTATCGGTGCTAGGTGTGCCCTAACGCGGTATGAGGTGATCTGTGGTGAAGAAACAATAGGAAAAGTATCCCCGGTGTTACGTGTTTTCGTGCAGAGGAGCCGGAGGGGGAAAGTTGCGAGTTTGATATGTTAGGGGTGTGTGGTGGACGAACGGGCTGCGTATCCGGGTTCGTCTCGTCGTTCTGAGCAAGTTTCATGTAGAAAGTTTTTCCATCTGATCTACGGTTTATTTTATATGATTTTCTAAAGTTTTAAATCATTTTTTGAATTTATTTAATTAATTTAAATTAACATTATCCAGAATAGTGCATGCTGACATCATCATGACGTCAGCAGTCAAACAGAGGAGTTGACTGGGTCAAACTGACGTGTGGGTCCCGCATGTCATACACCTTTTGGTTTAATGTAGGGTTTAGCTAATTAATTACTGCTTAATTAAATTAACCAATTGATTAGATTAATTTAAACATGATTAATTAACTTAATTATTTTACTAATTAATTAATTAACTAATTAATGATTTTATTAATTACATTTTCATTTCTTTTTAGTTTTCGTTTTAGGGGTGGGCCCGTTCGGTTAGTGGCCTAGGGCCTTCTTGAGCGTCTTGGCGCCACCAGTGCTTGATTCTGGCGCATGGGCGCCTTGGCCAGAGGCTCTGGGCGCCCGTTAGTGAGGCCGAGCCCATGACCCGGCCTTGTGAGGCGCCCGGCGAGAGACGCCGGTCGGCGGCCGGAGCGGCGAGGCAGGCGTCGGCGAAGAGGGTGGCAGCGGCGTGGGCCAGCACGCGGTTAGGGCAGCGGAGCCATGGCGGCAGACCGAGGAGGGCAGCGGGTCGTATGGCGCCGGAGGTGCAGTGAGGCGCTGCCGGTGTAAGTGCGGAGGAGGCCGGGCCACGGGCAGGCCTCGCGGCGGGGCAGCAGGCGGCCCGGCCACAGCGCTGGGCGCTGGACGCGGCCGGACACGTCGTAGGAGAGGGGGTTGAGGCGCGGTGACCGCGGGTGGGCGTGGTGGCTGCGATGCATGGCGCGCGCGCGGTACGTGAAGTGCGTGCTGCGAGCGCGGGGGCGCGGCGCGGCGCGTAGGCGAGGCAAGTGGGAGCAGCGGCGGGGTCCTCACGGAGTTCGTGGGGTCTAAACAGCGGGGTTGAGGAGGAAGATGGCGGCGGCGCGAGGAGGCAGGCCGGCGAGTGGCGTCTTAGTGCGGGCGGGGTCGGCAAGCTCGAGGAGCCAGCGTCGTTCGTCGCGGCGAAGCGAGGGCGACGGGTCGGAGGCAGGTGGCGCCCGGCTTGTGGTGGGTCGCGAGGAGAGGGGGGGCGAGAAGGCAACGACGATGGCGATCCTAGGCGGTGGCGTGGTCACCCCGATCTTGATCCAGATCGGGGGAGTGAGGGGGGAGTGGGGGGGGAGTGGGGATCAGGGAGTGGGTAGGTTAGGGTTTCCCCTGGTGGGGTTATGGAGGGGAGGGTTTGGGCCGGTCGGTGTGGCCGAATGGGCCGGCCTGCTGGGCCGAAGCTCAGTGGGGCCTTTCTCTTTTTTTTTTGTTAGTTTGCTTTCTATTTTCTTTTATTTATTTTTCTTTTCTGTTTTATTTAGTTTAAAGCACTTAGGCACTTTGTAAAATTATGCTTTCTTCAATATAATTACTTTAGCAATATTGGTCACGTACTGAACATTTTTGTTTAATATTTTAAAACTTTTATTGTTTGCCTCGGTTTTAAATCTGAAATTCAAACTAGGTTTCGAACTAACGCAAGTTTATCCACAGTAACCGAGGTGATGTGGCATCATTAGTGGGGATCACTGTAGCTTAAGTATCCGGGCGTCACAATATGATCAATTATATGATGCAACCTCAATTACATTTTTTTGTAATTTTCTTTTATGAAACCAAACTAGTGATAAAAAAAGAAACTAAAAGATTCACTTACAAGATCTAAAGATATACCTTCAAGCACTCACCTCCCCGACAAAGGCGCCAGAAAAGAGCTTGATGTCTACTACACAACTTTATTCTTGTAGACTCGTGTTGGGCCTCCAAGCGCAGAGTTTTGTAGGACAGTAGCAATTTTCCCTCAAGTAGATGACCTAAGGTTTATCAATCCGTGGGAGGCATAGGATGAAGATGGTCTCTCTCAAACAACCCTGCAACCAAATACAAGAAATCTCTTGTGTCCCCAAAATACAATGGAAAATTGTATAGGTGCACTAGTTCGACGAAGAGATGGTGATAAAAGTGTAATATTGATGGTACAAATATATTTTTATAATCTGAATAAATAAAAATAGCAAGGTAGCAAATAGTAAACGGGCACAAAAACGGTATAGCAATGCTTGAAAACAAGGCCTAGGGTCCATACTTTCGCTAGTGCAATTACTCAATAGTGCTAACATAGTTGGATCATATGATTATCCCTCAAAATGCAATAAAGAATCACTCCCAAGTTCCTATTAGCAGAGAACAAAAGATAGAAATTGTTTGTAGGGTACGAAACCACCTCAAAAATATTCTTTCCGATCGATCTATCCTAGAGTTCGTACTAAAATAACGCAAGCTATTCATTCCAATCAATCTAATCAAGAGTTCGTACTAAAATAACACCAAAGCAAATTCATATTTATAATACTCAATCCACACAAAGAACTACAGAGAGACCCCCAAAGTTTCTATCAGAGAAAAGATAATAAAAACGTGCATCAACCCCTATGCATAGATTATAGATTATCCCAATGTCACCTCGGAAATCCGCGAGTTGAGTGCCAAAACATATATCAAGTGAATCAATACGATACCCCATTGACACCTCAAGTATTCATACCGCAAGACATACATCATGTGTTCTTATATCTGAATATTCAATCCGACAAGACAAAACTTCAGAGGGTAAAGATTCAATTCATCACAACAATATTATAGAGGGGAGAAACATCATATGATCCATCTATGTTAACAAAGCCCTTGACATAGATCACGAGAGAGAGAGAGAGAGAGAGAGAGAGAGAGAGAGAGAAATTAAACACATAGCTACTGGTACAAACCCTCAGCCCTGAGGGTGGACTACTCCCTTCTTATCATGGTGGCCGTCGGGATGATGAAGATGGCCACTGGAGATGATTCCCCCCTCCGGCAAGGTGCCGGAATAGGTCTAGATTGGTTTTTGGTGGCTACAGAGCCTTGCGGCGGTGGAACTTCTAATCTAGGTTAACCCCCGAAGGGTATCAGAATATTTGAGAATTTATAGTGCAAAGAAGGGATGCGGGAGGCCACCGAGGTGGGCACTAACCACCTGGGCACGCCTGGGCCCCCAGGCGCGCCCTGGTGGTTTGTGCCCCCTCGAGCTACTCCCTTGGTGCTTCTTTGGCCCACTGTTGGTCTTCTGGTCCATAAAAAATGTCCGTGAAGTTTCGTTGCATTTGGACTCCGTTTGGTATTGATTACCTGCGATGTAAAAAACAAGCAAAAAACAGCAGCTCGCTCTTCGCACTGGGTCAATAGGTTAGTCCCAAAAAATGATATAAAGTTGCTATAAAATGATTGTAAAACATACAAGAATGATAAAATGATAGCATGAATACTTCATATATTATAGATACGTTGGAGATGTATCAAGCACCATCTCATCTCAAACCCTAGCTCATCTCTTGTGTTCAATCTTGTCACCGGAACTATAGATTGGTACTCGTGGGTGACTAGTAGTGTTGATTACGTCTTGTAGTTGATTACTATATGTTTTATTTGGTGGAAGATTATATGTTCAGATCCAATATGCTATTTAATACTCCTCTGATCATGAGCATGATTATCATTTGTGAGTAGTTACTTTTGTTCTTGAGGTCATGGGACAAATCATGTTGCAAGTAATCATGTGAACTTGATATGTGTTCGATATTTTTATAGTATGTATGTGGTGATTCCCTTAGTGGTGTCATGTGAACATCGACTACATGACACTTCACCATATTTGAGCCTAAAGGAATGCATTCTGGAGTAGCAATTAGATGATGGGTTGCGAGAGTGACAGAAGCTTAAACCCAGTTTATGCGCTATTCCGTAAGGGACCGATTGGATCCAAAATTTTAATGCTATGGTTAGAATTTATTGTTAATACTTTTCTTGTAGTTGTGGATGCTTGCGGGAGGGTTAATCATAAGTAGGAGGTTTGTTCAAGTAAGAACAACACCGGTCCACTCACATATCAAATTATCAAAGTAGCGAACACAAATCAAACAAACATGGTGAAAGTGACTAGATGAAATTCCCGTGTACCCTCAAGAACGCTTTGCTTATCATAAAAGATCGTTTTGGCTTGTCCTTTGCCTCAAAAGGATTGGGATACCTTGCTGCACTTTTGTTACTACTATCATTACTTGCTCATTACAAATTATCTTGCTATCAAACTACTCTGCTACTTACAATTTCAGCACTTGCAGATATTACCTTGCTGAAAACCATTTGTCATTTCCTTCTCCTCCTCATTGGGTTCGACACACTTACTTATCGAAAAGAGCTACAATTGATCCCCTATACTTGTGGGTCATCAGTTGTCATAACGGTTCGACCGATGAAGATCTTCGTAGAATATGTATGAGCCAATATGGGCATCCAGGTTCCGCTACTGGTTATTGACCAGAGAGGTGTTTCGGTCATGTCTACATAGTTCTCGAACCCGCCGCACGCTTAACGTTCGTTGACGATATACTATTATATGAGTTATATGTTTTGGTGACCGAATGTTGTTCGGAGTCCCGGATGAGATCATGGACATGACGAGGAGTCTCGAAATGGTCAGAGAGGTAAATATTGATACATAGGACGATGGTATTTGGACATCGGAAGTGTTTTGGGTGATTATAAAGGAGCTCTACAGGTGTCTCTGAAGGTACTTGTTGGGTTGGTGTATTTCGAGATTAGGATTTGTCACTTCGATTGTCGGAGAGGTATCTCTGGGCCCTCTCGGTAATGCACATCACTTAAGCCTTGCAAGCATTGCAACTAATGAGTTGGTTGTAGGATGATGTATTACAGTACGAGTAAAGAGACTTGCAAGTAACGAGATTGAACTAGGTGTTGAGATACCAACGATCGAATCTCGGGCAAGTAACATACCGATGACAAAGGGAACAACGTATGTTGTTATACGGTCTGACCGATAAAGATCTTCATAGAATATGTGGGAGCCAATATGAGCACCAGGTTCCGCTATTGGTTATTGACCGGAGGCGTGTCTCGGTCATGTCTACATAGTTCTCGAACCGTGGCGTCCCCACGCTTAACGTACGATGCAGTTATATTATGAGTTTATATGTTTTGATGTACGAAGGTTGTTCGGAGTCTCGGATGTGATCATGGACATGACGAGGAGTCTCAAAATGGTCGAGACATGAAGATTGATATATTGGAGGCCTATGTTTGGATATCGGAAGTGTTAGGGTGAAATCGGGATTTTTAGAGATGCAGGGAGGT
This sequence comes from Aegilops longissima, assembly GCA_021605205.1. Classification (NCBI taxonomy): domain Eukaryota; kingdom Viridiplantae; phylum Streptophyta; class Magnoliopsida; order Poales; family Poaceae; genus Aegilops; species Aegilops longissima. The sequence goes on along the minus strand of CM038679.1, from coordinate 454,170,179 downwards.
TCTGGAACCCCGGGAGGTAAATGGGCCTTAGTGGGCCTTTACGGAGAAGAGGAGAGGCGGCCATGGCTGGGCGCGCCCTCCCCTAGTCCGAATAGGACAAGGAGAGGCGCCCTTCCTTCTCTCCTCCTCTTTCCCCTCCCAAATCCTATTCCAACTAGGAAGGGGAGTCCTACTCCCGGTGGGAGTAGGACTCCTCCTGGCGCGCCCTCCCCTTGGCCGGCCGCACCCCCCCTTGCTCCTTTATATACGACGGCAGGGGGCACCTCTAGACACAAGTTGATCAGTTGATCTCTCCCAACCGTGTGCGGTGCCCCCCTCCACCATAGTCCACCTCGATAATATTGCAGCGGTGCTTGGCGAAGCCTGCGTCGGTAGAACATCAACATCGTCACCACACCGTCGTCTTGTGAAACTCTCCCTCAACACTCGGCTGGATCGGAGTTTGAGGGGCGTCATCGGCTGAGCGTGTGCTGAACCCGGAGGTGCCGTCGTTCGGTACTTGATCGGTCGGATCGTGAAGGCGTGCGACTACATCAACGCGTTGTGCTAACGCTTCGCTTTCGGTCTCTGGCGCACGTGAAAACACTCTCCCCTCTCGTTGCTATGCATCACTATGATCTTGCGTGTGCGTAGGAATTTTTTTGAAATTACTATGTTCCCCAACAATGGCATCCGAGCCATGCGTAGATGTTATATGCACGAGTGGAACACAAGTGAGTTGTGGGCGATATAAGTCATACTGCTTACCAGCATGTCATACTTTGGTTCGACGACATTGTTGGATGAAGCGGCCCGGACCGACATTACGCGTACGCTTACGCGAGACTGGTTCTACCGACGTGCTTTGCACACAGATGGCTGGCGGGTGTCAGTTTCTCCAACTTTAGTTGAACCGAGTGTGGCTACGCCCGGTCCTTGCGAAGGTTAAAACAACACCAACTTGACAAACTATCGTTGTGGTTTTGATGCGTGGTAAAACGGTTCTTGCTAAGCCCGTAGCAGCCACGTAAAACTTGCAACAACAAAGTAGAGGGCGTCTAACTTGTTTTTGCGGGGCATGTTGTGATGTGATATGGTCAAGGCGTGATGAGATATCGTTGTTGTATGAGAGGATCATGTTTTGTTGGCGTTATCGACAGCGGCAAAATCCTTATGGTTGTCTCTCTATTGCATAAGATGCAAGTGCCAAATAATTGCTTTACTTTATCGCTATCACGATAACAATGATTGTAAGAGCAATTGTTGGCGAGGCGACCATGTGACGGCACATTGATATAGATCAAGATGATGGAGATCATGGTGTCATGCGGTGACGATGGAGATCATGGCGATGCTTTGGAGATGGAGATCAAAGGCACAAGATGATGATGGCCATATCATGTCACATATTTTGATTGCATGTGATGTTTATCTTTTATACATCTTATTTTGCTTAGTTCGGTGGTAGCTTTATAAGATGATCTCTCACTAAATTATCAAGGTGTAAGTGTTCTTCCTGAGTATGCACCATTGCGAAAGTTCTTCGTGCTGAGACTCCACGTGATGATCGGGTGTGATAGGCTCTACGTTCAAATACAACGGGTGCAAAACAGTTGCACACGAGGAATACTCAGGTTAAACTTGACGAGCCTAGCATATAACAGATATGGCCTCGGAACACGAAGACCGAAAGGTCGAGCGTGAATCATATAGTAGATATGATCAACATAGTGATGTTCACCGTTGAAACTACTCCATCTCACGTGATGATCGGACATGGTTTAGTTGATATGGATCACGTGATCACTTAGAGAATTAAAGGGATGTCTATCTAAGTGGGAGTTCTTAAGTAATATGACTAACTTTAATTTATCATGAACTTAGTCCTGGTAGCATTGGCATATCTATGTTGTAGACCAATAGCTCGCGTTGTTGCTCCCCGTTTATTTTTGATATGTTCCTAGAGAAAAACTATGTTGAAAGATGTTAGTAGCAATGATGCGGATTGGATCCGTGATCTGAGGATTGTCCTCATTGCTGCATAGAAGAATTATCTCCTTGATGCACGCTAGGTAGCGGACCTATTGCAGGAGCGGATCACGGCGTTATGAGCGTTTGGCTAGCTCAATATGATGACTACTTGATAGTTTAGTGCACCATGCTTAACAGCTTAGAATCGGGACTTCAAAGACGTTTTGAACGTCATGGGCCATATGAGATGTTCCAGGAGTTGAAGTTAATATTTCAAGCAAATACCCGAGTTGAGAGATATGAAGTCTCCAACAAGTTCTATAGCTAAAATACGGAGGAGAATTGCTCAACTAGTGAGCATGTGCTCAGATTGTCTAGGTACTACAATCGCTTGAATCAAGTGGGAGTTAATCTTCCAGATAAGATAGTGATTGAAAGAGTTCTCTAGTCACCATCACCAAGTTAGTAGAACTTCGTGATGAACTAGTATGCAAAGGATGACGAAAACTATTCCCGAGCTCTTCGCGATGTTGAAATCAACGAAGGTAGAAATCAAGAAAGAGCATCAAGTGTATATGATTGACAAGACCACTAGTTTCAAGAAAAGGGCAAAGGGAAAGAAATGGAACTTCAAGTAGAATGACAAGAAAGTTGTCACTCCCGCGAAGAAGCCCAAAGCTAGACCAAAGCACAGAACCGAGTGCTTACTTTGCAAAGGAAATGGTCCTTTGGAAGCGGAAATACCCTGAATATTTGGTGGATAAGAAGGATGGCAAAGTGAACAAGGGTATATTTGATATACAGGTTATTGATGTGTGCCTTACTAGTGTTTATAGTAGCCCCTGAGTATTTGATACTTGTTCGGTTGCTAAGATTAGTAACTCAAAACAGGAGTTACAGAATAAGCATAGACTAGTTGAGGGTGAAGTGACGATGAGTGTTGAAAGTAGTTCCAAGATTGATATGATCATCATCACACACTCCCTATACTTTCGGGATTAGTGTTAAACCTAAATAAATGTTATTTGGCGTTTGCGTTGAGCATCAATATGATTTGATCATGTTTATTGCAATACGGTTATTCATTTATGTAACATCCCAAATTTTCAATTTGGCATGTATACACAGGTCATCCATGCATATCATATTTTAATGCATTCCCGTTTGCCATCCTCGAAATCCTAAACAACTCAAGGACCCTCGGAGAGAGTTGACGATTTTCCGATTTTCATATTTTAATTTTATTAAATAATGAAAGGCGAGGATTTTGGATTTTGTTATTTTTCTCTCCGGAAAAATATTTCAAGTTTAAAATAAACGAGAGGAGATAATATGACTTCTCCAAAAAAATAACTGAAATACCGGAGGAAAAATGTTAAAAATCATTATTTGGATTTTATTTTATTTATTTGGAATTTTATTTGCCTAGAGAAAATTTGCATATATTTAAAATTGCATTTTAGGGGCCAAGAAAAGTTCATCTTGTTCTAAATATTTTATTTAGGCAAAGAAAACTTGTCTTGGCATTTTAGATTTTATTTATTTTTCTAGGATTTTTATAATTATCGTGGAATGTTTAAAAAAGGGGAACGCCTCGATCGGGCTAACGGCCCAGCCGAGCAAACCGACCAAGCAAGCCGCCGCCTCCGCCTCTTGCACCCGCAAGCCAGCAGCCTTGACGAACACAGGTCGAGCCGCCTTGCCCCTCCTCCAAGCCACCCCCTCTTATATACCCCCCTCTCCGCTTAGCCACCACCACGCCGTCGCCCTTGGGACCGGGCTGAGTCTGAGTCGAGCAGCCGCCGCCCTTGACCGGCGTCGCCGCCTCCAGCCGTCGCCCCTCGCCGAGCCGCCCCTAGCCGCCCTCGCCACCCCCTCACCGGACCCCGCCGGAGCAGCCGCCGCCCCGCCGGACGATCGCCGGAGGTAGCCCTCGTCGCCGGTTTTTTTTTTAAATAACCCTTCGGTTTCTTAAAAAAAACCCTAGCCCGTTTTTTTATATTAGATCGGTTTTATTTCCCGGTTTATTTATTTTAAGAACGTTCACCCGTTCGTTCATTTAGCCGTTCGTCGTTTTCTTTTATCGGTTTTATTCCGCGATTATTCCGATTTCGATTTCTGAACCAATGTTCAAATTAGTATAACTTTTTGCTCGTTTATCGGAATCAGGCGATTCAAGCGCCTGGAGTTTCATCTCGAAACCCTCTTTCCGGATAGCCAACTTAAACCAGTTTTTGTCTTTGTAAAATTTGACTCTAGTTCAGATTAGTAAACGGATCTTGTTTCTCTCGCCGTTTGAGTTTCGTCGTTTGGTTTGATTCTTTTTGCAAACCGGAGTTCTTAAGTTGAACTCTCCGGTCAACCTCTTTCAGTTCAAGTTTCGTTTGTGCATCTTTGTTGGTTGCTTATGTATGTATTGTTTGCTTGCGATAGAATTCCCGGTGCTAAGCGTGTTACTCTGAGTCTCTAGGATTCACGGATCGTCGACAAGGCAAGTAACACTTGATCATACCTTTTCATACCCAGTTTTATGCATTAGCTCAATCCTCAAACATTGCATGATTAGGATGTGCGAGTTTTGGTTGAAGGAAGTTGGATTTCTTGGGCATGTTATATCAGGAGAGGGTATAGCAGTAGATCGATAAAATTGATCGATCCACGAATGGTTGGCACCCACTTGATCGGTGAGATTCGCAGATTTCCTTGGGTGGCAGGATATTATCGGAGATTCATTGAGAATTTTTCCAAGATTGCTAAACCAATGACATAATTGCTAAAGAAGGATACCAAGTTCAAATGGACAGATGATTGTGAGACAAGCTTCCAAGAGTTGAAGAAACGGTTGACTACAGCCCCAGTGCTGACATTGCCAGATATACATAAGGAGTTTCAAGTGTATTGTGATGCCTCTCGCTTGGGACTTGGATGTGTTCTTATGCAGGACGGAAAAGTTGTTTCGTATGCCTCACGACAACTGAAGCCACATGAGTTGAACTATGCCACGCATGATTTGGAGTTAGCAGCTGTAGTACATGCGTTGAAGACCTGGAGACATTATCTCATTGGAAACCGTTGTGATGTGTACACGGATCATAAGAGTTTGAAGTACATTTTCACACAGAAGGAGTTAAACCTCAGACAGAGGAGATGGCTGGAGCTTATAAAGGATTACGATATGAAGCTACACTACCATCCAGGAAGGCCAGCGTCGTAGCGAGGCGCTTTGAGTCGGAAGAGTTATGCCAATATGCTTGAAAGTAGAGGACTGCCAAAGGAGTTAGCAGAGGATATTATGGAACTTGGTTGGAGATTGTTCCAAGAGGTTTTCTTGCAACAATGGAGGTTGATCGACCTTGTTAGAAAAGATTGAGGCGCTCAAAAGGAGGATAAAGAGATTGCTGAGATAAAAGAAAAGATGGGCAAAGGAAAAGTCAAAGGTTTTCGCGAGGATGAGGACGATACCTTGTGGTTGGAGGACCGGATTTATGTGCCCAACAACTCGGATATCAGGAAGATAATACTTCAAGAGGCCCATGACTCACCATACTCGATTCACCCGGAAACACCAAGATGTATTTGGACTTGAAGGAGCGTTTACGGTGGACTGGTATGAAGAAGGATATTGCGAGTATGTAGCCGTTTGCGATGTATGTCGAGAGTGAAGGCAGAGCATCAAAAGCCAGCAGGATCTGTTACAGCCTATGCCAATACCGAATGGAAGTGGGACAAACTTGGCATGGATTTTATCCTTTGGATTACCCGAACCAAAGCAGGATATGATTCAATATGGGTAGTTGTGGATCGTTTGACCAAAGTAGCTCACTTCATCCCGGTGAAAACAACTTATACAAGTGCCAAGTTGGCCAAGATATATATGACCAGGATCGTATGTTTGCACGGAGTTCGAGGAGCATCGTGTCGAGATAGAGGAACACAGTTTACTTGAAGTTTTGGCATCAACTACACGGACTTTGGGTACTAGATTGGAATTGATGCGTGTTCCACCCACAGACGGATGGATGGAGAGAGAGTTAACCAGATCACGGAGGATATGTTAAGAGCCTGTGCGCTAGATTATGGATCTAGTTGGGATGAAAATTTGTCGTACGCATAATTCTCATATAACAACAGCTACCAGGCCAGTTTGAAGATGGCACCGTTCGAAGCTCTGTATGGACGCAGATGTAGAACACCCTTGATGTGGGATGAGGTCGGAGACCGTCGGTTATTTGGACCAGATTTGATCAAAGACTCGAGAGGAGAAGGTTAAAGCGATCGAGCAGACTAAAGATTGCTCGGTCTAGAGCGGAAGAGTTACGTGATTCAAAACGCAAGGAAGTAACCTATGAAATTGGAGGCAGAGCCTATCTGCGAGTATCACCCCGAGGGGAGTGAAGCGCCTGGAGTAAAGGAAAGTTAGCCCCAAGATTTGTAGGACCGTGTCGTGTTTTGGAGCGAATGGGAGAAGTTGCCTACAAGCTGGAGTTACCGAAGGACTGTCGGGAGTTCACGATGTGTTTCACGTATCTGGCGAAGAAGTGCCACGCTGAGATGGCCGACATACCATTAAAGGATCTGATGCCCTAGAGGCGTCTGAGTTGGATAGTAATTTGACTTATGAGGAGAAGCGGTGAAGATTTTGGATTTGACGGCGAATCACTCCCGACAAAGTTATCAAGTTTTGTAAAGTTCAATTGGAGCCACCATACCGAGGAGGAAGCCACCGGGGGCGAGAAGATGATATTCGCAAGGACCATCCGCACCTATTTTCTAGCCAACCCGAATCTCGAGGGCGAGATTCATCTTAAGGGGGGTAGGTTTGTAACATCCCAAATTTTCAATTTGGCATGTATACACAGGTCATCCATGCATATCATATTTAATTGCATTCCCGTTTGCCATCCTAGAAATCCTAAACAAGTCAAGGACCCTCGGAGAGAGTTGAGGATTTTTCGATTTTCATATTTGAATTTTATTAAATAATGAAAGGCGAGGATTTTGGATTTTGTTATTTTTCTCTCCGGAAAAATATTTCAAGTTTAAAATAAACGAGAGGAGACAATATGACTTCTCCAAACAAATAACTGAAATACCGGAGGAAAAATGTTAAAAATCATTATTTGGATTTTATTTTATTTATTTGGAATTTTATTTGCCTAGAGAAAATTTGCATATATTTAAAATTGCATTTTAGGAGCCAAGAAAAGTTCATCTTGTTCTAAATATTTTATTTAGGCAAAGAAAACTTGTTTTGGCATTTTAGATTTTATTTATTTTTCTAGGATTTTATAATTTTTGTGGAATGTTTTTTAAAAAAGAAAAAAAGGGAATCATACCGATGGGCTAACGGCCACCCTGAAAGCTTGCCCAAGCCGCCGCCGCCCGCCCGCCTTGGCGGACCTGAGTCCGAGCGGACTCCTCCCGCCGCCTTGCCCCCTCCTCCAAGCCACCACCCCCCTCTTTATATACCCCCCCCTCTCGCCTTAGCCACCACCACTGCCTTGCTTGGGACCGGGCCGAGCCCGAGCCCGAGCGATCGCCGCCGCCGCCGCCCTTGACCGCCGCCCGCCGCCTCCGCGCCGTCGCCCCTCGCCGAGCCGCCGCCCCTAGCCGCCCTCGCCACCCCTCGCGGACCCGCGGGCGAGCTCCGCCCGGACGATCGCGGAGGTAGTGCGCGCCCGGATTCGATCGCCAGTGTCCGCGATTATTCGCCGTCGTTGCCATGTCATGTGCTTGCATGTTGCACTTTGCCATGTCATCATATGCATTTCATATCATGTCATCATGTGCATTTCATTTTGCATACGTGTTTGTCTCATGCATCCGAGCATTTTCCCCGTTGTCCGTTTTGCAATCCGGCACTCCTATGTCTCCCGGCGCCCCCTTTTACCTATTTTTCGTGTGCGGGTGTTAAACGGTCTCGGAATGGACCGGGGTTTGTCAAGCGGCCTTGGTATACCACCGGTAGACCGCCTGTCAAGTTTCGGATCATTTGGAGGTCATTTGGTACTCCAACGGTTAACCGGGTAACCGCGAAAGCCTCTTTTGTTTGCAGCCCAACACCCCTTTCAAACTGGCCCAAAACCCATCTAACTCCCCTCCATGCTCTCGATCGTTCGATCACGATCGTGTGGTAACCGCACCTCATTTGGACTCTCCTAGCTCCCTCTACCTATATATATGTCTTCCTCCCCGAAATCCCGCGGTCAAACCCTAAAATCATCCCGTCGCCCACGGACATGTCCAATCCGGCGGACAGGGTCCCGCCGCCGCCCGCAGCCAGCGGGGCATGCCACGTGTCGCGCGCCGCCGCCCCGCCGCCCTTGGGCCCATGAGGCCCACGGCCGGCCCTCTCGCGCCGCCCGGGCAGCGCCCGAGCCAGTCGCGCCGCCCGCTCTCTGCGCCCCTCGCCACCGACCTCGCCCGGCGGCCTGCGCCGCCCCTCCCGGCCGGCGACCGCGCCCTCCGGTGGCGCGCCGCCACCGCCCGGCGCGGCCTCGCCCGCCGGCCGCCGCAGCCTCCTCCGCGCCTCCACCATCGTCGCGGTGCCGCCCTGCCCCTCGCCCGCGGACTCGTCCCCTAGGCGGAGCTCCGCCGAGTCCGCACCGCCGCCCGGCCACTTCGCCGGCCGGAGCTCGTCTCGCCGAGGAGCGGCGTCGCCCCGCCTCCTTGTCCGCAGCCGCGTCCGGATCCGGCCGGTCCGGGCCAGATCCGCCCCACACCGGCTTCCTCCGTCCTTCCGGCGCCCCCACGTCCTTCTCCGGTCAACTCCGGCGAAGTTCCGGCGAGATCCGCCGCCGCATCGTTATCCGTGCAGATCTGGAGGTTGCCCCGTTTCCACTAAGTCCCCGAATTTGTTGCATATTTTGTTGCATTTTCATCGCACCATAACTCTCTGCATGTTGCTCCGTTTCGTGCAAGTAATATGTCAAAATGTTCGCCTCGAAGAGTAGATCATTTCATCTCATTGCATCATTTTCATTTGAGCTCATCTTGATGCCCTAAATGCTGTTAGAAGAGTGCTATGTGATGTTAGTTTCAGATTCTTATCAGAACTTGCACTTTTGTCATTTTTGCCATGATTGATGTGTGCACCCTATGAACTTGAGCCCTACATGTGTTTTGTAATATGCCATGCCATATTCACAGGGGTGTATGCCATGTATTTTTGTGATCTCTGTGGTGACTAGCACAAGCATGCAAACTAGGCTTCATGATGTTGCTGATTTCAGCCCTTGTTCTGCTGATATTTTTATGCCATGTCAACTTGATGCTACAGAGAGATCCATGCATATTTTGAGATACTTAAGTAAGGATGTTTTGTAAAACATGTCTTGTTCTATCCATCCATGCCCTTGTTTGCAATTATGGAGTAGTCTAGCTTGAGTCAATCGAGCTCTACTTTTGCTATAAAATGTTTCCTGGCAGATTGTTTACATGTTATTCAATTTTGCCAAGGTTGTTGTAGTTGATCCTTGCATGCTATGATGTTGTTCTTGCCATGTATAGCTTCTATGCCATGTCTTCTTACTGTTGGTTGCCTTGCCATGCCATGTATTGTTCTGTGGTGAGTGATTCAAGCTCACCAACATGCCTACTTATCGTTGTTCCTGCCATGTATGAATCTGTAATATAAATTGCCATGTTTACATGGGTGCCATCATATTTTCTGATCCTTTGTGGCTTATGGTCAGTAAGGGACTTTTGTTCTATGCATCTAGTAGATTCATGCCATGCCTTTGTTTGCCATGTTAAGTTCCTGTAACATGTTGTTTCATAGCTCTAAACATTGCAACCTGATGTTATTTCTGCTAAAGCCTGAAACTGTTATTATTTGCAATCTTGCCATGTCATTTTGAGCATGTTCTAGTTGTTTCTGGAGATAGCTCAGTGTTCATGTTTTGTAATGCTTTACCTGTACATCATGCCCATGCCTTTTGTTATCATGTTGAGGTCCTGTAGCATGTTGTTTTGATGCTTGCTATATGCCTAGTTGCTGTTTTGGACAGATTGTTGCTATGACTTGTATAGGGTGTATGTGTTGCACCGTTGCTCCGTTTTGAGTATGCTCTATATGAAACTTTCTTGATTTTGCATGTAGCTTCATATTATCATGTTGCATCCTTGTTTTGAGGTGTTTGTTTGATGTTTGTATGCATTTTGCATCAATGCCATGCTTATCTTGTTTTGCTCATATCTTCTAGACCGTAGCTCCGAAACTGATGAACTTTATATGTAACTTGACTAGAATTTCGTGTAGATCATCGTGGTGCATCTTAACTTGCTGTTTAACAACTTAAACATAAGGTTTATTCATATCTGGACCAATTTCGAAATTTGCATATGAGGACTTACCGGAATTGTTATATGTTGTCTCCGGCCTCATTTAAACTTGCTTTGGCGTGTTGCTCTTGTTTGCATCATCTCTTGCCATGAGTAGCCTCATCTAGATTTGTCATGCATCATGCTTGTTGTGCATCATGCCTTGTTCATGTGTGGTGTGTTTACTATCTTGTGTGCTTCTTCTTGTTAGTTCCTGTTTCGTTGCGATCGTGAGGATTCGTTCGTCTACGCTTGGTTCGGCTTCATCCGTTCATCTTCTTCATGGACTCGTTCTTCTTCCTTGCGGGATTTCAGGCAAGATGACCGCTACCCTGGATCTCACTACTATCATTGCTATGCTAGTTGCTTCGTTCTATCGCTATGATGCGCTACCTATTACCTGTTTATCAAGCCATCCCAAATTGCCATGTCAGCCTCTAACCTTTTGCACCCTTCCTAGCAAACCGTTGTTTGGCTATGTTACCGCTTTGCTCAGCCCCTCTTATAGCGTTGCTAGTTGTAGGTGAAGATGAAGTTTGTTCCTTGTTGGAACATGGAGATGTTGTTCCTTGTTGGACAATGTTTACTTGTTGGGATATCACAATATATGTTATTTAATTAATGCATCTATATACTTGGTAAAGGGTGGAAGGCTCGGCCTTATGCCTGGTGTTTTGTTCCACTCTTGCCGCCCCAGTTTCCGTCATATCGGTGTTATGTTCCCGGATTTTGCGTCCCTAACGCGGTCGGGTGATTTATGGGACCCCTTGACAGTTCGCTTTGAATAAGACTTTTCAGCAAGGCCCAACATTGGTTTTACATTTGCCTCACCTAGCCTTTTTTCCCTTGGGAGTCGCGCATCCCGAGGGTCATCTTTATTTTACCCCGGGCGGTGCTTGTCTAAGCGTTGGTCCAAACTAAAGCACCGTCTTGGGACCATCCCTTGGCAACTTGGGTTACGTCGGTACTGACGCTTAGCTTATCCGGTCGTGGCACGAGGCGAGATCTGCGCGGCTACTATCGGGGTGTCGGCACGCGGGAGGTCTTGCTAGTCTTGTTTTATTCTGTCGAAATGTCTTGTAGCCGGATTCGAGACTGATCGAGTCTTCCGGGAGAAGGAATATCGCCGTTGATCGCGAGAGCTTATCATGGGCTAAGTTGGGACACCCTGCAGGGTATAAACTTTCGAGAGCCGTGCAGCGGTTATGTGGCAGATGGGAATTTGTTAATGTCGGTTGTAGAAAAACCGAAGTTGATCTTAATTAAAATACACCAACCGTATGCGAATCGTGAGTGTCTCTTTTCAGGGTTGATCGAGAGGAGAACACAGTTTCTGGGTTATGTTTGACGTAAGTAGGAGTTCAGGATCACTTCTTGATCATTGCTAGTTGACGACCGTTCCTTTGTTTCTCTTCTCGCTCTCATTTGCGTATGTTAGCCACCATATATGCTTAGTCGCTGCTGCAACCTCACCACTTTATCCCTTCCTTTCCCTTTAAGCTTTGCTAGTCTTGATACCCATGGTAATGGGATTCTGAGTCCTCGTGGCTCACAGATTACTACACCACCGATTGCGGTACAGGTTTGCGATGATCATGACGCGAGAGCGATGTTTGCTTGCGTTGAGTCCTTCTTACGCTTCTTCTTCGTTCAGGGATAGGTTCGGTCGGCAGCCTGGGCTAGCAGGAGGTGGATGTCGTTTGAGCTTGTTTATGTTTCATCCGTAGTCGGATGTTGATCTTGTATATGATGATGATGTATTCTTGTGGCATTTGTGCCTTATGTTTGTATCCCCATCTATTATGTAATGTTGATGTAATGATATCCACCTTGCAAAAGCGTTTCAATATCGGGTCTATCCTTGGTGGGACCTTGAGTTCCTTTTGGATAGGGTCGCATATTGGGCGTGTTCAAGTTGGTATCGAGCCTCGACCGACCTTAGGAGCCCCTTGATTGATCGTGTAGTTTGGCATTGTTGAGTCTAGAAGAAAACTGATTTGGAGTTTAGTTATATCGGAGGGTAGGAATTCTTTTACTCCTCGCCCCTTAAATCGCTCTGGTGAGGTATCTTGGCGTAGGTGTTTTGAATTACTCTTCTTCCCCTTCAAATTTTTCTTTAGGATCACGTGGTTAGTTTCGTGAGTTGTCCATCCTCTTTCATCCGGTGCATTTCTCGTCAAGTCGACTCGAGCCATCTTCATCTTTGCCAAGTTCAATCCTCAGTTGTCCTTGTTTTTCCCACCCGCCCTCCCTGTTTTTCTTCTCGGAACCGGAGTCCGTAATCGAGTATCCATTCTACTCGTGCGAAGTTTTTGCTTTCTTTCCTCAATGATTTCAACCGGTGTTTTCTCTTCAAGATATTCGTCGGTTTCCCCTTCCAAGTTGCCTTTGTTTTCCCGCCCTCCCACCCTATTATTCCCGGAGTTCGAGTTTCTTCCGACCATCAATTTCATTCGTGTGGAGTCTTCCCTCAATTATTTCAACCGGTGAATTCTCGTCTTGTTCGTCATTCTTCATCCCTTTCTTTTTCCGGTGCACTCAATTCAAGTTTTCGGTTAATCACATTCTTTTTCTTGGATCAAGTGTTTTCCCTGCTCGTTCGCCTCTCGCCAATTTATCCTTCCGGAGTGTTCAACACATCTCAGGAGATTCGTCTATGTTTGAATTAATTCGAGGTTATCACCTCATTCTAATATTTCAATTGCTCCGGTGCATCATCTATATGTTCAACAATCCTTTCCAACGGTGTTTTCTTTTAGTGGGCCCTAACCCACAGGTCTTTCCCAGGATCTTACCTGACTCTTCTAATTCCCCCGGAGGCATTCATAATTCTTTTCAAGTGTGACGTAAGAATGAATTTCATCAGTCACATGCCTTTTCCAAGATCGATTTCAAATCATTTCATTGTTGACTCAACCTCTTTTGCTTTTCATTCTACCGGAGTACCTCAGTTAATTTTGGTGGTGTTTCTCGTCATCATTTGAAGACCGAAGAAGAGTTCCTTCTAAATTTTGTCCATTCTCCCGGAGATTCGCGGTGCTAGCTCGATGTTATCCTATCTAATTGTTTCTAGTCATGCAAATTCTTTTCATCCATCCGGAGTATTTCAGGAGTTGCTTTCTCTCTCGATCATCCGGAGGCCATCTTTTCGGAAGATTTCTTCATTCTAAGTTTCCAGATTCGTTCTCCAATTATTCTATATCTGTGCCCTTTCGTTCGTCTCAATATTCTTCCGGTGCCTCGTTCAAGTGTTCTTTAATCAGCTCATGATCTCCTTGTTCTTTTGCATCTAAATCCCCTCTAGCTTATTTGTTCTTCTAATTTTTCCCGGCGATTCTTCCATCAGTCATTTTAGAATTCTTACGGTGGTTCGTTCAAGATTCTTTTTCCTTGATTATCATTTTAATCCTTTCGTTCTTTTCAACCTACCGGTGATTCATGAAGACCTTCTCAAGGTGGCGCTATATCTCTTCTTAATCCTTTTCAAGAAGAATAAGTTGCATGCCAAATCCGGTTGTCATCAATTAAATTGGATGAGGATAAGTATAACATGAATCTTATTCTTATTTCAGCAAAGTGATTAATCCTTTCCTTCGGAGTTTGTTCTTGAGGAATAAATTCTGGTTCCAAGTGTTTTCATCTTTTCTTATCCGGAGTTCAGTTTCCTCGGCCATTTATTGGAACCTCCATCTTAATCATCGCAAGGATTAATCTTATTCTTTCGTCCTTCATTCTATCTCATCATCCTTTTTGTTACCGGAGTTCTTCACGGTGGTTCTTCATGGTTTAATTCATGCTTCAAGAGTTCATCAAGATTATTGTTGGTGGAATTCAAGTATCTTTTCTTCTCGCGTCTCGTAGTGCAATTAATTCTCCGTATTCTTTTGAAGTGGAGTTTTGCATTTCTTCGTTCCTCTCATCTATCCAATCATTTCCGTTTGTGGTCGGTTATCACCTTATAATTTTGAGATGTTTCCATAAGTCCACAACAATCTTATTCTTTCGTTGTTGATTTTCTCAACAACTTCAGTTCAATCCTTCCTTCTAAGTTCTTTTCATTCCATCCTTTCAATTCTTCCGGAGGCATTGTGTTGTTCATCTCGTCAAGTTTCATCCCATCTTGTGAAGCTCGTGTTCTATTCTTTCCTTGTTCAGCAAGAGTGCTGCCTAAATCCTTCGGTCTTATCCGTTTCTTTTCTCATTCTAACCACTCCGGTTAGAACGAGTTGTTTCATAGTCTATCCGATTCCGTGAGCTTTCGATTCTCGTCATTCTCGTCGTTTCTCTCTTCTTCTCGAGTGTTCTCGATTCTTTGCTTCTTCTTTTGAGTTCTTGCTTCACCTCTTCCTTTTTCCCTTCCGTCTCGGTCCTAAGATCTCGGGACGAGATCTCTTGTTAGTGGAGGAGTGTTGTAACGCCCCGGATTCGATGCGCCAGGTGTCTGCCAGTTATTCGTCGTCGTTGCCATGTCATGTGCTTGCGTGTTGCACTTTGCCATGTCATCATATGCATTTCATATCATGTCATCATGTGCATTTCATTTTGCATACGTGTTTGTCTCATGCATCCGAGCATTTTCCCCGTTGTCCGTTTTGCAATTCGGCACTCCTATGTCTCCCGGCGCCCCCTTTTACCTATTTTTCGTGTGCGGGTGTTAAACGGTCTCGGAATGGACCGGAGTTTGTCAAGCGGCCTTGGTATACCACCGGTAGACCGCCTGTAAAGTTTCGGATCATTTGGAGGTCGTTTGGTACTCCAACGGTTAACCAGGTAACCGCGAAAGCCTCTTTTGTTTGCAGCCCAACACCCCTTCCAAACTGGACCAAAACCCATCTAACTCCCCTCCATGCTCTCGGTCGTTCGATCACGATCGTGTGGGCGAAAACCGCACCTCATTTGGACTCTCCTAGCTCCTCTACCTATATATATGTCTTCCTCCCGAAATCCGCGGTCAAACCCTAAAATCATCCCGTCGCCCACGGACATGTCCAATCCGGCGGACAGGGTTCCGCCGCCCAGAGCAACGGGGGCATGCCACGTGTCAGCGCGCGCCATGGAGCCGCGAGGCCCTGGCCGGGCCTCTCGCGCCGCCCGGGCGCGCCAGGGCAGTCGCGCCGCCCGCTCTCTGCGCCCCTCGCCACCGACCTCGCCCGGCCGGCCTGCGCCGCCCTCGCCCGGCGCGGCCGCGCCCTCCGGTGGCGCGCCCGCCGCTCGGCGGCGCGCCTCGCCCGCCGCCGCGCGCAGCCCTCCTCCGCGCCTCCACCATCGTCGCGGTGCCGCCCTGCCCCTCGCCCGCGGACTTCGTCCTCGGGCGGAGCTCCGCGCCGAGTCCGCGCCGCCGCCTGACCACTTCGCCGGCCGAGCTTCGTCTCGCCGAGGCCAGCGTCGCCCGCCTCCTTGTCCGCAGCCGCGTCCGGATCCGGCCGGTCCGGGCCAGATCCGCCCCACACCGGCCTCCTCCGTCCTTCCGGCGCCCCCACGTCCTTCTCCGGTCAACTCCGGCGAAGTTCCGGCGAGATCCGCCGCCGCATCGTTATCCGTGCAGATCTGGAGGTTGCCCCGTTTCCACTAAGTCCCCGAATTTGTTGCATATTTTGTTGCATTTTCATCGCACCATAACTCTCTGCATGTTGCTCCGTTTCGTACGTGTAATATGTCAAAATGTTCGCCTCGAAGAGTAGATCATTTCATCTCATTGCATCATTTTCATTTGAGCTCATCTTGATGCCCTAAATGCTGTTAGAAGAGTGCTATGTGATGTTAGTTTCAGATTCTTATCAGAACTTGCACTTTTGTCATTTTTGCCATGATTGATGTGTGCACCCTATGAACTTGAGCCCTACATGTGTTTTGTAATATGCCATGCCATCTTTACAGGGGTGTATGCCATGTATTTTTGTGATCTCTGTGGTGACTAGCACAAGCATGCAAACTAGGCTTCATGATGTTGCTGATTTCAGCCCTTGTTCTGCCGATATTTTTATGCCATGTCAACTTGATGCTACAGAGAGATCCATGCATATTTTGAGATACTTCAGTAAGGATTTTTGTAAAACATGTCTTGCTCTATCCATCCATGCCCTTGTTTGAAATTATGGAGTAGTCTAGCTTGAGTCAATCGAGCTCTACTTTTGCTATAAAATGTTTCCTAGCAGATTGTTTACATGTTATTCAACTTTGGCAAGGTTGTTGTAGTTGATCCTTGCATGCTATGATGTTGTTCTTGCCATGTATAGCTTCTATGCCATGTATTATTACTGTTGGTTGCCTTTCCATGCCATGTATTGCTCTGTGGTGAGTGATTCAAGCTCACGAACATGCCTACTTATCATTGTTCCTGCCATGTATGAATCTGTAATATAACTTGCCATGTTTACATGGGTGCCATCATATTTTCTGATCCTTTGTGGCTTATGGTCAGTAAGGGACTTTTGTTCTATGAATCTAGTAGATTCATGCCATGCCTTTGTTTTCCATGTTAAGTTCCTGTAACATGTTGTTTCATAGCTCTAAACATTGCAACTTTGATGTTATTTACGCTAAAGCTAAGCTGTTATTATTTGCAATCTTGCCATGTCATTTTGAGCATGTTCTAGTTGCTTCGGAGATAGCTCAGTGTTCATGTTTTGTAATTCTTTACCTGTACATCATGCCCATGCCTTTTGTTATCATGTTGAGGTCCTGTAGCATGTTGTTTTGATGCTTGCTATATGCCTAGTTGCTGTTTTGGACAGATTGTTACTATGACTTGTATAGGGTGTATGTGTTGCACCGTTGCTCCGTTTTGAGTGTGCTCTATATGAAATTTGCTTGATTTTGCATGTAGCTTCATATTATCATTTTGCATCCTTGTTTTGAGGTGTTTGTTTGATGTTTGTATGCATTTTGCATCAATGCCATGCTTATCTTGTTTTGCTCATATCTTCTAGACCGTAGCTCCGAAACTGATGAACTTTATATGTAACTTGACTAGAATTTCGTGTAGATCATCGTGGTGCATCTTAACTTGCTGTTTAACAACTTGAACATAAGGTTTATTCAGATCTGGACCAATTTCGAAATTTGCATATGAGGACTTACCGGAATTGTTATATGTTGTCTCCGGCCTCATTCAAACTTGCTTTGGCGTGTTGCTCTTGTTTGCATCATCTCTTGCCATGAGTAGCCTCATCTAGATTTGTCATGCATCATGCTTGTTGTGCATCATGCCTTGTTCATGTGTGGTGTGTTTACTATGTTGTGTGCTTCTTCTTGTTAGTTCCTATTTTGTTGCGGTCGTGAGGATTCGTTCGTCTACGCTTGGTTCGGCTTCATCCGTTCGTCTTCTTCATGGACTCGTTCTTCTTCCTTGCGGAATTTCAGGCAAGATGACCACTACCCTGGATCTCACTACTATCATTGCTATGCTAGTTGCTTCGTTCTATCGCTATGCTGCGCTACCTATTACCTGTTTATCAAGCCATCCCAAATTGCCATGTCAGCCTCTAACCTTTTGCACCCTTCCTAGCAAACCGTTGTTTGGCTATGTTACCGCTTTGCTCAGCCCCTCTTATAGCGTTGCTAGTTGCAGGTGAAGATGAAGTTTGTTCCTTGTTGGAACATGGAGATATTGTTCCTTGTTGGAACATGTTTACTTGTTGGGATATCACAATATATCTTATTTAATTAATGCACCTATATACTTGGTAAAGGGTGGAAGGCTCGGCCTTATGCCTGGTGTTTTGTTCCACTCTTGCCGCCCTAGTTTCCGTCATATCGGTGTTATGTTCCCGGATTTTGCGTCCCTAACGCGGTCGGGTGATTTATGGGACCCCTTGACAGTTCGCTTTGAATAAGACTTTTCAAAGAAGGCCCAACATTGGTTTTACATTTGCCTCACCTAGCCTTTTTCCCTTGGGAGTCGCGCATCCCGAGGGTCATCTTTATTTTACCCCGGGCCATTGCTTGTCTAGCGTTGGTCCAAACTAAACACCGTCGGGACCATCCCTTGGCAACTTGGGTTACGTCGGTACTGTGACGCTTAGCTTATCCGGTCGTGGCTCGAGGCGAGATCTACGCGGCTACTATCGTGGTGTCGACGCCGGAGGTCTTGCTAGTCTTGTTTTATTCTTTGTCGAAATGTCTTGTAGCCGGATTCGAGACTGATCGAGTCTTCCGGGAGAAGGAACATCCTTCGTTGATCGCGAGAGCTTATCATGGGCTAAGTTGGGACACCCTGCGGGGTATAAAATTTCGAGAGCCGTGCCGCGGTTATGTGGCAGATGGGAATTTGTTAATGTCCGGTTGTAGAAAAACCGAAGTTGATCTTAATTAAAATACACCAACCGTGTGCGTAACCGTGAGTGTCTCTTTTCGGGGTTGATCGAGAGGAGAACACGGTTTCTGGGTTATGTTTGACGTAAGTAGGAGTTCAGGATCACTTCTTGATCATTGCTAGTTGACGACTCGTTCCTTTGTTTCTCTTCTCGCTCTCATTTGCGTATGTTAGCCACCATATATGCTTAGTCGCTGCTGCAACCTCACCACTTTATCCCTTCCTTTCCCTTTAAGCTTTGCTAGTCTTGATACCCATGGTAATGGGATTGCTGAGTCCTCGTGGCTCACAGATTACTACACCACCAGTTGCAGGTACAGGTTTGCGATGATCATGACGCGAGAGCGATGTTTGCTTGCGTTGAGTCCTTCTTCTGCTTCTTCTTCATTCAGGGGATAGGTTCCAGGTCGGCAGCCTGGGCTAGCAGGGTGGATGTCGTTTGAGCTTCTGTTTATGTTTCATCCGTAGTCGGATGTTGATCTTGTATATGATGATGATGTATTCTTGTGGCATTTGTGCCTTATGTTTGTATCCCCATCTATTATGTAATGTTGATGTAATGATATCCACCTTGCAAAAGCATTTCAATATGCGGGTCTATCCTTGGTGGGACCTTCGAGTTCCTTTTGGATAGGGTCGCATATTGGGCGTGACAAGTTGGTATCAGAGCCTCGACCGACCTTAGGAGCCCCCTTGATTGATCGTGTAGTTTGGCCGCTGTTGAGTCTAGAAGAAAACTGATTTCGGAGTTTAGTTATATCGGAGGGTAGGAATTCTTTTTACTCCTCTGCCCCTTCGTCGCTCTGGTGAGGTATCTTGACGTAGGTGTTTTGAATTACTCTTCTTCCCCTTCAAATTTTTCTTTAGGATCACGTGGTTAGTTTCGTGAGTTGTCCATCCTCTTTCATCCGGTGCATTTCTCGTCAAGTCGACTCGAGCCATCTTCATCTTTTCCAAGTTCAATCCTCAGTTGTCCTTGTTTTTCCCACCCGCCCTCCCTGTTCTTCTTCTCGGAACCGGAGTCCGTAATCGAGTATCCATTCTACTCGTGCGAAGTTTTTGCTTTCTTTCCTCAATGATTTCAACCGGTGTTTTCTCTTCAAGATATTCGTCGGTTTCCCCTTCCAAGTTGCCTTTGTTTTCCCGCCCCCACCCTATTATTCCCGGAGTTCGAGTTTCTTCCGACCATCAATTTCATTCGTGTGGAGTCTTCCCTCAATTATTTCAACCGGTGAATTCTCGTCTTGTTCATCATTCTTCATCCCTTTCTTTTTCCGGTGCACTCAATTCAAGTTTTCGGTTAATCACATTCTTTTTCTTGGATCAAGTGTTTTCCCTGCTCGTTCGCCTCTCGCCAATTTATCCTTCCGGAGTGTTCAACACATCTCAGGAGATTCGTCTATGTTTGAATTAATTCGAGGTTATCACCTCATTCTAATATTTCAATTGCTCCGGTGCATCATCTATATGTTCAACAATCCTTTCCAACGGTGTTTTCTTTTAGTGGGCCCTAACCCACGTGTCTTTCCTGTGATCTTACGACTCTTCTAATTCCCCCGGAGGCATTCATAATTCTTTTCAAGTGTGACGTAAGAATGAATTTCATTAGTCACATGCCTTTTCCAAGATCGATTTCAAATCATTTCATTGTTGACTCAACCTCTTTTGCTTTTCATTCTACCGGAGTACCTCAGTTAATTTTGGTGGTGTTTCTCGTCATCATTTGAAGACCGAAGAAGAGTTCCTTCTAAATTTTGTCCATTCTCCCGGAGATTCGCGGTGCTAGCTCGATGTTATCCTATCTAATTGTTTCTAGTCATGCAAATTCTTTTCATCCATCCGAGTATTTCAGGAGTTGCTTTCTCTCGATCATCCGGAGGCCATCTTTTCAGAAGATTTCTTCATTCTAAGTTTCCAGATTCATTCTCCAATTATTCTATATCTGTGCCCTTTCGTTCGTCTCAATATTCTTCCGGTGCCTCGTTCAAGTGTTCTTTAATCAGCTCATGATCTCCTTGTTCTTTTGCATCTAAATCCCCTCTAGCTTATTTGTTCTTCTAATTTTTCCCAGTGATTCTTCCATCACTCATTTTAGAATTCTTACGGTGGTTCGTTCAAGATTATTTTTCCTTGATTATCATTTTAATCCTTTCGTTCTTTTCAACCTACCGGTGATTCATGAAGACCTTCTCAAGGTGGCGCTATATCTCTTCTTAATCCTTTTCAAGAAGAATAAGTTGCATGCCAAATCCGGTTGTCATCAATTAAATTGGATGAGGATAAGCATAACATAAATCTTATTCTTATTTCATCAAAGTGATTAATCCTTTCCTTCGGAGTTTGTTCTTGAGGAATAAATTCTGGTTCCAAGTGTTTTCATCTTTTCTTATCCGGAGTTCAGTTTCCTCGGCCATTTCGTCGGAACCTCCATCTTAATCATCGCAAGGATTAATCTTATTCTTTCGTCCTTCATTCTATCTCATCATCCTTTTTGTTACCGGAGTTCTTCACGGTGGTTCTTCATGGTTTAATTCATGCTTCAAGAGTTCATCAAGATTATTGTTGGTGGAGTTCAAGTATCTTTTCTTCTCGCGTCTCGAAGTGCAATTAATTCTGCGTATTCTTTTGAAGTGGAGTTTTGCATTTCTTCGTTCCTCTCAGCTATCCAATCATTTCCGTTTGTGGTCGGTTATCACCTTATAATTTTGAGATGTTTCCATAAGTCCACAACAATCTTATTCTTTCGTTGTTGATTTTCTCAACAACTTCAGTTCAATCCTTCCTTCTAAGTTATTTTCATTCCATCCTTTCAATTCTTCCGGAGGCATTGTGTTGTTCATCTCGTCAAGTTTCATCCCATCTTGTGAAGCTCGTGTTCTATTCTTTCCTTGTTCAGCCGCAGTGCTGCCTAAATCCTTTCAGTCTTATCCGTTACTTTTCTCATTCTAACCACTCCGGTTAGAACGAGTTGTTTCATAGTCTATCCGATTCCGTGAGCTTTCGATTCTCGTCATTCTCGTCGTTTCTCTCTTCTTCTCGAGTGTTCTCGATTCTTTGCTTCTTCTTTTGAGTTCTTGCTTCACCTCTTCCTTTTTCCCTTCCGTCTCGGTCCTAAGATCTCGGGATGAGATCTCTTGTTAGTGGAGGAGTGTTGTAACGCCCCGGATTCGATCGCCTGTGTGTCGCGAGTTATTCACCGTCGTTGCCATGTCATGTGCTTGCGTGTTGCACTTTGCCATGTCATCATATGCATTTCATATCATGTCATCATGTGCATTTCATTTTGCATACGTGTTTGTCTCATGCATCCGAGCATTTTCCCCGTTGTCCGTTTTGCAATTCGGCACTCCTATGTCTCCCGGCGCCCCCTTTTACCTATTTTTCGTGTGCGGGTGTTAAACGGTCTCGGAATGGACCGGAGTTTGTCAAACGGCCTTGGTATACCACCGGTAGACCGCCTGTCAAGTTTCGGATCATTTGGAGGTCGTTTGGTACTCCAACGGTTAACCGGGTAACCGCGAAAGCCTCTTTTGTTTGCAGCCCAACACCCCTTCCAAACTGGCCCAAAACCCATCTAACTCCCCTCCATGCTCTCGGTCGTTCGATCACGATCGTGTGGGCGAAAACCGCACCTCATTTGGACTCTCCTAGCTCCCTCTACCTATATATATGTCTTCCTCCCCGAAATCCCGCAGTCCAAACCCTAAAAATCATCCCCATCGCCACGGACATGTCCAATCCGGCGGACAGGGTTCGCCGCCGCCCAGAGCTAACGGGGCATGCCACGTGTCGCGCCGCCCATGGGCCATGAGGCCCACGGCGAGCCCTCTCGCGCCGCCCGGGCGCGCCCGAGGCAGTCGCGCCGCCCGCTCCTCTGCGCCCTCGCCACCGACCTCGCCCGGCGGCCTGCGCGCGCCCTCGCCGGCCGGCGCGCGCCCTCCGGGTGCGCGCCCGCCTGCTGCCTGCAGCAGCCTCGCCCGCCGGCCGCGCAGCCCTCCTCCCGCCTCCACCATCGTCGCCGGTGCCGCCTGCCCCTCGCCCGCCGGACTCGTCCCTGGGCGGAGCTCGCGCCGAGTCGCGCCGCCGCCCGCCACTTCGCCGGCCGGAGCTCGTCTCGCCGGGGAGCGGCGTCGCCCCTCCTCCTTGTCCGCAGCCGCGTCCGGATCCGGCCGGTCCGGGCCAGATCCGCCCCACACCGGCCTCCTCCGTCCTTCCGGCGCCCCCACGTCCTTCTCCGGTCAACTCCGGTGAAGTTCCGGCGAGATCCGCCGCCGCATCGTTATCCGTGCAGATCTGGAGGTTGCCCCGTTTCCACTAAGTCCCCGAATTTGTTGCATATTTTGTTGCATTTTCATCGCACCATAACTCTCCGCATGTTGCTCCGTTTCGTGCGTGTAATATGTCAAAATGTTCGCCTCGAAGAGTAGATCATTTTATCTCATTGCATCATTTTCATTTGAGCTCATCTTGATGCCCTAAATGCTGTTAGAAGAGTGCTATGTGATGTTAGTTTCAGATTCTTATCAGAACTTGCACTTTTGTCATTTTTGTCATGATTGATGTGTGCACCCTATGAACTTGAGCCCTACATGTGTTTTGTAATATGCCATGCCATCTTTACAGCGGTGTATGCCATGTATTTTTGTGATCTCTGTGGTGACTAGCACAAGCATGCAAACTAGGCTTCATGATGTTGCTGATTTCAGCCCTTGTTCTGCCGATATTTTTATGCCATGTCAACTTGATGCTACAGAGAGATCCATGCATATTTTGAGATACTTCAGTAAGGATGTTTTGTAAAACATGTCTTGCTCTATCCATCCATGCCCTTGTTTGAAATTATGGAGTAGTCTAGCTTGAGTCAATCGAGCTCTACTTTTGCTATAAAATGTTTCCTAGCAGATTGTTTACATGTTATTCAATTTTGCCAAGGTTGTTGTAGTTGATCCTTGCATGCTATGATGTTGTTCTTGCCATGTATAGCTTCTATGCCATGTCTTCTTACTGTTGGTTGCCTTTCCATGCCATGTATTGCTCTGTGGTGAGTGATTCAAGCTCACCAACATGCCTACTTATCGTTGTTCCTGCCATGTATGAATCTGTAATATAACTTCCCATGTTTACATGGGTGCCATCATATTTTCTGATCCTTTGTGGCTTATGGTCAGTAAGGGACTTTTGTTCTATGAATCCAGTAGATTCATGCCATGCCTTTGTTTGCCATGTTAAGTTCCTGTAACATGTTGTTTCATAGCTCTAAACATTGCAACCTGATGTTATTTCTGCTAAAGCCTGAAACTGTTATTATTTGCAATCTTGCCATGTCATTTTGAGCATGTTCTAGTTGCTTCTGGAGATAGCTCAGTGTTCATGTTTTGTAATACTTTACCTGTACATCATGCCCATGCCTTTTGTTATCATGTTGAGGTCCTGTAGCATGTTATTTTGATGCTTGCTATATGCCTAGTTGCTGTTTTGGACAGATTGTTGCTATGACTTGTATAGGGTGTATGTGTTGCACCGTTGCTCCGTTTTGAGTGTGCTCTATATGAAACTTGCTTGATTTTGCATGTAGCTTCATATTATCATTTTGCATCCTTGTTTTGAGGTGTTTGTTTGATGTTTGTATGCATTTTGCATCAATGCCATGCTTATCTTGTTTTGCTCATATCTTCTAGACCGTAGCTCCGAAACTGATGAACTTTATATGTAACTTGACTAGAATTTCGTGTAGATCATCGTGGTGCATCTTAACTTGTTGTTTAACAACTTGAACATAAGGTTTATTCAGATCTGGACCAATTTCGAAATTTGCATATGAGGACTTACCGGAATTGTTATATGTTGTCTCCGGCCTCATTTAAACTTGCTTTGGCGTGTTGCTCTTGTTTGCATCATCTCTTGCCATGAGTAGCCTCATCTAGATTTGTCATGCATCATGCTTGTTGTGCATCATGCCTTGTTCATGTGTGGTGTGTTTACTATGTTGTGTGCTTCTTCTTGTTAGTTCCTGTTTTGTTGCGATCGTGAGGATTCGTTCGTCTACGCTTGGTTCGGCTTCATCCATTCGTCTTCTTCATGGACTCGTTCTTCTTCCTTGCGGAATTTCAGGCAAGATGACCACTACCCTGGATCTCACTACTATCATTGCTATGCTAGTTGCTTCGTTCTATCTCTATGCTGCGCTACCTATTACCTGTTTATCAAGCCATCCCAAATTGCCATGTCAGCCTCTAACCTTTTGCACCCTTCCTAGCAAACCGTTGTTTGGCTATGTTACCGCTTTGCTCAGCCCCTCTTATAGCGTTGCTAGTTGCAGGTGAAGATGAAGTTTGTTCCTTGTTGGAACATGGAGATGTTGTTCCTTGTTGGAACATGTTTACTTGTTGGGATATCACAATATATCTTATTTAATTAATGCACCTATATACTTGGTAAAGGGTGGAAGGCTCGGCCTTATGCCTGGTGTTTTGTTCCACTCTTGCCGCCCTAGTTTCCGTCATGTCGGTGTTATGTTCCTGGATTTTGCGTCCCTAACGAGGTCGGGTGATTTATGGGACCCCCTTGACAGTTCGCTTTGAATAAGACTTTTCCAGCAAGGCCCAACATTGTTTTTACATTTGCCTCACCTAGCCTTTTTCCCTTGGGAGTCGCGCATCCCGAGGGTCATCTTTATTTTACCCCGGGCGATTGCTTGTCTAGCGTTGGTCCAAACTAAACACCGTATGGGACCATCCCTTGGCAACTTGGGTTACGTCGGTACTGTATGCTTAGCTTATCCGGTCGTGGCACGAGGCGAGATCTGCGGCTACTATCGTGGTGTCGGCACGCGGGAGGTCTTGCTGGTCTTGTTTTATTGCTGTCGAAATATCTTGTAGCCGGATTCCGAGACTGATCGGGTCTTCCGGGAGAAGGAATATCCTTCGTTGATCGCGAGAGCTTATCATGGGCTAAGTTGGGACACCCTGCAGGTATAAACTTTCGAGAGCCGTGCCTGCGGTTATGTGGCAGATGGGAATTTGTTAATGTCGGTTGTAGAAAACCGAAGTTGATCTTAATTAAAATACACCAACCGTATGCGTAACGTGAGTGTCTCTTTTCGGGGTTGATCGAGAGGAGAACACGGTTTCGGGTTATGTTTGGCGTAAGTAGGAGTTCAGGATCACTTCTTGATCATTGCTAGTTGACGACCGTTCCTTTGTTTCTCTTCTCGCTCTCATTTGCGTATGTTAGCCACCATATATGCTTAGTCGCTGCTGCAACCTCACCACTTTATCCCTTCCTTTCCTTTAAGCTTTGCTAGTCTTGATACCCATGGTAATGGGATTCTTTGAGTCCTCGTGGCTCACTGATTACTACACCACCGATTGCGGTACAGGTTTGCGATGATCATGACGCGAGAGCGATGTTTGCTTGCGTTGAGTCCTTCTTCTGCTTCTTCTTCGTTCAGGGGATAGGTTCCAGGTCGGCAGCCTGGGCTAGCAGGGTGGATGTCGTTTGAGCTTCTGTTTATGTTTCATCCGTAGTCGGATGTTGATCTTGTATATGATGATGATGTATTCTTGTGGCATTTGTGCCTTATGTTTGTATCCCCATCTATTATGTAATGTTGATGTAATGATATCCACCTTGCAAAAGCGTTTCAATATGCGGGTCTATCCTTGGTGGGACCTTCGAGTTCCTTTTGGATAGGGTCGCATATTGGGCGTGACAGGTAGCCCTCGTCGCCGGTTTTTTTAAATAACCCTTCGGTTTCTTTTTTTTTAAACCTAGCCCATTTTTTTATATTAGATCGATTTTATTTCCCGGTTTATTTATTTTAAGAACGTTCACCCGTTCGTTCGTTTAGCCGTTCGTCGTTTTCTTTTATCGGTTTTATTCCGCGATTATTCCGATTTCGATTTCTGAACCAATGTTCAAATTAGTATAACTTTTCGCTCGTTTATCAGAATCAGGCGATTCAAGCGCCTGGAGTTTCATCTCGAAACCCTCTTTCCTGATAGCCAACTTAAACCAGTTTTTGTCTTTGTAAAATTTGACTCTAGTTCAGATTAGTAAACGGATATTGTTTCTCTCGCCGTTTGAGTTTCGTCGTTTGGTTTGATTCTTTTTGCAAACCAGAGTTCTTAAGTTGAACTCTCCGGTCAACCTCTTTCAGTTGAAGTTTCGTTTGTGCATCTTTGCTTGTTGCTTATGTCTGTATTGTTTGCTTGCAATAGAATTCCCGGAGTGCGAAGCATGTTACTACGAGTCTCTAGGATTCACGGATCGTCAGCAAGGCAAGTAACACTTGATCATACCTTTTCATACCCATTTTTATGCATTAGCTCAATCCTCAAACATTACATGATTAGGATGTCATTAATTTGTGGGTTGGGAAGTAGATGATGAGGTAGGAACCTATTGCGCTGTTACTATCAAACCCTTGGGAGTTACTTCTACGTGTTGCTTATATTGCCATGCTATGCTCGTAAACGTGGTTTGGGTTTGAGAGATATTCATGACAGATGTGAGATTGTTAATTAATGGTTTACTTTAAGGTGGCAACTTAAATACACATCTGGGTGGATTGAGGCACCAGGGAACCCAGTGTTGTCTGTTTTATTTTGGAAATCCCGGGTACCGTGTGATCTTCAAAGGACCGCCACCCGGCTCAAAGGGCTGAGACTATTTATGCTAGAAACTTCCGTGTGCAGCCACAAGCTATTATGGGCTCTAGCATAGTTGAGTAAGTTACGTGAAGCTCTCGAAGAGGTAGATCACAAGTAGTGGGTTTTATAGGTTTGGTATGATCTATCCAGGAGTAGAGAGTTAATGTTTCGAAAGATCGTGTCTCGGTCATCCGTTTCTCAAACACCATGTAGTGCGAGAAACCAATGGAGCGATCGAGTCTTGTGGGGAAAAGTGCAAACCTCTGCAGAGTGTACAATCTAATCATGGTTAGCCGTGTCCCGGTTATGGACAATTCGAGTATCTAGTACTTGAGTATTCACATGTATCTCATCACTCTAAATTAATATTGCTGGGTTGTTAATCACTTTAATTGGGATTGAGTTGGGGTTATACCTTCTCAATGTTGTTTCAACCACCATGATAGTTAAATAAAATTTATTCCTTTGATATAGGGAAAAATTGGCTTTATGCAAAACTGTAACCATAGAGCTATTCCACCAGCCATATATGCATGTAGTACAGCTTATTCTTTCATTACTCTCTATGTGTTACATTGCGGCATATTCCATGTGCTGACCGTTCTCGCCTGCAACATTTTATGTTGCAGACTTTTCGAACGAGGAGTAAGGATTGGTAGGTCGTTGCCGTGCAGCTCAGTTATGCCGTTGGAGTTGATGGACTCACTTTATCTTCCAAGCCTTCCACTGTTATCGCATTAGATGGCCTTAAGCCATATTATTGTAACAAGTTCTCTTTTGAGACATTCGATGTAATAAGTGTGTGATTGCTACTCTGTTATAAATCCTTCGAGTACTGTGTGTGTCAGCATTACCGATCCAGGGATGACACAAAAGCACAGAGACTTGACCATCTGAGGTCGGGTCGCTACAATTTAAAGTCAGAGAATAATTGTTGTTCTATTTACATGAATAAAACCTTCAATGGTCATACACCCAATGAAAATAGTTTGTTGGATCTCGATCGTAGTGATACACATATTCATAATATTGATGCCAAAAGATGCAAAGTTAATAATGATAGTGCAACTTATTTGTGGCACTGCCGTTTGGGTCATATCGGTGTAAAGCACATGAAGAAACTCCATAAAGATGGATTTTCGGAATCACTAGGTTATGAATCATTTGATGCTTGCGAACCGTGCCTTTTGGGCAAGATGACTAAAACTCCGTTCTCCAGAACAAAGGAACGAGCTACTGACTTGTTGGAAATAATACATACTGATGTATGCAGACCAATGAGTATTAAGGCTCGTGGCGGATATCGTTATTTTCTGACCTTCACAGATGATTTGAGCAGATATGGGTATATCTACTTGATGAAACATAAGTCTGAAACATTTGAAAAGTTCAAAGAATTTCAGAGTGAAGTGGAAAATCATCGTGACAAGAAAATAAAGTTTGTACGATCTGATCGCGGAGACAATTATTTGAGTTACGAGTTTGGTCTTCAACTAAAACAATGTGGAATAGTTTCACAAATTCGTGCCACCTGGAACACCACAGCATAATGGTGTGTCCGAACGTCATAACTGTACTTTATTGGATATAGTGCAATCTATGATGTCTCTTACCGATTTACCACTATCGTTTTGGGGTTATGCATTAGAGACAGCTACATTCACGTTAAATAGGGCACCATCAAAATCTGTTGAGACGACGCGTTATGAACTGTGGTTTGGCAAGAAACCAAAGTTGTCGTTTCTTAAAGTTTGGGGCTACAGTGCTTATATGAAAAAGTTTCATCCTGATAAGCTCAAACCCAAATCGGAGAAATGTGTCTTCATAGGATATCCAAAGGAGACAGTTGGGTACACCTTCTATCACAGATCCGAAGGCAAACCAATAGTTGCTAAGAGTGGATCCTTTCTAGAGAAGGTGTTTCTCTCGAAATAAGTGAGTGGGAGGAAAGTAGAACTTGATGAGGTAACTGTACCTACTCCCTTATTGGAAAGTAGTTCATCACAGAAATCTGTTCCTGTGACTTCTACACCAATTAGTGAGGAAGCTAATGATGATAATCATGAAACTTCAGATTAAGTTACTACAGAACATCGTAGGTTTTCCAAAGTACAGTCCGCACCAGAGTGGTAGGGTAATCCTGTTCTGGAAGTCATGTTACTAGACCATGATGAACCTACGAACTATGAGGAAGCGATGATGAGCCCAGATTGCGGGAAATGGCTGGAGGCCATGAAATCTGAGATAGGATCCATGTATGAGAACAAAGTGTGGACTTTGGTGGACTTGCCCGATGATCGGCAAGCCATAGAAAATAAATGGATCTTCAAGAGGAAGATAGACGTTGATAGTAGTGTTACTATCTACAAAGCTCGACTTGTCGCAAAAAGATTTTTGACAAGTTCAAGGTGTTGACTACAATGAGATTTTCTCAACTGTAGCGATGCTTAAGTCTGTCCGAATCATGTTAGCAATTGCCACATTTTATGAAATCTGGCAAATGGATGTCAAAACTGCATTCCTTAATGGTTTTCTTAAAGAAGAGTTGTATATGATGCAACCAGAAGGTTTTGTCAATCCTAAAGGTGCTAACAAAATGTGCAAGCTCCAGCGATCCATCGATGGACTGGTGCAAGCATCTCGGAGTTGGAATATACGCTTTGATAAGTTGATCAAAGCATATAGTTTTATACGGACTTGCAGTGAAGCCTGTATTTACAATAAAGTGAGTGGGAGCACTACAACCTTTCTGATAAGTATATGTAAGTGACATATTGTTGATCAGAAATGATGTAAAAAATTTCTACAAAGCATAAAGGTGTGTTTGAAAGGAGTTTTTTCAAAGAAAGACCTCGGTGAAGCTGCTTACATATTGAGCATTAAGATCTATAGAGATAGATCAAGACGCTTGATAAGTTTTTAAATGAGTACATACCTTGACAAGATTTTGAAGTAGTTCAAAATGGAACAGTCAAAGAAAGAGTTTCTTGCCTGCGTTACAAGGTGTGAAATTGAGTAAGACTCAAAGCCCGACCACGGCAGAAGATAGAAAGAGAATGAAAGTCATTCCCTGTGCCTCAGCCATAGGTTCTATAAAGTATGCCATGTTGTGTACCAGATCTATTGCATACCCTACCACTAATTTTGGCAAGGGAGTGCAATAGTGATCTAGGAGTAAATCAATGGACAACGGTCAAAATTATCCTTAGTGGAATAAGGATATGTTTCTCGATTATGGAAGTGACAAATGGTTCGTCGTAAAGGGTTACGTCGATGCAAGTTTTGACACTAATCTAGATGACTCTAAGTCTCGGTCTAGATATATATTGAAAGTGGGAGAAATTAGCTAGAGTAGCTCCATGCAGAGCATTGTAGACATAGAAATTTGCAAAATACTTACGGATCTGAATGTGACAGACCCATTGACTAAAATTACCTCACAAGCAAAACATGATCACACCATAGTACTCTTTGGGTGTTAATCACATAGCGATGTGAACTAGATAACTGACTCTAGTAAACCCTTTGGGTGTTGGTCACATGTCGATGTGAACTATGGGTGTTAACCACATAAAGATGTGAACTATTGATGTTAAATCACATGGCGATGTGAACTAGATTATTGACTCTAGTGCAAGTGGGAGACTGAAGGAAATATGCCCTAGAGGCAATAATAAAGTTATTATTTATTTCCTTATATCATGATAAATGTTTATTATTCATGCTAGAATTGTATTAACCGGAAACATAATACATGTGTGAGTACATAGACAAACAGAGTGTCACTAGTATGGCTCTACTTGACTAGCTCGTTAATCGAAGATGGTTATGTTTCCTAACCATAGACATGAGTTGTCATTTAATTAACGGGATCACATCATTAGGAGAATGATGTGATTGACTTGACCCATTCTGTTAGCTTAGCACTTGATCGTTTAGTATGTTGCTATTGCTTTCTTCATGACTTATACATGTTCCTATGAATATGAGATTATGCAACTCCCGTTTACCGGAGGAACACTTTGCGTGCTGCCAAACGTCACAACGTAACTAGGTGATTATAAAGGAGCTCTACAGGTGTCTCCGAAGGTACTTGTTGGGTTGGCGTATTTCGAGATTAGGATTTGTCACTTCGATTGTCGGAGAGGTATCTCTGGGCCCTCTCGGTAATGCACATCACTTAAGCCTTGCAAGCATTGCAACTAATGAGTTGGTTGCGGGATGATGTATTACAGTACGGGTAAAGAGACTTGCCGGTAACGAGATTGAACTAGGTGTTGAGATACCAACGATCAAATCTCGGGCAAGTAACATAACGATGACAAAAGGAACAACTTATGTTGTTATGCGGTCTGACCGATAAAGATCTTCGTAGAATATGTGGGAGCCAATATGAGCATCCAGGTTCCGCTATTGGTTATTGACCGGAGACGTGTCTCGGTCATGTCTACATAGTTCTCGAACCCGTAGGGTCCGCGCGCTTAACGTTACGATGATGCTTATATTATGAGTTTATATGTTTTGATGTACCAAAGGTTGTTCGAGTCCGGATGTGATCACGGACATGACGAGGAGTCTCGAAATGGTCGAGACATGAAGATTGATATATTGGAAGCCTATGTTTGGATATCGGAAGTGTTCCGGGTGAAATCAGGATTTTACCGGAGTACCGGGAGGTTACCGAAACCCCCCGGGAGGTAAATGGGCCTTAGTGGGCCTTTACGGAGAAGAGGAGAGGCGGCCAGGGCTGGGCCGCGCGCCCCTCCCCCCTAGTCCGAATAGGACAAGGAGAGGGGGGCGGCGCCCCCCTTCCTTCTCTCCCTCCTCTTTCCCCCTCCCGAATCCTATTCCAACTAGGAAAGGGGGGGAGTCCTACTCCCGGTGGGAGTAGGACTCCTCCTGGCGCGCCCTCCCCATGGCCGGCTGCACCCCCCTTTATCCTTTATATACGGGGGCAAGGGGGCACCTCTAGACACAAGTTGATTAGTTGATCTCTCCCAACCGTGTGCGGTGCCCCCCTCCACCATAGTCCACCTCGATAATACTGTAGCGGTGCTTAGGCGAAGCCCTGTGTCGGTAGAACATCAACATCGTCACCACGCCGTCGTGCTGATGAAACTCTCCCTCAACACTCGGCTGGATCGGAGTTCGAGGGACGTCATCGGGCTGAACGTGTGCTGAACTCGGAGGTGCCGTACGTTCGGTACTTGATCAGTCGGATCATGAAGACGTACGACTACATCAACCGCGTTGTGCAGTAAACGCTTCGCTTTCGGTCTCACGAGTGCGTGAGACAACACTCTCCCCTCTCGTTCCTATGCATCACCATGATCTTGCGTGTGCGTAGGAATTTTTTTGAAATTACTACGTTCCCCAACAGTGGCATCCGAGCCATGCGTATATGTTATATGCACGAGTAGAACACAAGTGAGTTGTGGGCGATATAAGTCATACTGCTTACCAGCATGTCATACTTTGGTTCCACAATATTGTTGGATGAAGCGGCCCGGACCGACATTACGCGTACGCTTACGCGAGACTGGTTCTACGGACGTGCTTTGCACACAGGTGGCTGGCGGGTGTCAGTTTCTCCAACTTTAGTTGAACCGAGTGTGGCTACGCCCAGCCCATGCGAAGGTTAAAACAGCACCAACTTGACAAACTATCGTTGTGGTTTTGATGCGTAGGTAAGAACGGTTCTTGCTAAGCCCGTAGCAGCCACGTAAAACTTGCAACAACAAAGTAGAGGGCGTCTAACTTGTTTTTGCAGGGCATGTTGTGATGTGATATGGTCAAGACGTGATGAGATAAAAGTTGTTGTATGATATGATCATGTTTTGTTGAAGTTATCGGCAACTGGCAAAATCCTTATGGTTGTCTCTCTATTGCATAAGATGCAAGCGCCAAATAATTGCTTTACTTTATCGCTATGCGATAGCAATAGTTGCAAGAGCAATTGTTGGCGAGACGACCATGTGACGACACATTGATATAGATCAAGATGATGGAGATCATGGTGTCATGCCGGTGACGATGGAGATCATGACGATGCTTTGGAGATGGAGATCAAAGGCACAAGATGATGATGGCCATATCATGTCACATATTTTGATTGCATGTGATGTTTATCTTTTATACATCTTATTTTGCTTAGTTCGGCGGTAGGTTTATAAGATGATCTCTCACTAAATTATCAAGGTATAAGTGTTCTCCTGAGTATGCACCGTTATGAAAGTTCTTCGTCTTTGAGACACCACGTGATGATCGGGTGTGATAGGCTCTACCTTCAAATACAACGGGTGCAAAACAGTTGCACACGCGGAATACTCAGGTTAAACTTGACGAGCCTAGCATATAACAGATATGGCCTCGGAACATGGACACCGAAAGGTCGAGCGTGAATCATATAGTAGATATGATCAACATAGTGATGTTCACCATTGAAACTACTCCATCACACGTGATGATCGGACATGGTTTAGTTGATATGGATCACGTGATCACTTAGAGAATTAGAGGGTTGACTATCTAAGTGGGAGTTCTTAAGTAATATGACTAATTGAACTTTAATTTATCATGAACTTAGACCTGGTAGTATTAGCATATCTATGTTGTAGATCAATAGCTCGCCTTGTTGCTCCCCGTTTATTTTTGATATGTTCCTAGAGAAAAACTATGTTGAAAGATGTTAGTAGCAATGATGCGGATTGGATCCGTGATCTGAGGATTGTCCTCATTGCTGCACAGAAGAATTATGTCCTTGATGCACCGCTAGGTGACGGACCTATTGCAGGAGCAGATGCAGACGTTATGAATGTTTGGCTAGCTCAATATGATGACTACTTGATAGTTTAGTGCACCATGCTTAACGGCTTAGAATCGGGACTTCAAAGACGTTTTGAACGTCATGGGCCATATGAGATGTTCTAGGAGTTAAAGTTAATATTTCAAGAAAATACCCGAGTTGAGAGATATGAAGTCTCCAACAAGTTCTATAGCTAAAATATGGAGGAGAATTTCTCAACTAGTGAGCATGTGCTCAGATTGTCTGGGTACTACAATCGCTTGAATCAAGTGGGAGTTAATCTTCCAGAGAAGATAGTGATTGACAGAGTTCTCTAGTCACCATCACCAAGTTAGTAGAACTTCGTGATGAACTAGTATGCAAAGGATGACGAAAACTATTCCCGAGCTCTTCGCGATGTTGATATCAACGAAGGTAGAAATCAAGAAAGAGCATCAAGTGTTGATGATTGACAAGACCACTAGTTTCAAGAAAAGGGCAAAGGGAAAGAAAGGAACTTCAAGTAGAATGACAAGCAAGTTGTCACTCCTTGAAGAAGCCCAAAGCTGGACCAAAGCACTGAACCGAGTGCTTAATCGCAAAGGAAATGGTCACTTTGGAAACGGAAATACCCTGAATATTTGGTGGATAAGAAGGATGGCAAAGTGAACATGGGTATATTTGATATACAGGTTATTGATGTGTGCCTTACTAGTGTTTATAGTAGCCCTTGAGTATTTGATACTTGTTCGGTTGCTAAGATTAGTAACTCAAAACAGGAGTTACAGAATAAACAGAGACTAGTTGAGGGTGAAGTGCGATGAGTGTTGGAAGTAGTTCCAAGATTGATATGATCATCATCACACAATCCCTATACTTTTGGGATTAGTGTTAAACCTAAATAAATGTTATTTGGCGTTTGTGTTGAGCATGAATATGATTTGATCATGTTTATTGCAATACGGTTATTCATTTAAAGTCAGAGAATAATTGTTGTTCTATTTACATGAATAAAACCTTCAATGGTCATACACCCAACGAAAATAGTTTGTCGGATCTCGATCGTAGTGATACACATATTCATAATATTGATGCCAAAAGAAGCAAAGTTAATAATGATAGTGCAACTTTTTTGTGGCACTGCCATTTGGGTCATATCGGTGTAAAGCGCATGAAGAAACTCCATAAAGATGGATTTTCGGAATCACTTGGTTATGAATCATTTGATGCTTGCGAACCGTGCCTTTTGGGCAAGATGACTAAAACTCCGTTCTCCAGAACAATGGAACGAGCTAATGACTTGTTGGAAATAATACATACTGATGTTTGCAGACCAATGAGTATTAAGGCTCGTGGCGGATATCGATATTTTCTGACATTCACAGATGATTTGAGCAGATATGGGTATATCTACTTGATGAAACATAAGTCTGAAACATTTGAAAAGTTCAAAGAATTTCAGAGTGAAGTGGAAAATCATCGTGACAAGAAAATAAATTTTCTACGATCTGATCGCGGAGACAAATATTTGAGTTACGAGTTTGGTATTCAATTAAAACAATGTGGAATAGTTTCACAAATTCGTGGCACCTGGAACACCACAACATAATGGTGTGTCCGAACGTCATAACTGTACTTTATTGGATATAGTGCAATCTATGATGTCTCTTACCGATTTGCCACTATCGTTTTGGGGTTATGCATTAGAGACAGCTACATTCACATTAAATAGGGCACCATCAAAATCCGTTGAGATGACGCCTTATGAACTGTGGTTTGGCAAGAAACCAAAGTTGTCGTTTCTTAAAGTTTGGGGCTACAATGCTTATATGAAAAAGTTTCATCCTGATAAGCTCAAACCCAAATCGGAGAAATGTGTCTTCATAGGATACCCAAAGGAGACAGTTGGGTACACCTTCTATCACGGATCCGAAGGCAAACCATTCGTTGCTAAGAATGGATCCTTTCTAGAGAAGGTGTTTCTCTCGAAAGAAGTGAGTGGGAGGAAAGTAGAACTTGATGAGGTAACTGTACCTGCTCCCTTATTGGAAAGTAGTTCATCACAGAAATCTGTTCATGTGACTTCTACACCAATTAGTGAGGAAGCTAATGATGATAATCATGAAACTTCAGATTAAGTTACTACAGAACATCGTAGGTCTTCCAAAGTACAGTCCGCACCAGAGTGGTATGGTAATCCTGTTCTGGAATTCATGTTACTAGACCATGATGAACCTACAAACTATGAGGAAGCGATGATGAGCCCAGATTCCGGGAAATGGCTGGAGGCCATGAAATCTGAGATAGGATCCATGTATGAGAACAAAGTGTGGACTTTGGTGGACTTGCCCGATGATCGGCAAGCCATAGAAAATAAATGGATCTTCAAGAGGAAGATAGCCGTTGATAGTAGTGTTACTATCTACAAAGCTCGACTTGTCGCAAAAAGGTTTTCGACAAGTTCAAGGTGTTGAATACAATGAGATTTTCTCAACTGTAGCGATGCTTAAGTCTGTCCGAACCATGTTAGCAATTGCCACATTTTATGAAATCTGGCAAATGGATGTCAAAACTGCATTCCTTAATGGTTTTCTTAAAGAAGAGTTGTATATGATGCAACCAGAAGGTTTTGTCAATCCTAAAGGTGCTAACAAAATGTGCAAGCTCCAGCAATCCATCGATGGACTGGTGCAA
The DNA here is from genome assembly GCA_021605205.1 of Aegilops longissima. Classification (NCBI taxonomy): domain Eukaryota; kingdom Viridiplantae; phylum Streptophyta; class Magnoliopsida; order Poales; family Poaceae; genus Aegilops; species Aegilops longissima. Next base: position 454,133,464 of record CM038679.1, on the reverse strand, counting down.
GCATCTCGGAGTTGGAATATACGCTTTGATAAGTTGATTAAAGCATATAGTTTTATACGGACTTGCAGTGAAGCCTGTATTTACAATAAAGTGAGTGGGAGCACTACAACCTTTCTGATAAGTATATGTTAGTGACATATTGTTGATCAGAAATGATGTAGAATTTTTCTTCAAAGCATAAAGGAGTGTTTGAAAGGAGTTTTTGCAAAGAAAGACCTCGGTGAAGATGCTTACATATTGAGCATTACGATCTATAGAGATAGATCAAGACGCTTGATAAGTTTTTAAATGAGTACATACCTTGACAAGATTTTGAAGTAGTTCAAAATGGAAAAATCAAAGAAAGAGTTTCTTGCCTGCGTTACAAGGTGTGAAATTGAGTAAGACTCAAAGCCCGACCACGGCAGAAGATAAAAAGAGAATGAAAGTCATTCCCTATGCCTCAGCCATAGGTTCTATAAAGTATGTCATGCTGTGTACCTGATCTATTGCATACCCTACCACTAAGTTTGGCAAGGGAGTGCAATAGTGATCTAGGAGTAGATCAATGGACAACGGTCAAAATTATCCTTAGTGGAATAAGGATATGTTTCTCGATTATGGAAGTGACAAAAGGTTCATCGTAAAGGGTTACGTCGATGCAAGTTTTGACACTAATCTAGATGACTCTAAGTCTTGGTCTAGATACATATTGAAAGTGGGAGCAATTAGCTTAAGTAGCTCCATGCAGAGCATTGTAGACATAGAAATTTGCAAAATACTTACGGATCTGAATGTGACAGACCCATTGACTAAAATTACCTCACAAGCAAAACATGATCACACCATAGTACTCTTTGGGTGTTAATCACATAGCGATGTAAACAAGATTACTGACTCTAGTAAACCCTTTGGATTTTGGTCACATGTCGATGTGAACTATGGGTGTTAACCACATAAAGATGTGAACTATTGATGTTAAATCACATGGCGATGTGAACTAGATTATTGACTCTAGTGCAAGTGGGAGACTGAAGGAAATATGCCCTAGATGCAATAATAAAGTTATTATTTATTTCCTTATATCATGATAAATGTTTATTATTTATGCTAGAATTGTATTAACCGAAAACATAATACATGTGTGAATCCATAGACAAATAGAGTATCACTAGTATGCCTCTACTTGACTAGCTCGTTAATCGAAGATGGTTATGTTTCCTAACCATAGACATGAGTTGTCATTTAATTAACGGGATCACATCATTAAGAGAATGATGTGATTGACTTGACCCATTCCGTTAGCTTATCACTTGATCGTCTAGTATGTTGCTATTGCTTTCTTCATGACTTATACATGTTCCTATGACTATGAGATTATGCAACTCCCGTTTACAGGAGGAACACTTTGCGTGCTACCAAACTTCACAACGTAACTGGGTGATTATGAAGGAGCTCTAGAGGTGTCTCCGAAGGTACTTGTTGGGTTGGCGTATTTCGAGATTAGGATTTGTCACTCCGATTGTCGGAGAGGTATCTCTGGGCCCTCTCGGTAATGCACATCACTTAAGCCTGGCAAGCATTGCAACTAATGAGTTGGTTGCGGGATGATGTATTACAGTACGAGTAAAGAGACTTGCCGGTAACGAGATTGAACTAGGTGTTGAGATACAAACGATCGAATCTCGGGCATGTAACATACCGATGACAAATGGAACAACGTATGTTGTTATGCGGTCTGACCGATAAAGATCTTCGTAGAATATGTGGGAGCCAATATGAGCATCCAGGTTCCGCTATTGGTTATTGACCGGAGACGTGTCTCGGTCATGTCTACATAGTTCTCGAACCCGTAGGGTCCGCACGCTTAACGTTACGATGACAGTTATATTATGAGTTTATATGTTTTGATGTACCGAACGTTGTTCGGAGTCCCAGATGTGATCACGGACATGACGAGGAGTCTCATAATGGTCGAGACATGAAGATTGATATATTGGAAGCCTATGTTTGGATATCGGAAGTGTTCCGGGTGAAATCGGGATTTTACCGGAGTACCGGGAGGTTACCGGAACACCCCGGGGAGGTAAATGGGCCTTAGTGGGCCTTTACGGAGAAGAGGAGAGGCGGCCAGGGCTGGGCCACGCGCCCCTCCCCCCCCTAGTCCGAATAGGACAGAGAGAGGCGGCGCCTTCCTTCTCTCCTCCTCTTTCCCTCCCCGAATCCTATTCCAACTAGGAAGGGGAGTCCTACTCGGTGGGAGTAGGACTCCTCTGGCGTGCCCTCCCTTGGCGGCCGCACCCCCTTGCTCCTCTAAATCACGAGGCAGGGGGCACCTCTAGACACAAGTTGATCAGTTGATCTCTCCCAACCGTGTGCGGTGCCCCCCTCCACCATAGTCCACCTCGATAATACTGTAGCGGTGCTTAGGCGAAGCCCTGCGTCGGTAGAACATCAACATCGTCACCACGCCGTCGTGCTGACGAAACTCTCCCTCAACACTCGGCTGGATCGGAGTTTGAGGGACGTCATCGGGCTGAACGTGTGCTGAACCCGGAGGTGCCGTATGTTCGGTACTTGATCGGTCGGATCGTGAAGACGTACGACTACATAAACCGCGTTGTGCTAACGCTTCCGCTTTCGGTTTACGAGGGTATGTAGACAACACTCTCCCATCTCGTTGCTATGCATCACCATGATCTTGCGTGTGCGTAGGAATTTTTTTGAAATTACTACGTTCCCCAACACTATACATGGCAGGGGGCGCCACCTTGGGAGAGACCCCAAGTAGGATTCCTCCTACTTGGGCACCCCCTTGGCTTCTCCTCCCTCCCTCCCACCTATATATATGTGGGAGGGGGGCGCCTAGCACACACCAGACAATTGCCTAGCCGTGTGCGGCGCCCCCCTCCACCGTTTACACCCTCGACTTTCGCACTGCTTAAGCGAAGCCCTGCGAGGATCTCTTAACCATCATCGTCACCACGCCATCATGCTGACGGAACTCATCTACTACCTCGATGTCTTCCTAGATCAATAAGGTGAGGGACTTCACCGAGCTGAACGTGTGTAGAACGCGGAGGTGTCATGCGTTCGGTACTTGATTGGTTGAAGCGCGAATAAGTTCGACTACATCAACCGCGTTGAGAAACGCTTCCTCTTAGAGTTTACGAGGGTACGTGGACACACTCTCCCCCTCATTGCTATGCATCTCCATGGATAGATCACTGTGTGAGCGTTTTTTTTTTGTTTTTCCATTCAACGATTCCCAACAGTGGCATCATGAGCCAGGTCTATGCGTAGATGATATGCACGAGTAGAACTCAAAGAGTTGTGGGCGGTGATAGTCATACTGCTTACCATCAACGTCTTATTTTGATTCGGTGGTATTGTAGGATGAAGCGGCCCGGACCAACCTTACATGTCCATGCACATGAGACCGGTTCCACCGACAGACATGCAACTAGTTTTGCATAAAGGTGGCCGGCGGGTGTCTGTTTCTCCTACTTTAGTTTAATCGAATTTGACTGCGGCCGGTCCTTGAAGAAGGTTAAAACAGCAAACTTGACGAAACACCGTAGTGGTTTGATGCGTAGGTAAGAACAGCTCTTGCTAGAAGCTCGTAGCAGCCACGTAAAACTTGCAACAACAAAGTAGAGGGCGTCTAACTTGTTTTTGCAGGGCATGTTGTCATGTGATATGGTCAAGACATGATGTGATATACGTTATTGTATGAGATGATCATGTTTTGTAAAAGTTTTCGGCCATCGGCAGGAGCCTTATGGTTGTCTATTTATTGTATGAAATGCAAACGCCATGTAATTGCTTTACTTTATCACTATGCGTTAGCGATCATTGTAGAAGCAATAGTTGGCGAGAAGACCACGACGCGACGATGGAGATCAAGGTGTCGAGCCGGTGACGATGGAGATCATGATGGTGCTTTTGAGATGGAAATCAAAAGCACGAGATGATGATGGCCATATCATGTCACATATTTTGATTGCATGTGATGTTTATCTTTTATGCATCTTATTTTTCTTAGTATGGCGGTAGCATTATAAGATGATCCCTTCACTAAATTTCAAGGTAAAAGTGTTCTCCCTGAGTATGCACCGTTGCCACAGTTCATCATGTTGAGACACCACGTGATGATCGGGTGTGATAGACTCTATGTTCACATACAACGGGTGTAGGACAGTTTTACACACGCGGAATACTTGGGTTAGAATTGACGAGCCTAGCATGTACATACATGGCCTCAGAACACTGGAGACCGAAAGGTCAAACGTGAGTCATATAATAGATATGATCAACATAGAGATGTTCACCATTGATGACTACTCCATCTCACGTGATGATCGGACATGGTTTAGTTGATTTGGATCATGTATCACTTAGCTGACTTGAGGGATGTCTATTTAAGTGGGAGTTCATTAGTAATTTGATTACTTGAACTTAATTTATCATGAACTTAGTCCTGATAGTATTTGCATATCTATGTTGTAGATCAATAGCTCGCATATAGCTCCCTTGTTTTATATTTTTGATATGTTCCTAGATAAAACTTAGTTGAAAGATGATAGTAGCAATGATACGGACTGGGTCCGTGATCTGAGGGTTAGTCTCATTGCTGCACAGAAGAATTATGCCCTTGATGCACCGCTAGGTGACAAACCTGTTGCAGGAGAAGATGCAGACGTTATGAACGTTTTGCAAGCTTGATATGATGACTACTTGATAATTTAGTGCACCATGCTTTACGGCTTAGAACCGGGACTTCAAAAATGTTTTGTACGTCATGGAGCATATGAGATGTTCTAAGAGCTGAAAATTGGTATTTCAGATTCATGCCCGGGTCAAGAGGTATGAGACCTCTGACAAGTACTTTGCCTACAAGATGGAGGAGAATATCTCAGCCAGTGAGCATGTACTCAGAATGTCTGGGTACTACAATCGCTTGAATGAAGTAGGAGTTAATCTTCCAGATAAGATAGTGATTGACAGAGTTCTCTAGTCACTGTCAGCAAGCTACTAGAACTTCGTGATGAACCATAATATGCAAGGGATGACAAAACCGATTCCCAAGCTCTTTGCGATGCTGAAATCGGTGAAGGTAGAAATCAAGAAAGAGCATCAAGTGTTGATGGTTAACAAGGCCACTAGTTTCAAGAAAAAGGGCGAGGGAAAAAAGGGAACTTCTAGAAGAATGGCAAGCAAGTTGCCACTCCCGTGAAGAAGCTCAAAGATGGACCCAAGCCTGAAACTGAGTGCTTCTACTACAAAGGAAATGGTCACTAGAAGTAGAACTGCCCCAAATACTTGGCGGATAAGAAGGATGGCAAAATGAACAAAGGTGTATTTGATATACATATTATTGATGTGCACTTTACTAGTGTTCATAGTAGCCCCTGAGTATTTGATACCGGTTCAGTTGCTAAGATTAGTAACTCAAAACAGGAGTTGCAGAATGAACAGAGACTAGTTAAGGATGAAGTGATGATGTGTGTTGGAAGTGATTCCAAGGTTCATACGATCACCATCGCACACTCCCCTCTACCTTTGGGATTAGTGTTGAACCTAAATAAATGTTATTTGGTGTTTGCATTGAGCATGAATATGATTGGATCATGTTTATTGCAATACGATTATTCATTTAAGTCAGAGAATAATTGTTGTTCTGTTTACATGAATAAAACCTTCTATGGTCATACACCCAATGTAAATGGTTTATTGAATCTCGATCGTAGTGATACACATATTCATAATATTGATGCCAAAAGATGCAAAGTTGATAATGATAGTACAACATACTTGTGGCACCGCCGGTTAGGTCATATTGGTTTAAAGCGTATGAAGAAACTCCATGCGGATGGACTTTTGGAATCACTTGATTATGAATCATTTGATACTTGCGAACCATGACTCATGGGAAAGATGACTAAAACTCCGTTCTCTAGAAGAATGGAGTGAGCTAATGACTTATTGGAAATAATACATACCGATGTATGCGGTCCGATGAGTGTTGAGGCACGCGGCGGGTATCGTTATTTCCTAACCTTCACAGATGATTTGAGCAGATATGGGTATATCTACTTAATGAAACACAAGTCTGAAACATTTGAAAAGTTCAAAGAATTTCAGAGTGAAGTGAAGAATCATCATAACAAGAAAATAAAGTTTCTACGATCTGCTCAGGGAGCCGAATATTTGAGTTACGAGTTTGGCCTTCATATAAAACAATGTCGAATAGTTTCATAACGAACGCCACCTGGAACACCACAGCGTAATGGTGCGTCCGAACATCGTAACTGTACTTTATTAGATATGGTGCGTTCTATGATGTCTCTTACCGATTTGCCACTATTTTTTTGGGGTTATGCATTAGAGACAACCGCATTCACATTAAATAGGGCACCGTCTAAATCTGTTGAGATGACACTGTATGAACTGTGGTTTGGCAAGAAACCTAAGCTGTCATTTCTTAAAGTCTGTTGTGTACCTTGCCATGAGTTGGGCAAGGGGGTACAATAGTAATCCAGGAGTAGATCACTGGACAGCGGTCAAAATTATACTTAGTTACCTAAGAGGACTAAGGAGATATTTCTCGATTATGGAGGTAATAAGGAGTTCATCGTAAAGGGTTACCTCGATGCAAGCTTTGATGTCGATTTGGATGACTCTAAGTCTCAATCTGGATACATATTGAAAGTGGGAGCAATTAGCTAGAGTAGCTCCATACAAGCTTTGTAGACATAGAAATTTGCAAACATACATACAAATCTGAATGTGACAGACCCGTTGACTAAACTTCTCTCACAAGAAAAACATGATCACTCCTTAATACTCTTTGGGTGTTAATCACATGGCGATGTGAACTAGATTATTGACTATAGTAAACTCTTTGGGTGTTGGTCACATGGCTATGTGAACTATGGGTGTTAATCACATGGCGATGTGAACTAGATTATTGACTCTAGTGCAAGTGGGAGACTGATGGAAATATTCGCTAGAGGCAATAATAAAATGGTTATTATTACATTTTCTAAATCATGATAAAGGTTTATTATTCATGCTAGAATTGTATTGACCGGAAACTTAAATACATGTGTGAATACATAAACAAATACTATGTCCCTAGTGAGCCTCTACTAGACTAGCTCGTTGATTAAAGATGGTTAAGTTTTCCTAACCATAGACATGAGTTGTCATTTGATAACGGTATCGCATCATTAGGACAATGATGTGATGAACAAGACCCATCCGTTAGGTTAGCATTATGATCGTTCAGTTTTATTGCTATTGCTTTCTTCATGTCAAATACATATTCCTTCGACTATGAGATTATGCAACTCCCGGATACCGGAGGAATGCCTTGTGTGCTATCAAACGTCACAACGTAACTGCGTGATTATAAATATGCTCTACAGGTATCTCCGAAGGTGCTTGTTGAGTTGGCATAGATCGAGATTAGGATTTGTCACTCTGAGTATCGGAGAGGTATCTCTGGGCCCTCTCAGTAATACACATCATAAGCTTGCAAGGAAATGACTAAGGAGTTTAGTCACGAGGTGATGTATTACGGAACGAGTAAAGAGACTTGTCAGTAACGAGATTGAACTAGGTATAAAGATACCGACGATCGAATCTCGGGCAAGTAACATACCGATAGACAAAGGGAATAACGTATGTTGTCATAACTGTTCGACCGATAAAGATCTTCGTAGAATATGTAGGAGCCAATATGGCCATCCAGGTTCCGCTATTGATTATTGACCAGGGAGGTGTCTCGGTCATGTCTACATAGTTCTCGAACCCGTAGGGTCCGCATGCTTAACGTTCGTTGACAATATAGTGTTATATGAGTTATATGGTTTGGTGACCGAATGTTGCTCGGGTCCCAGACGAGATCACAGACATGACGAGGAGTCTCGAAATGGTCGAGAGATAAAGATTGATATATAGGACGATGGTATTTGGACACCGGAAGTGTTTCGGGACGTACAAGGAAGAAATCGGGTCACCGAAAGGGGTTCCGGGCACCGCCGGCATGTATATGGGATGGGCCAAGGGAGGGACAGACCAGCCAACAGAGGGCTGGTGCGCCCCTTTTCCTAGCCAAACAGCCCTAGGGAAGGAAAAGGGGGAGGGATAGCCCGCCTTCCTTTCCCTCTCATGGGAGAAAGGAAGCGGGGGGCGCCACCCTCCCCTGCCTTTCCCCCGCTCCTATACATGGCAAGGGGGCGCCACCTTGGGAGAGACCCCAAGTAGGATTCCTACTACTTGGGCGCCCCCCTTGGCTGCTCCTCCCTCCCTCCCACCTATATATAAGTGGGAGGGGGCGCCTAGCACACATCAGACAATTGCCTAGCCCTGTGCGGCGCCCCCCTCCATCGTTTACACCCTCGGTCCTATTTCCGTAGTGCTTACGCGGAGCCCTGCGAGGATCACTTCACCATCACCGTCACCACGCCGTCGTGCTGACGGTACGCATCTACTACCTCGACGTCTTGCTGGATCAAGAAGGCGAGGGACGTCACCGAGCTGAACGTGTGTAGAACGCGGAGGTGCCGTGCGTTCGGTACTTGATCAGTTGAAGCGCGAATAAGTTTGACTACATCAACCGCGTTGAGAGATGCTTCCGCTTACGGTATACGAGGGTACGTAGACACACTCTTCCACTCGTTGTTATGCATCTCCATGGATAGATCACTGCGTGTGCGTAGAATTTTTTATTTTTCCATGCAACGATTCCCAACAATCATGACTAGTCGTAAAATTTTCCCAACCTTCTCCACATAGAAATGTCATCGCAGAAGGTTTTATAATATTATGTTTGTACTGTCTCTGATATATATCTTCAATTCTTATGTTGTATTCAGCCAAGCTGTTACTCTTTTTTCTCATATACCAAGGCGTCGTCTATAACAAATATATTAGAACAGTCATCATATATTTAAAGGAAAAGCTTCAACATTGTATACCAGAAACTTTCTATATGTATTGACCATCGGCACGCTAAAATAATGTTTGTTCATGTTCATCGGCATGCAAGGACCTCCTGGTTTCCCACAAGTATAACAGCTATGTGTAATATGATAGGCCATCTCTTGTATTGGTTCATCATACTACTGACAACAGAGAAGAATAAAGATATTAAATTGTCTATACTTATTATTTTTTGTTACACAGGTTGTTCATTGCAACCAAAACAGTATTAATCTCATATTTTGCGGTCATGTTCTTTAGTTGTCCAGCTTCATTTGAACAACAACCCTATTCTGGAACCTTATGTTGTGCATTATGAACACAAAATTATATTATTAGCCATTGAAAAGTCTTAAATATAAATTGTTTTCAAAAAGGAAAACTTAAAATAATTATTCCAGTACATATCTGATGTTGATTCGACAACTTATCTTTGTTCGTCATTTCAGTATTGAGTGCATAAGCTATATTGAATTAGATAACAGAATTGTTTTAGGTTACATGGTAACACATGCAAGAATAGAAGTACATTCCATAAGAAGCATCTCTAGATGTAATGTAAATTTATACCACTTTTATTTAATATAAGACATTTTGTATTAAGTTACAGATGCATTATAAGTACTTTTTATTTCAATCAGTAAGTAGTTGATTATCAGCAAACACTATTTAAACAATATATGAAGTCAAACTTCATATGACATACCTATATAATGTTTCTATGATGTAAATTAAATACAATATGGTTGCAAATTAATGTCATATTTAGCAAGACCCAAAGAATATTATGCAGATGCGCCTCCGGCCCCTCAGAACAAAAAACTCTTTTTGTCATATTCTTTTATCATAGAAGCAGGAGCCCATCAAATTTATGAAAATATGTGTTTTTGTCACAATTATCGTCATGGATAAAAATTCGAGCCAAAATGTCACGGATGTGTCTTATTTTTTAGTGAGGATAATTTAGCTATGTTGGTGTCTTATTTTTTAGTGAGGATAATTTAGCTATGTTGGTGGAGGCCATCTATTCTGTCTGGTCCATGTCTTTTATAATAGTATTACCGGATTAATAATAGTTGAAATGTCTATTGGTTAACTATATGAACTATCCACATTATCATAATTTTTCTTTCTAAATGGTCGTTGAATTGCCTTCCAATGTGTATAACAATCGCTGTTTTACAGTCAATTACTATACAAACATTCTCTCAGCCCTAGGAACATTACATACAATTTCTATCTAATCCACAGTTTCACAATTTTCTCAATCAACTAACTTTCAGTTTTTTTCCGCAATTCTCGGCTCACATTAGCTTCTTCACAACTCACAACAATTTTTTCAAAAGAGCTCTTAGCTCACATCAGCTTTCTCACAGCTCACCACAATTTTTTCAAAAGAGCTCTTAGCTCACATCAGCTTCCTCACAGTCAGAATTTTTTTGTTCTTTCTCACAGCTCGCAACATTTTTTTCAAAAGAGCTCTTAGCTCACATCAGCTTTCTCACAGCTCACCACAATTTTTTCAAAAGAGCTCTTAGCTCACATCAGCTTCCTCACAGTCAGAATTTTTTTTTCTTTCTCACAGCTCGCAACATTTTTTTCAAAAGAGTCATTAGCTCACATCAGCTTCCTCGCAATCAGAATAATTTTACAGAACTCAGCTTTCTCATAGCTCACAACACATTTTTCAGAAAATTTCTTGAGTCACATCATCTTTCTCATAGTGATTTCTCGGCTTACATCAGCTTTTCTCATAGCTCACAACAGCCCGCAACAACAAAATTTTAAGAAGATTTCTCAAGTCACATCATCTTTCTCATAGCCCACGAACGAATTTGTTAGAATCTTCTGAGCCATACGCTATTTCGGTCAGGGATCACGCACCTCACGATCAAATTTTCAGAGATTAGAGCCATATACGTTATTCCGGTCAGGGATCACGCAGCGCCGCTTGCACAACGGTACAGGCGATCGCCAGTTCGTGACGATCCTGCAGAGTACCGGCTAGGCTACACGGCGGCAGAATTGCTGCGAGGAGTGGCCTCCGGTCATGGCCTCGGAGCCTCAAAGGGCACAGCGAACGGCTGCAGAGTGTAGACTGCACTACTGCAGAGCAACCAACAAGACCAACCGACTAGGCTGAGTAACTTGTACGTATTTTTGCGGCGGCGGTGCGTGGAAACATTAGATAACTTGCTGTCACTGGACATGGCGATTTATTATTTGCTATCGACAGTAGCATTACTAGTCATTACAGTAGACACAGACACGAGCAAGGATGCCACTACTCGCGGACGTGGCTCCCAAGGCGCACGGTGATCCCGTCACAGTCCCTGACGTAGCCGACCTTCTGCCCCCAGTTTTTCTGCTCCGGCGCGCTCACTGGCACCGCCCCGAGCTCCACGGCCCGCCGGTACGCGGCGTCGACGTCGTCGTAGTCGAAGCAGATCTCCACGGGCCCTCGCTCGCGGGGCGACTTGGGCAGCTGCACCTCGCCCGTGAGTGCGTCCGTCTCCCTCTGGTGCAGCGGCGTGAACGCGATGGTCGTCGAGCCGGTGTCCAGCTCCGCCCACCTGCACGCAGAACAGACGATACACACACATGTCAAGCTGGCCCGGCAGGCAGCTAAGGTAGGCCTAGGCGCAAATGGTGATGGGGATTACTTGTGCGAGTCGTCGACGCGGCGGACGCTGTAGCCGAAGGTGTCGGCGTAGAAAGCGGCCGACTTGGGCACGTCTTTGACGTAACACACGATGTACGCGAGCTTAGGTCTCACCGCCCCAGACGCCATGGCTCGCCCCTTCCGTGCGTACGGGTGCTACTGCTAACCACTTTGAGATGGCTCGGTGTTTGCCTTGAGCTGTGTTGTGTCTTCCTTGGCTCTCTCGATTACTGGCGCTCAGCTCTCGCCTGTGGTTTGCCTTTTAATGCGGCCCGGAATCGCCGCGCCGTCGGCAGCTTGGGAGGTGGCGCGCATGCATGCAGTATTCTGGACTCTTCTCTCCACGTTTCAGATCGTGCCTTCTTCTCGGTGACACGCGTGAACTGTGGAAGGTTCAGCGGCTCCTCAGACCGAATTCTCAGTAGGTGGCACTGACACGTAGCCACAGATCACATCCTAGTTTAAGAAGCCGGGTGCCAGCTCTAAGACGGAACGCCAAAGTCCAACCCAAACCCACAGCCCAACACCATCAAATTGCCATGTCTGGAGCCCAAGGCGCACAGCCCAAGGGAGCTTTCACGGCGACCACGTACAGGTCGGCGGCAGCTCCCGACGGCGCGGAGGAGTGCCAGCAGCAGCAGTCGCCAAGGACAGAGCTACGGTCGAGCAAGGACGAGCATGGGTTACCGGTGAAGATGCTCGAGGAGAAGGTCGAGGACGCCACTGGGAAGGGCGGCCCGGTGTTCGGCGCGGCGGAGGACGGCAAGCCGGACCTGGGCGTCACAGGCACCGGCGGAGGCTAACTGCTAAGCTAGTTGTTACATGGCGTGCTTTGCGCAGCACATGTATTGAAGCATAAACTGTGATGTACTCGTAGTGGAATAAGATACCCAGACCAAAATAAAAAGAAAAAAGGTTGAATTCCAAGGCGACTCTCCTTTTATCTTCCTCCTCTTAAGTCATCTTCCTCATCTGCTTTCTACCAAAAAGCATGGGCGATCATTAAAAACAATGTTATGGCCATGATGTTGAAGCTTTATGTGGAGGACGGGAGGGGTTTTGGGAAGCTAAACAAAGCGCACATTATTCTCATACCGAAGAAGCCGAACACTGAGGTGATAGGCGACTTCGGTTCTATTAGTCTCACCCACAACGCCGCCAAGCTGTTCGCCAAATTGTTAGCCAACCGTGTGAGGAGAAGGATGAAGGAGATTGTCACGGCTAATCAATCCGCCTTCATTTGCGGCAGGCACCTTCACGACAATTTTCTTTTGGTTAGACAAGTGGCAAGGAAGATACACTCCCGCAAGGAGGCTGGGGTGTTCCTGAAGTTGGACATCTCGAGGGCGTTCGACTCCATAGCTTGGCCTTTTCTGTTTGAGGTGATGAGGACCAAAGGTTTTGGTCAGAAATGGAGGACGTGGGTTGCTATTCTGCTTAGGACGGCATCCACTAAGGTGATGGTCAATGGTGTGCCAGGCAGAAGTTTTGTGTTAGCAAAAGGGTTACGACAAGGCGATCCGGTTTCCCCCCTATTGTTCATCATCGCTACGGATGCTCTGTCCTGTATTATGGTCAAGGCAGCTGAGCTGGGAGTGCTGCAACCTTTCACCGGAATAAAACCTAACCAGAGTGTTTCTATCTATGCGGATGACGTGGCACTCTTTGTCAGACCTAATGAGGTGGATCTTCGGTTCGTCACCATGGCCCTCAAAGCCTTTGGTGATGCATCAAGGTTGCGAGTGAACTATGCAAAATCTTCTGCCATCTTGATCCATGGAGACGAGGAGGACCGGATTAGAGTTAACAGTCTGCTGAATTGCAACCTGGTTACGTTCCCTTGCAAAAATCTAGGCCTCCAGCTTGCCATTCACCAAATAAAGAGGACAGATTGGCAGCCTATGTTGGATAGTGCGAAGAAGTGCGCCCCGGGATGGCAACGTGGCCTGTTGCAGAGATCAGGATGGCTAGTTTTGGTTAAGTCTGTGGTTGCTGCGGCAGCCCATTCATCATTTCATGGTCACAGATGCGCCAGCTTGGGTCCTCGAGGAGTTGAACAAGTGGATGAGGGCCTTTTTCTGGGCTGGCAAGGAGAAGGCCTCGGGTGGTCAATGCATGGTCGCTTGGAACGCGGTGTGTAAGCCGACGTGCTTTGGAGGGTTGGGGATCAGGAACCTTAAGCTGCAGGGACTTGCTTTAAGAGTCAGGTGGGAGTGGTTGAAACGCACGGATCCGGAGCGCCCATGGCAGGGTTTGAGCTTGATCAAAGACGAAGATGCTCGAGCAGTTTTTGACAGCATGGTTAAACTCGAAGTTGGGGAGGGCACAAAGGTCCTGTTCTGGAGAGATCGTTGGATCCATGGTTTCGCCATCGCTGACATTGCTCCTATGATCCATAAAATGGTGAATGTGCGCACTAGGAATAGGCGCTCTGTCAGGGAAGGCCTGGACAAGGGCTGTTGGCTGCACGATGTCGAGGGGGAGCTCACTTTTACGGGACATCTGCAACTTGTGCACCTCAACCACGCCATTAGCACGGTGCAAAGAGATCCTACCGGCCCGGACAACTTTGCTTGGCCCGCTGATCCATCCGGGATGTACACTGCGAGGTCGACCTATCAGCGGCTATGCCTTGGTGACGAGCACGCTCCGCTTCGTGTATCTGGAAGAGCTGGGCACTCTTGAAGTGCAAAATTTTCATCTGGTTGGCTGTCCAGCACCGCATTTGGACTTCGGATCAGAGGGCAAAGCATGGTCTACAAGATCATCCCTCGACCTGCTACACGTGCCTGCAGGATGAAGACAACGCCGAGCACATCTTGGTAAAGTGTGGATATGCCCGGCAGGTGTGGCACACCTGCTTTGACACTCTACATCTAACCATTAGGGCACCGGTTGTCGAGGACACTTTTCTGGAGTGGTGGATCGAGACTAGGAGGAGTATGCCTAGCATGTTGAAAAGAGGATATGATACCTTTGTCATCCTAGTAGCCTGGGACCTTTGGAAACAAAGGAACGCCCGCGTTTTCAACAGGGTGCAGAAACAGAGGACCCCAATGGAGCTGGTGAACGATATCTTCCGCGAAGTAAAGCAATGGAGCCTAGCTAGTTTTGGAGTTGGTAGTTTGACGCATTTTGTGAGAGAGTAGCCCTAGAGTGTTGTGTCGAGTGTTAAGGGTGTTTGGACTAGCTCGGATGTTCGCATCTAGCTAGCGCCATCTCTTGTACATTATATCTTCTGCCTTCTATAAAGATATGGTACGCCTTTGGCGTACTCTCGAAAAAACAAATCTTCCCCATCTTCTTTTCCAACCGTGGCACCCCGCCTTTAGCGAGGTCTTGATGAGCCCTTCCGGCGATGCTACAGCTGACCATCATCGCCAAAATGAAAATCCTACCCATTTCCTGTAGCGACCTGACCCAAAATCGGTCAAGTCTCTGTGTCTGTACCATCCCAAGATCATGCTGGTACTCACAGTACATCGATGAAATAATCAAAGTTCAATCACACCTGAATTTATTACACGTTTCTCATATAGAGTCTTTATTACAAGATAATAAATTCGGCCGAAGGCCAACTCATGAGAATTAAACTAAAATAAGCTGCGGAAGCGTAGACGAAATAGCGAGTCCATCCGACTCCAAAGGGCAATCGCCAAGCGCGGAGCGTAGCCTCACTCCTGATCGGAATAAACCTCTGCAACATAAGACGTTGCAGCCGTGTAGGTCAGCATTTTGAATATCTTTGGCAAGTCATGAAGAGAATAACAATAATAAAATTACTAACACTATATGCATTTTGGCTGTGGGGCTCTAAGTTTCATCATTTTGCGAAAAGCCAGTTTTTCCCTACTACAATGGACTTGCTTGCAAAATACTACAAAATTGATGGTGGTTATTGAGATGGTTCCGCCAACCAATGTCTCATTCCCAAATTATTAAGTCTTAACCCCCTCAAATTAATTTATTAGTTTTAGTGTCGAGATTTCCGAATACTTCCAAGTTCCAGAGGCTCAAATTGTCCGTAACCGGGGACACGGCTAATCGATTAGATCTTTAACTCTGCAGAGGTTTGCGCACTTTACCCGCAAGAATCATTCCCTCCTTTTAAGTCTTCGCACTTCATGGTGTTTGAAGACGGGACGAATGAAACAGGGTCTTCCAAAGAGTTCTTCTGGCTACTGCCGGTACCCATCCAATCCTACCGTTCTTCTACATCTCGTAGTACCGTCCAGCCAGCGTCACAACTAGGGTTGACCCAGCCAGCGCCCATAATGGCTTGCGGCTGCACAGGTAAGCTTCCGGTCAAAGGGGCATCCATCCGTCTCTTCGTGGCTGGGTGAAGCTTTCCGCAAGATGTCATGGCACTTCTCCATGCATCCCGGCCAACCACTGGGTTCTCCAGGGTGCCCGTCAACCGTCCTCCACCCAGTAGTGAATTTCGAAGTCCATCTTGATTCATTTAAGTTCATGGGGTTGTCATCATCTTGACTCTCACATCTTGCTTATGAATTCACTCAACCAATCCCGTCTACGAGCATAGCAAAGTAAACTACTTCGTCCCGGGGTCATGGTAACAAGGGGAATTGGTTCATCCTACCACATGATACTACTCAAGATTGTAACTTCAAATTTCAACTACTGCATGCATGGTGGGGTGGTATAATTTCTAATGCACAAAATCATAGGTATTGAAAATAACATGATCAAGACTTGCCTTGCTGATGATCCTCGTAAGCTAAGGACTCGTAGTAGCAAGCTTCGCACTCCGGAAACTCTACCGAGACAAACAATAATCACAATAAGCATATAGCATAAGATCACTTAACATAGCATCATAGTAACATAACACACCAAACACACAAATCAAAACCCAAAGGAAAACTCAAAGAAAACCAACTCAAAGTTTTCCTACTTCAAGCAACAACTAAAAATAGTTTTACATAACAAAAATTTTTCTAACATAACCTAAACATGAGTTTATGTTAACTTAACAGAAAAGAATGCTTTAAGCAACTAGGAGCAAAAAGAATCAAATTAAAAGCTAATATAAAACTCCTATTAGGCCTATTTCAAGTTCTATTAAGAAAATAAAATAAAAGTTTTATTTATTATAAATAAAGTTCATCCTCTAAGGTGACAGAAACTAACCTAGAATAATTAATCACATGTGAAAAATAAATTTATTTGCTAATTAAAATAATAGGAAAACAGTAGCTAGTTAATTAATTAAGCATAACATGATTCTGCTAGAAAATATATTTTTATTAATCCTAAAATATCCAAATTAATTCCTACGGTTAGGCAATGTTAAAACAAAGTTGGGACAAAAAGAATCATTAAAAATAAATTTCCTAACTCATTTTATGACAGATTTACTATTAAAGCTAAAACTAAAATAAAGCAATTATAAATAATTTTAACATAGCTAATTATATTTTCTACAGAAACTATAAGAAATTTGCAAACTAACAAAAAAATCACTTAAAAATATTAAGTAGAATAAAAGATATGAATTTTTCAAATCTGAAACTATTCTGTTAAAACAGAAAACGAAAATAAAGAAAAAAGCGGCTAAATGGGCCTAACTAACGACATGCTGTAATATAACTAAAAGCGGCCTACGGTTTAAGCGAAGCGGGCGGTACTAAATAAAAAACCTAACTAAACTAAATCAGAACGAACCGGGTAAAAACCGGTTTTATTTAAAGCGTACCTTCGGGGTTCTAATCCTAAGCCGTAGGATTGGGATCAGACGGGGAGGAAGCTCGGCGACTCACCGGCTCGACGGCGGCGAGGCTCGGGCGGCGAGTCGTTGGCCTCTCCGATCGTCGGGAGGTCGGCGGAGGGCTCCGTGGTCTTGGGCGACGAGGGGGTGGTCAGTGGAGTGGGTGGAGCTCGGGGAGGGCTAGGCGGCGACGGCGAGGCAAATGGCGGCGGCGTTCGGCAAGTCCAGAAGCGTGAGGAGGAGGAGGGTTCGGCGAGGAGGCAGGGGGGAATGGGGTGCGGGAGGGGATTATAGGCGGGGCCTCACCTTGGGCGGGGTGAATCGGGAGGATCGGATCCGGATCCGTCGGGATCCGGCGAGCGCGGCGGCGCGGCGAAAGTCGTGGGCGAGGTTGACGAGGTGGTGGCCCACCCGTCGGTAGTCTTGGGGGTGCGGTCTCTCGGTCGGTCGAGCCAAGCGAATCGGGCGAGGGTGCGGTCGGTCTGCTGGACTGGCTCATTGGCGTGGTGGGCTGGCTCGGTGGGCGCTGGGTGGGTTGGGCAGTTGGCTGGCCGGTGCCAGGGTTTCTCTTTTTTAATTCTTTTGAAAAATAAAACAGAGAGAAATATAAATATTTATATAAGACATATATATATCAAAATGATCAGGGAATATTCCTATCATTTGAACATTTTCCAAAGGCAAAATCCAAACTTTATAAAAATTCATTTTTCAAATTCAAATAAAATTCAAGTTTGAATTCAAAACTTTTGGCAATGTTTTCCTCGATATTTTTGGAGTGTCATGTTTACTCCTCTCATACTTTTGCTCAAGTATTTATCAGGTATAGTTTTTTTTTTGAAATGATTCTCATTTGCCAAAGTTTGAATTCAAATTCCAAACTCAAAATCTTCTGAAACTCCAAATGGCACTCAAATTCAAACAGAATGCATAGATGCTTAGCTATAATTGTAAAACATTCCAAATAGGAAATTTGGGATGTTACATTTCCGCTCCTCCTCGCCGACGCGGACTGCGCCGCGTCTTCAGCCCGAAATCATTAATTAAGGAGTACTCGTTGCAAAGAACACTCTACTTTTCCAAATCGCGACAAGTGGCGCATATGCAGCGCGCCATTTTTCGCAACCTGCGAGTTTTCCCTTTTTTGTAGATCCGTTTATTCAAAACGTTTTATCTTTTAAACCGTGTGTCCAAATCTCGAACTGTTTTCACCATTGGATTCCTCGCATCGAGATCTTCAAAACTAGATCCCATGATGATAGGTTTTGATGAACTTTTTTTTCTACGAAAAAACCGGACGAAAAAAATCAAACCGGGAGCATGGTTTTTCCCTTTCCAAAAGAGACACGCCCGCGCCTCTCACGAAATCACAACCGTGCCTCGCGTGAAAGCAAAAGCGCGACTCTCGTGAAAGAAAAAAAACAGAAAACACGTTTTTTCCCTTTCCTAGAGGCACGGCCGTGACTTTCGCGAAAGCACAACCGTGCCTCTCGCGGAAGCAAAACCGTGACTCTCACGAAAAAAAACGTGTTTTGTTTTTCCCTTTTCGAGAGGCACGGCCGTGACTCTCGTGAAAGCACAGCCGTGCCTCTCGTGAAAAAAAACAGAAAATGCGTTTTTTTTCGTTTCCGAAAGGCACGGCCGTGACTCTCGCTAAAGCACAACCGTGCCTCTTGCGAAAGGAAAAAAAGAAAACACGTTTTTTGCGCAAATCGAAAAGCTAAGAAAGACCAGGGGAAAACAAAAACGTCAAAAAACCACAAAAATCGTTTAAAAAGCCAAAAACGCGTGCGGAAAAAATAAAAAAATAAAATCTGAAGAGAGCGTCCAGAGCGCGACACGCGGTGAATAGCTGAGAGCGGCCAAGTAGTGCTAATCGTTGTGAGGCTCCCGAAGGAGCACTCGTTAACTAGTTGCTCCCTCTTCAACCGGCCCCCGAGTTAGCCTTGCCTCGCCTGCTGGGCATCGGCCCAATTAACCATCCCGTTAAACCTCGCCCCTGGGCATCGCGTAGATGCCGAGCGCTTAACGTCGTGGGCTCTGCTCTGGAGGCCGGGCTGTTAGCTAGTTAGCTCTGTTTTATTCTTTCATTTAGATTTACTATTTTCAGAAAAAGAAATGACCAGAAGGCTTGCATATAAATAAAGTATGTAAAATCAACATCGGACTGTAAAATCTTTTACATGAAATTTGATTATAAAAATGTTAGATCATAATTATGCCATTTGTATCCATGTTTGACTTGTTTAACTTGTTTTTACTCTGTAATTAGCATTAACAGATTAATTAACATCCATGCCAAAAACAGATTAATTAACATACCTAATTAATAATAATTAATCCTACCTCATAATTAATTAATTAATTATGTTGTTTTGATCAACATGATGCATAAATTTAACTTTGATCATAAATCCCTCTGAGGGAGTCCTGGATTAGGGGGTGTCCGGATAGCCGAACTATCACCGTTGGCCGGACTCCTGGACTATGAAGATACGAGATTGAAGACTTCGTCCCGTGTCCGGATGAGACTTTCCTTGGCGTGGAAGGCAAGCTTGGCGATACGGATATGTAGATCTCCTACCATTGTAACCGACTCTGTGTAACCCTAACCCTATCCGGTGTCTATATAAACCGGAGGGTTTTTAGTCCGTAGGACGAAGAACAATCATACCATAGGCTAGCTTCTAGAGTTTAGCCTCTCTGATCTCGTGGTAGATCTACTCTTGTACTACCCATATCATCAATATTAATCAGGCAGGAGTAGGGTTTTACCTCCATCGTGTCCCTTGTCTCATGTTACCATCCGCCTAGACGCACAGTTCGGGACCCCCTACCCGAGATCCGCCGGTTTTGACCCCGACATTGGTGCTTTCATTGAGAGTTCCTCTGTGTCGTCATCCTTAGGCCCGATGGCTCCTTCGATCATCAACAACGACCCGGTCCAGGGTGAGACTTTTCTCCCCGGACAGATCTTCGTATTCGGCAGCTTTGCACTGCGGGCCAATTCACTTGGCCATATGGAGTAGATCGAAAGCTACGCCCCTGGCCATCAGGTCAGATTTGGGAGTTTGAACTACACGGTCGACATCCGCGGAGACTTAATCTTCGACGGATTCGAGCCACAGCCAAGCGCGTCGCACTGTCTCGATGGGCACGATCTAGCTCTGCCGCCGAACAGTGCCCTGGAGGCCGCACCAGCGTCCGCTCCGACCCTTAGCTCGGAGCTGACTCCGCCGATCGAGGACGAGTGGCTGGACACCGCCTCGGGGGCTACGATCTCTATGGCGATTGAGCCAAACACCATCCCTGTCCTTTGCGAATCCCGTGACTCCAAGGTGCCGGACTCCTCTCCGGACTCCGAACCTCCCGCGCCCCGGCCAATCGAATCCGATTGGGCGCCGGTCATGGAGTTCACTGCCACGGACATCTTTTAGCACTCGCCCTTTGGCGACATCCTGAATTCACTAAAGTCTCTCTCTTTATCAGGAGAGCCCTAGCCGGACTACGGTCAGGAAGGTTGGGATGCGGATGACGAAGAAATTCAACGCCCACCCACCACCCACTTTGTAGCCACTGTCGATGATTTAACCGACATGCTCGACTTCGACTCCAAGACATCGACGGTATGGACGGCGATCTGAGGCGACCAAGAACCAGCGCCTACGAGGGCCTTTGGAAGGCCACCTCGTCATCGACATATACATGGTGGACATCCCAAAGATGGGAACGGCGATGGAACAGCGGAGGATGACCCCTCCAAGAAACAGCCCAAGCGCCCGGCGTCGTGGCGCCGCTCTAAATCCGCCATAGCAAAAGCGGTGATTCCGCACGGAGATAATAACACCCGGACGGTGCGAAGACAACCCCTCCAGCAGGATTCAGCATAGGAGGAGGGAGAAGCCAGCCCTCATGATAGAACGGCGGGGGCAGGGAGGTGGAGGGCGATAATTATATGCCTCCCTCCGAAGATGAGGCAAGCCTCGTGACAGCAATTTGTCATGCCGAGGATCCCTTGAACAGAGTGTTTCAAGCGCAGGCTTATGGCCCGACAAGCAGCCTCAAGAAAAGCAGCAGCAGCTTAGAGCTGACCAAGACTTGCTAGCTGATAGATGGACTGAAGTCCTTGCAGCTGAAGAGTACGAACTCGAACGCCCCTCCAAGAGATACCCAAAAAGCAGGCTGCTACCCCAATTAGAGGAAGTAGCACCCAAACCTACATCACCAGCGCATGATGCGGCCGACCGCCCACCCCGTGGTCGCGACAGAGAGGCCTCTAGACCCTCCATTCAAGCCGCACCCCGGCGTCGCTCAAAAAATACCAAGGCACGGGGAAACGCGCCAGACCTGCGAGACATATTGGAGGACAAGGCAAGGAAAACAAGATCGATCTACAGATTGCGTGGGAGCCCCACGACACGCGACGATAACCGTCGCGCCGGATACAGCAATTCCGGCCGGGTCGAACACAGTAGACAAAGCTCACTGGAGCTGCGTCGTGATATAGCTCAATCGAGGCGCGCGACACCCACTATGCTTCACGGATGAAGTGATGGATCATCAAATCCCGAGGGTTTCAAACCCGTAAACATCGAATCATACGATGGCACAACAGATCATGCGGTTTGGATCGAGGACTACCTCCTCCATATCCACATGGCCCGTGGTGATGATCTACACGCAATCAAATACCTCCCACTCAAGCTTAAAGGACCAGCTCGGCATTGGCTTAACAGCCTGCCAGCAGAATCAATTGGTTGTTGGGAGGACCTGGAAGCCGCATTCCTTGATAACTTCCAGGGCACATATGTGCGACCACCAGACGCCGATGACCTCAGCCACATAATTCAGCAGCCAGAAGAATCGGCTAGACAATTCTGGACACGGTTCCTAACCAAGAAAAATCAAATCGTTGACTGTCCGGATGCAGAGGCCCTTGCAGCCTTCAAACATAACATCCGCGACGAGTGGCTTGCCCGGCACCTAGGACAGGAAAAGCCGAAATCCATGGCAGCCCTCACAACACTCATAACTCGCTTTTGCGCGGGAGAGGACAGTTGGCTAGCTCGTATCAACAACTTGACCAAAAACCCTGGTAGTTCGGATACCAAGGACAAGTAATGGCAGGTCGCGTCGCAACAAGCACAAAGCGCCGCGTGCGGCGATAATGCTGAAGATACGGCAGTCAATGCGGATTGAGGCTCTAAACCCGTCAGCGAAAAAGCCGTTCAAAAGAAATACTCGGGGCCCGCCCAATCTGGACCGAATACTCGACCGCTCGTGCCAAATACATCGCACTTCGAAAAACCAGCCAACCACACCAACAGGGATTGTTGGGTCTTCAAACAAGCAGCAAGTTAAATGCGAACTCAATGACAAGGGGCTGCATAGCGATGACGAGGAGGAGCCCCGCCCGAACAATAGAGGATGAAGGGCTTCCCCACAAGTGCGGACGGTGAACATGATATACGCAACCCACATACCCAAAAGGGAGCGGAAGCGTGCACTAAGGGACGTATATGCGATGGAGCAAGTCGCCCCAAAGTTCAACCCATGGTCCTCCTGCCCGATCACCTGTGATCGAAGGGACCACCCCACTAGCACCCGCCACGGCGGATTCTCCCATTGGTTCTTGACCCAATCATCGACGGATTCCACCTCACTAGAGTCCTAATGGACGGCGGTAGCAGCCTGAACCTGCTCTATCAGGATACAGTGCGCAAAAAGGGCATAGACACCTCAAGGATTAAACCCATAAAGACGACCTTTAAAGGCGTCATACCAGGTGTAGAGGCCAATTGTACAGGCTCAGTTACACTCGAAGTGGTCTTCGGATCCCCGGATAACTTCCGAAGCGAAGAGTTAATCTTCGACATAGTCCCGTTCCGCAGCGGCTATCACGCACTGCTTGGACGAACCGCATTTGCAAAGTTCAATGCGGTGCCGCACTACGCGTACCTCAAGCTCAAGATGCCAGGCCCTCGAGGAGTAATCACGGTCAATGGAAACACCGAACGCTCTCTCCGAACGGAGGAGCACACGGCGGCCCTCGCGGCGGAGGTGCAAAGCAGCCTCTCACAGCAATTCTCGAGTCCGGCTATTAAACGTCCGGACACCGTCAAGCGCCCGAGTAACCTACAACAAGACCGCCTGGCACGATCCGAGCACGCGTAGCAATCCGGCCCCAACCCCAGCCCTCGCGAAATTGCGAAGCCAGTACTACGCGTACATAACTACGCTCTGGAGACACCATGGGCATAAGGGGAGGGGCACGATCACGGCACGCCTGCACGCGGCTCAACCGCACTGTGGGCCCCGATTGTGTCATTCTTTTCTTTCTTCTTTCTCTTACTTTCGAACTCCGTTTTCCGAAGCCCCGTCCGCACTAGAATTGCCGAATTCACGATGCAACAGCCAGGAAGCGAAAGCTACATCGAGTGTCCAGGTGGTCTCTACTACGAGCATTATACCTGTTTTACATACCATGCCGCAGCTTACCCTCGGAGGGGACATGTTAAATAGTCCCATCCCTTGCTTATCGCACTATTTGTATCGTTCTGCTTTCATTGCAGTACCTTTTTGAATAAACAATACATAGCTTTTGCCTATTATTGCACTCCTTTCTTTATCTATATATATGTTCATTCATGACATGTTGCACCCGTACACTTTGGTACGGCCAATACACCAGGGGCTTAAGTACCCCAAAAATATGGTGTGATAAGTCCGAACACTTTCACAAGTGCGGCACCCCGAACTTATAGCATTATATGCATCGGCTCCGAATCATGTCTTGGGTCAATAGTTGGGTTTGCCCGGCTCCCATGTTTGGTACCTTACGTTCCATTATATCGGCTAAGGTAGCGCTGGGAGAACCACTGCGATTGTGCCCCGGTTGAGCTGGGTTGAGCACCTCAGTGGAGAAAGCTAAAACTGACCGTCATGATGGGGCGAGAGCCGGTCGCTGTTCGAGAGGTTTTTTCGGGTCCCTAAAGACTTATGCCGCTTAGAGCGAGGAGTCGGCATTGTCCGGCCAAGGCGTGGATAGCGCCCCGAACTCGGTCTTCCGAATACTAGGGGCTTCGCTGAAATTTAAAATTATAGAATTCTATGGCTAAGTGAGAGTGTTCAAGCACTATAGTCCGGTTGCCTTGTTCGCTATGCGTTGGCGCCTCCCTCGAAGGACCCAAGAATGGGAAAAAAAGCGCTCAAGTTTATCCCGAACACCCCAAAGACTCGTGGCATGGGGATGAAGCCAACGACTTGCCATCTTTCAAATTTGATAAACGGCCGTCATGAAGGTAATATTTTAAATTCACAAGCGTTGCTTAGCGATATGAACAAGTTTTCAGCGTCTGAGGATAACAAATGCGAGTCTATTCAAAAATTACATCTTTGGAGCATTCACCCGCTATAAGGCGGGCACCCTTCAGGACGCCCTCATAGTACATTTTGGGCTTGCAATGCTCCTTGCCCTTCGGTGGCCCGTCCGTCACAAGTTCTCAGCATCCAGCTTGCCCCAGTGAACTTTAGCACGGGCAAGGGCCCGACGGGCACCTTCAATGCAGACGGAGCGCTTGATGACTTCAATCCATGGACAGGCGTCCACCAGCCGCCACACTAGCCAAGTAGCTCCTGTGCATGGCTTCCAATGCCCACACCAATTATGAGGCCCTTCATGGCCTGTTCGGCGACCTTGTGGAGCTCGACCAGCTGCTTCACTGGTCGCTCAGGGCACCGGATGTCCGCCTCAAAGATCTTGAGACAAGAACACCTTTTCCGTCGAGCTCCCTCCTTGGCGCGGTAGAACGCGCAACATCGTATACACCACGGGCAGATCTGCGAATGCTCCCGGAGAGCTCAGATTCGGGTAAGTAATAGATAATCTAGTTTCACATGCTTGCTTTGCATAAAGAATGCCTTACCCGCCGCTATCTTCTTTAATGATTCAATTTCCTGGAGGGCTTTTTGGGCTTCGGCCTTAGCGGCTTTGGCACTCTCAAGAGCCGAGGCGAGCTCGGACTCTCAGTCTTGAGTCACGCCCAAACTCGTGTTTTTCCACGAGAGCCCGGAGCTCTTGCTGCACCTCCGCCACCCGCGCCTCCTACTTCTCTCGCTCGGTGCGCTCCACGGCCGCTTTGCTTTTTCCCGTGGACACCGCTTCCTTTAGGGTCGCCACCTCGTTCGTGGCCCCTACAATACCCACGTTAGTCCTGTCATTTTTGCAACCAAATCCTTTCTATAAGGTATTACTTTAAGAAGGTATTACTTACCTTCCTTGTCCTCGAGCTGCTTCTTGGCAAGGCCGAGCTCATTCTCGGACCGCTCGAGGCTCTGCTTCAATACTTTGACCTCCGCAGTCAGTGCGGCAGAGGTCAGCAGCGCAGCCTGAATTCCCATATTGACATACTTATATTAGACTCCTGCGTGTATCTTTTTAGATCCTCGGTCCGGTTTTTCTTTCCGAACACCGAACTAAGCATCAGGGGGATACTGTCTATGCGGTAATATTTTTACATATTCTAAACTTACCTCAAAGCCTGTTAGAAGGATGGTACAGGCTTCAGTCAGCCCGCTCTTGGCGGACTGAACTTTCTGGATCACCACACTCATAACAATGTGGTGCTCCTCGTTGATGGAGGCGCCGTTAAGCGCCTCCAGCAAGCTATCCGGTGCCTCCGGATGGACGGAGGTCACCGGCGTCGCAGTCTTGCCCTTCTTACGAAGGGGCCGCTTGCCGGACTTCGGAACCACTGAAGGTTCCGGTACGGAGTCCGGCACAGGGCCGGACTTAGAGCCCTCTGGGGTCTTGCCCCCTTTGCGCCCAGAGTCCGGGAGGTCGCCTTGCGGTGCCTCCAGGACCACCTCCTCCTGGCTGGGCCCTTTGGGACTCCACCGCGGTGTCGCTCAAGGCCACGAGGAGAGGAGGCGGTTGGAAGTGAAGTGCTATTCACATCCGACGAATCCAGGGAGCCGCTCGACGAAGCGGCGAGCTCGTCCTTGGGCGGGCTACATGGTTATATTCGTCGTTAGAAGACACTATGCGACAAATAAAAAGTCATGACCTATTCCGGAGTCCGGACACTTACGATCTCGCCAGGGGCTTGGCCCTTGGTGGCCACTCCTCCTCGTCGTTGTCGGCGTTGGTGGAGAAGTCCGGAGGAAGGGTCCTTCCTTTCTTGGACCCTCCGGCCTCCCTAGTCGGGGCAGCCTTCCTTTTCTTCTCTCCGCCCGCTGGGGGAGAGGCTTCTTTTTCCTCCTCCCCGTCCTTAGGGGAGGATTCCGCCTCAGAGTCGTCGGACGATGAGTCCGACAACACCTGGCGTCGGGCGCTCCTTCGAGTCCCCGTGGCCTTCTTCTTGGCCTTCTTCTCCGGCACCACGTGAGGTGCCGGAGCCAGCAGCCCCGTCAAGCGGGTGTCCGCTGGGTCTTCTGGCAAGGGAGCCAGATAGTTAACCTGCCCGGACGTGTTACGCCAGTCCTGTCAAAGGTAAGGGAGTTTAGATCCCACATAGAGTCAAACTATGAAAAACAAGAGTCCCGTAAAGGGAAAAATATCTTACCTCGGTAGCTTGGCTGCGAGCTGAATCCGCGATCTTGATAGCGGATGTGGAACCTCGGCGCCTTTGAACAGCACCTTCCAGGCATCTTTGTACGTAGTGTCGAAGAGCCTTTTCAGAGTTTGGTGCTGCACCGGATCGAACTCCCACAATTTGAAGGCCCGTTGTTGGCATGGGAGGATCCGCGGATGAGCATAACTGGACTACATTGACAAGCTCGAGATTCTTGTCCACGGGGTTCGGACGCAGGTTTGGAGTCCGGACAGCTCTTCCGAATCACCCCACGTCGGGCCCGTCTCTTTCCATGATGTGAGCCGTGTGGGGAAGCCGAATCGGAATTCGGGGGCCGCCGCCCATTGAGAGTCGCGCGGCTCGGTGATGTAGAACCACCCCGATTGCCACCCCTTTATGGTCTCCACAAAGGAGCCCTCGAGCCATAGGACTTTGGCCATCTTGCCAACCATGGCACCTCCAACTTTCTGCTTGGCGGCCGCCCACTACCTTCGGCTTGACATTGAAGGTCTTCAGCCATAAGCGAAGTGGGGCTGGATGCGAGGAAGGCCTCGCACCCACGATGAACGCCGAGATGTTGAGGATGAAATTCGGGGCCAGATCGTGGAAGTCCAAGCCGTAGTAGAACATGAGCCCCTGGACAAATGGGTGAAGTGGAAAACCTAGTCCGCGGAGGAAGTGGGTGAGGAACACCACGCTCTCATGGGGCCTGGGGGTGGGAATGAGCTGCCCCTCGTCGGGGAGCCGGTGCGCGATGTCGCTGGACAAGTATCCGGCCTTCCGCAGCTTTTTGACTTGTCCCTCCGTGATGGAGGAGACCATCCACTTGCCTCCCACTCCGGACATGGCTGGAGGAGGTTGAGGAGGGATGTGCGGACTTGGGCGCTGGAGCTCGAGTGCGTGGAAATGGATGAGCAAAGGAGGAAGAAGGCGTAGGTGAAAAGGTGGATCCTTATCCCCTTATATGGACGGACGGCTATCGCGCCCCCGCCACTGGTAAAACTCGCTTATCTCCCAAGCGCCGTAATCAATGGCGCGTTGGGTTACCCACGTCTGTATTGATGGGAATCCGGAATAAGGGGCACGATCTCCGCTCGATAAGGCGTGCCAAGAAACCGCCGCTAAACGCGCTGAGATGGAACAGTAAAAACGATTCAGTATAAAGGCTCGGCCGTGGTGTGATGTCACGCCGCGGAATACGCCGCAGATCTGTGCAAAGGTTATTCTCTCTACGGTGGTATGTGGAACTTGTTTTGCAGAGCGGACACTATCCTTGTTTTCAAAATCTTCTATGAAGTATTCGAGGAGGAACCCGCCTTGCAATGCCGAAGACAATGTGCGCGCGGATTAAATCGTCATTGAAGCCTGGTTCAGGGGCTACTTGAGGAGTCTGGATTAGGGGTGTCCGGATAGCGAACTATCACCGTTGGCCGGACTCCTGGACTATGAAGATACGAGATTGAAGACTTCGTCCCGTGTCCGGATGGGACTTCCCTTGGCGTGGAAGGCAAGCTTGGCGATACGGATATGTAGATCTCCTACCATTGTAACCGAATCTGTGTAACCCTAACCCTATCCGGTGTATATATAAACCGGAGGGTTTTTAGTCCGTAGGACGAAGAACAATCATACCATAGGCTAGCTTCTAGGGTTTAGCCTCTCTGATCTCGTGGTAGATCTACTCTTGTACTATCCATATCATCAATATTAATCAAGCAGGAGTAGGGTTTTACCTCCATCGAGAGGGCCCGAACCTGGGTAAAAACATCGTGTCCCTTGTCTCCTGTTACCATCCGCCTAGACGCATAGTTCGGGACCCCCTACCCGAGATCCACCGGTTTTGACACCGACACCCTCCATTTCAAAATATAGCATGTCCTCGGTTTTCGTGCTTTAACTTTGACCATAAATTTAACCAGCGAAACCGACTGCGGTGGGTGCAAAAGTTCTACCAATGAATTCGTCTTCAAAAGAAGTTTTCAATTATATAATTTTTGCTCCCGCCGCAGTCGGTCACGTTTGTTAAATTTATGGTTAAAGTTGAAACTCGAAAAGCATGAACGCACTATATTCTAGAATGAAGGGAGTAATAGGTTACTTACATGCATATTTGCATCAACAAAAATGAAATTCATGGTTAAACCATATGAGCCCTTTTAATTATATATGTTTGAAATGCTTTATATAATGTTGACGTTGCCGCATAGCACATGGAGGCGCACCTCCCTGTAATCTAAACCACAATCGATGTACATTGGGATGTGAACTGAAATCGCTCTTAGGTTTCCTATTGAGCCAATACAATTTTAATACAAACGAATCACATGGCACTGTAGAGAAGTATTGGTGAGTTAAGACTAGTCATAATGGATAGTAACTTAGAGTAGTAACATGCATATGTTACTAGTATATATATTTAATACCTCTATAGTGGGGAGTAACATATATATGGTGTCATGCAACACTTTATTTGTTAGATTGTAGCGTGTCTTGGTATGTGTGATGTTACAGTAACTAGCTATGTTACCACATATCCCTCTTTCCTCATTAATTACTCGCCACATCATCTGTTTTGTCTAGAGATGTGTGATGTAACCACCTATATTACTTCCACTGTGGGTAGTCTAAGGCTGGTCACAATGAGCAAGAACATAAGCTAGTAACTTACACACTTCCCTAGACTATGTTACTACCTCTATAGTGGGTAGGAACATCTATGTAGTGTCATGCAACGATGTATTTATTAGATTATAGACTCATTATTTCTTGGAGTGTGTGATGTTCCGGTAACTTAGCTAGTTACCACAAGCACCTCTCTCCTCATTAAATATGTGCCACAAAGTTGTATTAGAGTGTGTGATGTTACTCCTAAGTTCCTCCCAATTATGATCAGCCTAAAGGGTGTAGATCATAGGACATGATGTTACATGCCAGAAGTTAATGCGCATATTGACTTTGTGTCCATGCATGGCGTGTTTACAAAGAAATAATGTCAGATAGTTACTCCCTCCGTTTCTATTTAGTTTGCATATAAGGTTTGGTCAAAGTCAATCTTTATAAAGTTTGACCAACTTTGTATTAAAAAATATCAACATTTAAATATTAAATCGATATTATCAGATGCACCATGAAATGTATTTTCATACTATATAGTTTTAGTATTGTAGATGTTCATATTTTTTTATATAAATTTGGTCAAACTTTATATAGTTTGACTTTGACCAAATTTTATATGCGAAGTAAAAAAACGGAGGGAGTACTATGTAAGAGAAAGAGCTATGGGGGCAAAACTATACAGGTGCCCCAGCTTCCACATAAATTTTCGAAGCTTAAATCACAGTGTGAAATAAAAACAGTACAACGCTGCAGCCTCCCTTGTGGTCGAACTCTAAGGTTGGTCATAGTGGGGAGTATCATATACTAGTATCATGCATATGATACTATATCCATAGTGCATAGTATCATAGATTAGTATTATAGATGGTCTCATTTATTGTCATGCATGACACATAGTAGCATCACATTTATTATGTTACGGTATCTACCTATGTTACTATAACTATCTACCTCTTCTTTAATTGCCTGCCACATACTTCCTCCTTTCCGGTTTATAGGGCTTATCTCAAAATTTTAGTTTTTCCATTTTATAAGGCTCAATTTGGTTGTTCCCCATCACATGTTCAGATTCCAAGGTGCATTAAATTTTTACATGCAAGTATTAAGAGAAAATTGACCAATGCATTTATTTTATGCATGCATGCATTGCAATTAATGCATTCGTAAACATAATTTTTGAGGAAAATAAAAGCACTAATTAGGTACTTTTGTAAACTACAAAAAGTATTTCACCATTCACCATCTACATTGGTTGGTGAGATTTTTAAATTGAGTCCTATAAACCGAAAAGAATGGAGTAAGCACGTTTGCGAGTCTCAAATGCATGATACTACTTATGTTACCCCCACTATGGCCAACCTAATTTTCTCTTTCTCAATTTCCAAACCGCAAAAGAGCTAAAGCGAGCGAGGCCTGCCATGGCATTGGTTATGAGAGAGTTGAAACAACTTTTAGTTAGGGAAGAGGCAGCCTTCTCTGGACCATCAAATCCGACGTGGAGGACCGAGGCACCCATTCAGGATGGAGCGTTGGCCATGCCCTAACAAATGTGTTGGAGCTCACAGTATACCATGGTTTAATAAATGAAAACAAACGAATGCATGCAACGTAATTAGTGTTAATTCATCTTTGTTTTCTGTTGGGCCATGAAGAGAAACAGTTACATGTGGCTGCATTGATAAATCAGCATGCAACATCAGTAATAACGAACCTGGGGTCGCTCTCGCAAAAAGATTTTAATAAAGAAAGCTAATAAGATAGATTTTTATAGAAGAAAAAGTCCTTGGATTAGTATAAATAAATCTCCTAGAATTATTATCAAGAAGTTCTCGGGATTTCACTAGAAATAAAAAATAGAAAGACGTAATTTCGTGGAATTTCTACCAATTTTCCAAGAATTACAATATTGGAATTCTCATTCTTTTTTTATTTGAAGTTTTAACAATAATGAAATCCACTATTTATTTTAATTATCCCATGATGCGATTCTCAGTTTTTAAAGAAGACACATAACTTTATGGAAATATATCTGATCTCACATTTACTAAATTTTGGAAATTATTAAATGCATTAAACATAAATTTATATTCAAAGTTGGTCCAATATTACAGTTTTAAAACTGATAAAAATACATAAACTTGTGAAAAATATTTGTAAATTTGAATAATATTGCAGTTTAAAAACTTGGTACAAACTAAATATTAGACGTCGCATGATTCAAAACCGTGGTTTCAACAAAAATCCGCTTGCATGTCATTCACGATTTAACGATGATGTCATTGTTAGTTGTTGGGGGCTGACACGTGAGCATGGGGATGAATTGGCGAGCGGAGGGGCAGTTTGTGCAGAGAATGCCTCCTTATACTACGTAAACAAGAAAAGATAGACCTAACTATAACAAAGAATACAAGCCGGAAATCCAATGCGGCTCTTGAGAGCATATGCTCTTGCGCACCAATTTTTTGTGTGCAAATGTCAAAAAAAATTGAAACAAAAATGCATGGGTTGATTGCCACACTCAAATGCTACCTACAAATATTAAGGGGGAGATTAAGAAGTTTGGCATGAGCTAAAAAAACAAGTCGAACGCCAAATGTTACACATATTTTTGTTTTTTTCACCGACGAAGCACTGCTTTCAAGTTTCACATGAAAATTGCCATGCATGCTTGTTACACTAACAAGAACATCTCCACAAAAAGTTGGATTTTTTAAATATTTATTTTGAATTTACTGATACGAGAGCATATGCACCCTAGAGCCAAAACGGCCATCCCAATACAAATATGATGATATAGCGATGCAAATCCCTATGCATATTGAACGGTGAGATATCATGGAGGCATTTCATGGAGGTAGCCCGCAAGTGCTCATATGCATTTTCGTATATAATGCTTCCTTCTCTATCTAAATTTTTTAGCTTAGTTTTGGCTTATATCCGTAACCATCTTATGCTATGTTCATCCATGTTAAAAACATTTAAAGCGATTTGAGTAACTAAACAAGATTGAACCCTTTCCTTCGAGTGTGGGGTTTAGTTATATTGCATTTTAGTTGCAATCACACTTCACTTAACTTGTTTAGTAATTGTATTTGATTATGTGCACCTCATCCATGCCAGGTCGTGTCATTGCATATCATGAGCATGCTGAATCTTTACCATAGTATAAGATCCATTTGTTGATCAATTTTTAGAGTTTTGCTTCTTCGCGAATAGGATCCAGGGATGACGTGAGATATGAGCAAGGACTAATCATCTACCAAGCGTGGACATTAGGCAAGCAAAACCTCCTCGTCCATTCTGACACATCCTATGCTTTCTTTTTATGAAAAAGGGTTCCCCGCTTTGTATTACAAAGCAACCACCGATACAGCCAACGATAGGTGCTAGGGCCGCAACACAAACAAGTACAAAAAAACATAGAAAAAAGAAGGAGAAACAAATGCCAACAACGGCAGATCAATGAAAGAAAGATGACCGACAACCGCTGCACCCTCCGGAGAAGTACCACCACGCTCCCAGCACTCCGAAGCGCCGTGTACCAAGCAACACCTTCAAGAAGAAGGCGACGACGACGCCGCTGTTGCCCGGACTAGTCCTAGGGTTTCCCCTGGTACGCGGGGGGCAGTTGGGGAAGGGTGTACCCGCCACCCTTCAGGAAGGTCCGGTGGCACCCACAGGCGTTGTCACGTCGGGGCCGGACGAGCCGCCAGAGATTCTCCCAACCCAAACCCCCACCACCTCCCGAGATGAACCGTAGTGCACCACCCATCACGCCGCCCACCAACATGTGCCACCACGGTCACGGAATCAACTTCGTCGTCCCCTGAGGTCACCGACACGAGACTTGAAGGATGGGAGAAGAGATAGTGGGCTTGGGGGCATCCGCAACATCGCCGACATGAGGGGACAACCACCACCGCCTACATGGAGCCGACCAGACACACGGACAAGGGGCCTGCCAGGCGCCGAGGCCGGGCCGGACCCAAAAGGGTCCGAACAACCCTTGCCGTCACGCTGCAGCTCGCCGCCGACGAAGCCGCCACCGCCTCCTCGCCACCAATCAGGGAGCAGCGTCGCCGCGCACCGAGTCGCCGGCCCGCCCTAGCCCACATGGAGCCCGAAAGGGCCCAGATCTGTGGCGTCGCCGGCCACCAGCAACGCCACGCCGTCTCGCAGCCAACCGCCCCGTCGCCGCACCAAGGACCTCGAAGCCCGCCGGAATCCCGCCGCCGAGCCACACCGCCGCCATCGAGAGGCCTCGCCCCCATGAGCTGCTGGGAAGGAACGGCCCACAGCGGCCAGCGCAGGCTGGCAGGGCCAGTGGACCAAGCCAGCGGTGGCGGGAGAGAGAGGGACAGGGAGGGGCCGAGGGGAGGGAGCGGCAGGGGCCAACCCGTCGCCCGCAGGGGGGGGGGGGAGGAGCAAGCGGAGGGGAACGCGGAGGAGGGGTGGGGGAGAGGGAGGCGGGGCACGCGCGGCCGGCAGCTGGCGGTGGTGGGAAGAGGGAAGCCGGCAGTGGCGGCGGGGGGAGGGGGCGGAGGGGGGAGGAACCCTAGCCTAGCTCGCGGGGGGAGACGAGACTAGATTCAAGCCTTTAGCACCTCCATCACCATCTAATCCCAGGACAGAAGTCAAATGGCAACCTGCCATCCTATGCTTTCTTCCTTATTCATGCCTTAGACTAACGACTCTTGACAAGACTAATGGTCAACGAGACGAAAGTTTCAAGCTGTTGTACACCTACAAAGCTGAGGGTGAGATGGCAAGTCCAGGATATGTGGTAGATATTGACAAGCATATTGTGTAGATGGAACATAAAGGAAGGAATGCTTCAGAAGGGCTTTTGCATGTTTCAAGCCTTCTTGGCAGGGGTTTCTAGATGGTTGCATGCCCTATCTAATTGTGAAGGCTACTTCTGTGAATGGAAGATTTAAAGAGTAGTTGCTTGGGACGTTGACGTACACAACTGGCTTTTTCCAGTTGCCTTTGGTGCGTTGGAGATAGAGTCGGAAGATAGCTGGATCTGATTTTTACAGAATGTGCGCAACATTATAAACCATCCACTAGGATTGGTTATGCACACAGATGCCTGCAAGAGTTTAGAGAATCAAGTTGATGTGGTGTTCCCTGGAGTGGAGCATAGAGAATGTATGTGACACCTTGTAGCTAATTTTAACAAGAAATTTAGGGGGAGTTTATTATGTGGTGTTTCAACATCAAAGTTGTGCGTTTCATCTCTAATTTTTGCATATGAACTCGGATTGGGACAATTTTTATATCAAAATCAGCCGTTTTGACGAGACGCACAACTTTGATGTTGATACTTTTTCCATTTGAGGCCATCTTAATTGTGTTTCAAGCCATTCTTTAATCTGGTGTCAACATGAGCATCTCCGAATTTGTCATAATTTTTGCATCCGAGCTCCGTTTTAGACCACCTTCATATCAATCTTGATCTTCTCGAAGAAAGACATCCCATGGTGACTTCCAATCATAAGTTTGAATTAATCTTGACATAGCTTAAAGCAACTTTTACGATTGTGCCACTTTTGAGCGTCAACAACCGCAGAGACAATCATGGAGAGGTAGATCCATCCCTCGTAGGAAGAATGATGTCAGCAACACCCGCTTGTAGGGTTGGGTTTCGGAGCTGCATTCGATGGTGCTCCATCATGGCATGAGCTCCATGTCGACGAGATTTTCCAGTGCATGCTCCATTATAACGGAAGCCATCCAACGCGTCTTGATGGCGTTCGCCCGTGCCTCCGCTAGATTGGACAGTCCCCTTTGAACAGACGTCTCGCCTAGCCCATCGATGTTGTCACAGACATGTGACATTGGCTTTCAATTTGAATTGATGCGTGCCATTGCTGGACGACATTGGCGAGTGGTTTTGAGAGGGAGCGAAGGGTAGGTAGTGCAGTATGACTTCATTTACTAGCAGTGGCGAAGGGAGTGGAAGGAGGAAGATGACGAAACATGAAACAATATGTCTGCCACGTACTCGCCCCTCCTCTCGGTCGATCCAAGAGACGGTCGTTGAGGGAGTCCTGGATCAGGGGGTGTCCGGATGGCCGGACTATAACCTTTGACCGGACTCCTGGACTATGAAGATACAAGATTGAAGACTTCGTCCCGTGTCCGGATGGGACTTTTCTTGGCGTGGAAGGAAAGTTTGGCGATACGGATATGTAGATCTCCTCCATTTGTAATCGACTCTATGTAACCCTAACCCTCTCCGGTGTCTATATAAACCGGAGGGTTTTAGTCCGTAGGACGAAGAACAATCATACCATAGGCTAGCTTCTAGGGTTTAGCCTCTCTGATCTCGTGGTAGATCTACTCTTGTACTACCCATATCATCAATATTAATCAAGCAGGAGTAGGGTTTTACCTCCATCGAGAGGGCCTGAACCTGGGTAAAAACATCGTCCCTTGTCTCCTGTTACCATCCGCCTAGACGCACAGTTCGGGACCCCCTACCCGAGATCCGCCGGTTTTGACACCGACATTGGTGCTTTCATTGAGAGTTCCTCTGTGTCGTCATCTTTAGGCCCGGTGGCTCCTACGATCAACAACGATGCGGTCCAGGGTGAGACTTTTCTCCCTGGACAGATCTTCGTATTTGGCGGCTTTGCACTGCGGGCCAATTCGCTTGGCCATCTGGAGCAGATCGAAACCTACGCCCCTGGCCATCAGGTCAGATTTGGAAGTTTGAACTACACGGCTGACGTCCGCGGAGACTTGATCTTCGACGGATTCGAGCCACAGCCAAGCGCGCCGCACTGTCACGATGGGCATGATCTAGCTCTGCCGCCGAACAGTGCCCTGGAGGCCGTACCAGTGTCCGCTCCGACCCTCAGCTCGGAGCCGACCGCGCCAATCGAGGACGAGTGGCTGAACACCGCCTCGGGGGCTACAATCTCTACGGCGATCGAGCCGAACACTAGCCTTGTCCTTTGCGAAGCTTGAGACTCCACGGTGCCGGACTCCCCTTCGGACTCCGAACCTTCCGCGCCCCTGCCAATCGAATCTGATTAGGCGCCGATCATGGAGTTCACCGCCGCGGACATCTTTCAAGACTCGCCTTCGCGACATTCTGAATTCACTAAAGTCTCTCTCTTTATCGGAGAGCCTGGCGGACTATGGTCAGCAAGGTTGGGATGCAGACGACGAAGAAATTCAAAGCCCACCCACCACCCACTTCGTAGCCACTGTCGATGATTTAACCGACATGCTCGACTTCGACTCCGATGACATCGACGGTATGGACCCTGATGCAGGAGACGACCAAGAACAAGCGCCTACAGGGCACTGGAAGGCCACCTTGTCGTATGACATATACATGGTGAACACCCCAAAAGAAGGGAACGTCGATGGAACAACGGAGGATGACCCCTCCAAGAAGCAGCCTAAGCGCCGGCGTCAACGGCGCCGCTCTAAATCCCGCCAAAGCAAAAATGGTGATTACGGCACGGGAGACAATAACACCCCGGACAGTGCCGAAGACAACCCCCTCCAGCAGGATTCAGCGCAGGAGGATAGAGAAACCAGCCCTCATGAGAGAGCGGCAGATAGAGAGGTAGAGGACGATAATTACATGCCTCCCTCCGAAGACGAGGCAAGCCTCGATGACCACGAATTTGTCGTGCCTGAGGATCCCGCCGAACAAGAGCGTTTCAAACGCAGGCTTATGGCCACGGCGAGCAGCCTCAAGAAAAAACAGCAACAACTTAGAGCTGACCAAGACTTGCTAGCCGACAGATGGACTGAAGTCCTTGCGTCAAGAGTCTGAACTCGAACGCCTCCAAGAGCTACCTAAAACGCAGGCTGCTACCCGATTAGAGGAGGAAGCACCTAGACCTACATCACCAGCGCATGATGCGGCCGACCGGCCACCTCGTGGCCGCGACAGAGAGGCCTCTCGGCCCTCCACTCAAGCCGCACCCCGGCGTCGCTCAAAGAATACCAAGGCACAGGGAAATGCGCCAGACATACGAGATATATTGGAGGACAAGGCAAGGCAAACAAGATCGATCTATGGAACGCGTGGGCGCCCCACGACACCTGACGATAACTGTCATGCCTCGTTTGAGCTACATCGTGATATAGCCCAGTAGAGAGGCGCCGCACACCCACTATGCTTCATAGATGAAGTAATGGGTCATCAAATCCCCGAGGGTTTCAAACCCGTAAACATTGAATCATACGATGGCACAACAGATCCTGCGGTATGGATCGAGGATTATCTCCTTCATATCCACATGGCCCGCGGTGATGATCTACACGCCATCAAATACCTCTCACTCAAGCTTAAAGGACCAGCTCGGCATTGGCTTAACAGCTTGCCGCAGAATCAATTGGTTGTTGGGAGGACCGGAAGCCGCATTCCTCGACAATTTCAGTGGCACCTATGTGCGACCACCGACGCCGATGACCTAAGCCACATAATTCAGCAGCCGAGGAATCGGCCGCATAATTTTGGACACGGTTCCTAACCAAGAAAAATCAAATAGTCGATTGTCCGGACGCAGAGGCCCTTGCAGCCTTCAAACATAACATCCGTGATGAGTGGCTTGCCCGGCACCTAGGACAGGAAAAGCCGAAATCCATGGCAGCCCTCACAACACTCATGACCCGCTTTTGCGCGGGAGAATACAGCTGGCTAGCTCGTAGTAATAACATGACCAAGAGCCCTGGTAATTCAGATACCAAGGACAGCAATGGAAGGTCGCGTCGCAACAAGCACAAGCGCCGCATTAACGGGCGATAATCTTTGAGGATCTGGCAGTTAATGCCGGATTCAGAGGCTCTACACCCGGTCAGTGGAAAAAGCCATTTAAAAGAAATATTCCGGGCCCGTCCAGTTTGGACCGAATACTCGATTGCTCGTGGCAGATACACGGCACCCCCGAAAATCCAGCCAATCACACCAACAGGGATTGTTGGGTGTTCAAGCAGGCAGGCAAGTTAAGTGCCGAAAACAGAGACAAGGGGCTGCATAGAGATGACGAGGAGGATCCCCGGCCGCCGAACAATAAGGGACAGAAGGGCTTCCCCCCACAAGTGCGGACGGTGAACATGATATACGCAACCCACATCCCCAAAAGGGAGTGGAAGCGTGCACTCAGGGACGTATATGCGTTGGAGCCAGTCGCCCCAAAGTTCAACCCATGGTCCTCCAACCCGATCACTTTTGATCGAAGGGACCACCCCACTAGCATCCGCCATGGTGGATTTGCCGCATTGGTTCTAGACCCAATCATTGACGAATTTCACCTCAATAGAGTCCTTATGGACGGCGGCAGTAGCCTGAACCTGCTTTATCAGGATACAGTGCGAAAAATGGGCATAGATCCCTCAAGGATTAAACCCACAAAGACGACCTTTAAAGGCGTCATACCAGGTGTAGAGGCCAACTGTACAGGCTCGGTTACACTTGAGGTGGTCTTCGGATCCCCGGATAATTTTCGAAGCGAGGAGTTAATCTTCGACATAGTCCCGTTCCGCAGTGGCTATCACGCACTGCTCGGACGAACCGCATTTGCAAAGTTCAATGCGGTGACGCACTACGCATACCTCAAGCTCAAGATGACAGGCCCTCGAGGAGTCATTACGGTCAATGGAAACACTGAACGCTCTCTCCGAACGGAGGAGCATACGGCGGCCCTCGCGGCGGAAGTACAAAGTAGCCTCTCAAGGCAATTCTCCATTCCGGCTATTAAACGCCCGGACACCGTCAAGCGCGCCCGGAGTAACCTACAACAAGACCGCCTGGCACGTTCCGAGCAAGCATAGCAATGCGGCCCCAACCCCAGCCCTCGCGAAATTGCGAAACCAGTACTACGCGTACATAACTACGCTCTAGAAATACCATGGGCATAGGGGGAGGGGCACGACCACGGCATGCCCAAAATGCGGCTCAACCGCACTAGGGGCTCCCGATTTTGTCATTCTTTTTTTTCTTACTTTCAGGACTCCACTTTCCAGAAGGCATGTTCGGCAGTACAATCACCGAACACACGATGCAACAGCCAGGGAGGCAGAAAGCTACGTCGAGTGTCCAGGTGGTCTCTATAACGAGCAGTATACTTGGTTCACATATCATCCCGCAGCTCGCCCCTGGAGGGGGACATGTCAAATAGTCCCATCTCTTGCTTACCGCACCATTTGTATCATTCTGCTTTTACCGCAAACTTTTTGAATAAACAATACATAGCTTTTGTCTATTATTGCATTCCTTTTTATAAAAATATGTTCAGTTATGACATTATGCAACCGTACACTTTGGTACGGCCAATACACCAGGGGCTTACGTACCCCAGAATATGGTGTGAGAAGTCCGAACACTCTCATGAGTGCGGCACCCCGAACTTATAGCATTATATGCATCGGCTCCGAATCATGTCTTGGGTCAATAGTTGGGTTTGCCCGGCTCCCATGTTTTGGTACCTTACGTTCCGTTATATCGGCTAAGGTAGCGCTGGGAGAACCACTGCGATCGTGCCCCGGTTGAGCTGGGTTGAGCACCTCAGTCGAGAAAGCTAAAACTGACCGTCATGATAGGGCGAGAGCCGGTCGCTGTTCGAGAGGTTTTCGAGTCCCTAAAGACTTATGCCGCTTAGAGCGAGGAGTCGGCTTTGTCCGGCCTAGGCGCGGATAGCGCCCCGAACTCGGTCTTCCGAATACTAGGGGCTTCGCCGAAATTTAAAATTATAGAATTCTATGGCTAAGTGAGAGTGTTCAAGCATTATAGTCGGATTGCCTTGTTCGTTGTGTTGAGCGCCTCCCTCGAAG
The DNA here is from genome assembly GCA_021605205.1 of Aegilops longissima. Lineage (NCBI taxonomy): Eukaryota > Viridiplantae > Streptophyta > Magnoliopsida > Poales > Poaceae > Aegilops > Aegilops longissima. The sequence continues at coordinate 454,093,119 of CM038679.1, read as the reverse complement.
GACCCAAGAATGGGCAAAAGAGCGCTCAAGTTTATCCCGAACACCCCAGCACTCGCGGCATGGGGGCAGAAGCCGACGACTCGCCATCTCTCAATTTTAATAAACGGCCGCACAGAAGGTAATATTTTAAATTCAAAAGCGTTGCTTAGCGCATATGAACAAGTTTTCAGCGTATATGATCAAAAATGTGAGTTTACTCAAAAATTACATCTTTGGAGCACTCATCCGCTATAAGGCGGGCACCCTTCAGGACGCCTTCATAATACATCTCGGGCTTGCCATGCTCCTTGCTCGGCGGTGGTCCGTCCGTCACAAGCTTCTCAGCGTCCATCTTGCCCCAGTGCACTTTAGCATGGGCAAGGGCCCTATGGGCACCTTCGATGCATACGGAACGCTTGATGACTTCAAGCCATGGACAGGCATCCACTAGCCGCCTCACCAGCCCGAAGTAGCTCCCAGGCCACAGACGGACTATAAGACCCTTCATGGCCTGTTCGGCCACCTTATGGAGCTCGACCAGCTGCTTCAACTGGTCGCTCAAGGGCACCGGGTGTCCGGACTCAGCATACTGAGACCAGAACACCTTCTTCGTCGAGCTCCCCTCTTCGGCTTGGTAGAATGCGGCAGCGTCGAACACACTCCGGGGAAGATCTGCGAATGCTCCTGGAGAGCTCCGGACTCGGGTAAGTAACAAGTAATTTACTTTCACGTGCTTGCTTTGCATAAAGAATGCCTTACCCGCCGCTATCTTCTTCATCGCCTCAATTTCCTGGAGGGCTTTTTGGGCTTCGGCCTTGGCAGAATTGGCACTTGTCGGTGTCAAAACCGGCGGATCTCGGGTAGGGGGTCCCGAACTGTGCGTCTAGGCGGATGGTAATAGGAGACAAGGGACACGATGTTTTCACCCAGGTTCGGGCCCTCTCGATGGAGGTAAAACCCTACTCCTGCTTGATTAATATTGATGATATGGGTAGTACAAGAGTAGATCTACCACGAGATCAGAGAGGTTGAACCCTAGAAGGTAGCCTATGGTATGATTGTTCTTCGTCCTACGGACTAAAAACCTCCGGTTTATATAGGCACCGAAGAGGGTTAGGGTTACACAGAGTCGGTTACAATGGTAGGAGATCTACATATCCGTATCGCCAAGCTTGCCTTCCACGCCAAGGAAAGTCCCATCCGGACACGGGACGAAGTCTTCAATCTTGTATCTTCATAGTCCAGGAGTCCGACCAAAGGTCATAGTCCGCTATCGGACACCCCTAATCCAGACTCCTCAAGAACCCCTGAACCAGGCTTCAATGACGACGAGTCCGGCGTGCATATTGTCTTCGCATTGCAAGGCGGGTTCCTCCTCCGAATTCTTCATAGAAGATTTTGAACACAAGGATAGTGTCCGGCTCTGCAAAATAAGTTCCACATACCACCGTAGAGAGAATACTATTTACACAAACTCAATCTGCTGACGTATTCCGCAGCGTGACATCACACCACGGCCAAGCCTTTATTCGAATCATTTTCACTGTCCCACCTCAGCGCGTTTAGCGAGGCGGTTTCCTTGGCACGTCTTGTCAAAGCAGAGATCGTGTCCCCTTGTTCCGGGATTCTCATCAATACGGGCGTGGGTAACCCAACCGCGCCATTGATTACGGCGCTTGGGAGATAAGCGAGTTTTATTAGGCCAGTGGGGACGCATAGCTTTGTCCGTCCATATAAGGGGATAAGGATCCACTTTTTCACACACGCCTTCTTCCTCCTTTGCTCATCCATTTCCGCGCACTTGAGCTCTAGCTCCCAAGTCCGCACATCCCACCTCAACCTTCTCCAACTATGTCCGGAGCAGGAGGCAAGTGGATGGTCTCCTCCGTCACGGAGGGACAAGTCAAAAAGCTGCGGAAGGCCGGATACTTGTCCAGCGACATCGCGCACCGGCTCCCCGACGAGGGGCAGCTCATTCCCACCCCCAGGCCCCATGAGAGCGTGGTGTTCCTCACCCACTTCCTCCGCGGACTAGGTTTTCCACTTCACCCATTTGTCCAGGGGCTCATGTTCTACTACGGCTTGGACTTCCACGATCTGGCCCCGAATTTCATCCTCAACATCTCGGCGTTCATCGTCGTGTGCGAGGCCTTCCTCTGCATCCAGCCCCACTTCGCTTATGGTGAAGACCTTCAATGTCAAGTCAAGGTAGTGGGCGGCCGCCAAGCAGTCTTGGAGGTGCCATGGTTGGCAAGATGGCCAAAGTCCTATGGCTCGAGGGCTCCTTCGTGGAGACCATAAAGGGGTGGCAATCGGGTGGTTCTACATCACCGAGCCGTGCGACTCTAATTGGGCAGCGGCCCCCGAATTCCGATCTGGCTTCCCTACACGGCTCACCTCATGGAAAGAGACGGCCTGACGTGGGGTAATTCGGAAGAGCCGACCGACTCCAAACCTGCGTCCAAACCTGGTGGACAAGAAACTCAAGCTTGTAAACGTAGTCCGTGTTATGCTCATCCACCGGATCCTCCCATGCCCGAGAACGGGCCTTCAACTTGTGGGAGTTTGATCCGCACAGCACCGAACCTTGAGCCGGCTCTTTGACACTACGTACGAAGATGCCGGAAGGTGTTGTTCAAAGGCGCCGAGGCTCCGCATCCGCCATCAAGATCGCGGATTCAGATCGCAACATCAAGCCAGCGAGGTAAGCTATTTTACCCTTTACGGGACTCTTTTTCATAGTTTGACTCTATGCGGGATCTAAAACTCCTCACCTTTGACAGACTAGCAGAAGACGCCGGACAGGTTGACTGTCCGGCTCCCTTGCTAGAAGACTCCAGCGGACGCCCGATTGACGGGCGGTTGGTTCGAGCACCTTACGTGGTGCCGAGAAGAAGGCCAAGAAGAAGGCCACGGAACTCAAGGAGTTCCCGCGCCAGTGTTGTCGGATTCATCGCCCGATGACTCGAGGCGGACTCCTCCCGCCAAGACGCAGGAGGAGGAAGAGGCCTCTCCCCAACGGGGAGAGAAGAAAAGGAAGGCCGCCTAACCGGGAGGCCGGAGGGTCCAAGAAGGGAAGGACCCTTCCTCCGGACTACACCACCAATGCCGACGACGGCGAAGAGGAGTGGCCACCGAGGACCAAGCCCCTGGCGAAATCGTAAGTGTCCGGACACCAGAATAACTCATGGTGTTCCATTTGTCGCACAACATCTTCTAACGCCGTATATAACCATGCAGCCCGCCCAAGGGCGGGCTCGACGCTCCGACGAGCGGATCCCTGGATTCGTCGGATGTGAATAGCACCTCACTTCCGACCGCCTCGTCTCCTCCCGCCGCGGATGACGCCGAGGTGGAGTCCCAAAAGGGGCCCAGCCAGGAGGAGGTGGCCCTGGAGGTGCCGCAAGGTGACCTCCCGAACTCCCGGCGCAAAAGGGATAAAACCCCAAAGGGCTTTAAGTCCGACCCTGTGCCGGACTCGCATCGAACCTCAGTGGTTCCGAGACCGGTGGCGACCCTTCGTAAGAAGGGCAAGATTGCGACGCCGGTGACCTCCGCCCAACCGAGGCACGGATAATTTGATGGAGGCGCTTAACGGCGCTTCCATCGACGAGGAGCACCACCTTGTTATGAGTGTGGTGATCCGAAAAGTTCATCTGCCAAGAGCGGGTTGATGAAGCTCGTGCCAGCCTTCTAACAGGCTTTGAGGTATGTATTTAAGATATGTAAAAATATTACCGATAGACAAGAGCCCTCGATGCTCAGTTTGGTGTTCGGAAAGAAAAAGCCGAACTGAGGATCTAAAAGATATACGCAGGAGTCTAACATAAGTATGTCAATATGGGAATGCAGGCTGCGCCGCTAACTCTCTGCCAGACTTGTTGTGGAGGTTGATGCATTGAAGCAGAGCCTCGAGCGGTCCGAGAACGAGCTCGGCCTTGCCAAAAAGCAGCTCGAGGACAAGGAAGGTAAGTAATACCTTATGGGAGTATTTAAAAGATGTGGTTGCAAAAAATGACAGGAATAACGTGAATACTGCAGGGGCCATGAACGAGGTGGCGACCCTGAAGGAAGCGGTGTCCAAGGCCGAAAGCAATGCGGCCGCGGAGCGCACCGAGCGAGAGAAGCAGGGGGCGCGGGTGGCGGAGGTGCGGCAAGAGCTCCAGGCTCTCGTGGAAAAACATGAGAGTTTGGAGCGTGACTCAAAGACTCGAGAGTCCGAGCTCGCCTCGGCCCTTGAGAGTGCCAAAGCCGCTAAGGCCGAAACCCAAAAAGCCCTCCAGGAAATTGAGGCGATGAAGAAGATAGCGGCGGGTAAGGCATTCTTTATGCAAAGCAAGCATGTGAAAGTGAATTATCTGTTGCTTACCCGAATCCGGAGCTCTCCAGGAGCATTCGCAGATCTGCCCCGCAGTGTGTCCGATGCTGCCGCATTCTACCGAGCCGAGGAGGGTAGCTCGACGGAGAAGGTGTTACGGTCTCGAGATGTCGAGGCGGACACCAGTGCCCTTAAGCGACCAGTTGAAGAAGCTGGTCGAGCTCCATAAGGTGGCCGAACAGGCCATGAAGGGCCTCATAGTTCGGCTGTGGCCTAAGGAAGCCATGCCTGGGAGCTACTTCGGGCTGGTAAGGCGGCTGGTGGACGCCTGTCCATGGGTTGAAGTCGTCAAGCGCTCCGTCTGCATCGAAGGTGCCCGTAGGGCCCTTACCCGTGCTAAGGTGCACTGGGGCAAGATGGACGCTGAGAAGCTTGTGAAGGACGGACCACCAACGGGCAAGGAGCATCGCAAGCCTGAAATGTATTATGAGGGTGTCCTGAAGGGTGCCCGCCTTATAGCGGGTGAATGCTTGCTACGTCTCGAGCTTGCGTTGGATTTCCCCGAAGAGGAGAGGATGATGCAGCACAGTAGCGTAAGTATTTCCCTCAGTTTTTGAGAACGAAGGTATCAATCCAGTAGGAGACCACACGCAAGTCCCTCGTACCTGCACAAAACGATAGCTACGCGCAACCAACGCTTAGGGGTTGTCAATCCCTTCACGGTCACTTACAAGAGTGAGATCTGATAGAGATAATATTTTTGGTATTTTTGTTATAAAGATGCAAAGTAAAAGTAAAAGCAAAGCAAGTAAATAAAGTGATGGAGATTGATATGATGAGAATAGACCCGGGGGCCATAGGTTTCACTTGTGGCTTCTCTCAAGAGCATAAGTATTCTACGGTGGGTGAAAAAATTACTGTTGAGCAATTGACAGAATTGAGCATAGTTATGAGATTATCCAGGCAATGATCATGTATATAGGCATCACGTCCGAGACAAGTAGATCGAAACGATTCTGCATCTACTACTATTACTCAACTCATCGACCGCTATCTAGCATGCATCTAGAGTATTAAGTTTAAAAACAGAGTAATGCCTTAAGCAAGATGACATGATGTAGAGGAATAAATTCATGCAATATGATAAATACCCCATCTTGTTATCCTCGATGGCAACAATACAATGCGTGCCTTGCAACCCTTTCTGTCACTGGGTAAGGTCACCGCAAGATTAAACCCAAAGCTAAGCACTTCTCCCATTGCAAGAACTACCAATCTACTTGGCCAAACCAAACGGATAATTCGAAGAGACTTGCAAATATAACTTAATCATACATAAAAGAATTCAGAGAAGAATCAAATATTTTCCATAGATAAGCTGGATCATAAACCCACAATTCATCGGTCTCAACAAACATACCGCAAAAAGAATATTACATCGAATAGATCTCCACGAGAGAGGGGGAGAACATTGTATTGAGATCCAAAAAGAGAGAAGAAGCCATCTAGCTACTAACTATGGACCCGAAGGTCTGAAGTAAACTACTTACACTTCATCGGAGGGGCTATGGTGTTGATGTAGAAGCCCTATGTGGTGGATGCCCCCTCCGGCGGAGCTCCGAAACAGGCCCCAAGATGGGATCTCATGGATACAGGAAGTTACGGCGGTGGAATTAGGTTTTTGGCTCCGTCCCCGTTCTGTTGGGGGTACATAGGTATATATAGGAGGAAGGAGTACGTCGGTGGAGCGTCAGGGGGCCCACGAGGTAGGGGCGCGCCAGGAGGAGGGGCGCGCCCCACCTCGTGACCGCCTGCACTCCTTGGAGTAGGGTGCAAGTCTCTTGGATCACGCTCGTGAGAAAATCACGTTCGAAGGTTTCATTCCGTTTGGACTCCGTTTGATATTCCGTTTCTTCAAACATGAAATAGGCAAAAACAGCAATTCGGGCTGGGCTCCGGTTAATAGGTTAGTCCCAAAATAATATAAAAGTGGAAAATAAAGCCCATTATAGTCCAAAACAATAGATAAAGTAGCATGGAGCAATCAAAATTATAGATACGTTGGAGACGATCGAGGCATTCCTAAGCTTAATTCCTGCTCGTCCTCGAGTAGGTAAATGATAAAAAGAGAATTTTTGATGCGGAGTGATACTTTGGCATAATTTCAATGTAAATCTTCTTAATTGTGATATGAATATTCAGATCTGAAAGATTCAAGACAAAAGTTCATATTGACATAAAAATAATAATACTTCAAGCATACTAATCAAAATAATTATGTCATCTCAAAATAACATGGCCAAAGAAAGTTCATCCCTACAAAATCATATAGTTAGGCTATGCTTCATTTTCGTTACACAAAGATGTTCCCAACTTCTATACCCCCGATGACAAGCCAAGCAATTGTTTCATACTTAAATAATCTCAAACCTTTTCAACCTTCACGCAATACATGAGCGTGAGCCATGGATATAGCACTATGGGTGGAATAGAATATGATGATGGGGATTGTGTGGAGAAGACAAAAAAGGAGAAAGTCTCACGTTGACGAGGATAATCAACGGGCTATGGAGATGCACATCAATTGATGTCAACATGAGGAGTAGGGATTGCCATGCAAGGGATGCACTAGAGCTATGAATGCTCAACAAAAGAAAACTAGTGGGTGTGCATCCAACTTGCTTGCTCATGAAGACCTAGGGCATTTGAGGAAGCCCATCGTAGGAATATACAAGCCAAGTTCTATAATGAAAAATTCCCACTAGTATATGAAAGTGATAACATATGAGACTCACTACATGAAGAACGAGGTGCTACTTTGAAGCACAAAATATGAGACTCATTACATGAAGAACATGGTGCTACTTTGAAGCACAAGTGTGGAAAAAGAGATAGTAGCATTGCCCTTTTCTTTTTTTTGGGCCTTTTTTTTGGCCTTTCTCTTTTTTTATTTGGGAAATGCTCTAACAATGATGATCATCACACTTCTATTGATTACAACATGAGGATTACAACTCGAAACTAGAACAAGGTATGACTCTATATGAATGCCTCCGGCGGTGTACCGGGATGGTGCAATGAATCAAGAGTGACATGTATGAAAATAATGCATGGTGGCTTTGCCACAAATACAATGTCAACTACATGATCATGCAATGGAAATATGACAAAAGTAATGTTTGTCATGATGATGATGGTGGAAGTTGCATGGCAATATATCTCGGAATGGCTATGGAAATGCCATAATAGGTATGTATGGTGGCTGTTTTGAGGAAGATATAAGGAGGTTTATGTGTGATAGAGTGTATCGTATCACGGGGTTTGGATGCACCGGTGAAGTTTGCGCCAACTCTCAATGTGAGAAAGGGCAATGCAGTGCATCAAGAGGCTAGCAATGGCGGAAAGGTAAGAGTGCGTATAATCCATGGACTCAACATTAGTCAAAAGAACTCATATACTTATTGCAAAAATTTAGAAGTCATCAAAAATTCAAGTACTACACGCATGCTCCTAGGGTGATAGATTGGTAGGAAAAGACCATCGCTCGTCCCCGACCGCCACTCATAAGGATGCACAAGCCAGGTACACTTCATGCTTCAAATTTGTTACACAACTTTAACCATATGTGCATGCTACGGGACTTACAAACTTCAACACAAGCATTTCTCAAATTCACAACTACTCAACCAGCATGACTTTGATATTATTACCTCCATATCTCAAAACAATTATCAAGCATCAAACTTATCTTAGTATTCAACGCACTCAAAAGAAAGTTTCACATATCTTGAACACCAAGTATATTAACATTAAGAAAATTACCATGCTATTAACGACTCTCAAAATAATCTAAGTGAAGCATGAGAGATCAAGTTTCTTTAAAACAAATCCACCACCGTGCTCTAAAAGATCTAAGTGAAGCACTAGAGCAAAAATTATCACGCTCAAAAAGATATAAGTGAAGCAGTATGAGCAAATTATCAAGCTCAAAAGATATAAGTGAAGCACATAGAGTATTATATAAAATTATAATTCATATATGGCTCTCTCAAAAGGTGTGTACAGCAAGGATGATTGTGGTAAACTAGCAAGCAAAGACTCAAATAATACAAGACGCTCCAAGCAAAACACATATCATGTTGGTGAATAAAAATATAGCTCCAAGTAAATTACCGATGGAAGTGGACGAAAGAGGGGATGCCTTCCGGGGCATCCCCAAGCTTTGACTTTTTGGTGTCCTTGGATTATCTTGGGGTGCCATGGGCATCCCTAAGCTTAGGCTCTTGCCACTCCTTGTTCCATAATCCATCAAAAGAATTCACCCAAAACTTGAAAACTTCACAACACAAAACTCAATAGAAATCTCGTGAGTCTGCTAGAGAAAGAAAACAAAAGACTACTTTAAGGTACTGTAATGAACTCATTCTTTATTTATATTGGTGTTAAACCTACTGTATTCCAACTTCTCTATGGATCATAAATTATTTTACTAGCCATAGATTCATCAACATAAGCAAACAACACACGCAAAACAGAATCTGTCAAAAACAGAACAGTCTGTAGTAATCTGTAACTAACGCAAACTTCTGGAACCCAAAAAGTTCTACCAAAATTAGAAGACCTGGAAAATTTGTTTATTGATCAGCAGCAATTGGAATAAGTATTTTATCACGTTCTGGTGATTTTTAACAATTCGGGCACTGAGCACAAAGATTCTGGAAATTACAGCAAGATCAAATAACTATCATCTAAGAAGATCCAATAGGTCCAACTTGGCACAAACACTAATTAAAAGATAAAATCACATCTAAACAGAGTCTAGATGGATTATTTTATTCCTAAACAGAACCAAAAACAAAAAACACAAAATAAAATTGGGTTGCCTCCCAACAAGCGCTATCGTTTATGACCCCTAGCTAGGCATAAAAACAAGGATAGATCTAGGTATTGCCATCTTTGGTAGGCAATTCTTTAATGAGGCACCTTCCTCCTTTAGAATTTTCTTTCTTTCTAGTAATTATCAAACTTTTAGGCACAAGATCAAAAATTCATTCGTAGCAAATGGTTCCTTAATGATAGTAAAAAGATCGGGATGCATACTTATAGATTTAAGATCCGCATTTTCCTTACTAGATGGTTCACCCTTATTTTTAGGAACATACATAAGCTTGGAAATTTTAGTGGGAGGACTAGGAGTATTCTTTACGGAAGAAAAAGCGGTTCCCAAGTTGGTGATGATACCCTCAAGTTTATCGATTCGAGTAGAGTCTAGATTTATTTTCTCATTAACCATGGGTTCCTTCTCCTTAATATTTTTCAAAGTCATTCCTACCTTAGATCCATATTGAGTAATTTGATTATGGATCTTTTTATCTAGATTTTCAATGGATTCAATGGTAGCAACTTTGTTTTCAATAATTTCAAGCCTTTGCATAACATGCTCCAAAGTTAACATAGTTCCATTAACCAAAAGAGGAGGTGAGCCAAATAAATCTATTAAAGCATTATAAGAATCAAAAGTATGGCTACCCAAGAAATTCCTCCGTAATGGTATCAAGGATATATCTATACCAAGGATTAGCACCTACGTAAAAATTACGAAGAAGAACTGAAGTAGATTGCTTCCTGGTAGATCTATTTTGAGCATTGCAAATTCTATACCAAGCATCTTTTAGTTTTTCTCCCTCCCTTTGCTTAAAATTTAGAACTTCATTCTCGGGAGATAGCGGAGAAGATATAAGACTAGTCATGACAACAAGCAAGCGAACTAACACACGAGCAAACAAAAGGCAAAGGAAAAAGGCAAAGGAGATTGGGAAAGACAGGGCGAATAAAACGGCAAGGGTGAAGTGGGAGAGAGGAAAACGAGAGGCAAATGGCAAATAATGTAATGCGAGAGATAGGGATTGTGATGGGTACTTGGTATGTTGACTTTTGCATAAGCCTCCCCGGCAACGGCGCACGAAATTCTTCTTGCTACGTCTCGAGCTTGCGTTGGATTTCCCCGAAGAGGAGAGGATGATGCAGCACAGTAGCATAAGTATTTCCCTCAGTTTTTGAGAACCAAGGTATCAATCCAGTAGGAGACCACGCGCAAGTCCCTCGTACCTGCACAAAACGATAGCTACTCGCAACCAACGCTTAGGGGTTGTCAATCCCTTCACGATCACTTACGAGAGTGAGATCTGATAGAGATAATATTTTTGGTATTTTTGGTATAAAGATGCAAAATAAAAGTAAAAGCCAAGAAAGTAAATAAAGTGATGGAGATTGATATGATGAGAATAGACCCGGGGGCCATAGGTTTCACTAGTGGCTTCTCTCAAGAGCATAAGTATTCTACGGTGGGTGAAAAAATTACTGTTGAGCAATTGACAGAATTGAGCATAGTTATGAGGTTATCCAGGCAATGATCATGTATATAGGCATCACGTCCGAGACAAAGTAGACCGAAACGATTCTGCATCTACTACTATTACTCCACTCATCGACCGCTATCCAGCATGCATCTAGAGTATTAAGTTTAAAAACAGAGTAACGCCTTAAGCAAGATGACATGATGTAGAGGAATAAATTCATGCAATATGATAAATACCCCATCTTGTTATCCTCGATGGCAACAATACAATACATGCCTGCAACCCTTTCTATCACTGGGTAAGGTCACCGCAAGATTGAACCCAAAGCTAAGCACTTCTCCCATTGCAAGAACTACCAATCTAGTTGGCCAAACCAAACGGATAATTCGAAGAGACTTGCAAAGATAACTTAATCATACATAAAAGAATTCAGAGAAGAATCAAATATTTTCCATAGATAAGCTGGATCATAAACCCACAATTCATCGGTAACACACCGCAAAAAGAAGATTACATTGAATAGATCTCCACGAAAGAGGGGGAGAACATTGTATTGATATCCAAAAAGAGAGAAGAAGCCATCTAGCTACTAACTATGGACCCGAAGGTCTGAAGTAAACTACTCACACTTCATCGGAGGGGCTATGGTGTTGATGTAGAAGCCCTCCGTGGTGGATGCCCCCTCCGGCGGAGCTCCGGAACAGGCCCCAAGATGGGATCTCGTGGATACAGGAAGTTACGGCGGTGGAATTAGGTTTTTGGCTCCATCCCCGGTCTGTTGGGGGTACGTAGGTATATATAGGAGGAAGGAGTACGTCGGTGGAGCGTCAGGGGGCCCACGAGGCAGGGGGCGCGCCTGGGGGGGCGCGCCCCACCCTCGTGACCGCCTCTGGCACTCCTTGGAGTAGGGTCCAAGTCTCCTGGATCACGTTCGGTGAGAAAATCACGTTCCCGAAGGTTTCATTCCGTTTGGACTCCGTTTGATATTCCGTTTCTTCGAAACACTGAAATAGGCAAAAAACAGCAATTCTAGGTTGGGCCTCCGGTTAATAGGTTAGTCCCAAAATAATATAAAAGTGGAAAATAAAGCCCATTATAGTCCAAACCAATAGGTAAAGTAGCATGGAGCAATCAAAAATTATAGATACGTAGGAGACGTATCAATGCTCCAAAGATGTAATATTTTAGTAGACTCGCATTTGTTATCATGTACGCTGAAAACTTGTTCATATGCGCTAAGCAACACTTTTGAATTTAAAATATTACCTTCTGTGCGGCCGTGTATTAAATTTGAGATATGGCGAGTCGTCGGCTTCAGCCCCCATGCCACGAGTGCTGGGGTGATCGGGATAAACTTGAGCGCTCTTGTTCCCATTCTTGGGTCCTTTGAGGGAGGCGCACAACGCAACGAATAAGGCAACCAGACTATAATGCTTGAAAACTCTCACTTAGCCATAGAATTCTATAATTTTAAATTTCGGCGAAGCCCCTGGTATTCGGAAGACCGATTTCGGGGCGCTATCCACGCCTAGGCCGGACTATGTCGACTCCTCGCTCTAAGCGGCATAAGTCTTTAGGGACTCGAAAACCTCTCGAACAGCGACCGGCTCTCGCCCTATCATGACGGTCAGTTTTAGCTTTCTCCACTGAGGTGCTTAACCCAGCTCAACCGGGGCACAATCACAGTGGTTCTCCCAGCGCTACCTTAGCCAATATAACGGAACATAAGGTACCAAAACATGGGAGCCGGGCAAACCCAACTATTGACCCAAGACATGATTCGGAGCCGATGCATATAATGCTATAAGTTCGGGGTGCCGCACTTGTGAAAGTGTTCAGACTTATCACACCATATTGTGGTGTACTTAAGCCCCTAGTGTATTGCCCGTACCAAAGTGTACGGTTGCACAATGTCATAACTGAACATATATATAGAAAAAAGGAATTCAATAATAGGCAGAAGCTATGTATTGTTTATTCAAAAGGGCTGCAGTAAGAGCAGAATGATACAAATAGTGCGATAAGCAAGGGACGGGACTTTTTAACATGTCCCCCTCCAGGGGTAAGCTGCGGGATGGTATGTAAAACAGGTATACTACTCGTAATAGAGACCACATGGACACTCGACGTAGCTTTCTGCTTCCCTGGCTGTTGCATCCTGTGTTCGGCGATTCTACTGCCGGACAGGGCTTCGTGAGAACGGAGTCATGAAAGTAAAAAGGAAAGAAGAAAAGAAAAGAATGACACAATCGGGAGCCCCTGGTGCGGTTGATCTGCACTCTGGGCATGCCATGGTCGTGCCCCTCCCCCTATGCCCATGGTATTTCCAGAGCGTAATTATGTACGCGTAGTACTGGTTTCGCAATTTCGCGAGGGCTGGGGTTTGGGCCGCATTGCTATGCGTGCTTGGAACGTGCCAGGCGGTCTTGTTGTAGGTTACTCCGGGCGCGCTTGACGGTGTCCGGACGTTTAATAGCCGGACTCGAGAATTGCCTTAAGAGGCTGCCTTGTACTTCCGCCGCGAGGGCCGCCGTATGCTCCTCCGTCCGGAGAGAGCGTTCGGTGTTTCCATTGACCGTAATGACTCCTCAAGGACCTGGCATCTTGAGCTTGAGATATGCGTAGTGCGGCATCGCATTGAACTTTGCAAATGCGGTTCGTCCGAGCAGTGCGTGATAGCCGCTGCGGAACGAGACTATGTGGAAGATTAACTCCTCGCTTCGGAAGTTATCCGGGGATCTGAAGACCACTTCAAGTGTAACTAAGCTTGTACAGCTGGCCTCTACACCTGGTATGACGCCTTTAAAGGTCGTCTTCGTGGGTTTAATCCTTGATGGGTCTATGCCCATTTTGCGCACTGTATCATGATAAAGCAGGTTCAGGCTGCTGCCGCCGACCATTAGGACTCTAGTGAGGTGAAATCCGTCAATGATTGGGTCTAGAACCAATGCGGCGAATCCGCCATGGCGGATGCTAGTGGGGTGGTCCCTTCAATCAAAAGTGATCGGGCAGGAAGACCACGGGTTGAACTTTGGGGCGACTGGCTCCATCGCATATACGTCCCTTAGTGCACGCTTCCGCTCCCTTTTGGGTATGTGGGTTGCGTATATCATGTTCACCGTCCGCATTTGTGGGGGGAAGCCCTTCTGTCCACTATTGTTCGGCGGCCAGCTCCTCCTCGTCATCGCTATGCAGCCCCTTGTCATTGTTTTCGGCATTTAACTTACCTGCCTGCTTGAACACCCAACAATCCTTGTTGGTGTGGTTGGCTGGTTTTTGGGGGGTGCCGTGTATCTGGCACGAGCGATCGAGTATTCGGTCCAAATTGGACGGGCCCAGAGTATTTCTTTTAAATGGCTTTTTCCGCTGACCGGGTTTAGAGCCTCTGAATCCGCATTGATCGTCAGATCCTCGGCATTATCGCCGCACGCGGCGCTTGTGCTTGTTGCGACGCGACCTGCCATTGCTGTCCTTGGTATACGAATTACCAAGGCTCTTGGTCATGTTGTTACTACGAGCTAGCTAGCTGTCCTCTCCCGCGCAAAAGCGGGTCATGAGTGTTGTGAGGGCTGCCATGGATTTCGGCTTTTCCTGTCCTAGGTGCCGGGCAAGCCACTCGTCGCGGATGTTGTGTTTGAAGGCTGCAAGGGCCTCTGCATCCGGACAGTCGACGATTTGATTTTTCTTGGTTAGGAACCGTGTCCAGAATTGTCTGGCCGATTCTTCTGGCTGCTGAATTATGTGGCTTAGGTCATCGGCGTCTGGTGGTCGCACATATGTGCCCTGGAAATTGTCGAGGAATGCGGCTTCCAGGTCTTCCCAACAACCAATTGACTCTGCTGGCAAGCTGTTAAGCCAATGCTGGGCTGGTCCTTTAAGCTTGAGTGGGAGGTATTTGATGGCGTGTAGATCATCACCGCGGGCCATGTGGATGTGAAGGAGATAGTCCTCGATCCAAACCGCAGGATCTGTTGTGCCATCGTATGATTCAATGTTTACGGGTTTGAAACCCTCAGGTATTTGATGATCCATCACTTCATCTGTGAAGCATAGTGGGTGTGGCGCCGCGTATTGGGCTATATCATGACGCAGCTCAAATGAGCTTTGTCTCATCGTGTTCGCCCGGCGGAGTTGCCATATCGGCGTGACGGTAATAAATCACGTGTAGGGCGCCCACGCGATCCGTAGATATATCTCGCAGGTCCGGGCGATTTCCTGCACCTTGGTATTTTTGAGCGGCGCCGAGTGCGGCTTGAGTTGAGGGCCGAGAGGCCTCTTCGTCGCGCCACGAGGTGGCCGGTCAGCCGTATCATCGCGCTGGTGATGTAGGTTTGGGTGCTTCCTCCTCTAATCGAGGTAGCAGCCTGCGTTTTATGTAGCTCTTGGAGGGCGCCGAGTTCATACTCTTCGCCGCAAGGACTTGATCCATCTGTCGCCTAGCAAGTCTTGTCAGCTCTAAGTTGTTGCTGCTTTTTCTTGAGACTGCTTGCCATGGCCATAAGCCTGCATTTGAAACGCTCTTGTTCGACGGGATCCTCGGGCACGACGAATTCGTCGTCGTCGAGGCTTGCCTCATCTTCAGAGGGAGGCATGTAATTATCGACCTCTACCTCTCTTTCTGCCGCTCTCTCATGAGGGCTGGCTTCTCCATCCTCCTGCGCTGAATCCTGCTTGAGGGGGTTGTCTTTGGCACTATCCGGGGTGTTATTGTCTCCCGTGCCGAAATCACCATTTTTTTGTGGCGGGATTTAGAGCGGCGCCCGACGCCGGGCGCTTAGGCTGTTTTGGAGGGGTCATCCTCCGCTGTTCCATCGCCATTCCCATCTTTTGGGATGTCCACCATGTATATGTCGTATGACGAGGTGGCTTCCAGTGCCCTGTGGGCGCTGGTTCTTGGTCGTCTCCTGCATCGTCGTCCATACCGTCGATGTCTTCGGAGTCGAAGTCGAGCATGTCGGTTAAATCATCGACAGTGGCTACGAAGTGGATGGTGGGTGGGCTTTGAATTTCTTCATCGTCCGCATCCCAACCTTCTTGACCATAATCCGACCAGGACTCTCCTGATAAAGAGAGAGACTTTAGTGAATTCAGGATGTCGCCAAAGGGCGAGTGCTGAAAGATGTCTGCGGCAGTGAATTCCATGATCGGCACCCAATCGGATTCGATTGGCGGGGGCGCGGAAGGCTCGGAGTCCGGAGAGGAGTCCAGCACCTTGGAGTCACGAGCTTCGCAAAGGATGGGGTAGGTGTACGGCTCAATCGCCGTAGAGATCGCAGCACCCGAGGCGGTGTCCAGCCACTCGTCGTTGATCGACGCAGTCGGCTCCGAGCTAAAGGTCGGGGCGGACACTGGTGCGGCCTCCAGGACACTGTTCGGCGGCAGAGCTAGATCATGCCCCTCGTGACAGTGCGGCGCACTTGGCTGTGGCTCGAACCCGTCGAAGATCAAGTCTCCGCGGACGTCAGCCGTGTAGTTCAAACTTCAAATCTGACTGGTGGCGGGCGTAGCTTTAATCTGCTCCAGATGGCTGCTTAATTGGCTGTAGTGCAAAGCCGCCGAATACGAAGATCTGTCCGGGGAGAAAAGTCTCACCCTGGAGCGCATCGTTGTTGATTGTCAGAGGAGCCATCGGGCCTAAAGATGACGACACAGAGGAACTCTCAATGAAAGCACCAATGTCGGTGTCAAAACTGGCGGATCTCGGGTAGGGGGTCCCGAACTGTGCGTCTAGGCGGATGGTAACAGGAGACAAGGGACACGATGTTTTTACCCAGGTTTGGGCCCTCTCGATGGAGGTAAAACCCTACTCCTGATTGATTAATATTGATGATATGGGTAGTACAAGAGTAGATCTACCACGATATTAGAGAGGCTAAACCCTAGAAGCTAGCCTATGGTATGATTGTTCTTCGTCCTACGGACTAAAATCCTCCGGTTTATATAGGCACCGAAGAGGGTTAGGGTTACACAGAGTCGGTTACAATGGTAGGAGATCTACATATCCGTACCGCCAAGCTTGCCTTCCACGCCAAGGAAAGTCCCATCCGGACACGGGACGAAGTCTTCAATCTTGTATCTTCATAGTCCAGGAGTCCGGCCAAAGGTCATAGTCCGGCTATCCGGACACCCCCTAATCCAGGACTCCCTCAGCGCTCTCAAGGGCCGAGGCGAGCTCGGACTCTCGAGTCTTTGAGTCAAGCTCCAAACTTTTGTGTTTTTCCACGAGAGCCTGGAGCTCTTGCTGCACCTCCGCCACCCGCGCCTCCTGCTTCTCTCGCTCGGTGCGCTCCACGGCTGCCTTGTCTTCGGCCTTGGACAGCGCTTCCTTCAGGGTCGCCACCTCGGTTGTGGCCCCTGTAATACTCACATTGGTCCTGTCTTTTTTGCAACCACATCTTTTTATATACTTACATAAGGTATTACTTACCTTCCTTGTCTTCGAGCTGCTTCTTGGCAAGGCCGAGCTCATTCTCGGACCGCTCGAGGCTCTGCTTCAATGCATCGACCTCCACAGTCAGTGCGGCAGAGGTCAGCAGCGCAGCCTGCATTCCCATATTGACATACTTATGTTAGACTCCTGCGTATATTTTTTTGATCATCAGTTCGGCTTTTCTTTCCGAATACCAAACTGAGCATCAGGGGCTACTGTCTATGCGGTAATATTTTTACATATCTTAAATACATACCTCAAAGCCTGTTAGAAGGCTGGCACGAAGCCATCAGCCCGCTCTTGGCGGACTGAACCTTCTGGATCACCACACTCATAATAGTGCGGTGCTCCTCGTCGATGGAGGCGCCGTTAAGCACCTCCAGCAGATTATCCGGTGCCTCCGGTTGGACGGAGGTCACCGGCGTCACGGTTATGAGTCACAAGGGGTAACGCCAGGCCAAGATGCCCATTGTACGGGCTCTCTCCTGCTAGAAGTTACGTTCGGCTCACCCGAAAACTTCCGCCGCGAAAATCTAACCTTCCACATCGCCCCATTTACAAGTAGCTATCAAGCACTACTGGGAAGCGAAGCTTTCGCCCACTTTAACGCAATACCGCATTATGCATCTCTTATACTTAAAATGCCCGGTCCGCGAGGCATCATCTCATTAAAGGGAAATATCGAGTGTTCCTCGAGCGCACAGATTGTGCGGCTGCCTTGACAGCCACACACTAAACCGGCTTCACTAAACAAAGCACCTAAACAGGTCGTTCAGACCCCGGACATGGCTAGACGAGTCCGGCATAAATATACAAGGGCTTACTAGCCGCATACCCCCGTACAAGGGGCTCCGCGCATGTACAACAAGAGACACTAAAGCTCAACTTTATTCATTTTTTGAATTGTACTTTGTTTATTTTATATAACGTACATTTTCGCACGATCTTTTTCAACTAAGTTCCTCTCTTTTACAGATGAACACCATGCTACACCCGTCCAGGATACGACACAACGGAGACACGGTAGCAGACGCGATGAGGGACCCGTTCAAGGATTCTTTTCAGATTAAGACCTGCGTAAACCTTTTTACTGTCTCTTGTTGATACACATCCCCCGGTTTCTTGCTATAACCGAGGTGGAGGCTGGCGTCTTGGCATGTGGCCACGTCAGAATTTTTTGCGCGTGCACGGACACGTGGGCTTATTACTAAGGGCGTTCTTCAGCCCGTTTTCATAAAGACCGAATACCTTAGGGAGTGTTCGGCGTCGCGAGTTTGGCCTTATATGCATAAGCTCCGAATCATGTCTTTGGTCAAATGATGGGTTTGCCCGGCTCCTGTGTTTTGCTGCCTTACGTTCCTCTCTATCGGCTAAGGCGGCACCAGGAGAACTACTGCGATTGTGCCCCGGTTCAGCCAGGCGAGCACCTCAGTAGAGAAAGCCGAAAACTGATTGTCATGATATAGCGTGAGACTGGTCAACCACTCGATGACCCGCCGGAATCTTTAGGATTCCTCCGCATTAACGAAGGGCCATTTCCCGGCCAGGCACACACGCGCCCCAAATTCGGGTGAGCGCGGTGCCCCCAGGGGCTATATAGTAGCCCCACTATCAAACTCATATGGCTAAGTGAAAGTGATAAAGCATTATAGTCCGGTTGCCTAGTTCGCTGCGCTATCACCTCCTTTATAGGACCAAGACGTTGGATCAAGTGTGAAAATGCGCTTTGCGAACACCCCACATTATATGCGTAAATGTTTACAACCGCCATCTTTCGGGTTATATATACATATACATTAACGGCCGCACAGAGGTATTTTAATTCTTGAAGTCACAAGTATAAAAAGCTTTTATATTCCTCGAAACATTGTTTTACAATAATACATGTTATTGAACATAATATCCTTCGAGCACTGCGTTTCTATTAAACGAAAGTGCCTGCAGAACTTCCCGAAAATAGTGCTCGGCGGTACTCGGCCCCGTCCGAATCTTGGGATGCAACATCGGTGGCCTTCATCTCCGCCCAAGATGTCTTGACACGGCAAGAGCCATCCGCGCACCCTCTATGCACGCTGACCTCTTCATTGCATTGATATGCGGCACCGCACCAAGGAATTGCTGCACCAAGCTAAAATAACTCTTCGGCTCGGGCCTTTCCGGCCACAGATGACTCACGACATCCTTCATGGCGAGTCCGGATAACCTATTCAGCTCCACCCATGCGGCCAAACGATCGGTTAATGGAAGTGGGTGCTCTGGATTGTGGAACTGCGACCAAAAAAGCTTTTCCACTTCATGATCGTTTTGATCTCGGAAGTGTTCGGCCGCGTCCGCGGCACTTGCCGCCAAGTCCAGATAAGTATCCGCCGCACTCCACAGCCGGTCCAGTTGAGCATATTTAGGATCCCTGAACTTCATCCGCAACATAAAGGGCTTTCCAGCCGCGATATCTCCGGCCTGACGTAGCTCCTCCCTTATAGCTCTCATTGCAGAGCGAGCATCCTTGGCCTCGGTAGTGGCCTTCTCCAGGTCCTTCTGTTCCGCCCGATCTTCTTTTTCAAGAAGCTTGCAGCGGTCGGCAGCTTCTTCAACTTCACAGCCATCTCGCCATTTCCTTCTTGCTTGGCAAGAAGCAGCCTGTTAAACTTTCAGCTCTTCGGCTGCCTTTAAGGCAGCCGCATCACTTTTCCTGGCCTGCTCCTTGGCTCGGGCGAGTTCCCCCGAAGATTCTCCATGGCAGCGGCACCATCTGCATCAAGCATACATGTTGTAAGGCATGGGCATCAAGCCCCCTTACCAGGTGTCCGCGGAGAAATTGCATACCTTGGGACTCGTCAAGCCGCTTGTTGACAAGCGCGATGTCGGCATCTGCCACGTCAAGTTGCTGCTTTAGCTCGGCAAATTCATCAGTCCGGTTAGGCACCGGACACTTCGCCACTACACAGGAAGGGCGACATATTATACCTGGGATTATGATCCTCGGCGCGCCGTCATTTTTGACAACGCACCGAGTCTCAGGGGCTACTATCTACACAGGGCGCATCTTATATATGCGGAACCGTCAAAAGGTACATCATTTCGCGTACCTCAAAACCTGTCAGTAAACTCCTGGCGGCCTCGTACAACCCGCTCTCCGCGGATGAAATCCTTTCAATCACCGTACCCATCAACGCACGGTGTTCTTCTGAGATAGACGCTCGCCCAAGCAGACCCTTCAGCTCCTCCGACCACGCACCAGACGGTGCCGGACTCACCCGATGGCCTTTTTCGAAGGCCAGACACGGAGGGCTTTGGGGGGCCACACGACTGCTTTCCGGCCCTGCCAAATTCGGAGAGACCCTCCGTGACGACACCTCAGGGTCGCTCGCCTCGCGCGGCGGTACGGCAGGGGGAGGCGTTCCGCTCTCCATCATCTCCGGACGAAGATCCCTAAAGATGAGCTCACGAGAAGGGCTGAGATCCGAACTACAAGGTAAAATTTGGTTATCTTCCTCGAAATAGAACAGGATGTCTCTTATTTTAAAACTCCCTCTCTACTCACGGCTCATTGGAGGGCTGATCCTTAGGGGGCACAAGGCGGCCGAGGCATCTCCCGCACAGACCCTCGACGAAGATTTCTTCCCCGCTTTGAGACCATGGTCTCCGGGTCTTGAGGCGGTCCTCTTCTTCCCTGGATGGAGGGATTTTCGATTCCTCCTTTCCCGACAGCTTCCTTCGGGAGGCGGTAGCTTCCTTGTTCCCCTTCGCCTTCTTCCAAAGGCGCAACCTCCAAAGATCTGGTTAACACGGATCCGCGTGGTCTCGTGGAGGGGGCGGACACTGATTAGCTTTGCTTTCGCTATCCACTCTGTTTAAGGGACAACTCTTTTAAGGGCAATTTTATGATAAATATACGGATAGCGTGTCCGGGTGCAGGCTACTTACTTGAGTATCCGGCGATTGTAGCTCAGACCTGCGCCCTTGGTCGAGTCGGACACATTGCTTGTGATCCGAAGAACAATTTGTACATCTCCATAGGTGTCGCGCCCGTAAAATGTTGGAGAGCTCGTGGTCCCTCCGTATTAAACTCCCACAGGCGGAGGGGGCGACGTTTGCAGGGCAAGGTGCGGTGAATCAACATGACCTGCGTCACCGCGACCAGATTGATGTCTCTCTCTAGGAGATCTCGAATGCGGCCCTGCAACAAGGGCACGTCCTTGGACGGCCCCCAGTTAAACCCTTTATTGACCCATGACGCTAGCTGTGGTGGGGGACCCGAGCGAAAGGCAGTGGCGCCACCCACTTGGTGCCCCTGGGAGCTGTGATATAAAACCACTCTCGTTGCCATAAGCTGAACTCCTCTTGAAAAGAGCCCTCGGGCCATGGAGCGTCAGCATTCTTGCTTATAACAGCGCCTCCGCACTCCGCGTGCTGCCCCTCGATCATCTTGGCTCTACTTTGAAGGTCTTAAGCCACAATCCGAAGTGAGGAGTAATGCGGAGGAAGGCTTCGCACACGACGATGAACGATGAGATGTGGAGGATGGACTCCGGAGCCAAGTCATGAAATTCCAGCCCATAATAAAATATGAGCCCCCTCACGAAGGGGTCCGTCGGGAAGCCTAGCCCCCGAAGGAAGTGAGACGCGAACACCACGCTCTCACCAGGCTTGGGAGTGGGAATAACCTGCCCTTGAGCAGGCAGCCTATGCGAGATTTCGCCGGTTAGATACCTGGCATCTCTCAGCTTTCGCACGCCTTCTTCCAGAACGGCGAAGGCATCCATCGCCTTGAAGGCCGGAGCCGGACATCATCGAAGGTCCGAAGCGCCTGAATCTGGAGCTTTGGGTGTTGGAACTCGAGGCGAGAGGCGGATTCGATTGAGATTGAAAGAAAGGAGTAGAGCCTTGGTCTCTTTATAAAGAGGTTGAATACCAAGAGCCCTCCCCGTAACCGTTTGGGACTTGCCTTCGATTGAGGAAATATACCAACGGGCACGATTGGGTTACCCACACTCGTATTGATGAGAATCCCGGAATAAGGGGACATGATCTCTGCTTTGACAAGACGTGCCAAGGAAACCGCCTCGCTAAACGCGCTGAGGTGGGACAGTAAAACGATTCGAATAAAGGCTTGGCCGTGGTGTGATGTCATGCTGCGGAATACGTCAGCAGATTGGATTTGTGTAAATATTATTCTCTCTACGGTGGTATGTGGAACTTATTTTGCAGAGTCGGACACTATCCTTGTGTTCAAAATCTTCTATGAAGTATTCGGAGGAGGAACCCGCCTTGCAATGCCGAAGACAATCTACGCGCCGGACTCGTCGTCATTGAAGCCTGGTTCAGGGGCTACTGAGGGAGTCCTGGATTAGGGGGTGTCCGGATAGCCGGACTATAACCTTTGGCCGGACTCCTGGACTATGAAGATACAAGATTGAAGACTTCGTCCCGTGTCCGGATGGGACTTTCCTTGGCGTGAAAGGCAAGCTTGGCGATACGGATATGTAGATCTCCTCCCATTATAACCGACTTTGTGTAACCCTGGCCCTCTCCGGTGTCTATATAAACCGGAGGGTTTTAGTCCATAGGACGAACAACAATCATACCATAGGCTAGCTTCTAGGGTTTAGCCTATATGATCTCGTGGTAGACCTACTCTTGTACTATCCATATCATCAATATTAATCAAGCAGGAGTAGGGTTTTACCTCCATCGAGAACCTGGGTAAAAACATCATGTCCCTTGTCTCCTGTTACCATCCGCCTAGACGCACAGTTCGGGACCCCCTACCCGAGATCCGCCAGTTTTGACACCCACAGTCGTTGTCCGTGGAAAGAGAGTCGTAATGATGACCGTTTGCCATCCCATGTAACAATTGAGATGTCTAATCCCATTAGCCACAACACGTAATTGCATTTGCCTTACCTAGAGACGCATCGCTCTGTGTTTGCATTTATCTGAACGAGGCACTGTGTGGACTAGCACGACTTGTGTTCTTGCATCGGTCTGGGTACCGTTCAACATCATATTAAATATATTTACCATGCGCAAAATGAACGGGCACCACAACAAGCAGCGGTGAATCAACTAGACAATTCACGGGCCAGAAAAGAGCACGATCAACGAGCAGGTGTGGCTTACACGCCAAGCGGCCAGAGTCATGTGTCGTGGGGGGGCTGCTCGACCTTTTTATGGACCCAGATACTGGGTTGCTCTGGCCGGCGAAATAAGGACATGTGTTTCAATCGTTGCTAAACATACATGGTAGATACAAACACAATACAAATAAAATCACTTGCATGCCTTCACGGGAAACGTCTTTGTGTTGATGACTGCAATTTGTCTCTTCAATTAGTTTACTTAACTGTCTCTTCAACTAGTTTACTTAACTTTCACTTTATGTTTCGAATAGTACATTTAACTTCTCGATTGTAGTTGGTCTCTGCATCAATGGCGCAATGGATCATCTAGTATATAAAATGGTCGACGGAGTGTTGACAGCATCCTTACAACAAAGTCGACACAAATTATTATTTGTTACACTAGCTTTGCAAAGAAAAGGTGCATGCGTTGACACCGCCTTTAGGCTTGCATGATAATATCCTCAAAATGGGCTCAAATGAAGAAGTGTTCAACATAAACATTCTTTGTATAATCGAGGCAAGCGACTTTGCTTTTTGAATCATCTCAATCCAAGGTATTATGAAAATTGTACGCCCAAAACAGTCAAGACCTGGCCATGACCAAAATCTAGCGACCGACCCCAGACACCCATGTTTGATACATGGCGCCAGTTATTCAGTCCCCCAAGGTTGTCTTGAACGAAAAGGTAGTCAGCATGAAGTTTTCAGCATCGTTGAAACATACAACATTGCTTTTATGGTCATCCCCGTTTGAGTTCATACGTGACCTCCAAAGTTAAAATACAATTGCAATTATAGAAATGGTGTCATACATGTCTTTTATATAACGAGAGCTATTCAATACTCATGATTGCCACGGATGAAACAAGTTCAACATGAAAGTTCTTCCTCTAGTTGAGGCAAACAACTTCTCCTTTTGGGTCATTTCATATGAGATCATATGTGGCATGTGGGTTCCAAAAACCAAGATGTTTTCTCAGACCCATATTAAAATCCGAGATTCCGAGTTAGCTTAATTTTAGAAAGATTTGGATCGGATTTGGAGTCCTTTTCTTGCATGGAAAGTCTCGTCGCCTCGTATATGTAGATGAGAGGTAGCGTCAGATTGGAACGGCACACAATCGATCAACCAACCTACTACTTTTTATCTTTACATTTTTTTAGATCTTTCTCGTTTTTACTTTTTCTGTTTCTTCGTTGTTCTTTGTGTTGCAGAGCAGTGTACCTCGAGGCCCTAGGGGCAATCAAGTCGGCTTAGGGCAACCCACAACCTTCGCACTCCCTTACGGGATCCCTCCCAAGTGTGTGGGTTTCGGATGCTCAAAAGTCCACCAACGTGTCTTGCGTATCACGCTCCTGACGAGGCCCCTTCAACGCCGAAAGTACACAATGATGTGTTTGTATGCGAACACAAAGTGGGGCGAGAGGTATTACAAGGTTGGGGGCACCTGCTGCAAGGCCCACGGCACATTTCGCTGCTACAAAACCAACCTAGGCAGCGATGGTCGCGATGATAGGTGGTGCTAGGGCGGCGGCGCAAAATGCAAGCGGGGTGCTGCGAGCCAACGGGGCAGCACCGACAATGTGAGCAACTAAGGTAAACGCTTCGTGCGGGAGCGAGAAGGGTAATTTTCCTTTGTAGGCAATGCGAGGGGAGGGAAGGACAACACATGGTGAGATCCAATCCAACGACCGACGATGAGGAAATCGTGTGGCCGGCGATGCGGCCAATGGTGGGCTGTGGGCACGTGGCCTACGTACCACAACCAAAAGAAACAATATATTGTCGACTTTTATGCTAGTATATACTACATCCGTCCTGTTTTATTGGTCCCTTTTGTATTTTATAGCAAAATTTGATCATAGATTTAACTAACGAAATGTAATGCATGTCACAAAAATTATATCGCTGAATTCGTATTTGAACATAGCTTTCAATGATATTATTTTTGCTATATATAATTTATATTTTATTAGTTAAAATTATGATCAAAATAAGACCCTAAATACAAGGGGCTAATAAACCAAGACCGGATGCTCCACTCAGAACAAGAAATTGTATTATTTGTCCAAACAAGAAATTAAATGCAGTACAGTTTAATTGTCTAGAATGATGTAAATCTGCTCCACTGAAAATGAGATGTCAAATCATCTTGTAATGATTGAGTAGTTGATATGAATCATGGGACACGGCTGGTGATCGGAGTTCAGACGGCTTTGAGCTTCTTGGCGATGCCGGCAAAGTACTTGCCCTGGTGCGCCGCGAGGGCGAGCTCGGCATCGCTGGGCACCCTGCTACCATCGGCTCCAGCGAAGGTGCCGGCACCGTACGGGCTGCCACCCTTGACCTCGTCCATGGCGAACATGCCGGCGCCGTGCGTGTACCCGACCGGCACGAACAGCATGCCGTGGTGCGTCAGCTGCGTCACGGCCGTGAGAGCCGTGGTCTCCTGCCCGCCGCCCTGGGTGCCCGTCGCGAAGAAGACGCCCGCGGGCTTGCCCGAGAGGCTCTGCGCTTGCCAGAGGCCACCGGTGGAGTCGAAGAAGGCCTTCATCTGCGCCGCCATCATGCCGAACCGCGTCGGGAAGCCGAACAGGATGCCGTCGGCCTCGGCCAGCTGGCTCGCCGTGATGACCGGGTGGTCCTCGCGCCCCGGCGCCGCGTGCATCTTCCCGAGCACCTCCTCTGGCAGCGTCTCTGGCACCCGCCAGACGGTGACCTCGACGCCGGGGACGGAGTCGGCGCCCTTCTTCATCTCCTCCGCCAGCGTCGCGACGTGTCCCCAGGTCGAGTAGTACCTGCAGAAATGATAAACAGGAATTGCAGAAATCAGATCAATCTGCTACCCGCCGGGGCAATAAGAAGACTGAGCCAAGGCGAATATTACACTATGTAGATCTTGGTCGCCATTGCTGATCAGCTGCGGAGTTCTCTTCCCCTTGATCTGTGCTTCTAATTTGCTCTCCTTATTGTCGCTGTATGACTATGGCTGGTGAAGGAAGAAGACACGGAGGCACTGGTATTTATAGAGAAAATTGAGAGGCTGCCAGGTCCTAAGTAAGCTAGTAGCACATCAAACTGATTCAATACTGTTAAGATAATCCTCCTCTCGCTCTCTTCGAAAGAGCGACTCTGCTAATTAAAAAAAGGGAGATCATTGATTATTTGGGTTGAGAAATGAGTGTGGCCGGTGGAGAAAGAACCTGGACACTTCCAAAGCATCAGCTGGTCGAGCTGCGCGCGTAACCATGGCGTCCGTACTGACGTAAGCACGGCCTCCGTCCTGGCAAGCTGCTTTCAAAAGAATAAATGTAGAGAAAATACTCTCTCTTCGAAAAGGGAGAAAATACTCCTTGTCCGAGAATTGATGAAAAGTGAGACACCAAATTAATATTCGTATGGTATAACTACTTCAGCATGACGCTTGCACCACGTATATGAATCACCAACTCATACGTGACTGTCGGAGGCTTTCCGCCGGCGGCCGCCGCTCCCTCACCAACCTTGATTTTTCGTTTGATTTCTAAGTTAGAGCGACGCGTCGATGATGCACACTATGCATCACAGAACAAATTGTATGTACTCCCACCGTTCCATAATATAAAAATATTTTTAATACCAAAATAGTATAAAAATGATTTTATATTATGGGATGGAGTGAGTACGTGACAGGGAGATTGCAAATTAAGTCGACTTGGCTTAGTAGTAGGCTTGCTATTGTGCATCCTAATTTTTTTCGTAAATACGCAAAGATTGTGTATCATTGCATTGATAGGAGGGGTGAAAAATACAAAGGGTGATGGCTACAGCGGCCACGCGTACACAAGTCGGCGCGGGCTCAAGTAGCTGGAGCAGTTAGGGTAGGGGCTGCTCGTCCCCGATACATCAAGCTAGAACCTATCTCTCAGAGATCATGATCGCCAGGCCATTGGCGCCGGCGCTAGCCCATAGGCGAGCGTCTTCCTGAATAGACCGAAGCAGACTAGCGGTGGAGGGGTGCAGCTGGTCGAAGACACACCCATTTCGATGTTTCCAGATTGCCCAGGCGGTGAGGGCAATGATGGAGTTTAGCCCATTCCGTAGAGCAGCGTGCGATGTGGAGCATGCGTCGATCCACCATTCCGCAAAAGGCGTGTCAGGGCCTGGGATCGTGGCAGTCGATCTGCACCAAGAGAGAACCTTGTGCCAAATTCTGTGGGAGAAAGGGCAAGCAATGAACAGATGGTGCATGTCCTCGGTGGCCTGGTCACAAAACACGCACCGGTCGTTGTGAGGTAAACCACGGCGGGCGAGGCGATCAGCCGTCCAGCACCGATCCTGCAGGGCCAGCCAGATGAAGGCTTTGATGCGAAGGAGGGCCCATATCTTCCAGGTAAGCTTCCATGATGCGTCAGCGATAGAGCCGTGGAAGAGCGCAAGATAGCAGGACTTGGCCGAGTAGATGCAGGACTCTGTCCATCTCCAGTGCATCACATCATGCCCGGCCACGAGGGTTGTGGTCTGCAAAGCGCGCCAGAGGTCGATGTACTGAACAAGGGCGGCGGGGCCGAGCGCGCCGGCGATGTCTCGCACCCACGCATGTCCGGGAAGGCCCTCAGCCACCGTCCGGTCGCGGCGATGGCGTCGAGACACCATAGAGAAAACCAAGGGCGCAAGCTCAGAGATGGCCTTGCCCTCGATCCAGGGGTCCGTCCAAAACTTGCATGTACGGCCATCTCGCACCTCCCAGATGGTGGAGGCTTTGAAGATCTGCGCGGCTGCCGGGTCGTGAGGGAGGTGAAGCTCACTCCAGGGACGCGAAGCATCGGTGCGCTGGCGCCATAGCCATCTGGCGCGCAGGGCTATACCAGCGCGCTGCAGGTCGCGGATTCCTATGCCATCGAGGGAGGTGCGGCGGCACACTCGGTCCCAATTGACGCGACACTGCCCGCCTCGCGCATCCTTGCGGCCAACCCACAGGAAGCCTCGGATGATCCGGTTAACCCGAGTGAGGACAGTCTTGTTGACGGCTATGGCGACGAGGATGTGGATGGGCACGACGCAGAGGACGTGCCTGCAGAGTGTGAGGCGATCTCCGAGGGAGAGCATGGGCCCAAGCCAAGTGGAGAGCTTCTTCTCAAGCTTGTCGACAAGCGGCATGAGGTCAATCGTGGAGGGCTTGTGGATGGAGAGCGGGAGGCCAAGGTACTTCACCGGGAAGTGGGCAATCGGGCATGCCATCTCAGCCTCGATCATGTCAACGTGGTCCTCGGTGCACCGGATGGGCGAGGCCGAGCACTTGGCGAAGTTTGTGCGGAGCCCAGAAGCTTTGCCGAAGATGTCGAGCAGACAGCGAATGGTGCGGAAGTCGCGGGTGTCGGGGTGGCAGAAGATGACAACGTCGTCCGCATAGAGGGAGACACTCGAAGCCAGGTGCCTCGTGGTCAGTTGCTGGAGGAGGCCTCGCTCGACGGCTCGCTGGAGAAGCGAGTTCAGCATGTCGATGACAATGACGAAGAGCATCAGAGAAACAGGGTCCCCTTGCCGCAGCCCGCAAGCGTGAAGGATTGGCGGCCCAGGGACACCATTGACGAGCACACGCGTGGACGCGGTGGAGAGCATAATAGAGATCCACTCGCACTAGCGGTTTCCAAAGCCGAGATGCCGAAGCTTGTCGAGCAGAAAAGGCCAAGCCACCAAGTCTAACGCTCTCGCGATGTCGAGCTTGAGAAGCATCCGCGGCATCTTGAGGTTGTGGAGGAGTCTAGCCTTTTGTTGAACGAGGAGGAAATTGGCATGGATGCTTCGGCCGGCAATAAATGCGCTCTGGTTCGTGGAAACCAACTTGCCCAAATGCGGCGCTAGCCGGAGAGAGAGCGTCTTCGCGAACAGCTTCGCGATGAGATGAATGAGACTGATAGGGCGATAGTCAAAGAGGGATGCCGCATCCTTCTTCTTAGGGATAAGGGTGAGGAGCGCCTCATTGAGCCGCTGGAAACCACGCCCGTTGAGTGCATAGAGCTTGTCGAAGACAGCGCAGATGTCATGCTTGATCACGTCCCAAGCACTCCGGAGAAACTCGGCGGTAAATCCATAGGGGCCTGGCGCCTTCCCAAGTGGCAGGTTCTTGACAGCAGCCCATATTTCGTCCTCATAGAAAGGCGCGTCGAGGCCGGAAAGGTTGAAAGGGCAAGCATGGATCACAGAGAGATCGATAGAGAAAGGGCGCGGCTCCTCCGTTCCAATAATTCCCGAGAAATTCTGGTAGGCGGCCTCAGCGAGCGCGGCCGGGGCGGAGACGGAGGTTTCTCCCACCTGCAGCTCCAGAATACGGTTCTTCTGCTTGCGGTGTGCGGCGTGCACGCGGAAGAACTTCTGGCCCGCGTCGCCATCCTGCAGCCAGGAGAGTGTGACACGCTAGCGCGAGATCGAGCGCTTGAGCGAAGCGAGGCCAAGATAGGCCCCTTTGAGATGTCGACGTAGCCAAGCCTCGGCCAGAGAGAGTGGGCGCAGATCCTGAGCCGGATCAAGGCGCGCAATCAGCTCGCGAGCAATCAAGAGCTGCCGAGACACGTCGCCAATCTTCTTCACGCTCCAGCTTTGGAGGCGCCGGGTGGTGGTCTTAAGCCGCACCACTAAACGGTGGAAAGGGTCCGGCTCATCGATCCCGGTAGCCCACGCCTCGAGCACGACTTGCATGTAGCCATCGGTGCGCGGCCAGAATCTCTCAAAATGGAATCTTTTGGTGCCAGGCGAGCGCGCGGTGCAGTCAAGGACAAGGGGCGCATGATCGGAAGACGCGGAGGAGAGGCAGCGAAGCATGTAGTGCGGGTGAAACGCCTCCCATGCTGAGTTGCAGAGGGCCTTGTCAATGCGTGATACGTCTCCAACGTATCTATAATTTTTGATTGCTCCATGCTATATTATCTTCTGTTTTGGACATTATTGGGCTTTATTATTCACTTTTATATTATTTTTGGGACTAACCTATTAACTGGAGGCCCAGCCCAGAATTGCTGTTTTTTGCCTATTTCAGAGTTTCGCAGAAAAAGAATATCAAACGGAGTCCAAACAGAATGAAACCTTCGGGAACGTGATTTTCGGAACGAACATGATCCAGAGACTTGGACCCTACGTCAAGAAACCAACAGGGAAACCACGAGGTAGGGGCGCGCTACCCCTGTATGCCGCCCTCCACCTTCGTGGGCCCACTGTTACTCCACCGACGCATTTCTTCCTCCTATATATACCCTACGCACTTCAAACGATCGACACGGAGCCAAAACCTAATTCCACCGCCGCAACCTTCTGTACCCACGAGATCCCATCTTGGGGCCTGTTCCGGAGCTCCGCCGGAGGGGGCATCGATCACGGAGGGCTTCTACATCAACACCACAACCCCTCCGATGAAGTGTGAGTAGTTTACCTCAGACCTTCGGGTCGATAGTTAGTAGCTAGATGGCTTCTTCTCTCTTTTTGGATCTCAATACAAAGTTCTCCCCCTCTCTCGTGGAGATCTATTCGATGTAATCTCCTTTTGCGGTGTGTTTGTTGAGAACGATGAATTGTGGGTTTATGATCAAGTTTATCTATGAACAATATTTAAATTTTCTGAATTCTTTTATGTATGATTGGTTATCCTTGCAAGTCTCTTCGAATTATCAGTTTGGTTTGGCCTACTAGATTGATCTTTCTTGCAATGGGAGAAGTGCTTAGCTTTGGGTTCAATCTTGCTGTGTCCTTTCCCAAAGGATGAGGGGCAGCAAGGCACGTATTGTATTGTTGCCATCGAGGATAACAAGATTGGGTTTTTATCATATTGCATGAATTTATCCCTCTACATCATGTCATCTTGCTTAAGGTGTTACTCTGTTCTTATGAACTTAATACTCTAGATGCATGCTGGATAGCGGTCAATGTGTGGAGTAATAGTAGTAGATGCAGGTAGGAGTCGGTCTACTTGTCTCGGACATGATGCCTATATACATGATCATACATAGATATTCTCATAACTATGCTCAATTCTGTCAATTGCTCAACAGTAATTTGTTAACCCACCGTAAAATACTTATGCTCTTGAGAGAAGCCACTAGTGAAACCTATGGCCCCCGGGTCTATCTTCATCATATTAATCTTCCAACACTTAGTTATTTCCGTTGCTTTTTTACTTTGCTTTCATTTTACTTTGCATCTTTATCATAAAAATACCAAAAATATTATCCTATCATATCTATCAGATCCCACTCTCGTAAGTGACCGTGTAGGGATTGACAACCCCTTATCGCGTTGGTTGCGAGGATTTATTTGTTTTGTGTAGGTGCGAGGGACTCGCGCGTAGCCTCCTACTGGATTGATACCTTGGTTCTCAAAAACTGAGGGAAATACTTAAGCTACTTTGCTGCATCACCCTTTCCTCTTCAAGGGAAAACCAACGCAGTGCTCAAGAGGTAGCAAGAAGGATTTCTGGCGCCGTTGCCGGGGGGTCTACGCAAAAATCAACATACCAAGTACCCATCACAAACCCTTATCTCCCGCATTACATTATTTTCCATTTGCCTCTCGTTTTCATCTCCCCCACTTCATCCTTGCCGTTTTATTCGTCCTCTCTTTTCCATTTGCCTCTTTTTGTCCATCTCTTGTTTGCTCGTGTGTTGGATTGCTTGTTTGTCATGATGGCTCAAGATAATACCAAATTATGTGAATTTACCAATACCAACAATAATGATTTCCTTAGCACTCCGATTGCTCCACTTACCGATACTGAATCTTGTGAAATCAATGCTGCTTTATTGAATCTTGTCATGAAAGATCAATTCGCCGGCCTTCCTAGTGAAGATGCCGCTACTCATCCAAATAGCTTCGTTTATTTGTGTGATATGCAAAATAAGAAAGATGTTGATAATGATATTGTTAAACTGAAGCTATTTTCTTTTTCGCTTAGAGATCGTGCTAAAGCTTGGTTTTCGTCTTTGCCTAAAAATAGTATTGATTCTTGGAATAAGTGCAAAGTTGCTTTTATCTCTAAGTATTTTTCCTCCCGCTAAGATTATCTCTCTTAGAAACGATATTATGAATTTTAAGCAACTTGATCATGAACATGTTGCACAAGCTTGGGAGAGGATGAAATTAATGATATGTAATTGCGCCCTACTCATGGTTTGAATTTGTGGATGATTACACAAAAAATTTATGCCGGATTGAATTTTGCTTCTAGAAATCTTTTAGATTCGGCCGCGGGAGGCACTTATATGGAAATCACTTTAGGAGAAGCTACTAAACTCCTAGATAATATTATGGTGAATTATTCTCAACGGCACACTGAAAGATCTACTAATAAAAAAGTGCATGCGATAGAAGAAATTAATGTTTTGAGTGGAAAGATGGATGAACTTATGAAATTATTTGCTACTAAGAGTGTTTCTTCTGATCCCAATGATATGCCTTTGTCTACTTTGATTGAGAATAATAATGAATCTATGGATGTGAATTTTGTTGGTAGGAATAATTTTGGTAACAACGCGTATAGAGGAAACTTTAATCCTAGGCCTTATCCTAGTAATTCCTCTAATAATTATGGTAATTCCTACAACAATTCTTATGGAAATTTTAATAAGATGCCCTCTAAATTTGAGACTAATGTTAAGCAATTTATGAATTCGCAAAAGAATTTCAATGCTTTGCTTGAAGAGAAATTGCTTAAAGTTGATGAATTGGCTAGGAAAGTTGATAGAATTTCTCTTTATGTTGATTCTTTGAAACTTAGATCTATTCCTCCTAAGCATGATATCAATGAGTCTCTCAAAGCCATGAGAATTTCCATTGATGAGTGCAAAGAAAAAAGCGCTAGGATGCGTGCTAAGAAAGATTGCTTTATGAAAGCGTGTTCTTCAAATTTCTATGAAAATAAAGATGAAGGTCTAAAAGTTATTGATGTGTCCCCTATTAAATCCTTGTTTTGCAATATGAATCTTGATAATTATGGGACTGAATATGATCCACCTTTACCTAGAAGGCGTTCCAAAAATTCGGAGTTTTTAGATCTTGATGCTAAAATTGATAAAAGTGCGATTGAAGAGATCAAAACCCTAGATATTAATAAACCCACTATTTTGGATTTCAAGGAATTTAATTATGATAATTTCTCTTTGATAGATTGTATTTTCTTGTTGCAATCCGTGCTAAATTCTCCTCATGCTTATAGTCAAAATAAAGCTTTTACCAAACATAACGTTGATGCTTTGATGCAATCTTATGAAGAAAAGCTTGAGTTGGAAGTTTCTATCCCTAGAAAACTTTATGATGAGTGGGAACCTACTATTAAAATTAAGATTAAAGATCATGAATGCTATGCTTTGTGTGATTTGGGTGCTAGTGTTTCCACGATTCCAAAAACTTTGTGTGATTTGCTAGGTTTCCGTGATTTTGATGATTGCTCTTTAAACTTGCACCTTGCGGATTCCACTATTAAAAAACCTATGGGAAGAATTAATGATGTTCTTATTGTTGCAAATAGAAACTATGTGCCCGTAGATTTTATCGTTCTTGATATAGATTGCAATCCTTCATGTCCTATTATTCCTGGTAGACCTTTCCTTAGAACGATTGGTGCAATTATTGATATGAAGGAAGGGAATATTAGATTCCAATTTCCATTAAAGAAATGCATGGAACACTTCACTAGGAAGAGAATAAAATTACCATATGAATCTATCATGAGAGCCACTTATGGATTGCCTACCAAAGATGGTAATACCTAGATCTATCCTTGCTTTTATGCCTAGCTAGGGGCGTTAAACGATAGCGCTTGTTGGGAGGCAACCCAATTTTATTTTTAATTTTTCTGCTTTTTGGTTATATTTAGGAATAAATATTTGGTCTAGCCTCTGGTTAGAACTGTTTTTATGTTTTAATTAGTGTTTGTGCCAAGTTAAACCTATAGGATCTTCTTGGATGATAGTTATTTGATCTTGCTGAAATTTCCAGAAACTTTCTGTTCACGAAAACAATTGTTAAAAATCACCAGAACGTGATAAAATATTGATTCCAATTGCTGCTGATCAATAAACAAATTTCCTAGGTCGTCCTATTTTGGCTGATTTTTTGGAGTTCCATAAGTTTGCGTTAGTTACAGATTACTACAGACTGTTCTGTTTTTGACAGATTCTGTTTTTCGTGTGTTGTTTGCTTATTTTGATGAATCTATGGCTAGTAAAAGAGTTTATAAACCATAGAGAAGTTTGAATACAGTAGTTTTAACACCAATATAAATAAAGAATTAGTTCATTACAGTACCTTGAAGTGGTCTTTTGTTTTCTTCGCTAACGGAGCTCACAAGATTTTCTGCTGAGTTTTGTGTTGTGAAGTTTTCAAGTTTTGGGTGAAAGATTTGATGGATTATGAAACAAGGAGTGGCAAGAGCCTAAGCTTGGGGATGACCATGGCACCCCCAAGATAATCTAAGGACACCAAAAAGCCAAAGCTTGGGGATGCCCCGGAAGGCATCCCCTCTTTCGTCTACTTACATCGATAACTTTACTTGGAGCTATATTTTTATTCACCACATGATATGTGTTTTGCTTGGAGCGTCTTGTATGATTTGAGTCTTTTCTTTTTAGTTTACCACGACCATCCTTGCTGTACACACCTTTTGAGATAGACACACATGATTCGGAAATTATTAGAATACTCTATACGCTTCACTTATATCTTTTAGAGCACGGTGGTGGATTTGTTTTATAGAAACTATTGATCTCTCATGCTTCACTTAAATTATTTTGAGAGTCTTAAATAGCATGGTAATTTGCTTAAATAATCCTAATATTCTAGGTATTCAAGAAATAGTAAAAACTTTCTTATGAGTGTGTTTAATACTATGAGAAGTTTGATGCATGATAATGGTTTTGAGATATGAAGATGGTGATATTAGAGTTATGCTAGTTGAGTAGTTGTGAATTTTAGAAATACTTGTGTTAAAGTTTGTGATTCCCGTAGCATGCACGTATGGTGAGCCATTATGTGATGAAGTCGGAGCATGCTTTATTTATTGATTGTCTTCCTTATGAGTGGCGGCCGGGGACGAGCGATGGTCTTTTCCTACCAATCTATCCCCCTAGGAGCATGTAATACTTTGCTTTGATAACTCGTAGATTTTTGCAATAAGTATATGAGTTCTTTATGACTAATGTTGAGTCCATGGATTATACGCACTTTTCCTCCTTCCACCATTGCTAGCCTCTCTAATACCGCACACTTTTCGCCGGTATCATACACCCACCATATACCTTCCTCAAAACAGCCACCATACCTACCTATCATGGCATTTCCATAGCCATTCCGAGATATATTGCCATGCAACTTACCACCGTTCCATTTACTATGACACGCTTCATCATTGTCATATTGCTTTGCATGATCATGTAGTTGACATTGTATTTGTGGCAAAGCCACCGTTCATAATTCTTTCATACATGTCACTCTTGATTCATTGCATATCCCGTACATCACGGAGGCATTCATATAGAGTCATATTTTATTCTAAGTATCGAGTTGTAATTGTTGAGTTGTAAGAAAATAAAAGTGTGATGATCATCATTTCTAGAGCATTGTCCCAAGTGAGGAAAGGATGATGGAGACTATGATTCCCCCACAAGTCGGGATGAGACTCCGGACACAAAAAAAGAGGCCATAAGAAGAGAGAAGAAAAGGCCCAAATAAAAAAAATGATGAGAGAAAAAGAGAGAAGGGACAATGTTACTATCCTTTTACCACACTTGTGCTTCAAAGTAGCACCATGATCTTCATGATAGAGAGTCTCCTATGATATCACTTTCATATACTAGTGGGAATTTTTCATTATAGAACTTGGCTTGTATATTCCAATGATGGGCTTCCTAAAAAATGCCCTAGGTCTTCGTGAGAAAGCGAGTTGGATGCACACCCACTTAGTTTCTTTTGTTGAGCTTTCATATACTTATATCTCTAGTGCATCCGTTGCATGGCAATCCCTACTCACTCACATTGATATCTATTGATGGGCATCTCCATAGCCCGTTGATACGCCTAGTTGATGTGAGACTATCTTGTCCCTCCTTTTTGTCTTCTCCACAACCACCATTCTATTCCACATATAGTGCTATGTCCATGGCTCACGCTCATGTATTGCGTGAAGATTGAAAAAGTTTGAGAATGTCAAAAGTATGAAACAATTGCTTGGCTTGTCACCGGGGTTGTGCATGATTTAAATATTTTGTGTGGTGAAGATAGAGCATAGCCAGACTATATGAT
Source organism: Aegilops longissima (assembly GCA_021605205.1). Classification (NCBI taxonomy): domain Eukaryota; kingdom Viridiplantae; phylum Streptophyta; class Magnoliopsida; order Poales; family Poaceae; genus Aegilops; species Aegilops longissima. Next base: position 454,056,647 of record CM038679.1, on the reverse strand, counting down.
TTTGTAGGGATAACTTTATTTGGCCATGTTATTTTGAGAAGACATAATTGCTTAGTTAGTATGCTTGAAGTATTATTATTTTTATGTCAATATGAACTTTTGTCTTGAATCTTTCAGATCTGAATATTCATACCACAATTAAGAAGAATTACATTGAAATTATGCCAAGTAGCACTCCGCATCAAAAATCCTGTTTATCATTTACCTACTCGAGGACGAGCAGGAATTAAGCTGGGGGATGCTTGATACGTCTCCAATGTATCTATAATTTTTTATTGCTCCATGCTATATTATCTTCTGTTTTGGACATTATTGGGATTTATTATTCACTTCTATATTATTTTTGGGACTAACCTATTAACCGGAGGCCCAGCCCTGAATTGCTGTTTTTTGCCTATTTCAGAGTTTCGCAGAAAAAGAATATCAAACGGAGTCCAAACGGAATGAAACCTTCGGGAACGTGATTTTCGGAACGAACATGATCCAGGAGACTTGGACCCTACGTCAAGAAACCAACAGGGAAGCCACGAGGTAGGGGGCGCGCCTACCCCCCCAGGGCGCGCTCTCCACCCTCGTGGGCCCCCTGTTGCTCCACGTACTTCTTCCTCCTATATATACCTACGTACCCCCAAACGATCATATACGGAGCCAAAAACCTAATTCCACCGCCGCAACCTTCTGTACCCACGAGATCCCATCTTGGGGCCTGTTCCGGAGCTCCGTCGGAGGGGGCATCGATCACGGAGGGCTTCTACATCAACACCATAGCCCCTCCGATGAAGTGTGAGTAGTTTACCTCAGACCTTCGGGTCCATAGTTAGTAGCTAGATGGCTTCTTCTCTCTTTTTGGATCTCAATACAAAGTTCTCCCCCTCTCTCGCGGAGATCTATTCGATGTAATCTTCTTTTGCGGTGTGTTTGTTGAGACCGATGAATTGTGGGTTTATGATCAAGTTTATCTATGAACAATATTTAAATCTTGTGAATTCTTTTATGTATGTTTGGTTATCTTTGCAAGTCTCTTCGAATTATCAGTTTGGTTTGGCCTACTAGATTGATCTTTCTTGCAATGGGAGAAGTGCTTAGCTTTGGGTTCAATCTTGCGTGTCCTTTCCCAAAGGATGAGGGGCAGCAAGGCACGATTGTATTGTTGCCATCGAGGATAACAAGATGGGGTTTTTATCATATTGCATGAATTTATCCCTCTACATCATGTCATCTTGCTTAAGGTGTTACTCTGTTCTTATGAACTTAATACTCTAGATGCATGCTGGATAGCGGTTGATGTGTGGAGTAATAGTAGTAGATGCAGGCAGGAGTCGGTCTACTTGTCTCGGACATGATGCCTATATACATGATCATACATAGATATTCTCATAACTATGCTCAATTCTGTCAATTGCTCAACAGTAATTTGTTCACCCACCGTAAAATACTTATGCTCTTGAGAGAAGCCACTAGTGAAACCTATGGCCCCCGGGTCTATCTTCATCATATTAATCTTCCAACACTTAGTTATTTCCGTTGCTTTTTTACTTTGCTTTCATTTTACTTTGCATCTTTATCATAAAAATACCAAAAATATTAAACTATCATATCTATCAGATCCCACTCTCGTAAGTGACCGTGTAGGGATTGACAACCCCTTATCGCGTTGGTTGCGAGGATTTATTTGTTTTGTGTAGGTGCGAGGGACCCGCGCGTAGCCTCCTACTGGATTGATACCTTGGTTCTGAAAAACTGAGGGAAATACTTACGCTACTTTGCTGCATCACCCTTTCCTCTTCAAGGGAAAACCAACGCAGTGCTCAAGAGGTAGCAATGCGCGTGAGGGTCGGAGTGCCGTGCTCACTCGACCAAGTGTACCGCCTCCCGTGCAGGTAGATACCACGCAGCTCCTTGTTAGACATGACACGATGGTTGATCCGGGAGTTGTTCTTGTCCGCCGCCTCGGCGATCATGTTGAAATTACCCCCAAGGATCCAAGGGCCGACGCGCAACGATCGGACCTCTCTAAGGTCGCCGAGGAAGGCAATCTTGTCATCGTCTCCTTGTAGGCCGTAGAAGCCGGTAAGCCACCAGTGATGCTCGCCATCAAGAGAGGAGGCCAAGGCGGTGATGTGGTGCTCGCCAAGATAGGGATCGGAGAGCGCGATCATGTCCGAGCGCCATGCAAGCAGGATGCCCCCACGTGTCCCATCAGCGGGAAGAAGGAAGAACTCGGAAAAGGACGGGCCGAGCATCTCAGCGACAAGCGAGGACGAAAGGGAAATCATCTTGGTTTCTTGAATGCAAACGATACATGGGGAAGCAGCGGTGATCACGCTGCGGACGACGGTGCGGTTGGTCGGGGCCTTTAGGCCACGCACGTTCCAAAATACAATTCGGAGGTTGTGATCCATTTGGAAACGTTTGGGTCCTGGGGTGGCCTAAGCAGCCACTAGGCCTCGACAACGCGAGGCAGGGGGGAGAGCAAGCCGGCGGGCGAGTCGAGGAGCTCGGGGATGCGCCAGCCGAAGAGATCGGCGAACGCCTGCAGCACGTCATGCTCTAGCGGTCTCTGAAAGAGTCCTTATACTTCGCCAGGGTTTCCGCAGAGATGGGGGCGTCGTCCGAGACGAGCCTGAGGCGGCGCAGGAGCAGTTTCTTGGCCTTGAGCTCGGAGCTGAGCCCGCAGTCCGCCTTGGCGATTCGACTGCTCCTCCGAGGCGTGAAGTTCGGTGGCAGCTCTTTCCTACGACTGCGGGAGGAAGGCGCCGCAAGAATCTGCGCAACCGGCCGCTGGATGGACTCCACAAACGCATCCAGGGGCTGAACGTCGCCATGCGCTCCATGTGGCGAGCCTTAAGTGGCTGCATGGGTGGAAACAGGAAGCGTGGGCTCCGGATCACTCGGGATCAGTGCGGGCGAATCGCGCGCAGCAGGATCCGAGGTGGGGACGGCCTGGGGATCGATGGCAGGGCCGACCGAAGGGTTAGCGGGGCCCACCACGCGTTCGGCCAGGACCAACTGTCCATCAGGGGGCGAGGTGGGTGGCCTGTTGCCGCATGCCTCGGGATTGGCCAGGGGACACATCACGATCTCCGGTGGGGCTGCACAAACCAGGAGCAGGCTAGAAGAGGCCACGGTCTCGGGATCTCCCTGGGGGCGTGCGGCAGCCTCCATAAGGCGCGCATGTGTTTCAGGTGGCGGGTTGTTGGCGGCTAGCGGGGCGGAAGGCGCGGGAGCGGCGACCTGGTCAGCGGAATCCAAATTCGAACAGGCCGCGCCCGAGGGTGTGGACGGGGCAGGACGCCCAACGGCCGCCTCCGGGCCCACACTCGTGGTGGCTTTCTGGAAAGCCGCCTTGTCCCCAAAGTGCATCCTTGCAGGGGCCCGCGTGACGCTAGGCACGACCGGCGGATGTGGTCCCAGGATCCCGTGCCAGACGCGCAAGACGGCGAGCGGGCGGTTGTGGTGGCGTGCCCCACGACGACGATTGGAGCGGCAGGAATGGCGAGAGGGGCCACCGGAATCCCGGCGTGATGGCGTGTGGGGGGGAGGGGTGATCGTAGAGGCGCGGCCAAGGCTCGGGGCAGGGTGGCGAGTCCTGGCCGGAACCGGCGCCACCATCAGAGTCGGGGCCGGGAGAACGATGCGACGGCGGTGGCGGAGGGACGGGGCGACGGAAGTCCTCACATCTGGCGACGTGAATCACTACTAGAAAACGCAGTAGGTCCACGGCGAGGCGCTCGGCGATGTGAGGGTCTGTGTCAATGGCAATGCCATCACGCACCAGAAGGAAGAGGTCGGCGGCGAGGGGGATCGCGTCTGGGTTGGGCATCCTGGCGGTAAGCTTGAAGATGTCCAAGTCAGCGCCGCGCCGCGTCCGCGGCTCGAGGTGCTCCACCATGCAGAACAGCGAGAGCAGTGTGACCGCCGTGGCACGGTGCCAGGCGTGGTCTGGCACCCCAGTGAGCTCGAGGTGCACCAGGAAGCGGACGCGAACCTACTCAACGCCAGCCAGCGCGCTCCACGGATGAAGAAGCAGGCGGAACCGGGCGGTGCGCACGCCATCGGTTGCCACCAGGGCCCGATCCTCCACGTCCTAGAAACGGATGAGGAAGTCCTCCGGAAGGTGGCGGTGGACCGAGAAGCGCGTCTTCGGGATGCCGAAGCGCGAGCAGATCACGTCGGCGACCTCCTGATACATCCATTTTGCATCATGCTTTTATATCGATATTTATTGCATTATGGGCTGTTATTACACATTATGTCACAATACTTATGCCTATTCTCTCTTATTTTATAATGTTTACATAAAGAGGGAGAATGCCGGCAGCTGGAATTCTGGGCTGGAAAAGGAGCAAATATGAGAAACCTATTCTACACAACTCCAAAAGTCCTGAAACTCCGCGGAAGTCATTTTTGGAAATAATAAAAAATATTGAGCGAAGAAAAAACCAGAGAGGGCCCACACCTTGGCCACGAGGGTGGGGGCGCGCCCTACCCCCCTGGGCACGCCCCCTGCCTCATGGGCCCCCTGGTGGCCCTCCGATGCCCATCTTCTGCTATATGAAGTCTTTTGTCCGAGAAAATAATCAGAAGCAAGCTTTCGGGACGAGACTCCGCCGCCACGAGGCGGAACCTTGGCGGAACCAATCTAGGGCTCTGGCGGAGCTGTTCTGCCGGGGACACTTCCCTCCGGGAGGGGGAAATCATCGCCATCATCATCACCAACGCTCCTCTCATCGGGAGGGGGCCAATCTCCATCAACATCTTCACCAGCACCATCTCCTCTAAAACCCTAGTTCATCTCTTGTATCCAATCTTTGTCTCCAAGTCTGGGATTGGTACCTGTAGGTTGCTAGTAGTGTTGATTACTCCTTGTAGTTGATGCTAGTTGGTTTATTTGGTGGAAGATCATATGTTCAGATCCTATATGCATATTAATACCCCTCTGATTATGAACATGAATATGCTTTGTGAGTAGTTACGTTTGTTCCTGAGGACATGGGAGAAGTCTTGCTATTAGTAGTCATGTGAATTTGGTATTCGTTTGATATTTTGATGAGATGTATGTTGTCTCTCCTCTAGTGGTGTTATGTGAACGTCGACTACATGACACTTCACCATTGTTTGGGCCTAGAGGAAGACATTGGGAAGTAATAAGTAGACGATGGGTTGCTAGAGTGACAGAAGCTTAAACCCTAGTTTATGTGTTACTTCGTAAGGGGCTGATTTGGATCCATATGTTTCATGCTATAGTTAGGTTTACCTTAATACTTCTTTTGTAGTTGCGGATGCTTGCAATAGGAGTTAATCATAAGTGGGATGCTTGTACAAGTAAGGACAACACCCAAGCAAAGGTCCACCCACATATCAAATTATCAAAGTACCAAACGTGAATCATATGAACGTGATGAAAACTAGCTTGACGATAATTCCCATGTGTCCTCGGGAGCGTTTTCCTTCATATAAGAAATTGTCCAGGCTTGTACTTTGCTACAAAAAGGATTGGGCCACTTTGTTGCACCTTATTTACTTTTATTACTTGTTACCCGTTACAAATTATCTTATCACAAAACTATCTGTTACCGATAATTTCAGTGCTTGCAGAGAATACCTTGCTGAAAACCGCTTATCATTTCCTTCTGCTCCTCGTTGGGTTCGACACTCTTACTTATCTAAAGGACTACTATAGATCCCCTATACTTGTGGGTCATCAAGACTCTTTTCTAGCACCATTGCCGGGGAGTGAAGCGCCTTTGGTAGGTGGAATTTGGTAAGGAAAAATTTATATAGTGTGCTGAAATTTACTGTCACTTGTTACTATGGAAAGTAATCCTTTGAGGGGCTTGTTCGGGGTATCTTCACCTCGACCAGTAGAGCAAAGAGTTGTTCCTCAACCTACTGAACCTACTGAAAATGAAAATGTTTACTTTGAAATTCCATCGGGTATGATAGAGAAACTGCTAGCTAATGCTTTTGCAGGAGATGGAACATTGCATCCCGATTTACACTTAATCTATGTGGATGAAGTTTGTGGATTATTTAAGCTTGCAGGTATGCCCGATGATGTTATCAAGAAGAAGGTATTCCCTTTATCTTTGAAGGGAGATGCATTGACATGGTATAGTCTATGTGATGATATGTGATCATGGGACTACAACGATTGAAATTGGAATTTCATCAGAAGTTTTATCCTATGCATCTTGTTCATCGTGATCGTAATTATATATATAATTTTTGGTCTCGTGAAGGATAAAGCATCGCTCAAGCTTGGGGGAGGCTTAATTAAATGTTATATTCATGCCCCAATCATGAGCTCTCAAGAGAAATGATTATTCAAATTTTTTATGCTCGGCTTTCTGACAACAATCGCTCCATGCTCGATACTTCTTGCACTGGTTCCTTTATGATGAAGACTATTGAATTCAAATGGAATTTATTGGAAAGGATTAAAATCAACTTTGAAGATTGGGATCTCGATGAAGGTAAGGAGTCAGGTATAACACCTAAGTTTGATTGTGTTAAATCTTTTATGGATACCGATGTTTTCCATAAATTTAGCACTAAATATGGACTTGACTCTGAGATAGTAGCTTCTTTTTGTGAATCTTTTGCTACTCATGTTGATCTCCCTAAGGAGAAGTGGTTTAAATATCATCCTCCCATAGAAGTAAAAGTAGTTGAACCTATTAAAGTTGAAGAAAAGACTATCACTTATAATGATCCTATTGTTCCTACTGCTTATGTTGAGAAACCACCTTTCCCTGTTAGGATAAAGGATCATGCTAAAGCTTCAACTGTGGTTCGTAAAAGCAATATTAGAACTTATACACCTCCTGAGCAAGTTAAAGTTGAACCTAATATTGCTATTGTTAAAGATCTCTTGGCTGATAATATCGATGGGCATGTTATTTATTTCTGTGATGAGACCGCTAAAATTGCTAAACCTGGTGCTAAAGATAAACATAGACCTGTGGTAGGCATGCCTGTTATTTCTGTTAAAATAGGAGATCATTGTTATCATGGCTTGTGTGATATGGGTGCTAGTGCTAGTGCAATACCTATTTCCTTATACAAAGAAATTATGCATGATATTGCACCTGCTGAGATAGAAGATATCGATGTCACCATTAAGCTTTCTAATAGAGATATTATTTCACCAATTGGGATTGTTAGAGATGTTGAAGTCTTGTGTGGGGAAGCTAAATATCCTGCTGATTTTCTTGTTCTTGGTTCCCCACAAGATAGCTTTTGTCCCATTAAATTTGGTAGACCCTTCTTGAACACTGTCAATGCTAAGATAGACCGCGAAAAGGATGTTGTTACTATTGGTTTGGATGATATGTCTCATGAGTTCAATTTTTCTAAATTTCGTAGACAACCTCGTCATGAGGAATTGCCTAGTAAGGATGAAATTATTGGTCTTGCTTCTATTGTCGTACCTCCTAGTGATCCTTTAGAACAATATTTGCTACACCATGAAAATGATATGTTTATGAATGAAAGAAGGGAAATAGATGAAGTATTCAGGGACCTATTCTGAAACACAACTTGCCTGTTGAAATCCTAGGGGATCCTCCTCCACCCAAGGGTGATCCCGTGTTTGAGCTTAAACCGTTGCCAGATACTCTTAAATATGCTTATCTTTATGAAAAGAAGATATATCCTATTATTATTAGTGCTAACCTTTCAGAGAAGGAGGAAGAAAAATTATTGAAAACTCTGAAGAAGCACCGTGCTGCTATTGGATATACTCTTGATGAGCTTAAGGGCATTAGTCCCGCTCTATGTCAACACAAAATAAATTTGGAGAAAGATGCCAAACTAGTTATTGATCATCAGCGACGGCTGAATCCTAAGATGAAAGAAGTGGTAAGAAAGGAAATACTAAAGCTCCTTGAGGCAGGTATAATTTATCCCGTTGCTGGTAGTCAGTGGGTAAGTCCTGTCCATAGTGTCCCTAAGAAGGGAGGTATTACTGTCGTTCCTAACGATAAAGATGAATTGATTCCGCAAGGAATTATTATAGTTTATAGGATGGTAATTGGTTTCCACAAATTAAACAAGGCTACTAAAAAAGATCATTACCCCTTACCTTTTATTGATCAAATGCTAGAAAGATTATCCAAACATACACATTTTTGCTTTCTAGATGGTTACTCTGGTTTCTCTCAAATACCTGTGTCAGGTGATGATCAAGCAAAGACCACTTTTACTTGCCTTTTCGGTACTTTTGCTTATAGACGTATGCCTTTTGGTTTATGTAATGCACCTGCTACCTTTCAAAGATGCATGATGGCTATATTGTCTGACTTTTGTGAAAAGATATGTGAGGTTTTCATGGATGATTTCTCTGTTTATGGATCCTCTTTTGATGATTTCTTAAGCAACCTTGATCGAGTTTTGCAGAGATGTGAAGAAACTAATCTTGTCTTGAATTGGGAGAAGTGCCACTTTATGGTTAATGAAGGCATTATTTTGGGGCATAAAATTTCTGAAAGAGGTATTGAAGTTGATAAAGCTAAAGTTGATGCTATTGAAAAGATGTCGTGTCCTAAGGACATCAAAGGTATAAGAAGTTTCCTTGGTCATGCCGGTTTTTATAGGAGGTTCATTAAGGACTTCTCAAAAAATTCTCGGCTTCTGACTAATCTATTACAAAAAGATATTCCTTTTGTCTTTGATGATGATTGTGTAGAAGCATTTGAGATACTTAAGAAAGCATTAATCTCTGCACCTATTGTTCAGCCACCTGATTTGAATTTACCTTTTGAAATTATGTGTGATGCTAGCGATTATGCTGTAGGTGCTGTTCTAGGGCAAAGATTTGATAAGAAATTAAATGCTATTCAATATGCTAGTAAAACTCTAGACAATGCCCAGAGAAATTATGCCACTACTGAAAAAGAATTCTTAGCTGTTGTATTTGCTTGTGATAAGTTCAGACCTTATATTGTTGATTCTAAAGTAACTATTCATACTGATCATGCTGCTATTAAATATCTTATGGAAAAGAAAGATGCTAAACCTAGACTTATTAGATGGGTTCTCTTGCTACAAGAATTTGATTTGCATATTATTGATAGAAAGGGAGCTGAGAACCCTGTTGCAGACAACTTGTCTAGGTTAGAAAATGTTCTTGATGACCCACTACCTATTGATGATAGATTTCCTGATGAACAATTGAATGTCATAAATGCTTCTCGTATTTCTCCATGGTATGCTGATTATGCTAATTACATTGTTGCTAAATTTATACCACCTAGTTTCACATACCAGCAAAAGAAAAAGTTTTTCTATGATTTGAGGCATTACTTCTGGGATGACCCACACCTTTATAAAGAAGGAGTAGATGGTGTTATTAGACGTTGTATACCGAGCATGAACAGAATGATCCTCACGCAAGTGTCACTCGAAGCTTATGGAGGGCACCATCTTTGGAGATAGAACCGCACATAAGGTATTGCAACCGCTTTTTATTGGCCTACTCTCTTCAAGGATGCTCGTAAGTTTGTCTTATCTTGTGATGAATGTCAAAGAATTGGTAACATCAGTAGACGTCAGCAAATTCCTATGAATTATTCACTTGTTATTGAACCACACTACAAGAAATATACACTTCCGTGATGATACGTGTTTGTCACTGTAGGTCGCGTTTTTTGTCATGCATGTACATCCATGACGATTTTATGACAGAATCAAGATAGTCATACATGTCTTTGTCGAGAAGTGTTCCATGACATTACCAAAATTATCATCACGGAAGTGTCCACTTCCATGACGATAAACCGCGCGTCACATAAGTGCTTTCGTCAAGGGTGACCGACACATGGCATCCACCGTAACGGAACGCCATTAAGCTATCGGGTCAGATTTTGGTTCCGATAACCCGTTAACAACCCTGACCAATGGGAAATTTCCACGTGTAAAATTCTGATTAGCCGAAGGGAACACCTGTCAGCTCGTCAGTGGGCCAGATGTCGCCCGTCCATTGGAGGAGACATGCCTATGATACGTCGACACGTGGCTGGGCCCAACAGAGGCCCATATAGGTTAAAATGGCCGGCCCAGTCAAAGGCCCGTAGAACTTAATCAGGTACTAGTGGGCCAGCCCAATAACGGCCTGCTTAATAAAGGCCCATTTACGGCCCGAAGCCAGATCTGGCCCGTTAATTGTTCGCCCAATATTTGGGCCCATTTACGGCCCGAAGCCAGATCTGGCCCGTTAATTGTGCGCCCAATATTTGGGCCCATTTATGCCCGGCCGATCTGGCCCGTTAATTGTTCGCCAATATTTGGGCCCAACTACAGCCCAAGTGACTTTTCGCCGTTAGAGGCTCGACAGACATGGGCCCATTTCAGCCCGGTGTGACTTTCGCCCGAAATGGCTCTGCTGCCCATGGGCCGATATGGTCCGACGGGACATCGGGCCCACTAACGCCCATGCTAAAGCTGGCAACAGTTAAGCCCAACGTGACTTTGGGCATGTTAAAGGCTGTCGCGATTTCGCCCGCTGATGCTCGTGCTAAGCTTTCGCCTCTTAAAGGCCCATGATATCGATGGGCCAACTAAGGCCCGAGATATGTTTCGCCCGGTAACGGCCCGTGAGCTAAATGGACCCAAACGCCCGGTCTACATTTCGCTCTGTCAAGGCCCGTCGACGACTAGTGAAAATTGAGGCCCAACATGCATTTTGGCTCGCTAAAGGCCCGTGGTTTCATCTAGGCCGTAACAGGCCAAGACAATATTCAGCTGTTAATGGCCCAACGCTACTCGGGCCAAACTAAGCTACTGGTCGACAAAAGGCCCAACTAAAATATAGGCGGTGTAAGTTTGGGCCTGGCGCAATGTGTGAAGGCCCCAATCATTCGGGCCCAAGAAAGACGCAGGCCGGCCCAATTGTGGCCCGCTAAAAACCTGTCTCGTTAGAGTCGAATGTTTCGGTCCGGTCGACTACATCTGATTTTTTTCGGATAGCGAATGATGGCAGTAACTAGTAGGAATTAAGAACAAACCTACTCTATACAATAAAGAAATTACGGCATAGTAACTAAGAATAAACCTACACTATACAATAAAGGATTTAAGGTATATTACATCCTTTGGGCATCAAGTTCGCCGGTGATCATAAAGCGCAACGAAGAAGCAGATTACAAAAATCGGGCACCATTGCAGCAGAACAAAATAATACCGAACCGAGACCACTTCCAAGACAGTTCAAGAAAGGTTAGCCTTATGGGGAACTGCTGCAAGAAGCCGAGCAAGGCTGTGAGACCAGCCTAGCATGTCGGTCATAGCTTCCGTGTGTAGCTGTTTAGCGATGAGGTTCTCATTGGTGTTCTCCGCAATCTTTCTTAGAGATAGTACTTCAAGTCGAAGTTGAGTTGCGTAATGCCTTTCGCTAGAACTTGGGGCTGAAGAAGTCGAACCGATTCGCATAACGAATTCGTGAGCTTGTCTCGACCGTTAGTCTCAAGTAACTTGAACATCGCATCAAGACAAGACTTTGGGGTTGTCTCGCTATCTTCAAGATGTTTTGCCTTCTTTATCGCAATATATGTTGGGTTTGTCTCACAGCCTTCAGCAGACTTGTGCATGCCATCGGGCATATCACCTGAAACAAAGCAGAGAGATGACAGGTTTTGCACATGTATAAACAAAGATGATAACATTCATCAATTATATCCAATTTCAAATTAGAAAATAAAGAGTAAGTTCAAAATATCAATAGCATAATTTGGCATTGTTCATAATGCGGGAGCTTCACCACACTCTTTGGATTACCATGTCAACATAACAAGCATAGATGAAGGGCAAAGAAAATCATTGTATCTATTTTGGATAATGTGCATGGCATGTTGTTCATATCATCACCACATCAAGAAGATAAAACAGAGATGACAAGGTGCAAACGTGGGCTTCTTCACCACACATCGGATTATAGATCCACAAAACAAGCATACATATAGGGAGTATTAAGTAATGTGCATGGTATGAATAAGGAATTTGGTTTTACAAGTAAAACTTAGAACTTACGGTTCTTACGAACATGCATTTTGGTAGAAACAGAAAACTAAACAGCAGTAAATGATAGGGAGTATGAGCAAATTAAACAGCAGTTGAGGATAAAGGCTTTAGAAGGACTGACTTACATTAACAGCTAACACCGGCTTTATAATGCCCTTCTCCATGTCAAGGGAAGGATAACTCAAGAATTTCAGCACGTAATCTTCTTCATAAGCATCGCTTTGTACTCTACATTTTGTAGAGAGTAATTATAGATATGATAATACCGAAGGGATAGAGGATAATGAAGATAAGATGCAGATTGATACTACATAATCAACTACCAATCCTCGGAAGTACAAGCGTTACAGGACAAAATGTACTCACAAGAGCAATGGGCTACACTTTCAGACCGGCATTGTCTCATGTATTCTACTTGTTGGTAAGATTAAATATAGATCTGATCTTTTTAGTAAATGGTGGGCGAGGAGATAAGATGCGAATGCTACAAATGAACTAATCCCGCTTCCCATTATACAAGAGTGTTTAGAACACGATGTCTTGTATAAAACGTTCTTATATTATGGGACGGAGGGAGTAGTTGTTAATGTAAGTACGTTGATCGCCACGCTCAGTCCTTATAAGAGGACTGCAGAGCTAAACCTCTTCAAAAGCATTGGGTTGATTCTAAATTTATGTAAGAGACCATACGGATCTTATAATGTCCACCAAATGGACGATTACGAGGCTAATATGTGCAAGTGATGCTACATAATCAAACAACTATGAAAGTAAGTATGGTCATACAGGCAAGAGGTACTCACAAGAGCAATGTAGTGTGCAGATAGTTGCGAGATTCTGTGGTCCCTTGGGAATGAATGTTCTTACGCTAACAGTTTTCAGTACAAGTGAGACATTAAGGCAAATGCAGAAATGTAGTTCAAATTGTGATGTGATATCATAGACAAGTACCTTACGCTGCAGCCGAGACCAATGTGTAACAAGATTATTCCATCACCGTTGGATAAATGTAGCACCGGAGACTTTGCAGAAATTTCGCTCGAGGCTTGCCATCGAAGTGCGCTTGCCTCGGTAGGAACGATACTTCATCAACGAGTGCTTGAAAAGCGCAACCAACCCTTGCTCGTCATCACAATCCAGTTTGCTCCTCGCCTATTTAAAAGAATGAAATCTTGTGTCTTCGTCACAGAAACATATGCAGAATGACCATGAATAACATTAGTACATTACTTACGCAGAAGTTGCGGAGGAAGGCGGAAACTGTTAGGTTCATGTATAATCTCTCCATGAAGGAAAGATGCACACAAAGTTCCCGACAACACATAAGCTTCGCCTTCTAAACTGGGAAGAAATGGAACAGGGGTCCTATTTGCTGCAATTGGGGCTCTCTCGGTTCGAAAAGGATTTGGCAACTGGATTTGGTGTACTCTTTGCTGGAATGGGGTTTTGCATCGCATAGTGGTGCTATGTCAATCGGCATAATCATACTGCTTTGCTGCGGTGGGGTCTGCTGAGTTGGGGCATCAGAAATGACCAGTGTAGTAGGGCTAGAGTCTGCTAGAGTTGGGGTATTTTGTGGGTCAGGTGATATTGCAACTACACCTAATGGGCTATTTGATTTATCAAGTGCAACTACCTTTTCCAAATACTTTGCTTGTGCTCCTCCACGATCAGCAATCGCCCTCTTCCTTTTGAACGTCTAATACACAAGAACAACATTTGAATGGATAAATATGGTATGATGACAGATGGAATATGTCTTGAAAATGGATAGGCAGGGCGATTCACATACACGATGTGTAAACTAAGCTAATGGCAGTTCAACAAAGTAGAAGCAATGCAAAGCATCGGTTGCAAGATATGCGAGCAATGTAACCTTGGAAAGTTAGAGCAAGTACCTTGATGGGTGAATAAGATAGGGCATCTTCCTCGACTCCTCCACTAGGGAGCTACATTGACTTAGGTCTCCTCTAGCTCGTAATCACTGTTAGGATCATATTCGAGCATGAATCAGAGGTGGAGAGCATTTGCATTGCATTGCATCCAGACTTGATTTCAGTCCCTTAATGCCAAGTTTGACAGCCATGGCATTGTTCTCGCTTTATTCTTTTCATGCGCCGCAAGCTCATAATCATTATGATGCTGTTCGAATCCGAGATTCATGAAAACATAAAAAGTAGTCAGATTATCTATGGAATGCATTATGGATTCAACTCGAGAGTGTCTCCTATAAACCCCTGCATATGCAAAGTTCACCTCCCCAACCGTCTTGACTGCACCACACACGTAAATACAAACCCTTATGTCTCTATAACAGCAGTACACATTTCAAAACTGAAGTAGGGACATTAGAATCATATGAAATTCGTATTTGAACAAATAAACTAAGCAACTATGAGTGGTGTAATGTTTAGCTTCAAGGATGGAGTGTTGGTAGTGCGACACAAAGAAAGTAGGCAGATTGTATTCCATGTAAAAGATCGAAACCTATGTAAAAGCTGGAAATGACACTTTCTTTCCATACGATGCAGTGTTCGTTACCCACACATGATGGAAGGGACCACAAAGAGAAATACTATTCACTCATGTCTACGGTTCCAGTATTTAGAAACAGGGTGGTCCACCCTAAAAGAATATTGACAACAAATATGGCAAGGCAAGCATAGATGTAGTGAATCAATCATTTACTTGTGAGCTTACTAGGATAAGTATGCAGAATTGTAACTGCAGTAAGAGACCGTCCAAAATCTGAATGAAGAAGTTTGTCTAGCACTTATTGTTTGCAACTAATCGACGTGAATAATTGGATATTATATCGAATGAGTAAGAAAGACAAGTAAAACTGTCAACAAACCTGGCTTGCAGTAGTAATCTGGGTCAATGTCACTACGACCAATAATCCAAAATGACTAGTTTCTGTTCCGAGGGCCGGAATTTTGAAAATCCTATGAGCTTTAGAGGTACTAAAGATTACCGAAATACATCTGAACCATTAAGTGTAGGTAGCACTGAGCACACAACAAACCCTAATGACAGTCCTGCCTAATGAGTAATGAATCAATTAGAAAATGGGTGATGAGGAGTGCTCCGGAGTGTTGATGACGATCTCGTGATAAATCGGGTTGGCTTGGTGGGTGCTGCACGCCGAGCCCCGAACGGATTGGGAAGGTAGGCACCGCGGCGTGCCCGAGCAGCGGTGATGCTGTTGGGCGAGCGCTCCTGGCCTCTGTTAGTCGGCGTCTCCTCCTAGAGTCATGCCGTCCGGGACGCAAGTCACCGCGAGGCGGGCGGTGAAGTAGTAGAGATCAAGCGCGCAGCAGTAACGAGGGGAATCGGGGCCTGGGACGACCCAAAATCCCAGGGTGGGCTGGCCCACCGTGGGCACCCTGTAGAGATACACACCCGAGCGAAGAACATGCATTTTCGAAACTAATTTAGGAAGATTTAGCTGACCAATTAAACAACTCTGTTTTAATAATATCAGATTCAGATTTGAACAACTAAGCTTGTTTAGCTTGATGGGTGGAGCAAAGTGTTATTATGACATGAAGCACGATTCGATCAGATAGTGATCATAAAAGGGGGAAACTCTAAGCATATTTTTTTAGCAAAAGAGGGTTTCCCCTCCGATTTCTATTAAAGAAACCACCACAGAACCAACATGATCAATTAAACCCTAAGCATGATCAATTAAACCATATTATGGATGTGACATGGCAGATTTGAAGCTGCAAACCGGAGAAATGATATTTAGCATCCATTGTTTGCTTCGAACTAAGAACTAAATTCTAAGAGCTGAAAAGAAAGTAGAGTAACCAAGTTAAGATCTATTTTCTGGTTGAGATCAAAAAGTTGAGGAGATATGAAGTACCACCTCTCTTGCGGCGCCGTGTAGACATCGGGGTGTGATGGCTGTCGGTGGCGTTGAAGCAGATCTCTGACGGTAGCGGGTGCATCGGGGATAAGTCCGTTGCGGTGGAAGAGAAGGTCGTGAGCGGCCCCGGCAAAGAGGACGACGGCGCCGATGAAGCGAGAGGACGCGATGCAAGGCTATTGGCCCGTCGTCGTGGATGAGAAATGTCCATCTCTAGCAGTGGACGTCGCGGTCTTGGTAGGCGCTCCGACATGGTGGATGACGGTGGCGATGGATGTGGTGGAGGACGGCGCTGATAGATGGGGTGGCGGACGGAGGCTGGTGTGGGGATGGGGTGTTCTAGCGCGGATGGTGTATGAATGGGGAAAGGGAGGGAGAGGTACGGGGCCATGTTTTTGGGACGCGCCTGTATGAAATATGGGAAAGTTACGAACTTAGCCCCCGTTTAAAATTTGGACGTCTCGTCGGTTGGGGATAGGATGGTAATCTCGCATCTCGCCAATATTTGCCCAGAGCGATTTCGGGCGAGGAGAGGGTGGTTGGCGCCCATGGTTGGCGCCCATGGTGTATGAACGGGGCTGATAGGTAGGGCGGTTGTGTCACGTCTGAGTGAAGTTACAAACCTGCCCCTATTGAAAATGTTTGCCTACATCGATTTCGGCCGAGTCGAGTTTGTTTTGCCGCCCACCGTGTATGAATGGGGAATGGAGGGAGAAACAGAGGTCTTTCGGATGAGCTTGAATCAAATGAGTTTTGCCGCCCATGTTTGACGCCCACCGTGTCGGAATGGGCTCAGAGGCGGTCGTGTCACGTCTAATTGAAGTTACTAACCTACCCCTATTTAGAGCAGTGGAAATCGGGCCGATGGATTGTCCGTGTAATGGGTAGACAGTAATTTCCATCTCCCAAACACTTGGCTTCGGGCAGCCGACGTGGGAGTGGACATTTTGCTGCTTCTTTCGAATTTTGGGACAATAAGCATCCACGTTTACCCTGGCAACTAAAATTTGAATCCATTTTGTATTCCTATATGAATCTTTTTAAATCATTCTATGTGTTTTTATATATCTTCAAAAGGATGACAAAGATGTATTCCACTTTCAAATATGAATATGGTTTACAAATGCCGATACTCAAATTCAAAAACTAGAATCCAGTCTAAGGTGAATTCGAATATTTGGAACACTTCATGTCCAACTCAAATGTCACACGCAACATAATGTGTACTCCCATTTAGATATGTACACAAGCGATGTATCAAGATTCAAATACCGAGTCAATCAATCAAGAATGTACAGAACTAACAGACATATAAACACTTATACAGTATATGGATCAATAATATCAACTAACATACATAAGCCAGGCCGCTGTACTTTTTTTGGCTACAATAGCATCCTTTTTTAGCCAGCATCTTGGCCCTTTCCCATGCGTGCCACTTATGGTCCATCTATACTACTACTATTGCTGAATGCACATTCAGCCTGATTGGCATATTTGTAGGTCTGACACAGCAATCCAAATGAAATGTCTCCAAGTCTTATCAATTAATACAGACTTGTGCTCAATAAAATTACAAACCAAAAAACAAAAAAAACAATTATTACATGATCTCTAAAACAAATGGTTTGATTGATTACATGAACAGACAACACAAATATTATTCAACTATGGAAAGAACATTTCACCTATGATTTACCAAGTAGGAATTTAATTTCCTTTTTCCTTCAGACCTTAACAATCTGGTGGGTCTCAGCTTGCTTCGCTTTTGAAATCCACAAAATATTTAATGGTTGTCTTGAGTACTGCTTGTGTTGTGCTGTTTGCTTCCTCAACATGTCAACTTCATCTCTAAGTGCGTATGTAATCTCTTTCTACCACTAGTTTAGCCTCTAGAGCATCAGCAGTTGGCAATTCATAATGCACGATTGGGCCGGTGCCACTGCTGTGGGATGATGCAACGTCCATGGGGACCTCGCTCTTTGATCTTGGGCTAACCTGTTTTGCCATTAAAGTTCGATTGGATTCGAAAAGTTGAAGTTAGCAAAACATCTCAATCGGGAGTTATAACAACAAACCAGTTAAACAAACAAGGAATTAAAGAGTTTCAATTGGATGCTGAAAAGTAGTTATTAACATCATTGTAACCCGCTGTTGCAGCAGCAAAGCAGTTAAACAAACAAGTAGATATTTAAGTTAAGGCAAACAGGTAATTCTTAACAATAAGTATCAAACACATAGATAGGCGCAGTCTACAATATGATTAACAGGCTGTGCCATTATGTAATCAGTAGCAAACTAAATTAAGCCAAGCAACGTAATTGAACAATTTTGCAATAAGTGGCTAACTAAAATTCTGAGAAGCAGGTAACTAAACTTACGCTAGTTCTTTGTACAGGCACACTGCAACTTCTTTTTCTCTTACAAGGTTGTACGAAGGAGTCCATGGCATCAATTGCTTGGATACGCAGTCCCAATACTTCTTTCTTCCCACACTGCATGGGTAAGTCGAATGGTTAATCTGGTAAGATGGTGCGCCCTTGATATGTTATATGAGGACGTAGTCGACTAGTTGTAGCCAAACACATCACATGGCTTTTATCTTGTATATTTCATGCGATTACTTTTGGCATATCGAGATCTAAGCAATCTACAATAGGATGAAAAGATCGGCATCCTTCACATTATTGGCGAACTCAGTTCATAGAAACAAGCAATTCAACCATTCGTGGGTAAATCAAAAGCGCCCATCGAATATTTTTCACTATCCAATCATACACGCATAAAGGGGCGACGCCACCATAGGGGCTGGTATGGGCGGCCGCCTCGGTGGCTGGAAAGTGTGCACCTAGTTTGAGTCGTCCAGGTTGGCCCACGCTAGTTTTGTTCGTCCCAACGCACGAGCAGGCAATGTAAAAAATGAAGAAAAATGTTTCAATTTGGATGGGCCAATAACATAAGTGCAAGGTAGGCCCTATAGCAGGCTCGCGGCCTGTCGTGGAATTGTCACGGCAGATGTCCTTAGTGTCAGGACTTAGTCGTGAGGCCAATGCATCTATGCGGTAGCTTGAGAGGGGTTGATCGGGACGAGAGACGCAACACACAAAACAAGGATTTAGACAGCTTCGGGCCCCGGGAAACATCATCCGGTAACAACCCTACATGCTGTTTGTGGCTAGGTCTCATTATGATCATGAGGGAGTCGCCGGTAAGCCGTCTCTTTGTGTCTAGCCCTAGAAATTTTTCTTCTTGCTTGTCCTTCTTTGGGGAGCCCTTCCCCTCCTTATATATATTGAAGGGGCGGTTTACATGACTAGTCCTAGTAGGATTAGGATTACTTTATTACAAGTGGAGTCCTAGTCTTGCTTCCTTTGTAGGAGAATATTCCTTATGCCTTTCCTCTTAAGCCAGCCCATCATAACGTGAACCGGACTTCTGGGCCTTGGGCCTAGTCTTCTATCTGACCCGCCGTCGGGGCCATCCATGAGTCGTCTGGTTCGTGAGTCGTCTGACCAATGAGCCACCAGACCCGTGAGTCACTAGTCCTCCGCCGGGTCATCGGTGAAACGCCAAGTCCGGCCGGGTCATACTTCTGGCTGGGTCATACCGCGGGGTATATCCCTGACATTATCCCCCAGTTTAATTTGGATTTATCCATGTTAAACTAATCCTGCAACACAAACACAAGAACAAATTTGACAGGTTGTGCTCCAGGTTAAATATTCTTGTAAGCCGGCACCTGATCATCCTTAAGTCCTTGATATTTTCTCCTGGAATATCCGGGTCAATAGGCTAGCTTCATAATCCATTTGCTGACATTGGCTCTTGTAAAGAAATATTATAAGAAATAATCCATTTGAGTCGGCCTTCAATGCTCTGATTTGCTCAAAACTGATAATTTGAAGTTATTCCTCCCTTATATGCATATCACCTGTAGCCCCCAAGTGCTGGGTTGTCATGCTTGCATCAACCTGAGACTTGTAATTGCTTTATGCTCATAAAAATTTCAACCAGTGTAGCCCCCAAGGGCCGGGTCATTATGCAATAATGAGCAGGGATTTTGTAAATATGATCATGCAAACTTGAGCAGCAACGTGTAGCCCCCAAGGGCCGTCTCAGTAAGATATTACTGAGCTGGGACTTTGTATATGATTCATTGATAATAACATCATATGATGTAATCTCCACCATGGGGCTTGAACCCACGTCCACAAGGTTAAGAGCTTTGTACTCTACCAACTTAGTAGTGGATCTTTCAATATAATGGATTAAGGCTTGTGTACCTTGAATTTTCGACAGGAGCAATTGGTAGCCCCCAAGGGTCGGCTCAATTCAATGTGATGATCCGGGTCTTCAGTAAGTTGAACAAAAAGTGACTTTACATTAGCCCCCAAGTGCCATGGTGCATGCTGGCAGTGACATGAGACTTGCATATTTGATGTAATCTCAATTTAAATAATGTAGCCCCCAAGTGCCGGGTCGTAAGCCTGCAGCGACTCGGGACTATTCCTTCCATTGTAGAATAACTCATATCCATTGATAAAATAATAGCCATTGTGCCAAAGCGACTTTGAATACCTCATCTGTTGATAAGTAAATCCGGAGTTTAAATACCCGGTGGCTCTTGGCTGATGGCGATTTAAGACGCCTCCATTGTAAGACGGAATTTTTATAACCCGGGGGCTTATAGCCTTTGAGAAAATCAAGAATTGATAACCCTTTTGAGACACCAATTTCAATCTTTTATGATGGGCTTGAACTTAATCATTTATGTAAGTCATAGTGCATAGAGTTTAAACAACATATGCCCTGGCGACTTAACGTCAAAAGCCAGGGCGGGTAACCACCCAAATGTAGTCTTATCCTGCACACAAGTAAATCACAAGATCCTTTATGTTTATCAGTAGGGCGGTCATAATATCTCACATATAACCACTGTGATATTTGAATTTGTACTGCCGGTTTACATGACCTGTGCAGTACGGGTGATAACCCAATCCTTAGAAGCCAAACCTTCCAAGTATTAATATTGTCATATGCTGGCGACTTGTTCGTCGAAAGCCAGGGCGGGTTAATAGAAACCACATATATATGCTTCAGATATGAGCAAAAAGTCTCAAAACCCAAAAGATTATGTTCAAAAAACTTAATCCAGACAAAAATAAAATCAAGGCTTCTGATTCGAATACGATCAGTAAACCGTTCTAAAGGGGTTAAGCTAGGATTCGAATTCGATCATGTAGCCCCCAGTGGCTTTGGCGTTGCCGATCAAGAGGGTACCGACAGCTATGTTCTCTTTGGTTCTAATATGACCTATGTTTGAACAGGAAGCCCCCAAATGACCTTGAGAGTTGTTTAACGACGCTGATTCGAATACGATCCACGTCGGACCCAAAAGGGGTTGAGCTATGATTCGAATACGATTAAGAAGCCCCCTAGTGAGCTTTGCAGTGTGCCGATCAAAAGGGTACCGGCAGCTATGTTCTCTTTGGTTCGAATACGACCTATGTTTGAACAGGAAGCCCCCAAGTGACCATAATAAGATAAGCCGTAAGGCGAGATACCCATGTTTGAACCGCGCATCATGGCAGCAAGCTCTTTTTGGCACCCTTTAATCTTTATGAACCGGAAGTTTAAACTGGATTAGAAAGCTTCAAAACTTTGTGAGAGATAAATTTACCTTGAGCCGGATTTGAACCGGATTTGAGAGCTTCAAAGCTTTGTGGTAAATAAATTTCCCTTGAACCGGTTTTTAAACCGGATATTAAGAGCTTCAGTGATTTGTGGGAGAGAGATGTCTCTTGAACCAGATTTTAAACCAGAATCCTTCTTTTTAAGTCAGAAATTTTCTGACGGCCTTTAAAATTTTCCAATATAACGGTAGTATCCTCTGGGGCTGGGTTATCTTCCCCTCCAACGTCTTGGGGTTGTTGACTTCACTGAAAATCGGCAACATTTTGCTGAGTCATATCATTGTAGCCCCTGAGTCTCAAGGCGACTCGAGCAGTTGGCTTGAGATTCTTCATATTTGACCATAGAAGAAGGTGTATATCATTGGCGTTGATAGCGCGATGTGAATCCACGTAAGGTTGAGGTGATTGCGGCGGGTTATAAATGATCCCGTATGAGCAGACATCGAATCTCGCCAATGGTTCCTTCCAACTGGCTGTTTGAAGTTAACCAAACCGTAGTGGCGGCGACCTGTGCACCTACCCATTGAGCCATCCTGTGCAGATGGCGACTGATAAGACATGATAACTGGCCTCCAATTTGTTGGAAGAAAACCGGGCTACCCAAGCAGTGACTTGCTCATACTCAATAAACAGCTCATGCAGACAGGTGCGGCCCGGTATGTTGATGTAGACCAGGCCGCGAGAGACGGACGGTAAAGACGACCGCAACATCTGAGGCAGCACAGACAGATGAACCAGCCATGGCGTTGTAAGCCGGTGCGGACGGGCAAGTTGTCCTTCTTGTTGTAAGCCGGCGTGGTCGCGAGAGATGGCCACGGTGTTGTAAGCCGGCGCAGTCGCGAGAGACGGCCACGGCGTTGTAAGCCTGTGCGGGAGTCCGTTGAGTAACGACGACCACCTGTGCCAAAAGATGTTGGCATGCCTCCATCTCCGCAATATAATATCACTTTTTGTCATAAATAATTGCCCTGCATAAACAATATTGCAGACCAAGGCAAAGATAAACTTGTTCTTTGACAAAAACAACATGTGCTAATAAAACAAACTTGGATGGATATCACCTGATTTGTTTGGACGATGGATGATCCGTTTATCGCGACAGAGGTGGCTCAGGTAGACCAGCGACTCAATATAGTTCCGGCGGCTCAGGCAGACCAGCGACTTAATATAACCCCGGCGGCTCAAAGTGGTAAGGGCGGCTCAATACGGCTCCGGTGAGTTGACGTAGATTAAGCTGCACGGGAGGCGACTTGCGCACACCTGTTCCATCAGTAAGCGGGCGCAGATGCCGGTGCGTGATGGTGCTGACGTACACTTCATAGGCACAACATGGCACCACCTTTGCTGCGCATAAAAATATACAGACCAAAGTAATTGTTTTTTGATGAAAACTATGTTTAATAAAATAAACTTTAGATGAATATCACCTGGCATTTTTTATCGGATGATACTGACGATGCAAACCAAGTTTAGATAGCCAGACCAAACAAGCATCCAGTTTTGTGCTTATTGCCTCTGTTTAATTACCGGCTCTTTGGTGTGTTTGAAGTAGATTGTACCAGTAGAATGTACTGTAGGGGCGGTGGTTTACACACCTGACCAAAGTGCATGCCTGCTCGTCGGGCAGCTTCACTGACATAAGACCCGTGCTCCTTTTTGTGTTTGGCATAATGGTCTTTGAACCAATCATGCGTACATGCACTTCTCCTCCATGTGAATGTTCCAATGGAAAGAAAATCAAACTTGACTAGTACTCCCTGTGCTTCAGTATATAGTGCACGTAGCTTCACGCACAAATACCAATCAGTGATCATTCACTCCAAGCAATGCACGCTCGACGGGTGCATGTCCTGGAACAAGTGCTTGTGAACTGCACACAAAATACTCTGAAGAACAGCTCACGTATGGCAATACATTATGGAGACACTGTCTTTCATTCAGACCAACCAACTTTCAGTAAGCGATACCCAGGCGGAGCACCCGACCTTGGGCAGGGCGGCCAGACGGAGTCGAGCCATCAAGCGGGCAGCTCGAGGACGGGTGCACAGGCGCAGCAGCCAAGGCAGGGCAGAGCCTGTGGACAAACAGCGAAGGGAGGCAGGGGCGCGAGGCCAGCCAAAGCAGAGGCCGACCACCGCGGTAGGTGGCTGCATGGCCGGGCACCTCATGACGCGGGCGGCCTAGACTCGAGGTCGCGCGATGGCTGACTGAAAAAGTGAGGTGGCGGAGGCGACTCGTCGCCTAGCGGGTCAAGGCCGGACGACTCAGAGGCCCATGGCGACTTGAATCAGGCACAAAGCCGGACGGTGACGGCGACTTGCCGCAAAAGCCGTGCGAACGGCGCGAGGCGGTCGGCTTGACGCGACGGGGCTGATGAGAAGGCCCGTGACGGGGCGGGTCATGGCGGCAACTCAGACAGCCGCCAGCGCGACAGACGGTGACTCGGATTCAGAGTTGAAGACGGAGTTGAATCTGTGGCACGAGGCCATCCGTGAAATACTCAGATCGTTTGGTGCTTTCCTCAATCTGTGTGTGAGTCAAACTTGTAGTACTTTAGAGTTGATTTTGTCCTCGTCGCCGAAAGTAGTAGGATCAACAGTTGATTTCCTCGGACTCGTAACATGTATCAGCGATAATCCGACTGATCGAACTGCTACTTGTGGATGCAACAGCAATCTAACCCGACCACCACTGACAGCTTCGGTTGACTGCCGCAGTATCTCGGCTTCGACGGAAAAAAATCTCTTCTCGCTCTTTGGCGAATTATGGAAGGTGCAGTCGAAATCGATCTTCAATCCGATTCGACTGCTCCGCGGCACATAAAATACCAAACCCTAATTTCTTCCTTGACTTCAATCTTAAAAATCTTTATCTGAAAAATTGCCAACTCCTCGATCCTGGGGAGATCCCTTCAAGAACTCATCACCACCGTGCGCAAGCCCCACAGTGGGTGCCAACTGTCGTGGAATTGTCACAGCAGATGTCCTGAGTGTCAGGACTTAGTCGCGAGGCCAACGCATCTATGCGGTAGCTTGAGAGGGGTTGATCGGGACGAGAGACGCAACACACAAAACAAGGATTTAGACAGCTTCGGGCCCCGGGATACATCATCCGGTAACAACCCTACATGCTGTTTGTGGCTAGGTCTCATTATGATCATGAGGGAGTCACCGGTAAGCCGGCTCTTTGTGTCTAGCCCTAGAAATTGTTTCTTCTTGCTTGTCCTTCTTTGGGGAGCCCTGCCCCTCCTTATATATATTGAAGGGGCGGTTTACATGACTAGTCCTAGTAGGATTAGGATTACTTTATTACAAGTGGAGTCCTAGTCTTGCTTCCTTTGTAGGAGAATATTCCTTATGCCTTTCCTCTTAAGCCGGCCCATCATAACGTGAACCGGACTTCTGGGCCTTGGGCCTAGTCTTCTATCTGACCCGCCTTCGGGGCCATCCATGAGTCATCTGGTTCGTGAGTCGTCTGACCAATGAGCCACCAGACCCGTGAGTCACTAGTCCTCCGCCGGGTCATCGGTGAAACGCCAAGTCCGGCCGGGTCATACTTCCGGCCGGGTCATACCGTGGGGTATATCCCCGACACGGCCCAAACGAGCGCCTCCCATATCGATCGACAGCAGGAAAAATCCCAATTCATTCGCTCCAGCCTCCAGTCTGGTTTGCTCCTAACCTAGCCGCCGCTGGACAGACCGGCACAGCACTTCCTCGCGTCCTCGTTGGAGGGTGGTCGCCGGGCTTCAAGCGAACGGAAGGACAAGAAGATGAAGATCCAAACCTGGGTGTAGCTGCGTGGGAGGCAGCGCGGCAAAGACGGCATGGCATCGAGCTTATGCATAAACGGACGATCGCAGCTTGCAAGAGTAGCATGCATAACGAAAGCAGGTACATCACATCCCTGATTATATCTAATTCAACTCTTCAATTTCTGGCCAATAGTTAAACCCGACGGTGTTGTAAAACTGCTTTTATGTAGGGAATCTATGAGAAAATGAAACCAATTTCTACTTATTTTATAACTCCCCCAATCAATATTGAACTGACTGAATCTGATGTATCTAATCAAGTTTCCAGTGCAAACATACAAGCTCATGTTGTTCTTGAGCTCAAGTGTCTAATGAATGATCGCTAATGAAGGATTTGATGCAAACATTTTACATGCTCCGGTGATGAACATATAGTGTCTAATGAGGGATCTAATTTAAGAATTTTGCAAGCTCATTGAAGGATTTAGTGTCTAATGATGATCTACTATGTTGAGAGAGACAGAGATTTGCGGCATTGATGACAAGCAAATTATAGTGCATTTTCATAGCTTGAGGAAACGTCGAGGCCATCTACCGTAAAGTCCCGTATCATGACAACATAGCATAAATACTTTTCTAATCTGTTGTTTGAAACTATTGGCATACTTGTGCAGGATAGATATATTGATATGCAGTTTATGACTGGTTATACGTGCAATTACACTTGATATTTTCAGCCGAGAACGAATAATTCAAGTAGGTATAGACCATGTTTGTAGTCCTTGTACACCATGTTGCATTTTGTGTTTTTGGTGCTTGCATCATTTAGTGTTTATAATCTGAACTACTTTGGATCATTAGCTGGTTTTCAAAGTGCATGTAGCTTCACATTTCTCAAGTTATGTTGATTTCTGAGTGCAAGTGCCTTCGTATTTTTAAGTTAAATGTTCGCCTGGTAACTTGAATTGTGGATCAGCCACGCACACAAATCATACACGAATGCCAATATGAATTAAATGAAATGCAGGGACTTACGCTAGCTCGTTATGCAGTGCTCATTGCAGCTCGCTTATGCTTGGGATGTTCCATGTACAAGTCCATGTTACCACTTGCTTGGATGTGCAGGCGTTGTGCTCCTTGCATCCCCCTCTGCATTTTTGACACGGTGAATGGTTGATCAAATAAGAGGAATTGACCTTGATGTTGTACCGGAGAACAGATACTTACAAGGTTATTGTAACACCCCGGAAGTAACTTTCCATATTTGTAACTCCAACTCTTGCCATTTTCGGCATTGTGATATGATATTCCCTCCGTGGTTGGGTTTTTCTTCTTTTTGCATTTTGTCCATGTCATGCATTTTTATCATGTCATCATGTGCATTGCATTTGCATACGTGTTCGTCTCATGATTCCGAGCATTTTTCCCGTTGTCCGTTTTGCAATCCGACACTCCTATATTCCCCGGCGGCCCCTTTTACGCTTTTTCCGTAAAGGGTACTAAACCTTCTTGAAATGGACCGAGGTTTGTCTAGTGGCTTTGGTATACCACCCGTAGACCACCGGTCAAGTTTCGGTCATTTGGAGCTCGTTTGGTACTCCAACGGTTAACCGTGACTCTCAAAGGCTTCTTTTAAGTTGCAGCACAACACCCTTCAAAACAGCCCAATAACCCATCTAAGTCACTTCCATGCTCTCCGTCGTTCGATCACGATCGTGTGGGCGAAAACTACACCTCATTTGACTCTCCTAGCTCCTCTATGCCTATTTAAGCAAACCCTCCAAATCCGGATCAATTCCCCTAACCTAGCAATTTCCCCTCCGCCACGGACGAAACCGATCGGGCCGGACACGTCCGCCCGACGCCGCTGCCAACCGGGCGTGCCACGTGGCAGCGCCGGTCCCGATTAGTTCGCCGCCGCCAAGATTGCCCGGGGCCAGGCCCTGCCCTCCCGCCCGCCGCCCGCTGACCGCGCCCGCGCCGCCTCTCCCTTGCCGCCGCCGCCGCGCGCCGCCACGCTGTCGGCACATCGTCAGCGCCACCGCCGCCGGCTCCACCGTCGTCGCCGCCTCCTCGCCGCCGTCCACCTCGCCGACGGCTCCGCCGCCCACCTGCCGGGCCCGCCGCCCGTCGCCCGGCCGCCTCCTCTCCGCTCCGGCGAGGAGCTGACCGCCCGCCGCCGCCGTCCTCGATCCGGATCGGATCCGGATCGGGACCGAGCTCCCGTTGACCTCTCTCCCCCTCACTTTTTCTACTAAGTTTTTTATATCATTGATATTTCGTGGCATTTTCATCGTAGCTCCATTTTGCGCGTATAATATATCAAAATGTTCGTCTCGAAGAGTAGATCATTTCATCTCATTGCATCATTTTCATTTGAGCTCATCTTGATGCCCGAAATGCTATTGGAAGAGGGCTATGTGATGTTAGTTTCGCTTTCTTAATGTAACTTGCACTTTTGTTATTTTGCCATGATTGATGTGTGCATCCTATGAATTTGAGTCCTACATGTGTTTTGTAATATGCCATGCCATCTTTCCAGGGGTGTATGCCATGTATTTTTGTGATCTATGTGGTGACTAGCACAAGCATGCAAAGTAGGTGTCCTGATGTTGCTGTTTTCAGCCCTGTTTAGCTGATATTTTGATGCCATGTTATCTTGATGATACCGAGAGATCTATGCATATTTTGAGATAATTCAGTAAGGATGTTTTGTTAAACATGTCTTGATCTATCCATCCATGCCTTTGTTTGCAATTATGGAGTGCCATAGCTTGAGTCAATCGAGCTCTACTTTTGCTATCAAATGTTTCCTGGCAGATTGTTTACATGTTATTCAATTTTGCCTAGGTTGTTGTGGTTGATCCATGTATGCTATGTTATTGTTCTTGCCATGTATGTCTTCTATGTCATGTCTTCTTGATGTATGTATGCTTAGTTTATCATATAAGGCTCTGTAGTGAGTGCATTGAGCTTGTAAACCTGCCTACTTGTTATCAGTTTTTGACATGTCATGTTGCTGAATCTGTTAACGAAACTTTCAATATTGACATGGGTTTTACTATATTTTCTGATCCTTTTTGGCTTATGGTCAGTAAGGGACTTTTGTTCTATGCTTTGAGTAGATTTATTCCATGCCATGTTTTGCTATTTTAAGTTCCTGTAGCATGTAGTTTTGCTGCTCTGAACATTGCAACCTGATGCTGTTTTTGCCATGTCCAGCCTGATATTTTGTGCACTTTTTCCATGCTTGTTTGAACCTGTTATGATGTGAACTAGCCGTAGCTCAGTGCTCATATTTTGTCGAGCATCTTGTGTAGATCACTGCCATGTGCTTTGTTGATACGTTTGGGTGCAGTAGCTTAATTAATTGTTGCTTGCTAAGTGGCATCATGCTGTTAATGGCAGATTTGTGCCATTCTTGTTTTGCTTGTCATTTCCAAACCGTGCATCCGATTCCGGTGATCTTTATATCGATTTCAACCGAAATCATCTCACCTTTCCAGTGGCATGCTTGGTTTGCCAAGTTGATGCCTGGTTCATCTTTTACCTTCCGGAGCGCACATACGCATTGCATATCACATCCCGCATATCATGTCATGTTTTGCATCATGTTGATTGTGCATTGCACCGTGATTTATTGTGGTTCCTTTGTTTGTGTTTTTGCTTTGGGTAGAGCCGGGAGACGAGTACGTGAACGAGGAACCTGTTGAGAACGCTTACGAGGATCAAGCTTTCGACAACTCTGAGAACATTGCAGGCAAGATGACCATACCCTCGAAATCACTTCTATCTTTGCTATGCTAGTTGCTCGCTCTTTTGCCATGCCTATGCTACGATGCCTACCACTTGCTATATCATGCCACCCATATTGCCATGTCAGCCCCTAACCATCCTTTCCCAGCAAACCGTTGATTGGCTATGTTACCGCTTTGCTCAGCCCTCTTATAGCGTTGCTAGTTGCAGGTGAAGCTGAAGTTTGTTCCTTGTTGGAACATGGAGATGTTGTTCCTTGTTGGAACATGTTTACTTGTTGGGGATATCACAATATATATATATGCTATAATTTAATACATCTATATATTTGGTAAAGGGTGGAAGGCTCGGCCTTATGCCTGGTGTTTTGTTCCACTCTTGCCACCCTAGTTTCCGTCATACCGGTGTTATGTTCCTTGATTTCGCGTTCCTTACGGTTGGGTGATTTATGGGACCCCTTGACAGTTCGCTTTGAATAAGACTCGTCCGCAAGGCCCAACATTGGTTTTACCATTTGCCACCTAAGCCTTTTTCCCCGGGTTTTCGCGAGCCCGAGGGTCATCTTATTTTAAACCCGGGCGGTGCTCCTTGAGCGTTGGTCCAAACTAGAGCACCGTCGGGACCATTCCTTGGCAACTTGGATTATGCGGTTCCTGTGACGCTTAGCTTATCCGGTGTGCCACGAGAACGAGATATGTGCAGCTCCTATCGGGATTTGTCGGCACAATCGGGTGGTCTTGCTGGTCTTGTTTTATTGCTGTCGAAATGTCTTGTAGTCCAGATTCGAGATTGATCGGGTCTTCCCGGTAGAAGGAATATCCTTCGTTGACCGTGAGAGCTTATAATGGGCTAAGTTGGAAAACCCTGCAGGTAATATCTTTCAAAGCCGTGCCCATGGTTATGAGGCAGATGGGAATTTGTTAATGTCGGTTGTAGAAAACCGAAGTTGACCTCAAATAAAATACACATCAACGCGTGTGTAACCGTGATGGTCTCTTCTCGGCAGAGTCCGGGAAGTGAACGCGGTGTTGGAGTTATGTCTGACGTAAGTAGTTCAGGATCACTTCTTGATCGCTACTAGTTTCACGACCGTGCTTGGCCTCTCTTCTCGCTCTCTTTTTGAAGTAGCCACCATATATGCTAGTCGCTGCTGCAGCTCCACCTTACTACTCTGTCCTTCCTATAAGCTTAAATAGTCTTGATCTCGCTGGTGTGAGATTGATGAGTCCCGTGACTCACGATACTTCCAAACAGTTGCAGTTCCGATGATGCGGGCAGGTGGCGAACCGAGCTCACGTGGGAGTTCGACGAGGAACGTGGTCGTTATTATGTGTCTTTCCCCGATGATCGTGAGTGGTGCCCAGTTGGGACGATTCGGGATCTGTGTAGCATTTGGGGTATCTTCTTTTATTTTGGTTCCGTAGTCGGACCTTGAGTGTACTCTGTATGATGGATGTTTATTTATGTACTGTGTGAAGTGGCGACTGTAAGCCAACTATGTATCTCTTTCCCTTATGTATTACATGGGTTGTGTGAATATTACCTCACTTGCGACACTGCTTTCAATGCGGTTATGCCTCTAAGTCGTGCCTCGACACGTGAGAGATATAGCCGCATCGAGGGCGTTACAGTTATACGGGTGTGCAGGATGTGTACCAGATCCCATAGCGCCGTCATGCTTCGCTAAAAAATGGATTTGCTTGTTTCAGATGATATCTCCAGAAGAAATAAGAGTTAAAGTCAGAGTTGCATATGTGTGTAAGCTAAGAGAGCAGTGAAAGGATATCCAAACATCGTCGGAACAGTGCACAAGGGAGTGATGTGTGGATACCTAG
Source organism: Aegilops longissima (assembly GCA_021605205.1). Lineage (NCBI taxonomy): Eukaryota > Viridiplantae > Streptophyta > Magnoliopsida > Poales > Poaceae > Aegilops > Aegilops longissima. Next base: position 454,025,717 of record CM038679.1, on the reverse strand, counting down.
TTCGGGCCGGCGTTTGGGCATGCTCGCCTAGCTAGAGTGCGGGTCACTTCAGAGCCGTTGAGGGTGATCTTGTTGGCGTTGGCTAGCAGCGCCGACGGATGCAGATCTTGAGTGGCAGCGGAGCACTACGATGCGGTGGACGAGACCGTTGGTGAAGCCCCAACGGCCTCGGGGGGCGGAGGTGCGATGATGTTCTCGGTGAAGTAGCCCCGGTGAGCTGGGAGACGGCGTCGGTGAAGCGCACCTGATGTGGTGGAACTTGGTGTCTGTGAGGCACGTCGGTTGCGGCGGCCGACGTTCTCGGTGGACCACCCGGTGCGGTGGACGAGGGCGTAGATGAGGTAGCTCTGGTGCAGTGGTGAAGCATGACCGTCGTCTTCGTCGTCGTCGTCCGGCACAGAGGTGGGGGACGGTGGGGAAAGGGATGAGACGAGGGGCGATTCGAGGGTTGGCGGCGAATTAGGGATTTGAGCAATCTGGGCGCGGAAGGGGACGGTGGAGAAGAGAGATTTTGCAGGGCTGGAATTGGGGCCGCCAGATATTTCAATCCAAGCGTGGAAGCGAACTTATATTGTCGTCGTCCTTTTTTGGAGGGAGGGTGGGTGGCTGGGTGCTACAGCGTCGCCCAACACACGTGACCACCCCGACAGATTATGCTTGGTGCCTTAAGGCACCTGCCTTTGTGTCCATGACATGTGGGCCCAACGGTGGCTGGCCCACATGTCGGTGACAAAGGCAGTTGCCTTTTAAGGCACCAAGTAGCGCCCACCCGACACGACCTGGTCTGCCTGGTGCGCCTACATTTGAGTATGCAAACGAATCTTCTTTCATTTGCAAACGAATATGTATGTATTAACATGCCCGTGTTTTCCTTGCAATAATTAGTCATTCGAAACGAGATACAACATCCGTTCACTTTTGTAAGTCGTTTCAGACAACTTAAAATGAACTGTTTTGCACATTGTCTGAAATGTCTTCAAGGTCTTATAAAAGTGAACAGAGGGAGTACTATAAATTAATTAATGAGGAGTTATTTGAAAAAAAATCGAAACGGTACCGACGCTAACGTGGATTAGAGTGTGTGTCACATAATTAGTTATTTGAATTAGAGTGTGTGTCACGTAGTTAGTTATTTGAATTAGAGTGTGTGTCACGTAGCGATCTCCAATTCTAACGTGGATTTCGCATTTCACTGTATCCACGCTAATTTTTTAATACAAATTCATATATATATGATGAACACCATGGTAGTGAGAAAACTTTTGGATGGATTCAAACATATGACCTACAAAATAGCACAACAAACTGAGTCGATGTCAACTTTTCGAAACTTAGTATGGCACAATTCGAAATAATTACCCATATGCCTGGTCCTCGGTTCAAATCTTACAATGTACACCGAATTGAAACATCGATATTAAGTCTCGTACTATGTACATTCAAATGTTGTTTTTAGCCCCCCCTCCCGCACAAACGCTACATACTTCCTGTAGCGGTCAATCTTCCTCTCCTAACCACCTTAGGAAGCTATCGGTTTCCAACACACGTTCATTCTTTCTCTCCATGTTTCGATCTCTAAGTCTCTCAACTACACAACTCCTTTTTCCACTCTGTTACCAAATGTATTTACCTCACACACCCGCCATTGCACCCCATGCCGAGGTCTCTCTCTCTCTCCCCCCTCTCCCTCTCACGCTAAATACATGCATTGCCTATCTAGACCCCCCCCCCCGCCAACCTCTCGTGCGCACGCACGCACGTTGTATATCTAGGTCACTCCCTCAAGACTGTCTCACTCTTTCTTCCGCACGGCGGGCCACGCGCGCTCAATCTCGCTCTCTTTATCTGAGTCTCGTTTAACCTCGTTTTCTTTCACATACAAATGATATATCTCCCTGTTTGGGCCTCGATTGACACACTCTAAACTCTCTCACGCAGATTGTCTATCTAGGTCAGTCCATCCAAGCCGCCGCCACTCTTTTGACCTCATGGTGGGCCACGCTCACTCAATCTCTCTCTCTCTCTCTCTTTTCTCTCTCTCTCTCTCTCCGTATGTCTCGATTGACCTTGCTCTTTCTCGGACAAAAACGATATATCACCACGTTTGAGCCCAATTTGACCTATTCACATTGTATACTCTCTCACGCACATCGTCTATCTAGGTCACTCTCTCCAACCTGTCTCACTCTTTCGATCGCACGGCAACCCTATGTGATCGGTTGACCTTGCTTCCTCCCACGCACAAAATATATCTACACGTCTGTGACTGGATCATCTCTCAAGCTCTATCTTACAGCCCTCACCCTTGCCAAAAAGCTCAATCGGACAATATCTCTCTAGAGCGTATATATTTGTTCAATGAATGTCGGACCACACTCACTTTGTCTCTCTATATATATGTCTCTCGATTGACCTCGCTTTCTCACACCGTATCTTCCACGAGTTGAAGCTACTACCTCTCCATCCCTCGCAAAGCCGGAGCTATTTACCTTGCGAGGGGCACTCCAACCTTGGATTAATTTGTGTAGGCATTTATTCCGGTCGGTTCAGATTATATTTTCATAGCATTCGGCCCACAAATACTCCAAACACCGTTGCAACCCACGCAACTCCCCTAGTTGATTTCCCTCTGGCTCGGTCATCGCTCTCTCGCATGTCCTTTCTCGCCTTCAACGTCGCACCATGGTATTATTGAAAAAACTATGTTGTTCTCTTTAATTATTATAAATAAGCTACAAAACTACACACCGATAGTCCACTTGGAATGGAACAAATTTCGACCCACAAATTAAAGTGCTACAAACTACACACTGAGGGGCCCACATGTCATGAAACAAATTTGAACCCATATACAAATTAAAGAATAAAGGACGAGGATCGAACATGCGACCGGGCCTTCAAGCCGCGCGTCAATAGGCGACATACGTAGAATAGCAATGTTTGTTGTACCCCCTTTGTTCACATAATGTTTTTATATTACCACAACCTAATTAATGGATAACATGTAATATTATTTTTAGTACTATTTGCCTTCACTTACTGGTGGGTTCCATGTGTGCTCTCTCTCTCTCCTCCCCTTCTGCGTTTAGACGCACGGGCAAACAGGAAGAACTCGCGGGCGATGTTGCCGTTGACCATATCTGGACGCGTTCACAAGTCATGATACCAGTTTCACGTACTAGCAGCACTAGTCAGTGTGTACATGCAATGCACGTTAATTTGGAAGTATATTAAGTGCATGCGGATATTAACTACTAGGATATTATTTGCGTGTTGTCATGTGATTAGCACTATTTTTGGCATGAAATTAACTGCTCGCTAAACGTGTTGAGCGCTCAACATTGAAGCAGTCTAGGTCGTTGGATGACAAGGAATACATGTGGCTTGATGACGTTTTATATTTAATTTGATACGGCTCTAGCAGAACATTCAATCGATCAAACCATACATTTCGTTCAGTCTGACTCCAACTTTAAATTATACAACGATCGATATAAAATAAATGGAAAAGATAAACGTTCGAATTTTAAGCATGGCAATCCGAACGTTTTTCATGGCAAATTTAGATTACGCGGCGGCGGCGGGGGCGTCTCACGGTGGGAAGTGGCTCCTCTACCGTGCTCTGTGTGTCATCGGGCCACTGACCGACGGCGACGGCGGCGTCTTGCGCCGTTGTTGGCGTACTCCTGGACGTTGGCCTAGCTTCAAGGAAGGCCAAAATGTTCTGGACTTCAGAGCTAGTTAACTGGTGGGAGTAGGCGACTGGCGTTGGTGCAAGGAAGCGGTCGACGGCGGCCATCCATGCCGCTGAGGGGGCACGGCACTGCTGGGACAAGGCGCTGTTAATAGCGCGGCGGAGACATTCGTGTGCACGGGCACCGCACGGCACGCACGTCGCTGCACACGCAGCATTACTGTTGGAAGGTGCACGGCACCGCTGCAGCGGCGCGCGCTGCTGCACGAGCAGGTGCATGCGCTAGCAGGTGCACGGGCGCGTGAAAGTCGGCGGGGACCTCGTGGAACCCTGTGGGATCAAGCTCGGCGACAATGTGCGGCTCCGAGCCCATCAATGCCATGGGGATGGGCGCTGGCGCGCAGTCGGGCGACGGAGCCGGCACGGAGCGGGACAGCGCGCGTCTTCCCGCAAGGCCAGTTCAAGCTCGCCCCAAAGCGCCTTATGTTCTTGAGACTCCGGCTGGGTGTCTTCCTCAGAAGCTCGAACACTAAGGCAGACTCGTGATGCGGCATGGCGACGTTTAGGTCAGGCTAGTTGGAGGTAGACGACAGGAGAATCGGAGAGGAAGAGAGAGGATTGTAGCGATACGGGTAGTGCGGGGTTGATTTTAAACTGCGGCGCGGCGACATTAAAAGTCGGAGCAGTTGGGACGACGGTGGGCGGCGGAGCCTGGTCAAAGGGCTCGCCCGGTGAGCCTGCTGACACGTCTGCTCGCGACGCCTCCTCGAAGCCTGGCGCGGCGGTTCGCTCAAGACGCCTCCGTCGACTCACACGCTTGTTCGGACAGCACCTGCCGATGAGAAGCGGGGACTCGTGGCGGCACGAACGCCCACGGTTTCAATAAGTGAAAGCGTTCAGCTTTAACGTGACATGTCTTTGTTCCAAAATACCTTGGCTCTTCATTTGTGCAACTTGTCATAAGCAGCTTGTCTCAAATTGAAGAAAAAACTTATGAAGTAATATTTGTGCCATATCACGTGACCATGCTTAGTTTCAAGAACTTATGCTCACTTTTGGATTTTTCTGAAATTTAAGATCCAGGATTCGAAACAATATCATAACCTGCATCATGCAATAAATTTTCAAGCCGTACATCTGTCCTGTTGTATTTCTTAAGAAAGGATTTGGTCAAACATTTTGCTTAGTTAGACTTCAGACAAGTTATATATGCAGAGTAAAAGGATAATCCTCCGCATCAATTGCATTGCACGATATATTAACTCAAGTACTAGGAACGAACAAACGGGCTCAATTATGTGCTCATCCTGGTGTAGTAGTAGTAGTAGTACTAGGCAATGCAGTTGACGGGTGACCTTGACGAGCGGCAACCGAGGGAATTGAACCATGCTCGACACGGTAGGTAACGTTGTCTAGTTACTAAAGCATCCCTCCGTTGTTTATCGGTAGTCATTATGGACCGGGGACATGAGGGGAATTTCCTAGGCTGGAATTCTGGCCGCCAGATATTTCGACTTGAAACGCTGAGGCTCGACTGGTTGGGATTGCCTAATGTGCGTACCACGCACGCCACCGAAGGACACGAGCCCGTTTTTTTTAGGATCAACACGAGCCAAGGTCTGGCTGGTACGCCGTTGGGTCCTACCATTCGAGAATACGAAAGGAACCTTTTAAATTGCCGAACGAATCTATGTGTATTACAATACCCGTATTTTCCTTGCAAATACTAATCTCGACGTGGTAATTGATTTATGACGAGTTGTTGAATTAGAGTGAGTTTGTGATATAGTGATCTCAACGTGGATTTCACATTTCATGGTATCCCTAGTAAGTTTTCCAATGCAATTCAGATTTAAAAGATGAACAATATGGAGGTGAGAAAACTTTGCATGTATCAAGCATATGACCACACACACACACACACACACACACGCACGAACACAACAACAATCCAACACTACAGGAATCAGCTACTTTGCCATCTGCCACGACGGACGGCAAAGGCATGGATGGCGGACGGCAAAGGTCTTCGCCGTCCGCCGCGGACGGTAAAAGGGGACGGCAAAGTACGGGACGGCTAAGAGCTACGTTGCCGTCTGCTTCTGGCAGCTGACGGCAAAGGGCTCTTTGCCATCAGCAGCGGACGGCAAAGAATGCAAACGACAATAAATGCGCTGTTACTCCGTTAGGTGGTTAACGGCATGCCTTTGCCGTCCGCCGAGTGATGTCAGCCGACGTCACTACACGGCAGGCCTTTGCCGTCCGCTGCTGTAGGAAAAGTTTTTTTTCTCTTTGCCGTCACCATCAGAGGCAAACCGACCAAATTGGTCAGCCTCCCAGAAGCACTGATTGCACGCCACGTGGCCTCTTTGCCGTCCGCTGCCGATGGTAAAGAGCCCTTTGCCGTCGGTGGCGAGACGGCAAAGAGCCCACATATTGGCTCTTTTTCTGTTTTTTAAATCCAACAATTTTCACAAAGAAATATATATGACATATATAGATATATTTCAGGGCTACTTAACAGCACATAAGTTTCATCGCACATACATATATAGTTCCATCCATTCATACATAGCAAGTTGCACATACACATAAGTTGCAACCATTAGGAAGTTGCACATACATATTACAATGCAAAGTTTCATCAAGATAGCAAGTTCCATCGTAGCAAGCTAGAAGAATACTAGAAGAGAATGAAATAAAAAACAAGCACTCCATCATAGCAAGATAGCTTCCGAGAAGTGAATGAAATCTGCAAAATGGCAAATAAGAAAGTTAGGAAAAGGTGACTAGAAGAAGAAGCACGCCATCGTTTGTGAGGTAACTTAGGTGAAATGGATCGTTTATGAGCTAAATTAGGTAAAATGCATCATTTTAGAGCTAACGTAGGTAAAATGGATTGTTTATGAGCTAACTAAGCTAATTATGCCGTTTTTTACATAAGTAAGCTAAGTACATGTCATTATTGAGCAAACCTAGTTAACTAAGCATGTTATAACTAACTTAGGTCATTTTGGAGGAAACAAAGCTAAGTATAGATTGTTTTAGAGCTAACTTAGGTAAAATGGCTGGTTTTGGAGGTCAGTAAGCTTATTAAGTCATTTTGGAGGAAAAGAAGCTAACTCTAGGTCATTAAGGTAAGCTATATTGGAGGAAATAAAGCTAAATCTAGGTCTTTATGCATTTGTTAAGCAAAAAACTAGAGAAACTTACCTTGATCATGGAGGTGTGGGAGCGGGCTGGCTCGTGCCAGTAGCTGGAGAAGGGTCGTGTGATGCTTGTGTGGAGTTACGCTGCACCAAAGATCATTTCCAATGTTTCGTTAGCATGATGACACTCAAATGTTAAGACTAGCAAGTAACGCCCATTCAAATTAAACTCACCGTGGTCTCGTGGAGCAATCTCGGATCAATGGGTATGGAGCCACGGACCTCCCGCCACGAGATATCATCACCGCCTCGATTGTAGGGAATCTGCTCGGGTTAAACTCATCTCGCTTCCTCGCCTTCCCTTGACTTGCTTGTAAGAGGCGGTGTGGGCCATGGCATACAGGTCGCACCCTCCGCACCTTATCCGCCTTATTGTAGCATGCCCGAAAGAGAGAAACAAAGTAAATTAGTAATTAAAGGGCTCAAGCTAGCATGATGAATGAATTGCATTAATCATGAAGCAAACCACATACCCAATTCCGCCCGAATCGATATAAGCTGGAGCTACCTTGATGGTGTGGCACACCTTCAATTTGGGCACGTTGTCCTGGCCTCATCGGCTCCCCTTCCATCTTTCAACACCGCCATGACAAAGAGTAAACGAAATTAGTACAACATAAAAAATACCGACATGAATAATAATATGTATATCACTTAAGTGTATCATCATCAAGTACAACATAAAAAATTGAATACCCGACACTACTAATAATCTCAATCAAGATCATCAATAAATGCATAATCATCATCATCACTATAATCAATGACGGGCTCATAGGGTTCGATGGCATCAACATGTGGAAGGCCACCTTTACGTAATCGGTCAAGCATTGAGAGGTCATCCGCAGCGAGAACCTCTTCTTGTTCCGCTCTTCTTGTTCCTCCTCCGGGTGATGTGGGATTCCTGTCGCTGTCTACTTCAATGTTTTGGGGTGAAGTATACCGTTCTTGAAACGCTTTTGAAAGACGTGTCTCTTGGAAGAATTCTCCTTCATATGTGTTTGGGTTAATGTGAGGTTCATAATCCTCTTCCTTTGGGGAGATAGTCTAGCATGGCGGCACTTCATAAATGACATCCCAACCTTTCAGATTTGGATTAGTTTGGCAGGCCCACGGTAGATAGAATACTTGGGTCGCCTGTTGAGCCGTAATATAGACATCGTGAACATCTAAATGGGTGCTTTGGTTGATTTCAACTAGCCCTATATGTTCATGAGTCCTTCTAGTCTCCTTCGGCTGAAACCAATAACATTTGAAGACTATGACATTCGGTGGGTTTTCACCATAGAATAGAAGTTCATAAATTGCTTCAACTCTCCCATAATACTCGGTACCTCCTTCGCCAATAGCAGATACACAACAATTTGTAGACTTTCGGTCGGCCATAGATAGCTCTTTGCCATAGGTACGAAAGCGAGACCTGTTGATGTCTTATTTATCAAATGAACGGACCTTATAGTCAAAACCATTAGCGACTTGTCTCAATTCGGCGTCCATAGACTCTGAATTAGCCTACAAGTTTAATATGAAAGGATTATTGCATTACGCACAAATTAGCGAATGAAATGAAATTGTCTAATAGAATTTACCGTTTGTTTGAACCAAGAGATGAAACCGGGATAGCCGCCTCCTTGCTTTGCGAGAAGCTCATACTCTTCGACGGAATCCTTTTGGATCACCGCTCCATAAGAGAATAGGGCGATGTATCGACTGTATGAAATATCCAGGAATAAGAGCAGTTCAAAGGAAATAGAAGTTGCGAAACAATGTACCGAGAACTTACTCGATGTACGGCCGCACTTCTATCAGGTTGTTGAAGATATACAATGAAATGGTCCGCCATTCTTCCTTATCCAAAGATACTGGATTTGAAACACTGGCTGGTGCGAGATTCCCTTTGAATAGGCTGAGGTTGGATCAACCCTTTTTAGGCTCGTCAGCATTGTACCGAGGCTTTGGATTATGCAAATGACGACTTTTGGTTTCAGAGTGTGCTGTCACAAGTTTGCCGCCTCCTCGGTGATGAATGCCTCAGCCATCGACGCTTCAATTCTACGCTTATTTTACATTTTTCTCAAGCGTCTTCAGATCCTCTCGGTTAGGTAGCACCAACGATTTTGCACGGCCCCCAATCTTGCCTCGGTCGGAGATGCAAAATCAAATGCTGCATTGATTAAAGAAGCCCGTGGAAAGATCTTCTAACTTGCAGATCAACTCCGGCGCAAACTCTTCCATTTCTTCTAGCACGCCAGCGATAGTTCTTTCGCACAAAGAACATGTAAGAAATAGCTGAGTTCGCCAAGATTAGCCATTCATCCTCAGGGATGAAGCCACGCAACATCACCGACATTACCCGCTCAGTCCATATGTGCAAATCATGACTCTTGAGACCAAATATCTTCAATTTATCAAGACTCGCTCCCCTCTTTAGATTCGCTGCATACCCATCGGGGAAAATCAACTGCATTTTCACCCACAGGATAATTTCCCTCATAGCTGGCCTTCCAAGATTGAACCATGCCTTTGACTTCGTCGATTCGCTTCCTTTCGGTTCTTTCATGTTTTGTAACGGCCTATCACATAGCGCCTCCAGATCGACTCTAGCCTTAGTATTATCCTTTGACTTCCCATCTATGCCGAACAATGTACCAAAAAGTGCCTCGGCGATATTCTTCTCAGTGTGCATCACGTCGATGTTGTGTGGGCAAAGGAGGTCTTTGAAGTAAGGCAGATCCCATAAGCATGTTTTGTGAGTCCAGTGCGTTCGAATTATACCCCTTGAAGTACCTCGGACGCCTGGATCCGCTCGAGAGCGCCTAACTGATCCAGGTCTGCTGGCCTGTCAACATAGGTGGTGCAGAGTTTTTACAACTCTACCTCCGATGAAGTTCTTCTTGTATTTCCTGAACTTATGGCGAGGATCCAGAACTGTCTATGCATGTCGGCAAGAAAACTTGCGACCGCCCGAAGCCAACGAAACTCAAGAGCTCCCTTGCATGTGGGGCACGGAACCTTCCATGCACACACCAGCCAACTAATAGCGATACGCCGCAAGTCATGCGTCGAGTACATGTACCGTACACGCATTATGAAGTTTCGTTTGCTATAGGCGCCGTATGTCTTGAACCCATTATCCTGTGCTTCTTGCAATTCGCCCTAAGCGGTTGCATGTACACATTCATATTTTTTCCCGGATAGTTGGGCCCTGGAATTATCAACGCCAGAAAATGTTCTTTCTTTGCATAATCTATCCGGGGAGATTGAGTGGAAAGACAAACACGGGCCAACAATCTGTATTGGGCTGCCGTCATACCAAACACATCGAACCCATCGTCCGATGCCGACTTCGAGGATGCCTCGGATCTGCCGCTTTGTCAAGATGTAATTCATCAAAAATTTCCACGCAACACCATCCGATGTGTACCATCATCGATTCCCATCTGCATCTAGTTCGGTTCTTTTGCCTGTTTTGTGCCATGTCATCTGTCCGCCGTCTCTTCGACCATGAAAAGACGTTGAAGTCTTGGTACGAGTGGCATATAGCGAAGAACACTAATGGGGATTTTGGTCTGTGTCTTCTCACCCATACCGTTGTCTACCACAATATACCTGGAAGACTTGCAAATGGGACAATAGTTCAAGTCCGATAGTCAAGCCTAAATAAGGCACATCCTTTCTCACGGGCATGTATCTTCTCATAGGGCATCTTGGTGGGGGCGGAGGGGTGGTGGGGCGACGGCCAAGGGTGCGAGGCGGGGCGGCGCCGGGTGGCAGGAGGCGGAGGCGCGCCAAGCATGGGGTGGCGGTGGATCTAGCTAGGGCAGGGCGTCGGGAGGAGAGAGGAAGAGAGGAAGAGAAGAGAGAGCAGGCGGGGGGGTGGCGTCCGTTAGTTACTTGGCTCTTTGTCAGTCAGCGGTTTCTCTCTTGCCGTCGGCAAAGAGGTGGGGCGTTAAGTTTTTTTAAATGGGCGGGTGGGTGGGGTTACCTCCCTCTTTGCCGTCAGCTGGCGGACGGCAAAGAAATGGCGCATGGCAAAGAGCTTCTTTTTCGTCGGCTTTTCGGTGGCTGATGGCAAAGAGCTTCTTTGCCGTCCGCTAGCGGACGGCAAGGACCTGGCAGATGGCAAAGTAGTTGATTCTAGTAGTGCAATAAGTATAGTGCATCTATTTTTCCAAACCATGCATGTATGACACGAATTCAAAAATACTCCTTCTATTCCTAAATATTAGTCTTTTAGAGAGTTCAACAAGTGACTACATACGGAGCAAAATGAGTGAATCTAGACTCTAAAATATGTCTATATACATCTGTATGTGCCAGTCCATTTGAAGCCTCTAAAAAGACTAATATTTAGGAACGAAGGGAGTAAAATGTAAGACATCCATGGTCCTCAGTTCAATATTTAAAATGAACATGAAACTGAAACATGAATATTAAGTCTAGTACTACAAGACATGCAAATGTTGTGTTTAGGCGGAGCTATGATTGTCGGGGTCAACCCCTCGACCTTAGATAAAATTGTGGAGCTCTGCTTAGGGTTGTTAGATTATATTTGTCCCCGCCTCCCAACCACCGATTGGTTGTGCACCCCACCCCTCCTCCCGGGAGAATATCATGTGCCCCCATACCTTAGATGCTATATGCCGATACGAGTTGCTTGGAGCTTGTAGATCTGAGATATAGCAGCTCACATGATGTGTCTTAATATTTTTGCAGGAAACCTTGATGAGTTTGAGAATTGCACACAATTTGTACAAAAACTACTTAGATGCCCTTTGATCCCATATCCAACGACCTCAAGCTCAGATCATTGTAGCATCTAAGATGAAGGAGGACATCATATTCTCCTGTATGTAAGAATATCATGTGCTACCACACCTTAGATGCTTTGGTGATACAAGCTCTTCGGAGGCGTTGGATTTGTGACCCAACACCTCCTCGGTGGTTCGAATTGGTTTTTGCAGAAAAGCCCCAAAAGAGTTCGGCCACTGCTTACAGGCACAAAGACTGCTCAGATGCCATTGGATCTCAGATCAAACGACCTCCAAGCTTGTATCACGTAGCATGCAAGCTGCGATAGCACCTGATGTTTTCTTGCACGGGGGAGTATGAGGTGCTCCCGCACCGTAGATTCTATGGTGATACGAGTTCACCGAGATCTAACGGCCCACAGTAGGAGGTTTGAATGTTTTTGCAATATACGGCTGATAGAGTTTGGGAAATGCGCACAAAGTACAAGTACTACGCATGTGCCATCTGATCACTGATCATACGACCTAGATGCTCATATCACCGTAGCGGGTAATTAAGCTACGGGAGCACCTAATATGAGCACCGGGAGCCGTTGGATCAAGATGCAGCGGCACACACGAGGCCTGAATGTTTTATTTGCAAAAACCTTTGGAGAGTTTGGAAATTGCATAATTACAAAGATTACTCCCAAGCCATTGATCTCACTTCCAATGGTGTAAAACTCGTATCACCATAGTATCTAAGCTGCGGGGTGGATGTGATATTCTATGCCGCTGTCATTTTTGTTCGTAAACTTGCAAAATACGTGTAACTCGTGCCATTACTTGTCTAACCGCGCAAAGTGTTTGTTCAAAAAAACCATCCTACACTGAAATATCGGAACAACACATGGGGGTCCCACTTGTCATTAATCAAATTTGGACCTAAAACTAACAAATCTGAAAGACGAGATTCAAACTGGCAACGTGGACTACAAAGCGTAAGTCGATAGCCTGAAAAAACGAACGGTTGTTGGTTTTGTCCCATAACTTGATTTTATATAGTACTTGCGTTGAGTAGAGTAGAGGGAGTGCCTCATCAACACGTGCATGACCGTTGTCTCACTTACTGGTGGGTCCCAGGTCTGCGATCTCAATCTCTCTTCTCTCCATCGTCTAACCTTTGCACGGGCACACACGAAGAGCGGCGCTAGCTTGCCGTGGTGTTATTACAACTAAAAAAAGCTTGGAAAATAGAAGAATCGCCTAGAACAAGAGACGTTGTGGCTGGTCGAGACAGAGCTAACCACATCTATCCTCCGTGCCACGTTTGCATGATGAAGCTGTGTGGCTAGTGGGGTGTTTTCGACCGACTGACTGGGTCCCGAGGTCGAACCATAGGTACTACGTCTGATACAGTATATTTTCACACGCACATTTTTCCTCCGTGCCGAGACGTGGCACACCCTACCGCGCGGTTTCGGGGTCCTCCCGGGTGGTGCACGCATATATTCTTCCTGACGTGGGACGCCCTACCGCGTGTTTTCTGGGTCCTCCTCGGTCGTAGCGCCGAAGCAAGTAAATGAGTCCTCAAATCATGAAAGACCACCTTTCCCGCCGAGTACATCAGTGAAGCACGGTGGCTAGCTAGTTGGGCTAGTTCGACCAATTAGCTAGGCCACAACCACATTTGTTTTTCACCCCTTTTTTTTATCTACTTGCCGGCAGGTAAATTTAAATATCCACCGCGGCGTTGCTCTGGTGTTTGGGTGCGGCAGGATTTTTAATCTTTTGATTGACGGGAGCAGGCGCGGCAGGATTTTTAATTTTTTGATTGACAGGAGCAGGCGCGGCAGCAATTAGTCACGATGACTCCGCCTGTAAAAACCCACTGCTCCCTGATGTGAGAAGTCATCAACTGGTGTTTTACTGTGGTGAAAACCAAAAGATTCCCCGCTCCCTCCACCTTCCCGTAGATTGCATTGCCTTTCAGCCGTTTCACACCCTTTGCTTCTTCTCCCCATTGCTTCTACCTGGTGCCATGGCGGCGCAGTAGATCACGGAGTCCGAGGTGAGGCGCCTGACATAGGAGCTCCATGCCAAGGATGCGGAGCTCAGGGCCAAGGACATGGAGCTCCGTGAGCTCAAGGAGGAGAGGAGTGCCATGCTCCTCCGTTATGTGCGGGAGTTCACGGAGCTTGGAAAGCAGAAGGCGTCCACCACAAAGATGCTCGAGGCATTGGTGGCGTTGCTGCAGAAAGCGGGAGATACGATAGGCCGTCAGGGAAGCCAGCTAGAGCGCGAGCGGGCCGATCGTGACGAGGTCCAGGATCGCCTCAGCCACTTGGTGAACCAAGTTGCCACGCACGTGTTGCGGCTGCGCGATGCCTACCGTCGTGCCAGCGCGACGACGCCTGCCATCGGGCTAAACCCGTTCGACCACCCGGTCGACTTCAACGAGTTGCGGATTCCTGCCTGGTCTCCTTCTTCACCTATATCTCCGAGGAGCTGAGCCGTCTCCGCGTGATGGTGGGGGCTGAGCTAGACAAGGAGGGGTTGCGGGCTGCCGTCGCTGTTGCCGGGCAAATCCTTTCAGGGCTCCGCCATCGGAATCCATTCGTGCCATTGGACGCCGTCTTTGACGAGCTGGCTCCCGTCGACCAGGAACAGGCTCTGTGGGCGGTTGCACCCTGCATCACCAACGTCGTGCGCCTCAAGAAGCAGAGGGACTTCGGTGGTGTTTAGGCGCCCTCTGCATGGGCATGTCCATGTCCCGGCGCAACATGACCGTTGGATCAAACTCGAGACGGTGCAGATCGATCCAACGTAGCACAAAGCGTGTGGGTGTGTTTGGTTGCATTCTCATATCAATATAGTTGTTTCCTCTTCGTGTATTTTTGTCAACCTACTAGTGTGGACTCATGCACTCTGCCAAACACCCAAAAGTGGGTCGAGAAGGGAACTTTTGCTCCCATCCCGTGCACCCTGCCTAACACTATTCGTGCTTCATATGGTTCATGTTTCATGGAGTACTGTAGCACCGTACTCTCCGTGCGATGTGGACCTAGTTCTGTTAACATTGATCTCACTGTTCATTCTTGACCGGACAGTCGAAAAAGCGGTACTATGTTACATATAGGAGTAGTTGACAAACGCACAACATCATTTGTTATCGTCATATCTTACTACACTAGCAACAAGATTGTGTAGTACTGACGTATGAACCACTGCACATGCCTAGTAGTAGGAGCACTGTGTATGTTCAAGTGGCTACCGTGTTTCACACTCCTCCGTCGTAAGAGTGGAAACTCTTGCTGTAATCATTTTTTTCTTCAGAAAAACAATGGACATGCTCTACCATGCGGATCCTCCTCCAGCCATGCACTAAATTACTCACTTTCGCCGACGTGCGGGACAGCCAGCACCTGGGTCCACCATCCATGCAGTAAATTATTTCGTAGTAGAGTGACGGTAGATTACCCCGATCGAACCGCCGTAGTAATGCCCAATGAGCCGTCAAATCACAAAACCCCCTCCTTTCCAGCAGTAAGTTGGACGGACGAAGCAACCATCATTTCACTCTTCTCTCTCAGCTTCCTCTCTTGAAGAAAACCCCCACTCGCTTCGCTCTCCCTCATCTTGTTCCTCCTTCCACTCTTCTCTCTCAGCTTCCTCTCTTGGATGGACGCCGGAGCACCGGCCGACGTGATGTCTATGGCTCTGGCCAAAACCGTCGAGGCTCATGGTACGAAGAAGCGCAAGCACCCCGACGAGACTACCGCAGACAAGCTCAAAGCCATCACCCTGTACAAGCCCCCCTCTCCGGGATCCCTCATTAAGCAAGTCCAGGTAATGTCTCTTGTTGACGATCTTTTTCTCGATCTTGATCATGTTTTTTCATCTAACACGCAGTACTAGTACTGGTAGTACAACTTTCTAGGTGATCTTGCATGTGATTTTAGTGTGCCAAATGACGGTTCTAAATTCCTCTTTTGACCAAAACATGCGAGAGGTTGACACTGATTTCTTATAGATTACTTTCAACTACTCCCTCTGTCCCAAATTTCTTGTCTTAGATTTGTCTAGATACGGATGTATCTAATACTAAAATGTGACTTGATACATCCGTATCTAGACAAATCTAAGACAAGAATTTTGGGACGGTGGGAGTACTTTATGAACATCAATGCTACCTTTTAAGAGGGTATATTTGCCTCAGTAACTTGTGTTATGGATATTGCATGTAATCCCTCTGCTCTCATGCCTTTGAAGACATGTTCTAGTTCTTTGTTCACTCATTTCTGTGCGTATATGTAGTCATATATGGAGTATAATATCGAAAATCATCTTATATTTCTGAAGGGAGGTAGTAATAAAATATGGTTTCTGTTTGAATTAGAACCAGGTCCGCGGTGGAGATGAAGTTCTCAAAGTCATGCCTTGTGAACTGGAAGACCTGATGATGAGTTCTACTACCGAACTATCCAGCTGCTGTGTCCTTGTCGCCACGTGTCCTGAACTAGTGTTTTCCTGTAGCATTGTTGTCAGGCGTGTTCTCAAGGCTGTACTTGACCACAACAATTTCCTGGTTGTGCCTTCGATTACAAAGGGTGTGGTTCTTGTAAAGCTTCCCAACAAATCTTATGCGGCCTTTCTTCATCATCATGTTTATGAGTGGAAAGACCACTCTGGTAGGTTCTCCAAGGTTGACAAGATGGTGATGGTGCATGTAGACATCTCACACGAAGTCCATGGCCTAGTCAGTTATGCGGGGTTCATCCCGTAGGTCGGTGGCAAGAAATAGTCTGCGGAGTTTAGTTAGAGCAACTTTGCTTGTCTGTAGTAAGTACTATTGTTCAGTACCTGATTTGTGTTTGTGAACCCTGTATTGTTTATTAGTACTGCCGCTTTTGGTGTGTGGTTAGTCCTGAGAACGGTCTATGTTAATGTCTGTCCACTCAATTCAGTCTGTATATTTTGAAGTATCTAGATCATATTTTTTGTGAGGACGGTTTATCAATTATGTTTACACTCCAATATCTCTATGCATTGCAGGGTTTATCGCACCCACCAGATTTCCAATCCCATGGATGTTCGGTCCAAACGATTTATCACAACCTTTGGACTGTCACGCTTATGGGAGTAGGCGGGGCCCCGCATGCCACGCCGTAGTTGGACGATCAATCTTCGCTTAGTACTTCAACATAGTGATTTCCTGGTAAGGATTCACTCATGTCACATCAAGTAAATCTTATTGATTTACTGTCTAAATCTTATTGATTTCTTGTCATGTTTTCTTTCTTTTCCTGCAATTTTACGATGCAGGTTTTGCCATGTGACATTCATCATAGAATAAACCGCTTGGTTTGCTCTACGATGGCTATTTTGCAGGTTTCACTTCTTATGTCGTGTCGATGAACGAAGGCACCGTCCATCACTTATATTACAGGAAAAATTGGATCACCGTTGTCTGAGTACAAGCTGAATCCCTATGATGAACTACAGTTTGGTTTAACAAACCTTCTCGCGTTTAAAAGAAATGAAGAAAAAAACTGGATCATGGTCACGGATCCTAGTCAAGTTAGAAAGCTAATCATAGCAGACCAGACACGATCGCCGATGTCTCGCACAGATCGAGCATCGGCAGCTGCTCTAGCATCGACAATGGCGGCGACTTCGATCACCGATCCGGTGAGGATTGGGCACCGACGCGCGCCAGATCACCGATCACCGGAGGATCGGGCATTGACACAACACACCGCTCCGACACCGGCACCAGCTCTCCAAGGAGCACCATCTCCGGCAGCAGCAGCAGCTTCGGCACCTGCACCAACACTTGCACTTGCATTTTCTCCGGCCCGTGCAGTTGCACCGGCAACAGACTGAGCTGCAGTTCTGTGACGCCCCCGATTTAATCGTACACTAATCATGCACGCAAATGTGTACGATCAAGATCAGAGACTCACGGAAAGATATCACAACACAACTCTACAAATAAAATAAGTCATACAAGCATCATAATACAAGCCAGGGACCTCGAGGGCTCGAATACAAGTGCTCGATCATAGACGAGTTAGCGGAAGCAACAATATCTGAGTACAGACATAAGTTAAACAAGTTTGCCTTAAGAAGGCTAGCACAAACTGGGATACAGATCGAAAGATGAGCAGGCCTCCTGCCTGGGATCCTCCTAGCTACTGCTGGTCGTCGTCGGGCTGCACGTAGTAGTAGGCACCTCCGGACTAGTAGTCGCCATCGACGGTGGCGTCTGCTCCAGGCTCCATAGTGCAGTTGCGACAATCGAGTAGAGGTAGGGGAAAAGGGGAACAAGGCAACCGTGAGTACTCATCCAAAGTACTGCAAGCAAGGAGCTACACTACATATGCATGGATATATGTGTAAAGGGCCATATCGGTGGACTGTCTTGCAAAAAGCCGTAATAAGAGGGGATAACTAGTCTTAACGAAGACTACGCTTCGGTCACCTGTCTTGCAACAGTAGAAGAGGACGATCTGAAGTCCTCCAAGTAACATCACATAGCAATAATCCTACCCGGCGATCCCCTCCTCATATCCCTGAGAGAGAGCGACCACCGGTTGTATCCGCACTTGGAAGGGTGTGTTTTATCAAGTATCCGGTTCTAGTTGTCATAAGCTCAAGGTACAACTCCAAGTCGTCCTGTTATCAAGATCACGACTATTCAATAGATTAACTTCCGCAGGGTGCACCATCTTACCCAAAGACGCTTGATCCCATTTGGCCGGACACACTTTCTCGGTCATGCCCGGCCGCGGAAGATCAACACGCCGCAGCCCCACCTAGGCACAACAGAGAGGCCAAGACGCCGGTCTAAACCTAAGCGCTGCAGGGTCTGGGCCCATCGCTCGAGCACACACCAGACGTTGCGTGGGCAGCCGGAAGCAGACCTAGCCTAGTGGCGTTCGGTCCAATCCGGCGCCGCCCGCTCAAATCCTTGACGTCTGAAGTGCTTCGGCTGATACCACGATGCCGGGATACCCATAACTACTCCCGCGTAGATGGTTAGTGCATATAAGCTCGTAGCCAACTCAGATCAAATACCAAGACCTTGTTAAGCGTGTTAAGTATCCGTGAATGCCTAACAGGGCCAGGCCCACCTCTCTCCTAGGCGGTCTCAACCTGCCCTGTCGCTCCGCCTCAAGATCCACTCGCGGGTGCTCCACCAGCCGACCCGACTTTAGTTTCCACATGTATCATGTATAAAGTATATAGTATATACCCGTGATCACCTCCCGAGTGATCACGGCCCAATAGTATAGCACGGCAGACGGACAAGAATGTAGGGCCATAGATGAGAGTACTAGCATCCTATACTAAGCATATAGGATTGCAGGTAAAGGTAACTTGAGAGTAACAAGGACAAAGCTATGCAGCAAAGTATAGGAGTATCGAAAGCAATAACATGTTACACTACTCTAATGCAAGCAGTAGAGAAGAGTAGGCGATATCCGGTGATCAAGGGGGGCTTGCCTGGTTGCTCCGCAAGAGAGAGGTGTCGTCAACACCGTAGTCGAACCGCCAGCAGCAGCGTCGGTCTCGTAGTCTACCGGAGAGAAGAGGGGAAGAAACAATGAATACCAAGTAAACAGATGCATATCGATGCATGACATGTCAAGAAGCGATGCTAGGCGTGCCCTAACGTGGTATGAGGTGGTGCTTTAAGGGGAAACATCAGGAAAGTATTCCGGTGTTTCGTGTTTTTGACAGAAGAGGCGGAGGGAAAAGTTGCAGGTTCGATAGGTTAGGGGGTGTGGCGGACGAACGATGTGATCCGGATTCATCTCGTCGCTGCTCGAGCAACTTTCATGTTGAAAATATTTTAATCCGAAGTTACGGATTAAAAGATATGATTTTAAAAGATTTTATTAATTTCGGAATTTAATTAATTAATTAATTAATTCGAAAAAATGGAATTATGACGTCAAGATGAGGTCATGCCGACGTCAAGATTTCAACAGAGGTTGACTAGGTCAACCCCGCCATGTGGGTCCCGTCAGTCATACTGCTAACTAATTACCTTAGTTAAGTTTAATTAACAATAGTTAATTAGGTTAATTAGCCATTAGATTAATTAAACAGAATTAATTAAATTAATTATTTACTTAATTAATTAATTAATTAATTAATTAATTAATTTTATTCATTTTAATTATATTAATTTATCGTAATTTTAATAAACGTTTATGGGGCGTGGGGCCCCTGTCATAGGCCCTGTGGGGCCAAGCGGGCGTCTTGGCGTGCAAGGCCTTGGTATGCGCAGGCGCCGCTCGGGCGCACGTCGTGGGGGAAGGCGGGCGTGGGCGCCGCCAAATCGCGCCAAGGTGGTGGGCGGTGCGGCCGAGGCCGTGGCCTCGACGAGGAGCCGGCGAGGCGGTCCCAGTGGGGGCTTTGGCGGTGGCGGGCTAGGGTCGCTTGAGGCGGCGGAGTAGGCGGGGTGGGTGCGGACCACGGCCATGACGGCCAAGCATCGGCAAGCGTCGCCGGGCGTCGACGGGAGGCCAGGCGTGGCGGCAGAGGCGAGGGCGCCCGTCGGGGAGAGGGGGGGAGGCCACGGCGGAGACCGGGCGTGAGCACGGGCGGGGAAGTGGGCGGCAACGGAAGGGCGGGGAGGTGGCATGGCGGCGTGGTCATGTGGCGGCGTGGCTGCTGGCGCGACCGCTGGTGACCGCGAGGGGCGGCCGGAGCCGGGCGACGGGAGGCTGGGGTGTCGGCGTTCGGGAGGGAGACTAGGGGAGAGAGGGGACCGATGGGGGAGGGGAGTGCTCACGGGGTGGGGGAGGGGAACGTGGGGTCTTTGCAGCGAGCTCGGGGGCGCTCGGGGGCGACCGGTGAGGAGGAGGGCGGGGAGGAGCTCGACGGCGTCGGGATCCGGCAAGGTGGGGGTCGGGAACCACCCAAGGCGGAAGGGCCTTGAGCCTGGTGTGCAGGTCGGGAGGAGGGAGGAGGTGCGGACGGGCGGCGTGGGCGTCGGCGCGGGGGGCGAGGGGCGACAGGATCGAGGCGGGGCCGATCCGGATCGGGCGGGGAGGAGAAGGGGATCGGGGAGAGGAGGGCGTCGGCTAGGGTTAGCCGACGGGGAGGTGTAAGGGAGTGAGGGGTTTGGGCGGGCTGGGGGGCTGGCCGGTGGGCAGTGGGGGCTTGGCCCAGTTGGGCCAGTGGGGGGGTTTTCTCCCCCTCTCCCATTTTGTTTTATTTTCTTTTTTTTATTTCTTTTCTTTTCTATTTTAATTTAATTAAAATATTTAGACCCGTTACAAAAATGTGTGCACCCCACCATATTTAGCTTTGTAATTTTTGACAAACCCCCGAACATTTTAGTTTTAGTTTTTGAAAACTTTTATTGTTTGCATATGCTTTCAATTTGAATTCGAACCGGGTTGAATCCACGTGAGTTTAATCACAGTGACGTGGCATCATTAGCAGGGATTACTGTAGCTTAATTACCCGGGTGTTACAAATCTCCTCCACTACAAGAAATCTCGTCCGAGATTTAGGAGGTAGAAGGAAAGAGTGCGGGTATTCATCTCAAGACGATCCTCGCATTCCTGTGTGGCCGTCTTGAGTGATTTGACCATCGGACTTTGAGGAACTTGATCGCCTTACCGCGTGTGCGGCGTTCAGCTTGGTCGAGAATGCGGACCGGATGCTCTTTATAGGAGAGGTCCTGTTGCAATTCCAGCACTTCATGGTCCACTGCTCGGATTGGGTCCTTGAAACAGCGTCGGAGTTGTGACACGTGGAACACATCGTGAACCTAAGAAAGGTTCGACGGAAGCTCCAGTTGATAAGCCACTTTTCCACGCCTTTCCAGAATAGTGAATGGGCCAATATAGCGAGGAGCTAGCTTGCCCTTGATCCCGAAGCGGTGAGCACCCTTCATTGGTGTAGCGAAGATAGGCCTTTTCGCCGAGTTGATAGACCATGTCTTTGTGATGACGGTCATAATTACTCTTTTGACGTGGATCGAGCAGTCTTGAGATTCTCGCGAATAATGCGGACTTGTTCTTGGCATGTTGGATAATATCCGGATCAAGAGTGGGCGTTCCCGATTTCGACCAGTTCGTAGAGGGTTCGACACTTTGGTCCATATAACACTTCGAAGGGGGCCATCTTCAGACTAGCTTGATAGCTATTATTATAAGAGAACTCCGCATACGAGAGAGATTCCTCCCACTTCTTGCCGAAGGAAACGACACAGGCTCGAAGCATGTCTTCGAGAATTTGGTTGACACGTTCAACTTGCCCTTGAGACTGCGGATGAAACGCAGTACTGAAAGATAAATGAGTACCCATAGCTTCTTGAAAACTTGCCCGTAATCTTGAAGTGAATAAGCTGCCACGGTCCAAACTGATAACCAGTGGAATACCGTGAAGTGAAACAATTCTGGACATATAGAGCGTTGCAAGTTGACTAGCAGTGATCGTTTCTTTGACCGCCAGAAAATGAGCAACTTTAGAAAGCCGGTCAATGGCGACAAGAATAGCATCATTACCTTTCTGCGATTTGGGAAATCCAAAGTGATTTAAGTCCATTTCAACATGGTCCCATTTCCATTCGGAATAGAGATAGGTTGCAGAGTTCCAGCAGGCCTTTGATGTTCTGCTTTGATACGACGGCAAACGTCACATTCAGCAACATAGCGAGCAATGTCCTGCTTCATATTAGACCACCAGAATCTCTGTCGAATGTCTTGATACATCTTTGTACTACCAGGATGGATACATAGAGGCGTATCATGAGCTTCTTTCATAACCTTCTGAGTCATATTCAGGTTTTCCTTCTTACACGGCACCACTAGGCGGCCTTTGAAGTACAAGGCGCCATCATCAGCAACAGTGAAGAATGAGGGATTTCCTTCTTTGAGGTCTTGTTTGATCTTGTAGACCTCGAGTCAAATCCTGCATTGTCTTTATAGTGCCCACGAGATCGGGTTCAACAGCCAGTGGTATAGAGGGAACCACGGGGAACAACACGGAGATTCATCTTGCGGAACTCGGAGGAGGGGAGCGAAGTGCACCGGAGGAACAATATGGAGGTTAAGCCTTCTGAATTCTTCAACAAGTGAGGGCTGAACTTTGTGAACTCGGAGGTGGTTGCGAAGACTTGCGGCTCAAAGCATCAGCCATTACATTAGCCTTGCTCGGCGTATAGGAAATACCCAAATCAAAAGTCTGCAGTCTCCATCCATCTCTGCCGACGGAGGTTCAGGTCTGGCTGAGTAAGCAGATACTTCAGACTTTGGTGGTCGGTGAAGATCTCGCAGCGATTCGAGAAGGTAATGTCGCCCACGCTTTAGCGCATGGATGACAGCAGCAAGTTCGAGGTCGTGAACTGGGTAGTTCTCTTCGTGAGGGCGCAATTGTCGAGAGGCATAAGCAACCACTTTGCGCTCTTGCATTAGGACACCGCCTAATCCTTGACGAGAAGCGTCGCGATAAATGACGAAGTCCTTCTTAGTATCGTGGAGGAGCTAGCATCGGGCAGAAGTCAACTTGTCTTTGAGTGCTTGGAAACTTTCCGACACTTATCATCCATTGGAATTTGACGCCTTATGCAACAAAGTTAGTCGAGGCACGGCAATCTTGGAGAAGTTCTCGATGAATCGACGGCAATAGTGGCGAGACCGAGAAAACTTCCGACTTGCTTAACGTTCTTGGAGGAGTCCAATCGAGAATAGCCTGAACTCTTTCGGGGTTGACGGCAATACCATCCTTAGAGATGACATGTCCAAGATAGGTTACTTGGGAAGCCGAATTCACATTTGGAGAACTTGGCATAGAGTTGATGCTCTCGTAGCTTTTCCGGCACAAGGCGAAGATGTTCAAACATGTTCCTCTTCATTCTTGGAAAAGATCGGGATATCATCCAGATAAACCACGACGAACTTGTCGAGGTAATCCATGAATATATAGTTCATCGAGGCGAGAGAAGGTGGCTGGAGCATTGGTTAAGCCGAAGACATGACGGTGTACTCGTATGAACCATAACGAGTCACAAATGCGGTCTTGGGGATATCCTCCTCACGAACACGGATCTGATGGTAACCCAACCTCAAGTCGAGTTTCGAGAACACCGACGAACCAGCCAGTTGATCATAAGATCATTGATCGAGGAAGAGGATACTTATTCTGAATGGTAGCTTGATTTATAGGACGGTAGTCTTGGACCAATCGGTTTGTCCCATCCTTCTTCTTGACAAAGAGAAGGTGCTCCCCAAGGAGAGCAACTTGGGCGTAATGAAACCACTTTGAAGAGATTTGTCGATTTCCTCCTTGAGCTCAAGGAGTTCATGCGGCGGCATTTTGTAGGGTCGCTTGGCTATAGGAGTGGTGCCTGGTTTCAAGTCGATGACGAATTCGACAGCTCTAGCAGGGGGTATCCCTGGAAGTTCTTCAGGAAAAACGTCCTGGAAATCGCAAACGACAGGAATGTTTTCAATACCCTCGAGTGGTGCGGTGTTCAATGCATTCAATGCATAGAGCCTTGCCTCGGCATTTTGCACCAGATGAGCTTGGTAAGTGACTATTTCATCTGAAGGGTGTAGCAGATGGACGGTCTTTGTGGCACAAACTATGGAAGCGAGATGCGCCTTTAACCAATTCATTCCCGAATGAGGTCAATGCTACAAGACTTCAAAGACGATGGGAGAGACAAGGAATTCCAGTCCTTCGATTTCAACGGGACGTCGTTGCAAATCATGGAGGTTCGACATTGGCCAGCGGGGTGTGTACCAATAGTGAAGCATTCATGTCTTCACATTTAATGTCGTGC
This sequence comes from Aegilops longissima, assembly GCA_021605205.1. Lineage (NCBI taxonomy): Eukaryota > Viridiplantae > Streptophyta > Magnoliopsida > Poales > Poaceae > Aegilops > Aegilops longissima. Next base: position 454,001,273 of record CM038679.1, on the reverse strand, counting down.
AAGCATGCAAAATCTTGACATGAATGAATGCGATGCACCAGTATCAAATAGAGCGATCATCGGTACTGAATTTACGAGAAGTGTACCCATCACGAAGAGCAGGTTGGTCTTGAGCTTCGTTCAGATCAACGTGGTTGGCCTGAACTTGACCATAAGGCTTGGCGGTGTTGTTGCGGGCTGGGTGTTTCCACCGCCGATCATTTGGAAGGGCCACCTGATTCTGGTTCGGTTGCATTCTCTAGCACGGTGCCTGGTTGTCCACACGAAGCACAAACCATTATTGGGAGTGGGAACAGGAGCTTGGGGTGGTGGAGCTGGAAGCTTTGGCTGCTTAGTTGAAGCAGCGGACGAGGTGCAGACATAGTTCGCTCGGGAGCAGGTGCATTCGGCTGGTACATCTTTGTTGGGAATCCATATCTTGCGCTTCTGCGAGGACGGGCCGAAGATGAGCCCGTGCCGCAGTTGCGCTCGTTAGAGCTCTGGTATTCCTGCGAGCCAGTTTCGACATTGATAGCTTTGTTCACCAAGGTGGCGAAATCAGCAAAGTCGTGCACTAGAAGTGCGAGCTTGATGTCGACTTGAAGGCCGTCACGGAACTTCTCTTGTCTGCGTGCATCGGTTGCAATGTCCTCTTGACATAGCGGACAAGTCCAGAACTCTCACCGATAAGCTTCAACAGTCTTGTTGCCTTGGGTGAGGTTGCGGAACTCACGCTTCTTCGGTCCATGACCCCTTGAGGGATGAAGCGGGCACGGAAGGCAGCTTGGAAGTCCGCCGGTGATGAGTGTTCCAAGCTGGCGAGTACGCTGTGGCTGTCCCACCATTGAGTGCGGGTCCCTTCAGGAAGAAGGAAGCAAAAGTGACATAGCTGGCAGGGGCTACATCAGCAGACTCCATCTCATAGGTGATGTCACGGAGCCAGTCATCAGCATCCAGCGGCTGAGTTGAGTTGCAGTACACGCTGGGGTTCAGGCGTATGAAATCCTGCAGAGTTGTTCATTTGGCTGCTGGTTCATATTGGGGCGAGGAAACCGAGCCATCATGTTCTCCATGAACGGCAATTCATCTCAAGCTGTTGGATCATACCAGCCATGTACTCGGCGGTGGTGGGAAGTTGCCACCACGACCACGACCAGCTGGTCTAACCATCCTGCTAATATATAACAGGTAGTTCAGCATTTGAGAAATTATGCAAAGGACAAGAATCATTCATAATGAAACATGCATAATGAAAGCAAGACGATAGAAACTACATAGTAGTCGGCATATCTTACAAAAGGGATCATGCATAGAGTTCGATACACGAGTTCAATTACATAGACTAAGACATCATAGGTGGCACGCAGCTCATGGCGAATGCATCTAACACTAACAAGCAGGCCTACATCAGTTCCACGCGGTGCTGCGGAGGTAGTGTAGAGCTGAAAGCTGGTAGTGCGGCGGCGGATAGTCCTCCACGTTAGTGACCTGGGGGCTGCGGATACTCTGGTGCTAAACCCGACGACCAAGTGGCGAGAAGAGGACCAAGTGCGGAGAGTAGCCTCCACGCCCGCCAACCGACACCACAGGGCATCACGGTCTGGCTGGGTAGATCGCAGAACGCCGCAGCTCTCCGGATCGGACAAAGGGTGCATTAGCGCCGAGCACGGTAAAGGTGCCGACGGGTGATGTACAACTCGTGGCGAAGAGCTCGGTTAGCTCGATCCAGCCCATCAGCATGCGTGACAAAGTTCGATGGTAGAAGGGCTCTCTGGTGACAAAGTGGAGTAGGCAGCAGTGTAGTAACCCTCCTCACCCACATCAGACGCGATAGCAATGTGCCTGAAGGGGAGGTGTCCAACTCGATACTCTCCACGAAGACGTGTCAGAGCAGCATAAGCAGCATCGTGGACTGCCATATCGATAGTCACCCCAACACCATGTGCGGTGTGCAGCACAGTAGTGGAGTCATACTCCCGAGAGTAGAGGTGGACGATGGCGCGGTACTGCTCCTGGTACTCCTCATAGACGGTGTACTCAGGGTGCCAGCGATAACCCAGATAGGTCATCATCTCTGCTAGCACCGCAGGTGATCCCGAGGCACCAATGGCCGTCGTGTGGCGCACGACCTGCCTCGTGGGTTCCATCTGAAAACAAAGATGTTTCAAAGGAGTCAAATGACAGTGTGGAAATTGATCAAAATACAATTCCAAGAAACAACTATGGCATTATCCAACTTTGGGGTGAATGTGGTCACGTGATCCTAGTGTTAGTTAGTAAAATCGTTTAACCCGAGTAGAAGAGAGTTCAGAGTCCCAGAGTAAAGGTCGAGGAGTAAAAGATTCTAGTACCACCCGATGGCGACGTGGGCCCGTAAGGCACACAACCAAGTTAGTAAAAGTTTTTGCAATGTCTAGACTCGACTTCGGCCAAGGAGTGTGGAAGGGATTCCTACAAAATGGGCTCGATACCAACTTCAGACGCCCCGATTTAATCGTACACTAATCATGCACGCAAATGTGTACGATCAAGATCGAGACTCACGGAAAGATATCACAACACAACTCTACAAATAAAATAAGTCATACAAGCATCATAATACAAGCCGGGGCCTCGAGGGCTCGAATACAAGTGCTCGATCATAGGCGAAGTCGTGGAAGCAACAATATCTGAGTCTGAGACATAAGTTAAACAAGTTTGCCTTAAGAAGGCTAGCACAAAGCGGGATCAGATCCAAAGAGGAGCAGGCCTCCCGCAGGATCCTCCTAGCTACTCTGAGGTCGCCGCGGGCTGCATGTAGTAGTAGGCACCTCCGAGTAGTAGTCGTCATCGACGGTGGCGTCGCTCACAGGCTCCATAGTGCTGTTGCAGCAATCGAGTAGAGGTAGGGAAAAGGGGAACAAGGCAACCGTGAGTACTCATCCAAAGTACTGCAAGCAAGGAGCTACACTACATATGCATGGATATATGTGTAAAGGGCCATATCGAAGGACTGCATCTGAGAAAGCCGAATAAGAGGGGATAACTAGTCTTAACGAAGACTACGCTTCGTCACCGTCTTGCAACAGGTAGAAGAGGACGATCTGAAGTCCTCCAAGTAACATCACATAGCAATAATCCTACCCGCGATCCCTCCTCATATCCACGAGAGAGAGCGACCAGCGGTTGTATCTCGCACTTGGAAGGGTGTGTTTTATCAAGTATCCGGTTCTAGTTGTCATAAGCTCAAGGTACAACTCCGTCCTGTTACCGAATATCACGGCTATTCGAATAGATTAACTTCCTGCAGGGTGCACCATATTACCCAAAGACGCTTGATCCCATTTGGCGGACACACTTTCCGGTCATGCCCGACGCGGAAGATCAACACGTCACAGCCCCACCTAGGCACAACAGAGAGGCCAGCACGCGGTCTAAACCTAAGCGCCAGAGGGTCTGGGACCATCGCCGAGCACACTGCGTGGCGTGGGCGGCCGGAAGCGAACCTAGCCTAGTGGCGTTCGGTCCAATCCCGCAGCGCCGCTCCGTCCGACGTCTGAAGTGCTTGGTGATACCACGACGCCGGGATACCCATAACTACTCCAGCGTAGATGGTTAGTGCGTATAAGCTCGTAGCCAACTCAGATCAAATACCAAGACCTTGTTAAGCGTGTTAAGTATCCATGAACGCCCGAACAGGCCAGGCCCACCTCTCTCCTAGGCGGTCTCAACCTGCCCTGCCGCTCCGCCTCAAGATCCACTCATGGGTGCTCCACCACCAACCGACTTTAGTTTCTAGATGTATCATGTATAAAGTATATAGTATATACCCATGATCACCTCCGAGTGATCACGGCCCAATAGTGTAGCAGCAGACGGACAAGAATGTAGGGCCACAGATGAGAGTACTAGCATCCTATAGTAAGCATATAGGATTGCGTAAAGGTAACAATGATAGTAACAAGGACAAAGCTATGCAGCAGTATAGGAGTATCTGAAAGCAGTAACATGTTACACTACTCTAATGCAAGCAGTGTAGAGAAGAGTAGGCGATATCTGGTGATCAAGGGGGGCTTGCCTGGTTGCTCTGGCAAGAGAGAGGGGTCGTCAACACCGTAGTCGAACTGGCCAGCAGCAGCGTCGGTCTCGTAGTCTACCGGAGAGAAGAGGGGGAAGAAACAATGAATACCAAGTAAACAGATGCATATCGATGCATGACATGTCAAGAAGCGATGCTAGGCGTGCCCTAACGTGGTATGAGGTGGTACTGGTTAAGGGGGGAAACATCCGGGAAAGTATTCCCGGTGTTTCGTGTTTTCGGGCAAAGGAGCCGGAGGGGAAAAGTTGCAGGTTCGATAGGTTAGGGGTGTGGCGGACGAACGGACTGCGTATCCGGATTCGTCTCGTCGTTCTGAGCAACTTTCATGTTGAAAATATTTTAATCCGAGTTACGGATTAAAAGATATGATTTTTAAAAGATTTTATTAATTTCTGGAATTTAATTAATTAATTAATTAATTCGAAAAAATGGAATTATGACGTCAGCATGAGGTCATGCTGACGTCAGCAGTCAACAGAGTTGACTAGGTCAACCCTGTCATGTGGGTCCCGTTCGTCATACTCTGTTAACTAATTACCTTAGTAAAGTTTAATTAACAATAGTTAATTAGGTTAATTAGCCATTAGATTAATTAAACAGAATTAATTAAATTAATTATTTAATTAATTAATTAATTAATTTTATTCATTTTTAATTATATTAATTTATCTTAATTTTAATAAAACGTTTATGGGCGCGGGGCCCTTTGTCATAGGCCCTGGGGGCCAGCGAAGCGTCTTGGCCTTGCAAGCGTCTTGAGCGTCTTGGCCTGTGGCGCTTCGATTCGAGCGTGCGTCGAGAACGCGGCGTGGCGCCTGCTCAAATCAATCGCGCTGGCGGGGTGGGCGGTGCGGCCGAGGCCGTGGCCTCAACGAGGAGCTGGCGAGGCGGTCCCAGTGGGGGCTTTGGCGGTGGCGGGCTAGGGTCGTCGGGCGGCGGAGGTAGGCGAAGTGCGGGACGGGCCGCCGCCAACAGGCAAGGCGTCGCCGAAGCGTCTGACAGGGAGGCAGGCGGCGGCGGGAGGCGAGCGCGTCACGACGGGAAGAAGGCCTGGCGGAGACCGGGCGGTGAGCACGGGCGAGGCGGGAAGTGGGCGGCAACGGAAGGGCGGGAGGTGGCAGGGCGGCGACCATGTGACCGCGAGGGGGGCGAGCGGGCGACGGGAGGCAAGGCGTCGGCGGCGTTCGGGAGGGATACTAGGGAGAGAGGGAGCGATGGGGAGGGAAGTGCTCACGGGGAGGCGTGGCGTCTTTGCAGTGAGCCTGGGCGCTCGGGCGACCGGTGAGGAGGAGGCGGGGAGGAGCTCGGCGGCGTCGGATCCGGCGAGGGGGGGTTTGAACGACCCAGGGCGGCGAGGCCTTGAGCCGCGCGGCAGGTCGGGAGGAGGGGAGGAGGTGCGGACGGGCGGCGGGGTCGTCGGCGTGGGGGCGAGGGGCGACAGTGTCAGGCGGGCCGATCCGGATCGTGGGGAGGAGAAAGGGATCGGGGGAGAGTGAGGCGTCGGCTAGGGTTAGCCGACCGGGGGAGGGGTAAGGGAGTGAGGGGGTTTGGGCCGGGCTGAGGGGGGCTGGCAATTGGGCTAGGTGGGGCTTGGCGATTGGGCCCGATGGGGGGGTTCTCCCCTCTCCCATTTTGTTTTATTTTCTTTTTTTATTTCTTTTCTTTTCTATTTTAATTTAATTAAAATATTTAGACCCGTTACAAAAATGTGTGCACCCCACCATAATTAGCTTTGTAATTTTGACAACCCCGAACATTTTAGTTTTAGTTTTGAAAACTTTTATTGTTTGCCTATGCTTTCAATTTGAATTGAACGGGTTGAATCCACGTGAGTTTAATCACAGTGACGTGGCATCATTAGCAGGGATTACTGTAGCTTAATTACCCGGGTGTTACAAGTTCACACATCATATACCAAAGTCCTTACAAAAACCGACATGTCCACCTTCTTGGCAAGCATTGGCCGCCCAAGTGCTTCGTTCTTTTTTCTTTCCATGTTGTTTCACATGATTCACTGTGTTGATCTAACTGTTTGGGTATGTCTTCTTGTTTGCAAACAGAGAATTCCTAGAGCAACGAGGGAGTCATTCAACAATCCGGGTGACCGCGGCCAAGTTTCTCTTACCATGCATAGCCTTGGTGTGAGTGAACCTGCTCAATATGCCGCAAGTACAAAGGATGGTCGCATGATGATTGATGCTAAAGGATGGTCAAGGTTCAAATCTAAATCATATATTGCGGTAGGGGATGATGTCAAAGTCGAACTTTCTCGGCAAGGATAGCTGGTCCAAATTAACTTTGAAATTCTTGATGAGCAAGACGCATCGCCGAACTGATCTATCCTCCGAGAGATTTTGATGTAATAATCGGCATGGTGAAACAAGTGTCCTGTGTGTATAAGTAGTACGACAGTATTATTTATCACATGGTATATCATTGATAGAATTGCAACTCTGATTGCTGGTTAGAAACTGTCATTCGATTTCATTCCAACAGCTGTCGTGCTTTATTCAATTTTGTGTATTCGCCTTATGACAGCATCTAAAACCAGCGCCGTACCGATCGCTTGCAATGTGAAAAGCGCTGAGGTAGAACACATGGGCCCCCAAACATGCAGGTCGGCTGCTGCCCAAAGTCGTAAGCGTGAGCCTATCTGAGTATTATATTCTCAGCTGAACCCCCCATAAAAAAGCTGACCCCCATAATGCCCGTGCGTTGCGAGAGGAGTATATTTCTCGGCAAGGTGAGCTGTGATATAAAATATTTGTATATTTCTTTACAGAGGAGTATCTCTCATCAAAATATATATTTATGTGTAACTAGTTACTCTGTCTTTCTACTTCCTTTTGCTGATATGTGGGGCAACCGGCAACGGGGTCCACGTGCCATATTCACAAATTAGAGTGCACAACTTCACGGTAGACACACCCCGGTCGTAGCGCCGCAGTTGCCCAATGAACCCATATGTTGGAAATATGCCTTAGAGTTAATAATAAATTAGTTATTATTATTATATTTCCTTGTTCATGATAATCGTTTATTATCCATGCTATAATTGTATTGATAGGAAACTCAGATACATATGTGGGTACATAGACAACACCATGTCCCTAGTAAGCCTCTAGTTGACTAGCTTGTTGATCAATAGATGGTTACGGTTTCCTGACCATGGACATTGGATGTCGTTGATAACGGGATCACATCATTAGGAGAATGATGTGATGGACAAGACCCAATCCTAAGCCTAGCACAAAGATCGTGTAGTTCGTATACTAAAGCTTTTCTAATGTCAAGTATCATTTCCTAAGACCATGAGATTGTGCAACTCCCGGATATAGTAGGAATGCTTTGGGTGTACCAAACATCAGAACATAACTGGGTGGCTATAAAGGTGCACTACGGGTATCTCCGAAAGTGTTTGTTGGGTTGGCACGAATCGAGACTGGGATTTGTCACTCCGTGTGACGGAGAGGTATCTCTGGGCCCACTCGGTAGGACATCATCATAATGTGCACAATGTGACCAAGGGGTTGATAACGGGGTGATGTGTTACGGAACGAGTAAAGAGACTTGCCGGTAACGAGATTGAACAAGGTATCGGCATACCGACGATCGAATCTCGGGCAAGTACAATACCGCTAGACAAAGGGAATTGCATACGGGATTGCTTGAATCCTTGACATCGTGGTTCATCCGATGAGATCATCGTGGAACATGTGGGAGCCAACATGGGTATCCAGATCCCGCTGTTGGTTATTGACCGGAGAACGTCTCGGTCATGTCTGCATGGTTCCCGAACCCGTAGGTGAAGATAGAGTTGTTATGGGAAATAGTATGTGGTTATCGAAGGTTGTTCGGTGACGCTAGAGTTGTTATGGGAAATAGTATGTGGTTATCGAAGGTTGTTCGGAGTCCCGGATGAGATCCCGGACATGACGAGGAGCTCCGGAATGGTCCGGAGGTGAAGATCGGTATATTGGACGAAGGGTATTGGAATCCGGAATTGTTCCGGGGGTACCAGGTGATGACCAGCGTGTCCGAAAGGGGTTTCGGAGGCCCCAGCAAGCTTTGGGGGCCTTATGGGCCAAGGGGAGAGGGCATAGCAGCCCACTAAGGGGCTGAGCGCCCCTCCCACCCCATCTCACGTAACCTGGAGAGGTGGGGGCGCCACCCCTAGGGCAGCCACCCCCTCCCGGCTTGGGGGGCAAGTTTCCTAGGGGGTGGGGACGCCAAAACCCATCTAGGGTTTCCCCTATGGCCGCCGCCCCTCCCCTAGGGAACCCTAGGGCGCCTCCCCCTCCTCCCTTCCCACTATATATAGTGAGAGACAGAGAGAGGGAAGCCGCATCCTTCCCCTGGGGCAGCCCTCTCCCTCCTCCAACACCTCCTCCTCCTCCGTAGTGCTTGGCAAAGCCCTGCCGGAGAACCACGAGCTCCGTCACCACCATGCCGTCGGTTGTCGAATTCCCCTCAACTTCTCCTCTCCCTTGCTGGATCAAGAAGGAGGAGACGCCCCGGGCTGTACGTGTGTTGAACGGAGGCACCGTTGTTCGGTGCTTAGATCGGAATCAACTGCGATCTGAATCGCTGCGAGTACGACTCCTTCATCCGCGTTCTTGTAACGCTTCCGCTTAGCGATCTACAAGGGTATGTAGATGCACTCTCCCTCCCTCTCTTATTGCTAGAATCTCCATAGATTGATCTTGGTGATGCATGGAAAATTTTGAATTTCTGCTATGTTCCCCAACAGTAGCATCATGAGCTAGGTCTATTGCGTAGATTCTATGCACGAGTAGAACACAAGTTGTTGTGGGCGTTGATTTTGTTCAATATGCTTATCGTTACTAGTCCATCCTGTTTCGACGGTATTGTGGGATGAAGCGGCCCGGACGGACCTTACAGGTACACTTACGTGAGACAGGTTCCACCGACTGACATGCACTTGTTGCATAAGGTGGCTAGCGGGCGCCAGTCTATCCCACTTTAGTCGGATCGGATTCGATAAAAAGGGTCCTTATGAAGGGTAAATAGCAATTGACATATCACGTCGTGGTTTTGCGTAGGTAAGAAACGTTCTTGCTAGAAACCCATAGCAGCCACGTAAAACATGCAAACAACAATTAGAGGACGTCTAACTTGTTTTTGCTGGGTATGCTATGTGATGTGATATGGCCAAAAAGAATGTGATGAATGATATGTGATGTATGAGATTGATCATGTTCTTGTAATAGGAATCACGACTTGCATGTCGATGAGTATGACAACCGGCAGGAGCCATAGGAGTTGTCTTTATTTATTGTATGACCTGCGTGTCACTGAATAACGCCATGTAATTACTTTACTTCATTGCTAAACCGTTAGCCATAGTAGTAGAAGTAATAGTTGGCGAGACAACTTCATGGAGACACGATGATGGAGATCATGATGATGGAGATCATGGTGTCATGCCGGTGACGATGATGATCATGGAGCCCCGAAGATGGAGATCAAAGGAGCAAAATGATATTGGCCATATCATGTCACTTTTTGATTGCATGTGATGTTTATCATGTTTATGCATCTTATTTGCTTAGAACGACAGTAGTAAATAAGATGATCTCTCATTAAAATTTAGAAAGTGTTCCCCTAACGTGCACCGTTATGAAAGTTTGTTGTTTCAAGCACCACGTGATGATCGGGTGTGATAGATTCTAACGCTCACATACAACGGTGTAAGCCAGATTTACACACGCGAAACACTTAGGTTGACTTGACGAGCCTAGCATGTACAGACATGGCCTCGGAACACAAGAGACCAAAAGGTCGAGCATGAGTCGTATGGTAGATACGATCAACATGAAGATGTTCACCGATGATGACTAATCTGTCTCACGTGATGATCAGACACAGCCTAGTTGACTCGGATCATGTAATCACTTAGATGACTAGAGGGATGTCTATCTGAGTGGGAGTTCATAAGATGAACTTAATTATCCTGAACATAGTCAAAAGCCCTTTGCAAATTATGTCAAAGCTCGCGCTTTAGTTCTACTGTTTTAAATATGTTCCTAGAGAAAAATTTAGTTGAAAGTTGATAGTAGCGATTATGCGGACTAGGTCCGTAAACTAAGGATTGTCCTCGTTGCTTCGTAGAAGGCTTATGTCCTTAATGCACCGCTCAGTGTGCTGAACCTCGAACGTCGTCTGTGGATGTTGCGAACATCTGACATACACGTCTTGATAACTACGTGATAGTTCAGTTAAACGGTTTAGAGTTGAGGCACCAAAGACGATTTCAAACGTCATGAACATATGAGATGTTTTGAGGGCTGAAATTGGGATTTCAGGCTCGTGCCCACGTCAAGAGGTATAAGACCTCCGACGATTTTCTTAGCCTGCAAATTAAGGGAGAAAAGCTCAATCGTTGAGCTTGTGCTCAGATTGTCTGAGTACAACAATCACTTGAATCGAGTGGGAGTTGATCTTCCAGATGAGATAGTGATGTTTCTCCAAAGTCATTGCCACCAAGCTGCTAGAGCTTCGTGATGAACTGTAACATATCAGGGATAGATATGATGATCCTTGAGATATTCGCGATGTTTGACACCGCGAAAGTAGAAATCAAGAAGGAGCATCAAATTGTTGATGGTTGGTGAAACCACTAGTTTCAAGAAGGGCAAGGGCAAGAAGGGATACTTCATAAAACGGGAAATCAGCTGCTGCTCTAGTTAAGAAACCCAAGGTTGAACCCAAACCCGAGACTAAGTGCTTCTGTAATAAGGGGAACAACCACTAAGAGCAGAATTACCCTAGATACTTGGTAGATGAGAAGGCTGGCAAGGTCGATACAAGTATATTGGATATACATTATGTTAATGTGTACTTTACTAGTACTCCTAGTAGCACCAGGGTATTAGATACCGGTTCGGTTGCTAAGTGTTAGTAACTCAAAATAAAAGCTACGGAATAAACGGAGACTAGCTAAAGGTGAGCTGACGATATGTGTTGGAAGTGTTTCCAAGGTTGATGTGATCAAGCATCGCACGCTCCCTCTACCATTGAGATTGGTGTTAAACCTAAATAATTTTTATTTGGTGTTTGCGTTGAGCATAGACATGATTGGATTATGTCTATCGCAATACGGTTATTCATTTAAGGAAAATAATGGTTACTCTGTTTATTTGAATAATACCTTCAATGGTCTTGCACCTAAAAGAATGGTTTATTGAATCTCGATCATAGTGATACACATTTTCATGCCAAAAGATATAAGATAGTAATGATAGTACCACTTACTTGTAGCACTGCCATGTAAGTCATACTGGTATAAAAGGCATGAAGAAGCTCCATGTTGATGGATCTTTGGACTCACTCAATTTTGAAAAGTTTGAGACATGCGAACCATGTCTATTGGTGTATACGCATGAAGAAACTCCATGCAGATGGACCGTTTGGACTCACTTGATTTTGAATCACTTGAGACATCCAAATCATAACACATGGGCAAGATGACTGAAAGCCTTGTTTTCAGTAAAATGGAACAAGAAAGCAACTTGTTGGAAGTAATACATTTTGATGTGTGCAGTCCAATGAGTGCTAAGGCACGCAGTGGATATCGTTATGTTCTTACTTCACAGATGATTTGAGTAGATACTGAGTATATTTACTTGATGAAACACAAGTCTTGAATGGTTCAAGTAATTTCAGAGTGAAGTTGAAGATCATTGTGACAAGAGGATAAAATGTCTATGATATGATCATAGAGATGAATATCTGAGTTACGAGCTTTGGCACGCTATTAAGACATTGTGGAAATTGTTTCACAATTAATACCGCCTGGAACACCATAGTGTGATGGTGTGTCCGAACATCATAGTTGCACCCTATTAGATATGGTGCGTACCATGATGTCTCTTATCGAATTACCACTATCGTTCATGGGTTAGGCATTAGAGACAACCGCACTCACTTTAATAGGGCACCACGTAATTCCGTTGAGACGACACCGTTTGAACTATGGTTTGGAGAAACCTAAGTTGTCGTTTCTTAAAAGTTTGGGGTTGCGATGCTTATGTGAAAAAGTTTCATCGTGATAAGCTCAAACCCAAAACGGATAAATACGTCTTCATAGGATACCCAAAATGCTTGGGTATACCTCCTATCTCATATCCGGAAGCAAAAGTAATTGTTTCTATAAACGGGTCCTTTCTCAAGAAAAAGTTTCTCTCGAAAGAATTGAGTGGGAGGATGGTGGAAACTTGATGAGGTTATTGAACCATCACTTCAACCAGTATGTAGCAGGGCACAGGAAGTTGTTCCTGTGGCACCTACATCAATTGAAGTGGAAGTTGATGATGGTGATCATGAAACTTTGGATCAAGTTACTACCGAACCTCGTAGGGTGACAAGGATGCGTACTACTTCAGAGTGGTACAGTAATCATGTCTTGAAGGTCATGTTGCTAGACAACAATGAACCTACGAGCTATGGAGAAGCGATGGTGGGCCCGGATTCCGACAAATGGCTCGAGGCCATAAAATCCGAGAGAGGATCCATGTATGAAAACAAAGTGTAGACTTTGGAAGAACTGCTTGATGGTCGTAAGGCTATTGGGCAGATGGATTTTAAAAGGAAGATGACAATGATGGTAAGTATCACCATTAAGAAAGCTCGACTTGTCGTTAAGATGTTTTCCGACAAGATTCAAGGAGTTGACTACGGTGAGGCTTTCTCACTCATAGCGATGCTAAGAGTCTGTTGGAATTGGATTAGCAGTTACTGCATTATTTATGAAATCTTGCAGATAGGATGTCAAAACATTGTTTCCTCGACAATTTTCTTGAGGAAAGGTTGTATGTGATACAACCAGAAATGTTTTGACAATCCTGAAAGACGCTAACAAGTATGCAAAGCTCCAGCAATCCTTCTAAGGACTGGAGTAAGCTTCTCGGAGTTGGAATGTACGATTTGATGAGATGATCAAAGATTTTGGGTTTATACAAAGTTTATGAGAAACTTGTATTTCCAAAGAAGTGAGTGGGAGCACTATAGAATTTCTGATGAGTATATGTTGTTGACATATTGTTGATCAGAAATGATGTAGAATTTCCGGAAAGCATATAGGGTTATTTGAGAAGTGTTTTTCAATAGAAAACCTGGATTAAGCTGCTTGAATATTGAGCATCAAGATCTATGAGGATAGATCAAAAACCGCTAAATGGTACTTTCAAATGAGCATATACCTTGGCATGATCTTGAAGGTGTTCAAGATGGATCAGTCAAAGAAGGAGTTCTTGCCTGAGTTGTAAGGTATGAAGTTAAGACTTAAAGCTCAACCATGGCAGAAGAGAGAGAAAGGACGAATGTCGTCCCCTATGCTTCAGACGTAGGCTCTATAGTATGCTATGTTGTGTACTGCACCGGAAGTGTGCCTTGCCATGAGTCAGTCAAGGGGGTACAAGAATGATCCAGGAATGGATCATTGGACAGCGGTCAAAATTGTCATTGGAGTAAATAAGGACATGTTTCTCGATTATGGAGGTGATAAAGAGTTCGACGTAAAGGGTCACGTCGATGCAAGCTTTAACACCTATCCGAGTGACTCTGAGTAGCAAACCGGATACGTATAGTGGAGCAACCATTTGGAATAGCTTCAAGTGGAGTGTGGAAGCAGCATTTACAATATGACCTAGAGATTTGCGAAGTGCATACGGATCTGAATGTTGCGCACCGCTGACTAAAACCTCTCTCACAAGCAAAACATGATCAAACCCCAGAACTCGTTGAGTCTTAATCACATGATGATGTGAACTAGTTTAGTGACACCAGTAAACTCTTTGGATGTTGGTCACATGGCAATGTGACCTGTGAGTGTTAATCACATGGCGATGTGAACTAGATTATTGACTCTAGTGCAAGTGGGAGACTGTTGGAAATATGCCCTAGAGGCAATAACAAATTAGTTATTATTATTATATTTCCTTGTTCATGACAATCGTTTATTATCCATGCTATAATTGTATTGATAGGAAACTCAGATACATGTGCGGGTACATAGACAACACCATGTCCCTAGTAAGCCTCTAGTTGACTAGCTCATTGATCAATAGATGGTTACGGTTTCGACCATGGACATTGGATGTCGTTGATAACGGATCACATCATTAGGAGAATGATGTGATGGACAAGACCCAATCCTAAGCCTAGCACAAAGATCGTGTAGTTCAGTATGCTAAAGCTTTTCTAATGTCAAGTATCATTTCCTTAGACCATGAGATTGTGCAACTCCGGATACCGTAGGAATGCTTTAGGTGTACCAAACGTCACAACGAATCGGGTGGCTATAAAGGTGCACTATGGGTATCTCCGAAAGTGTCATTGGGTTGGCACGAATCGAGACTGGGATTTGTCACTCCGTGTGACGGAGAGGTATCTTTGGGCCCACTCGGTAGGACATCATCATAATGTGCACAATGTGACCAAGGGGTTCATCACGGGATGATGTGTTACGGAACGAGTAAAGAGACTTGCCGGTAATGAGATTGAACAAGGTATCGGCATACCGACGATCGAATCTCGGGCAAGTACAATACCGCTAGACAAAGGGAATTGCATACGGGATTGCTTGAATCCTTGACATCGTGGTTCATCCGATGAGATCATCGTGGAACATGTGGGAGCCAACATGGGTATCCAGATCCCACTGTTGGTTATTGACCGGAGAACGTCTCGGTCATGTCTGCATGGTTCCCGAACTCGTAGGGTCTACACACTTAAGGTTCGGTGACGCTAGAGTTGTTATGAGAAATAGTATGTGGTTACCGAAGGTAGTTCGGAGTCCCGGATGAGATCCCGGACATGACGAGGAGCTCCGGAATGGTCCGGAGGTGAAGCTCGGTATATTGGACGAAGGGTATTTGAATCCGGAATTGTTCCGGGGGTACCAGGTGATGACCAGCGTGTCCGAAAGGGGTTTCGGAGGCCCCAGCAAGCTTTGGGGGCCTTATGGGCCAAGGGGAGAGGACGCATCAGCCCACTAAGGGGCTGAGCGCCCCTCCCACCCCATCTCACGTAATCTGAGAGGTGGGGCGCCACCCCTAGGGCAGCCACCCCTCCCGGCTTGGGGGGCAAGTTTCCTAGGGGGTGGGACGCCAAAACCCATCTAGGGTTTCCCCTATGGCCGCCGCCCCTCCCCTAGGGAACCCTAGGGCGCCTCCCCCTCCTCCCTTCCCCCTATATATAGTGAGAGAGAGAGAGAGAGGGCAGCCGCACCCTTCCCCTGGCGCAGCCCTCTCCCTCCTCCAACACCTCCTCCTCCTCCGTAGTGCTTGGCGAAGCCCTGCCGGAGAACCACGAGCTCCATCACCATCATGCCATCGTGCTGTCGGAGTTGTCCCTCAACTTCTCCTCTCCGCTTGCTGGATCAAGAAGGAGGAGACGTCCCCGGGCTGTACGTGTGTTGAACGCGGAGGCACCGTTGTTCGGTGCTTAGATCGGAATCAAGCGCGATTTGAATCGCTGCGAGTACGACTCCTTCATCCGCGTTCGTGTAATGCTTCCGCTTAGCGATCTACAAGGGTATGTAGATGCACTCTCCCTCCCTCTATTGTTGCTAGAATCTCCATAGATTGATCTTGGTGATGCGTAGAAAATTTTGAATTTCTGCTACGTTCCCCAACAAGACACACCCCGGTCGTAGCGCCGCAGTAATGCCCAATGAGCCGAATTATATTGTTCCTATACAGATGCCTGACCATGGTCGGGTCAGACTTGCGCTTGGTCACAACATGATGTTTATGTCGACCTACTCAGTTCCCCTTGGAGGTGAAAAGATACTTATTCATGGGTGGTCTCAAATAATGAAGGCCCGTCCGTCTTGGAGAATAGGACAGAAGATTATATTCATGCTTTTCCGTGGCTCTAAAGCGAATATCCTGTTTATTGACCACGTTGCGAGATGAAGCCTCTTTCGAAGGTTGTGGATGCGCTGGGGGTGGCGCTGGGCCTTGTCACGGGCTTGGCGGCCTCACCCTTGGTTAATCAGAGGCAAAGTAGCATTGTTCGAGGCGTGCTTTGTACGGTTGAACCTATATAAGTACTCATCTGCTTTCAGCTTTGGTTGTTAAGTGCCCCGCTGGTTTGATTAAGGTTGTTAAGTACTCCCGCTGCTTTTACAGTCTATCGTGTTTCTTCAGTCCTGTCTTCCTCCAGCCGCCAAAACCAAACCAGCGCCAGCGAGGCCGCCTGCTTCCGCCTCCCACGGCTGGCTGCGCCTCAGCGCACGCATCGCCGCCCCACCGTCTCCTAAATCGTTAACGCCGACGTCCTCCGCGCGCTTTGGTGCGCTCGCCGTGGCGCCGCCCTCTCGCGTTGTCAACATGGTCAACAAACAACATGAATCGGCAGAAGTACGTGGAGAGGATGACAGTAGGGGCCCACCACGTCAGCGTATGGAAAAATAAAATGCTTCCTCCTAGTGTTTTCCTGACATCTGGGACCCACAACATTGTGAGCGTATATAGTCAATAGACAAGAGAACAGCACAAGATCGGCTGACACCTGGGACGTAGCTACTCGAGCAGTATTTTTTTTGTTTGGTATTGTTGAGACGGAGCAGGGTTTGAACTGGGTTGTGTCCCGTCTAGCCCAGGCTTATATTTTATGTTCACCATGTGACCAGCCCAGCTATTTTTTCTTTGTGAAAATGAGCCCAGTTTATTTTTTCTGAAGAATACCCAATCCAGGCCTACTTATTTTTCTATGCCCCGATGGGCTGCAACTCTTTCAAGACGCCTGCAAATCTTGAAAGTAATATGAAATGGGTTGTAAATATAAAAACAGATGACAAATTGGCAATTACTTTATAATTTCTGAATTTTTCACATTTTCAGATTCCTATTTCACTGGGCATTAACCTAATTTAAATATATCTTCAAAGTACTTTAAATCTGGCTCGACATTTCGGTATTAAAAATAGTTTGGAACGCACAGAAATATGCGAAATTGGCCCTGGCCAACCAAAAAAACGACTGCAATAAATTGCATAAGAAGTTTCCATGATCTATATATAAATTATTAAAAAAAGAGGGAGTGGTCTGACTTGTGGGCCTGTTTAGTTGACGTGTATGCAAGATTTTTTTTAGTTATTATATACGTCAACAAACGATTCTAGCAGACGTAACATCCAACGGCCGTCGTGTTTCTTCAATCTCTGATCTTCTTGCTCCAGCCGCCAAAGCAGCGCCAAGGGACCGCTTCTCCGCCTCCGTGGCGGCCAGGTTGTCGCCAAGCAGCCTCGGCGCCCCTACTACTCCCACCGATGGCCAGGGCATCCCTCTACTCACCCACACCCCCTGTTATTCTGCGGCGACGGCAGCTCACACCGCAGCCGAACCGGTGAACCCTTGTACTCCTCCCCGCGCGGGCTTCCACTGCCGCGTCTTCCCCGGCTCCGCGTCGTCCCCTTCCTAGGCCTCGTCGTCGAACACCGCAGTGGTGCTCTCGGCGCGGCGTGGTCAATGTGGTCAACGACCGACTTCCATCGGAAGAGTACTGTACGTGGAGAGGCTGACAGCTGGGTCCACGGCAGCCGCAAGGAAGTGCCTCCTTATTACGCGGAAAATAATTATTCCTCCACCTGACAGCAGGGACCCATCGGACGGGCCACCTGTATTTCGCGAAAAAAAATGTTTCCCTCTGACTACTGGGACCCACAGGATGGGCCACCGTATTTCGCAAAAAAAAGTTCCCCCCGCTGTCAGCTCGGACCCACCGGAAGTGCCTCCTTATTACGCACAAAAAAATGAATACCCCCTGCTAGCTGGGACCCACCTTGGTGGAGAGCTGACTTGTGGGCCTACTAAGTTGACTGGGACGGATGCCTTTGTCAACTTTAGTCAATATATGAACAATTCTAGCTCCAGTGACCGTACGATGTCCATCCAACGGCCGTAGTGCTTCTTCAACCTCTGGTCTTCTTGCTCCAGCCGCCCAAAGCAGCGCCGGTCGTGCCGCCTGCTCCTGCCGCCCGTGGCCGGCTGTGATGCCGCGGAGGCCTCACCGCCCCCTACCACTCCCATCGTGATGTCTACTACACAACCTTCTTCTGGTAGACGTTGTTGGGCCTCCAAGTGCAGAGGTTTGTAGGACGGTAGCAAATTTCCTCAAGTGGATGACCTAAGGTTTATCAATCTGTGGGAGGCGTAGGATGAAGATGGTCTCTCTCAAGCCACCCTGCAACCAAATAACAAAGAGTCTCTTGTGTCCCCAACACACCCAATACAATGGTAAATTGTATAGGTGCACTAGTTCGGCGAAGAGATGGTGATACAAGTGCAATATGGATGGTAGATAAAGGTTTTTATAATCTGAAAAATATAAAAACCGCAAGGTAACTAATGATAAAAGTGAGCGTAAATGATATTGCAATGATAGGAAACAATGCCTAGGGTTCATACTTTCACTAGTGCAAGTTCTCTCCACAATAATAACATAATTGGGTCATATAACTATCCCTCAACATGCAACAAAGAGTCACTCCAAAGTCACTAATAGCGGAGAACAAACGAAGAGATTATGGTAGGGTACGAAACCACCTCAAAGTTATTCTTTCCAATCAATCTGTTGGGCTATTCCTGTAAGTGTCACAAACAGCCCTAGAGTTCCTACTAGAATAACACCTTAAGACACAAATCAACCAAAACCCTAATGTCACCTAGATACTCCATTATCACCTCAAGTATCCGTGGGTATGATTATACGATATGCATCACACAATCTCAGATTCATCTATTCAACCAACACATAGAACCTCAAAGAGTGCCCCAAAGTTTCTACCGGAGAATCACGACGAAAACGTGTGCCAACCCCTATGCATAGGTTCATGGGTGGAACCCGCAAGTTGATCACCAAAACATACATCAAGCGAATCACGTGATATCCCATTGTCACCACAGATACGCACAGCAAGACATACATCAAGTGTTCTCAAATCTTTAAAGACTCAATCCGATAAGATTACTTCAAGGGGAAAACTCAATTCATTACAAGAGAGTAGAGGGGGAGAAGAAACATAAGATCCAACTATAACAGCAAAGCTCGCGATACATCAAGATCGTGCCAAATCAAGAACATGTGAGAGAGAGAGAGAGAGAGAGAGAGAGATCAAACACATAGCTACTGGTACATACACTCATCCCCGAGGGTGAACTACTCCCTCCTCATCATGGAGAGCGTCGGGATGATGAAGATGGCCACAGGTGAGGGTTCCCCCCTCCGGCAGGGTGCCGGAACAGGGTCCCGATTGGTTTTTGGTGGCTCTGGAGGTTTTGCGGCAGCGGAACTCCCAATCTAATCTCTGTTCTGGAAGTTTTAGGGTACGTGGAGTTACATAGGCGGAAGAAGCACGTCAGGGGAGCCACGAGGGCCCCACGAGGCAGGGGGCGCGCCCCCCACCCTCGTGGCTTCCTCGTTCCTTCCTTGACGTGGGGTCCAAGTCCATCCGTAGATTTCCTTCCAAAATAACTTCTCCAGCTTGATTTCGTTCCGTTTGACTCCGTTTGATATTCCTTTTCTTCAAATATCAAATAGGCAAAAAACAAAATCTGGGCTGGGCCTCCGGTTAATAGGTTAGTCCCAAAAGTAATATAAAAGTGTAAAATAAAGCCCAATATTGCCCAAAACAGTAGATAATATAGCATGGAGCAATCAAAATTATAGATACGTTGGAGACGATCAAGCATCCCTAAGCTTAATTCCTGCTCGTCCTCGAGTAGGTAAATGATAAAAAGATAATTTTTGATGTGGAATGCTAGTTTGCATAATTTCATTGTAATTCTTCTTACTTGTGGTATGAATATTCAGATCCGAAAGATTCAAGACAAAAGTTCATATTGACATAAAAATAATAATACTTCAAGCATACTAACTAAGCAATTATGTCTTCTCAAAATAACATGGCCAAAGAAAGTTCATCCCTACAAAATCATATAGTTTAGTCGTGCTCCATTTTCGTCACACAAGAATGCTCTCATCATGCACAACCCCGATGACAAGCCAAGCAATTGTTTCATACTTTAGTAATCTCAAACCTATAAACTTGCACGCAATATATGAGCGCGAGCCATGGACATAGCACTATGGGTGGAATAGAATATGATGATGAGGGTTATGTGGAGATGACAAAAAAGGAGAAAGTCTCACATCAACGAGGCTAATCAATGAGCTATGGAGATGCCCATCGATTGATGTTAATGCAAGGAGTAGGGATTGCCATGCAACAGATGCACTAGAGCTATAAATTTATGAAAGCTCAACAAAAGAAACTAAGTGGGTGTGCATCCAACTTGCTTGCTCACGAAGACCTAGCACATTTGAGGAAGCCCATCGTTGGAATATACAAGCCAAGTTATATAATGAAAAATTCCCACTAGTATATGAAAGTGACAACATATGAAACTCTCTATATGAAAAACATGGTGCTACTTTGAAGCACAATATATGAGACTCGCTATATGAAGAACATGGTGCTACTTTGAAGCACAAGTGTGGAAAAAAAAGATAGTACCATTGCCCCTTTTATTTATTTTTATTTTTTTGGGCCTTTTTTTTCTTTGGCCTTTCTCTTTTTTTTGGGGGGGGGGGGGCAATGCTCTATTAAATGATGTCGTCACACTTCTATTTATTTACAACTCAATGATTACAACTCGATACTAGAACATAGTATGACTCTATATGAATGCCTCCGGCGGTATACCTGGATATGCAATGAATCAAGAGTGACATGTATGAAAGAATTATGAATGGTGGCTTTGCCACAAATATTATGTCAACTACATGATCATGCTAAGCAATATGACAATGATGAGTTTGTCATGAAGAACGGTATGGTGGAAAGTTGCATGGCAATATATCTCGAATGGCTATGGAAATGCCATAATAGGTAGGTATGGTGGCTGTTTTGAGGAAGATATAAGGAGGTTTATGTGTGAAAGAGCGATCATATCACGGGTTTGGATGCACCGTGAAGTTTGCACCAACTCTCAATGTGAGAAAGGGCAATGCACGGCGGCCAAGAGGCTAGCAATGATGGAAGGGTGAGAGTGCGATAATCCATGGACTCAACATTAGTCATAAAGAACTCATATACTTATTGCAAAAATCTACAAGCCATCAAAAACCAAAGCACTACGCGCATGCTCCTAGGGGGATAGATTGGTAGGAAAACACCATCGCTCGTCCCCGACCGCCACTCATAAGGAGGACACTCAAATAACACCTCATGTTTCAAATTTGTTACATAACGTTTACCATACGTGCATGCTACGGGACTTGCAAACTTCAACACAAGCATTTCTCAAATTCACAACTACTCAACTAGCACGAGTTTGATATTATCACCTCCATATCTCAAAACAATCATCAAGCATCAAACTTCTCTTAGTATCCAACACACTCATGAGAATTCTTACAAATCTTGTATGCTTAGCACATTAGGATTATTTAAGAAAATTACCATGCTATTTAAGACTCTCAAAATAATCTAAGTGAAGCAGGAGAGATCATCTATTTCTCCAAAATAAAACTACCACCATTGTGCTCTAAAAGATATAAGTGAAGCACTAGAGCAATAACAAACTACTCCGAAAGATATAAGTGAAGATCAATGAGTAGTTGTATAATTATGTAACTATGTGAAGACTCTCTAACATTTAAGAATTTCATATCTTGGTACTTTATTCAAACACCAAGCAAAGCTAAAGAAAATAAAATGACGCTCCAAGCAAAACACATATCATGTGGTGAATAAAGGTATAGCTCCAAGTAAAGTTACCGATGAACGAAGACGAAAGAGGGGATGCCTTCCGGGGCATCCCCAAGCTTAGGCTCTTGGTTATCCTTGAATATTACCATGGGGTGCCTTAGGCATCCCCAAGCTTAGGCTCTTGCCACTCCTTATTCCATAGTCCATCGAATCTTTACCCAAAACTTGAAAACTTCACAACACAAAACTTAACAGAAAACTCGTAAGCTCCGTTGGCGAAAGAAAACAAAACACCACTTAAAGGTACTGTAATCAACTCATTCTTTATTTATATTGGTTTTAAACCTACTATATTCCAACTTCTTTATGGTTTATAAACTATTTTACTAGCCATAGAGTCATCAAAATAAGCAAACAACACAATGAAAATAGAATCTGTCAAAAACAGAACAGTCTGTAGTAATCTGTAACTAACGCAAACTTCTGGAACTCCAAAAATTCTAAAATAAATTGGTGGACCTGAGGGATTTGTCTAGCAATCATCTTCAAAAAGAATCAACTAAATATCACTCTCAAGTAAAAATTTTAGCTAATCTCGTGAGCGCTAAAGTTTCTGTTTTTTACAGCATGATCATAAAGACTTCACCCAAGTCTTCCCAAAGGTTCTACTTGGCACAAACACTAATTAAAACATAAAACCACATCTAAACAGAAGCTAGATGGATTATTTATTACTAAACAGAACCAAAAAGTAACAAACTAAAATAAAATTGGGTTGCCTCCCAACAAGCGCTAACGTTTAATGCCCCTAGCTAGGCATGATGATTTCAATGATGCTCACATAAAAGATAGGAATTGAAACATAAAGAGATCATCATGAAGAATATGAGTAGCACATTTAAGTCTAACCCACTTCCTATGCATAGGGATTTTGTGATCAAACAACTTATGGGAACAATAATCAACTAGCATAGGAAGGCAAAACAAGCATAACTTCAAGATTTTCAACACATAGAGAGGAAACTTGATATTATTGCAACTCCTACAAGCATATATTCCTCCCTCATAATAATTTTCAGTAGAATCATGAATGAATTCAACAATATAACCAGCACCTAAAGCATTCTTTTCATGATCTACAAGCATAGGAATTTTATTACTCTCCACATAAGCGAATTTATTCTCATGAATAGTAGTGGGAGCAAACACAACAAAATAACTATCATATGATTGAAAATTAAGATCAAGATGACTTCATGGTTATCATTATTCATTATAGCATACGTGTCATCACAATAATCATCATAGATAGGAGGCATGCTTTCATCATAATAAACTTGCTCATCAAAACTTGGGGGACAAAAAATATCATGTTCATCAAACATAGCTTCCCCAAGCTTGTGGCTTTGCATATCATTAGCATCATGGATATTCAAGGAATTCATACTAACAACATTGCAGTCATTCTCATCATTCAAAGATTTATTGCCAAAATTTTTAATGCATTCTTCTTCTAACACTTTGGCACAATTTTCCTTTCCATCATACTCACGAAAGATATTAAAAAGGTGAAGCGTATGAGACAAACTCAATTCCATTTTTTGTAGTTTTCTTTTATAAACTAAACTAGTGCTAAAACAAGAAACAAAAAGATTCGATTGCAAGATCTAAAGATATACCTTCAAGCACTAACCTCCTCGGCAATAGCGCCAGAAAAGAGCTTGATGTCTACTACACAACCTTCTTCTTGTAGACGTTGTTGGGCCTCCAAGTGCAGAGGTTTGTAGGACAGTAGCAAATTTCCCTCAAGTGGATGACCTGAGGTTTATCAATCCGTAGGAGGCGTAGGATGAAGATGGTCTCTGTCAAGCAACCCTGCAACCAAATAACAAAGAGTCTCTTGTGTCCCCAACACACCCAATACAATGGTAAATTGTATAGGTGCACTAGTTCATGAAGAGATGGTGATACAAGTGCAATATGGATGGTAGATAAAGGTTTTTGTAATCTGAAAATATAAAAACAGCAAGGTAACTAATGATAAAAGTGAGCATAAACGGTATTGCAACGATAGGAAACAAGGCCTAGGGTTCATACTTTCACTAGTGCAAGTTCTCTCAACAATAATAACATAATTGGATCATATAACTATCCCTCAACATGCAACAAAGAGTCACTCCAAAGTCACTAATAGCGGAGAACAAACAAAGAGATTATGGTAGGGCACGAAACCACCTCAAAGTTATTCTTTCCAATCAATCCGTTGGGCTATTCGTATAAGTGTCACAAACAGCCCTACAGTTCGTACTAGAATAACACCTTAAGACACAAATCAACCAAAACCCTAATGTCACCTAGATACTCCATTGTCACCTCATGTACCCGTGGGTATGATTATACGATATGCATCACACAATCTCAGATTCATCTATTCAACCAACACATAGAACCTCAAAGAGTGCCCCAAAATTTCTACCAGAGAATCACGACGAAAACATGTGCCAACCCCTATGCATAGGTTCATGGGCGGAACCCGCAAGTTGATCACCAAAACATACATCAAGTGAATCACGTGATATCCCATTGTCACCACAGATACGCACAACAAGACATACATCAAGTGTTCTCAAATCTTTAAAGACTCAATCCGATAAGATTACTTCAAGGGGAAAACTCAATTCATTACAATAGAGTAGAGGGGGAGAAGAAACATAAGATCCAACTATAATAGCAAAGCTCATGATACATCAAGATCGTGCCAAATCAAGAACACGAGAGAGAGAGAGAGAGAGAGAGAGATCAAACACATAGCTACTGGTACATACCCTCAGCCCCGAGGGTGAACTACTCCCTCCTCGTCATGGAGAGCGCTGGGATGATGAAGATGGCCACAGGTGAGGGTTCCCCCTTCCGGCAGGGTGCCCGAACAGGGTCCTGATTGGTTTTTGGTGGCTCTGGAGGTTTTGCGGCGGCGGAACTCCCCTAATCTCTGTTCTGGATGTTTTAGGGTACGTGGAGTTATATAGGCGGAAGAAGCACGTCAGGGGAGCCACGAGGGCCCCACGAGGCAGGGGCGCGCCCCCCACCCTCGTGGCTTCCTCGTTCCTTCCTTGACGTGGGGTCCAAGTCCATCCGGTAGCTTTCCTTCCAAAAATAACTTCTCCAGTTGATTTCGTTCCGTTTTGACTCCGTTTGATATTCCTTTTCTTCAAAATATGAAATAGGCAAAAAACAAAGAATCTGGGCTGGGCCTCCGGTTAATAGGTTAGTCCCAAAAGTAATATAAAAGTGGAAAATAAAGCCCAATATTGCCCAAAACAGTAGATAATATAGCATGGAGCAATTAAAAACTATAGATACGTTGGAGACGTATCACACCGCTGGCCAGGCCATCCCTCTACGCACCCACACCCCCTGTTATTCTGCGGCGACGGCAGCCTCACACTGCAGCCGAACGAGGCAAAGGCGTGCAGCTGCCACGAGGCTCCTTAGTGTGGCGCCTGTGCGTGCAGGGCAGCGATGCGGTGGCGTGTTGCTGCCTCTCAAAGGCGCGGCGACTACAAGGGCTTCATCTCGGGCGAAATCATGTGTGTGGCGCCCTGGCCAGGTTCGACCAGATCAGGGTCCAGGTGAAAGATTGTGGATGTCGCCTAGAGGGGGGAGAATAGGCGCTTTAAAATAATTACGGACTAGGCTTTAACATATGTGAAATAAAACTACTGTTTAATTTTTCAAGCACAAAACCTAAATTAGCTAGACTCAACTAAGTGCACCAACAACTTATGCTAAGCAAGTTAAACAACCAAGTGATACCAAGATATATAACATGAAACACTATGGCTATCACAAAGTAAAGTGCATAAGTAAAGGGCTCGGATAAAAGATAACCAAGGCACGCAGATACTATGATGAATCCCGAAGTTCACATCCTTGCTGATGCTAATCTCTGTTTGGAGCAGTGTGTGGAGGCACAATGCTCCCAAAAATACCACTAGGGCCACCGTAATCTCCTCACGCCCTCGCACAATGCAAGATTGCGTGATTCCACTAAGTGACCCTTGAGGACGGTCACCGAACCCGTGCAATTGGAAACCCTTGGGGGCGGTCACCGTACCCGTACAAATTGCTCAGGGCACTCTCCACTTGAGTGCTTGCCCAAGCAAAAGATGGAAGCACGTAAGACCAAAACTACCATAACTTCTGCAAACGAACTCCAATTTCGACGGACTCAAGCTTGATAGAAAGCTAACGACAAGAGTTATCAAATGATATAGAGGTGTTACACCTCCATCAATGAAGAACCAACAAAATTCCAATATCAAAAACATAATAGATGATGCATAAGAAATCTGTTGTCGATGAACTTGAGCTTGTCATGAAGATGGCAACAAGCTCCAAAACTCACATAGAGAAAAAGCAAACAAGAACCAAGAAAGATGATGCCAAGGATGCAATGGTTTGAGCTCACTACGAATGATACGATCAAGCTACTCACTCGAAAGCCCCCCTTGATACTACAACAATCGATCCTATAACCCGGTCTCCCAACTAACACCATGAGACCAGTAAAATAGAAAACCTATTAAGGGAAAACCTTTGCCTTGGGCATAGTCCACTTGAGCTAGATGATGACGATCTTATCCTCCTCAGGTTGGACCACCTTTCTTGATTGCGCGGGCTCGATGAAGACTAGTAGAATTGCTCCCCCATACTCCACTATGGGTGAGCCACTCTTCGACACATCTTCACAAGTCCATTGTCACCACAATGGACGACAAGCTTCAAGCGCGTGATCTCTTCGTGATGCTCCACTTGAACTTGCACAACGCAACCTTGATGATGATCACCACTTGATGTCATCCTCCATGGGTTATATGATATCTTCCTTTTGATGCACGCCTATGGGAATATACCTGACCCCACAAAGAACTCTCATGTAGACCATGCATTAGTACACAAAGTGTAATGGACAATGCTTACCACACCATGGGATCGCTTGATCCCTCTCAGTGCATCTTCTACGCTTTGTTTGTTGATCAACTTTATTCACTCTTTGACTTAGTATTGATCAACCTTGTATCTTATCTTCTCCTTATAACCTTGAAACCAACAAATGGTCTTCAAGCAAAACCTATGGACAAACCCTTCAAATATAACTCAAGGCAACCATTAGTCCATAGGGATTATCATCAATCACCAAAACAAAACATGTGGCACCATGCTCTTTCACCAGGGGGCCTACTCGCAGCGTGAGTGGTGGTCGGAGGTCTGGCTAGGCCTCTTTAGGGTGCTGGGGCGCGGTGGCCAGGGCGCTCTGGGGCCCCGACTGTGTGGCGGCAGCAGTCAGCTGGGTCTCGGCCCAGATCCTGTTCGTTCGATGACTCGGGTGCCTCGATGGAGTTTGTCCAGTGGGCTCGGGTGGCTACAGACGGGCAAGGGTGGTGCACTGGTCAGTGAGGCATCCATAGCCGCTTCGACAACAGCGGTTGGTGCTTGGCGGCAAGGTGTGCATGGCGGTAGCCCGTCTCTTCTCCTGGGTCTAGTTCAATGATGTGGTTGTTCGTGTTGCGGAGATGGATGAGACCTGGGGCTCGTGCTCGGGCGGATCGATTTTGGGCCCGAGGCAGGTTGGAGCTCTCGCTCCGGGTAGGTGATGGTGGGCTCCATCTTGGTGGTGTCCATGGGTGGTCTCTCCTCTCACGATGCGGTGGCCGTTGGTGGTGGTTGGGTCTCCACCTATCTGTTAGCAGATCGACACCGATGACCATGGGCATGGCATCGTGCGAGACTGCTCGGCGAGGTCGTCGGTGGTCACGGGGTTGTGCCCCCTGATACATCTCCATCGTATCTACTTTTCCAAACACTTTTGCTCTCGATTTGGACTCTAATTTGCATGATTTAAATGAAACTAATCAAGACTAGCATTGTTTTCACTAGAATTGCCATGGTGTTGTTTTTGTGCAGAAATCAAAGTTCTCGGATTGACATGGAATATTATGGAAAAATTTTATGGAATATATAAAAAATACTGGCGAAAAGATGTACCAGAGGGGGCCACCCAGGAGCCACAAGCTCAGGGGCGTGCCCTACGAGCTTGTGGGACCCTTGGACCTCCGGCAAACCTAACTCCAACTCCAAATATACCTATTCCCCAAGAAAAAAACCCAGAGAGAAGGATTCATCACGTTTTACGATACGGAGCCGCCGCCACCTCCTGTTCTTCATCCGGAGGGCTGATCTGGAGTCCATTTTTGGCCTCCTGAGAGGGGGATTCGACGTCGTCGTCATGATCAACCATCCTCCATCACCAATTTCATGATTCTCACCTCCGGGAGTGAGTAATTCCTTCATAGACTTGCTGGACGGTGATGGGTTGGATGATATTTATCGTGTAATCGAGTTAGTTTGGTTAGGGGTTGATCCCTAGTATCCATAATGTTCTGAGATTGATGTTGCTATCCGTTTGCTATGCTTAATGCTTGTCACTAGGGCCCGAGTGCCATGATTTCATATATGAACCTATTATGTTTTCATGAATATATGTGTGTTCTTGATCTTATCTTGAAAGTTATATGAACCTATTACGAGTTATGATCTGCATACCCCAAGGTGACAATAATTGGGATTTTTTCCGGTGATTACCGTAGTTTGAGGAGTTCATGTATTCACTAAGTGCTAATGCTTTGTTCATGTTTTCTATTAAAAGGAGGCCTTAATATCCCTTAGTTTCCTTATGGACCCCGCTGCCACGGGAGTATAGGACAAAATATGTCATGCAAGTTCTTTTCCATAAGCACATATGACTATATACGGAATACATGCCTACATTACATTGATGAATTGGAGCTAGTTCTTTGTCGCTCTAGGTTATAATTGTTACATGATGAATGCCATCCAATGCAATTATCCATCACTGATCCAATGCCTATGCTTTTCATACTTTGATCTTTGCTAAGTTACTTTCGTTGTTACTACTGTTACAATCACTACAAAATTGCTATTGTTTCTATTGCTACTGTTACTATTACTATCAAACTACCATACTACTTTGCTACTGATCACCTTCTGCAGATATTAAGTCTTCCAGGTATCCTTGAATTGACAACTCAACTGCTAATACTTGTGAATATTCTCTGGCCCCCTTTGTGTCGAATCAATAAATTTGGGTTGAATACTCTACCCTCTAAAACTGTTGTCATCCCCTATACTTGTGGGTTATCAAGACCTTTTTCTGGCACCGTTGCCGGAGAGCATAGCTCTATTTGCTAAGTCACTTGGGATTTATATATGTTGACCACTATGAGGAATCTTAAGGATGATAGAACCAAGATCGTTCCCTCTAAGACGAGGGGAGGTAAGGAACTGTTATCTAGCTCTGCACTTGATTCGCCTTCTATTTTGAGTGAACTTGCAACACCACCACCTGCTATTAATCATGATATGTCACAAGTAATTGATGATGCTACTTCTTCTATGAATGATGCTAGTACTTTGCTTGATGATAATGTGCCACTAGGTGAATTTCTTGATGAACAACTTGCTAGAGCTAAAGAAATTGAGAATGCTGAAACTGATGAAATTATTGAAACTGAAAATGATGAAACACCTATTAGACCTAGCTCTCCTAGATATGAACTGCCTAAGATACCTGAGGGTTATGTTATGGATGGAGAGATAGCTAGGGAATTTCTTGCTTGTAATGATAGAGATGTTCTTAAGAAATTACTATGTAAGCTGAAAGAAAAATCTCTGAATGCTAGAATGAAATATGATCCTCAGTTTGCTACTTCTCCCTTCTTTATTACTGATAAGGCCTATGAATGCTTTGTCGATCCTGAGTTAATTACTTTGGTTGAATCTGATCCTTTCCATGGTTATGAATCTGAAACTGTTGTGGCACATCTTACTCAGCTGAATGAGATAGCCACCCTATTTTCTCATGAGAAAAAAAATCGCTACTACTATATTCTTAAGTTGTTTCCTTTCTCATTAAAGGGAGATGCTAAGAGATGGTTTAATTCTCTTGCTCCTGGTTGTGTGCGTAGTCCCCAGGATATGATATATTACTTCCCTGAAAAATATTTCCCTGCCCATAAGAAACAAGTTGCTTTATAGGAAATATTTAACTTTGTGCAAATTGAAGAAGAGAATATCCCTCAAGCTTGGGGAAGGTTTCTCCAATTACTTAATTCTTTGTATGATCATCCTCTCAAAAAATGAAATACTTGATATCTTTTATAATGGACTAACGAAGGCTTCTAGGGACCACCTAGATAGTTGTGCTGGTTGTGTTTTCAGGGAACGAACTATTAAACAAGCTGAAGAACTATTGAATAATACATTGAGGAACAAGAATGATTGGACTCTGCTGAACCACCACCTAAGCCAACTCCGAAGAAGAGAGGTATTGTATTTCTCAGTCCTGAAGATATGCAAGAGGCAAAGAAATCTATGAAAGAAAAAGGTATTAAAGCTGAAGATGTTAAGAATTTACCACCTATTGAAGAAATACACGGCCTCAATACCCCGACATAGGCAGTAGAAGTAAATTCTCTTTATATATTTGATGAAGGTGATATTCGTTATACTAAATCTGGTAGTCAATGCTTAGATGAATTGGATAACTTTATTGTTAAACAAGAAAACTTTAATGCTGATGTTAACTGACAATTGAAACGAAATGCTTATATGATTGAACGCTCAAGTGATTTTATGTTTAGAACTGTTAATGATGTCAAGGGTGTGACTAAACATGCATTCATGATAAAAAGCCAAGTAGAACAAGTCATTAGTTCACAAAATGATTTGCTTAATGAGATGAACAATAAGATGAATGATCATGTTGTTAGAGTTATGACTAGGGGTGGTAAAATGACTCAGGAACCCTTGTATCCTGAAGGTCACCCTAAGACAATCAAGCAAGATTCTCAAAGAATTAATATTGATGCACCTAGTCCATCTAAAAAGAAAAAGAAAGATCATAGGACTTTGCATGCCTCTAGTGAACCTACTGTGGACACACCTGAGAATCCAGATGACATTTCTATTTCTAATGCTAAAACACAATCTGGCAATAAACATGAACCTAGTAACAATGATAATGATGATGTTCATGTTGAGCTCCACCTAATAATGATAATGATGTGGAAATAGAATCCGTTGTTGATCTTGATAACCCACAACCTAAGAATAAAAGATATGATAAGAGAGACTTCATTGCTAGGAAATATTGTAAAGAAAGAGAACCATGGGTTCAGAAACCCATGAATTTTCCTCCTAAAGCTTCAAAGAATAAGGGTTAAGAGGAATTTGAGTGCTTTGTTGAAATGCTTAGACCTGTCTTTTTGCACATCCTTTGACTGATATTATGAAAATGTCTCCTTATGCTCAATACATGAAAGATATTGTTACAAATAAAAGAAAGATATCAGAAGCTGAAATTTCCACCATGCTTGCAAATTATTCATTTAAGGGTGGAATACCAAAGAAACTAGGAGACCCAGGAATACCAACTATACCATGCTCCATTAAAAGAAACTATGTTAAAACTGCTTTATGTGATCTAGGAGCCGGCGTTAGTGTTATAACATTCTCTTGGTACCGAAGACTTGAATTGAATAAGTTGACACCCACTGAAATCTCTTTACAAATGGATGAAAAATCAACTGCTATACCCGTCGGTATTTGAGAGGATGTGCCTGTCGTAGTTGCAAAGGTACTGACTTAACGAACTTTGTTATTCTTGATATACCTGAGGACGATAGTATGTCGATCATACTTGGTAGACCCCTTTTGAATACTGCAGGGGCTGTTATTGATTGCAACAAAGGCAATGTCACTTTTCATGTCAATGGTAATCAGCATACGGTGCACTTTCCGAAGAAACAACCTCAAATGAATAGTATCAACTCTATTGAAAAAATTTCAACAATCACTATTGGAGGTTTTGAATCCCTACTCCTACTGTCAAAAAGAAATATGAAATTCTTATTGTTGGAGACATACATATCCCCATTGAGGTAACCTAGTGTTATACAAAGATTCTCTGGTTTCATGTCATTCGGAAGAATTTTGTTAATAAGACTTGATCAACCTTATTAATGGGTTCCTTTTGACGGGCATGTGGTCGATGAATTTAATAAACACAACTTTCTATACCCACTTTTTACTTTCTGTTATTTAGAATTAATAAAGTAGAGATGCCATGATTATACGATTTTCTAAATTACCCGTGCAATAAAAAATGACCAGAAAATAAAAGTTCTCAGAATGCCCTGAAAAATTAATATGATTTTTTCTGCAATATGTAAAAATTAGTTGCACTGAACACACTCCAGGGTGGTGCATGTGTGAGCCACAAGCTCAAACGGCATGCCTACCCCCTAGGCGCGCTATGCAAGCTTGTGGGGCCCACGTAGGCCTTCTCACTTATTGTTGCCACCCATGTTCATCTTCCTCCAGAAAAAATCAGACTTTCTCCATAGCCCATTGTCTTGCTCTTCTTGCTCCAATTTTCGATCTCCTTGCTCATAGCTCCGTTTCCAAAACTGTTTTGGTGGATTGCTCATCGGTATGTAACTCCTCTGATGGTCCAATTAATTTTTGTTTTAGCAGTTATTTGTTTACACATTTAGCTACTGTTAGTGGCCATGTTCTTGAGCTTGCATGTCAAATTTATATGGTTCAAACTAGTTTTGGTGCACGATATGGCCTCAAGACACTTGTAGGAGTAGTTGCTATCGATTTTGTTGAGTTTGGTTCACTTTTATTATGAGTTACTAGAAATTTCAGAAATTTTGAGAGAAAAGGAAAACCATAAGAAGGTGGTTAAGGGGCTCCTCGAGTTGTGGCCATAGACTAACTTAGGCCAAAATCCTAAGGTTGGGGGTGTACGTATTTCTCACTGACGTTACATTCATGCATCACACATTCATTCCAGTTGTCGGTGTTCATCCTTTTTCATTGTATAATCCATGTTAGTTTTATTTTACTTTCTTCTCATGTGTTTCAAAAATTGTGAAAATCCAAAAATATTTCTCGTTTCTTTTTGGTTTTTCTTTCTAGTTTATTCGTTTAGTAGTTTGTAGTATTAAAAGAAAACCCAAAAAGATTTCTCGCACTTATTTTGCTTGTTGGGAGCTTTCCCGTGTATATAGTTTTTGTCGTTTTCATCATTCTTTCCTTTTTCTTCCTTCAAGAAAACACAAACTCCAAAAATATTTCAGTGTGTTTCTTTGAAATTCTTTTCTTTTCTTTGGGTTGTAAGGAGAAGACCACGATGAAAATGTTGACTGGCTCTCATGTGCATTATTGTTGATCTAACAAAGAGCCCATATTACCTTGTCTTCTCCTTTGAATATATGTTTTCAGATTCCAGCTTAGTCAACGACACGTGCACTCTTATTATTATTCACATAATTCAGTCATGCAAGCGAAAGGAAATAATGACGAAATTTGACGAATTGATTGAGATGAAGAAAAGCCGGTATGAACTCAACATGTTTTGTTTTTGTAAATATGTTTAGCTCATCTTTCTTGATTCAGCCTATTATGATTAAACATGTTTGCACTGACAATTAGAGATCATAGTTACTCATACCATGCTTCAATAGCTAGGAGTGGATAATGGTTTATCTTGTGTGTCGACATGCATTTAAAATGGTTATGATGTAGTATGATAGGATGGTATCCTGTAACATCCCAAAATTCTAAATTTTGGACTGTTATATTAAATAATTAGTTTCGATTGTTTGTTTGATTGTTGTGTCAATGATTGAGTGAAATTGAGTGCAATTTGAGAATTTTTGAAAGTTGAATGAGAGGGAATAAAAGGACTTTCCCAAAATTTTCTATTTGAATCCCTATTTAATTTTTAGTTTGAAGCTTGTCAAAAAAACAATTCTCTAATAAAATAATAATATGAGAGGAGTAATATGACACTCCAAAAATAAGAGACAATATTTGAAAATTTATTTGAAACTCAAATTCTATTTCATTTTGGAGTTATTGTAAAAAAATGATTTTAGTATTTTATTTGGTCTTGAAAATATGTTCATGTTTTAGGAAATTTTTTCTGAAAATGTTGATATATAATACGCCTATATAAAATGTTTTTCTATTTCTGTTTATTTGTCTTTTTTTTCGCTGTTTAAAAAATTTAGAAAAACGCTACCACTAGGCAGGCCAACTGCCCACCCAAAGAAGCGAGGCGAGGCCACGCCCAGCCGCCAACAGCCAGCCGCAGCCGCTAGCCGCCAGCGAGGCCGAGCAGCCGCCTCAGCGCCTCACGCTGCCCTAGCGCCCACGCTCGCCCGATCCCTAGCGCGTCGGTCGCCCGACCCTCTCTCCCTTCCCTACGATCGCTGCCAGGCAGGCCCCACCTCTTCTTTCTTCTCCCCCACGAACCCAATGATACAAAAACCTACACGTACACATACCCGACGCCGCCGCCACGTCCGATTCTCTTGGAAACCCTATCTCTAGTCTTCCCCTCGTCCAAGCAAGTTGTCCTATAAATAGCCATGAGGCTCCTCGACCGATTCCCTCGAAAACCCTCGCCAAAACCCACCGTGTCACGCGACTCACCGCTTGATCTCGCCGAGTTCACGCGTTCACCGGTCGCTTCCGACGCCAAGTATCCCCAAACCTTTCCTTCCATAGCCAACTATCCTCGTTGTTGCGAACCTCTTTGACATGTTTTGATGCCCAGGAGCACCGGAGCCACCGCCGAGCTCACAACGCCGCCGGAGTTCACGGTTCACTGGATGCCACGCCGACCCGACGTTCCTCGCCTCACTATCCACGTAAAATCGGACCCCTCGGAGTTCTACATCCGCTGGACATTGTCGTCTCCGCTGCTGGTCACCGGAGCCGCCGCCCCGCCGATCTCTTCTTTCTCGCCTCGCCTGCGTTTCTCTCTCTGACGCACCTCCTCTTCCATTCGTTTTTTTCATGTTAGATCGACGCGTTTTTTTCTCTAGATCGGTTTTAGTTTATGGTTTTAGGTTGTGGTTTAGCTTATAGTTTATTTACGGTTTATTCTTGTTTTAGGTCAAACCGGTTTGCTGGTTTTCTGTTTTAAACGTATATGCATGTTTTTGTTAAGTCACAACCGAGCACCGCTTAGTTACAGATCGCTCAGCTCCTAGCCCAACAAACTTTCCCGCTTTTATTTATGTTCGTATGTGTAAAAAAACAGAAAAGTTTCAATCTTAGATATTCTATATCTTTTATTTTATAGATTCAAATTGAGTGATTCTTTTTTTGTTGGTTTGCAAATTTTCTGTAGTTTCTGTAGAATATATATTTAGCTATGTTAAAATTAATTAAAATTTCTTTAATTTAGTTTTAGTCAGAATAGTAAATCTGCTATAACTTGAGTTAGAAAAATTATTTTGCATGATTCCTTTTGCCCCAACTTTATTTTAACATTGCCAAACCCTAGAAATTAACTTGGGTATTTTAGGATTAATAAATAATTAGTTTTAGACATAATCCTATTAATCCTAATTAATTAACTAGTTCCTGTTTTCCTATTTAATTAATTAGTAAATTAATTTATTTTTAACTTGTGATTAGTTATTCTAGGTTAGTTTCTGTCATTCTAGTAGATGAACTTTTATTTATAATTAATAAAAGTTTTAAATTATTTTCTTAATGGAAATTGGATTAGGCCTAAAATGAGTTTTATAATAGCCTTTTAATTAATTCTTTTGCTCCTAGTTGCATAGTGAAACCTTTTCTTTTAAGTTAACCTAAAACCATGATTAGGTTATATTAAGAAATTTTATTATATAAAACTATTTTTGTTATTGTTTGAAGTAGGGAAAACTTTGAGTGGCCTTTCTTTGAGTTTTTCTTTTGGATTTGGTTTTGGTTGTTTTGTTGTGTTATGTTACCTTTGTTATGTTGTGTTATGTGATCCTATTGCTATGTGCTTATTATAGTTATTGTTTGCCTCGGTAGAATTTCCGGAGTGCGAAGATTGCTACTACGAAACCCTAGTTTTTCGAAGATCGTCAACAAGGCAAGTTCACTTTGACCATGCTTTTCTTACCTATGTTTTATTGCATTTAGTGGCACCTTTGCAACCACCCCACAGTAGTGTTATTGAATCCTTGTAGTTGAGTAGTATGCATGAGGTAGGAACCCATCACCCTGTTACCAAGCCCGGGACGTTATTTCTTCTAATGCTACGCTATAGTAGACGGGGTTTGGTATGAGTGCACGGGAGTGGTGTGAGAATGGAGGATTCTACGTCAATGACAACAACTCCATGATGGAATCTGCAAGGACTGCATCTTCAAGACCTCAAGACTCCAAGACTCGAGACAGATTTCAATACACACTCATTGGGTGAAGGACGGTTGACGGGCAGCCCCGAGAAACCAAAGGTTGGCGGGATGCATGGAGAAGCGCCATGACATCTCGCGGAAAGCTTCACCTGACTCAAAGAGACGGAAGAATACTTCACGCCGGGAGCTTACCTGCAACCGCAAGTCATTATGGGCTCGCTTGGTTGACCTTAGTTGTGACTCTGGCTGGGACGGTGCTAGCAGATGTAGAACTACGGTAGGATTGGATGGGTACCGGACGGTGGTCGAGGAACTCTTTGGAAGACCATGTTTGGTCATCTTGTTCTCAAACACTCTGAAGTGCGAGAACGTAAAAGAGGGATCGAATCTTGCGGGTAAAGTGTACAAACCTCTGCAGAGGGTTTAAACCTAATCGATTAGCCGTGTCCCGATTACGGACAATTTGAGCATCTGGACTTGGATCTATCTCGAACTCTCAACACCGGATTGATAACTTAATTGTGGGCAACATATGATGATTTTGGGCTATGAGACATCGGTTGGCGGAACCATGTCATGATAGAAAACTCCATAGTACAGACTTCATTTATTCCTTTGATGTAGGGAAAATAAAATCAGCTTTTACGCAAACAAAACTCGATACTGAGCCACAAAGCCAAATTGCATATAGTATAGTTTTACCATCTGTTTATTCATGTTGTGATCTTGCCAGACATTCAATGTACTGACCACGGCTGCAACGTATCATGTTGCAGGATTTTCTTCGACGAGTAAGAGTTACGATACTGTGGTTACGGTCTACACTCAACCCGCCGATGGCGTTGATGGGACTCCACACCCGCTTGATTGTTTCCGCTGATTATTATGAGGTATATATCATTTTACGTTATTTATACATGTGATTGCACTTTGATATATACATTGATGTACTGTGTGTGCAAAGATACCGATCCGTGGATGGCACAAGAATACGAGGCTTGACCGTCTCGAGGTCGGGTCGCCATGTATATGGTATCGAGCACATGTTGACCTGTAGGACGTGACCCTAGAAATCGGAAAGCCCTTGGACAGGATATCTCAAAACTTTATTTACAAAAGACTCTTACTTCTCATCTTTTCTGATTTTATCAAATAGACCCTCTCACCTCAAATAGTTAGAATATACCCTTATCCTTTGATCACCCGGAGGATCAATCAAGACGCCCAAGAAGGATTTGATATCGGAGAACTGATGACCCCTTCAGAGTAAAGAGGATTTCTCCATTTAGAATCTACAACAGTTGAAGACTCAAGACTTGAAGGATCTGAAGAATTATTTGACCTTTAGAAGACCAAATCCTGCTATACACCCCACGTTAGATGCGATGATTTGTGAGCTGTCATTTGTTTGATGTTTTCCGACAGCCCCAAAATAAAACTTGTTTCTTCAAAAACTATTGGTTGTATTGTGTGTATATCCTCCCCACCTCTCTCATCTCACCCTAAAACCCTTGAACCCCATAGATGATGAATGAAGTTGGACCGATATTCTCGGATCAAGACTCAGCCCGAGGCAGAGCTATGGATGCAGAACATGGAAAATCACTTGGAGCAATTTGGTTTCAAGGAAGTATGAGGTTCAATATGCTCTTCAAGATTTTACGTAAAGTGCTGCAACCTGGTGGAAAATGCATCAAGCCATACAGGGATTTAATGGAGCAAGAACTTGGGAGGATTTCAAGAAGACCCTGTTGAGATCACGTCTTATCCGGAAGCACCATGATACACCAAGAAATAAACCTTGTGCCTGCAAGATTTGCGGAGAAATAGGACACACCCAGGAGGAACACAAAGATGGATGCCCTCATTGTGAGGAGAAACACCCAGCTGAGGAATGCCCAACTAGCCAGGTGACTTGCTTCCTGTGTGAAGGAACCACCCACTACCCGGTGCAGTGTCACATTTACCCCACGGTGCAACAAACTATTCCGGAGCAGGAAGAAGGAATGAAAGAAACCCTCAAGGAAGATCTAGAAGAACCAGTAATGACTGATAGTGTTGAAGACCTGGATGGAGAAGGTCTCAACAGATTTTACCCCAATGCCTGCTATTCATTGGGAGAAGAAGGACATTTTTCACAGGATTGCACCAAGGAAAGAAAAGAGTATCCGGGATACTTCCCGACGGAAGCAATAGAGTTTGATCCACAGGGAATAGAAGGGTTGATCAGAACGAGGAAACCCAGGAAGAGAAAACAAAGACATCCTCAGAACAACCCAATTTCTGCAAATAGGGACAAGAGTCATATTACCTGTTTTGAATGTAAGGACGTCGGGCATTATGCCAATCAATGTCCCGAAAGGAAACAAGGAACTAAAGGAGCAGGCACCATCTCCAAGAAGCCCAAAGACTTATCGAAAGTCATTTGTTTTCGCTGCAAGGAAGCAGGACATTATGCTACTAAATGTTCCGACAAGACGAAAGCTGGAGCTGAGTAGTTGGAATTTTGATTATGGATAATAAGAGTAGTAGAAAGCAATTCCATTTTCATGAGCTCAATGAGTTGAGTTATGTAATAGATTACTCTGAGATTGTAATAGTTCGTGACTCAATAAAGTTGTAATGTCACATGCTGACAAGCTTTAAGGAGTTGCCATGTTTTATCTTGGAAATTTATATTCTGGATGAACATGGAAGAAAGTGAGTTGTGGTGCATAAACAGGAAACTGGAGTTGAGTTTGAAGTTTTGTTTGGATGATATGAATGTGTGCCCTAGGAGATAAGTACCTTACTCTGAGCATCATTTCTGTTTCACCAACTGCAGATGACGACCCTTTACGAATCTTTCCTTAAAGGTCCGGAAACCATCATGACCCTGACAAGTGATCATGATTACCCGAAGATCCTGAAGGACATGATGAAGCATATTCACCTTGAAGGAGATGCAGTCTACAAAGGCTACCCCTTCATGCATAAGGGAGTGGAACTCTGGTATGTGGAGGTACACCTCCACCGTGTGAAAGGAGTTTGCCCAAAGAGGATGGGGCATTACTTCTTCATTTCACATGTGCCACAAGCAATTTTCTTCGATGCTGTTCGTGAAGCAGCCATGGAAGCCATACGTCAGATCGGAGAAATACTTGAAGCAAGACTCCGTCATACTCAGGAATACCTAAGTGAAGTGCATACGGAGATGATGGAGGTGAAGCTCAAGGCCACCACAATGAACCGAAGATTGAAGAATTCAAGGCACATGTCGCACAATTCGGTGGGATCAAGAATCCTCAAGGAGGAAAAAATGAATAAAGTTGGAAGTAATGTCTGACCATACCAAACCATGTGGGTGGCAGCATTTGTAATAAACCTTTTGGAATTTGGATTCACGAAAAATGATTAAGGATGTAATGAAAGATTGATATGAGAATAATGAGATGTTATGGATAAACTTGTGCACTTCTTTTGGTCATAGTACTCTATAAAGCCACAGGATCAATGAAGAAAGAAATGTGTTATTCATGACGGTCCATAGAAGGAAGCTGGACAAAATAAGTTGGAATTTTGCTTTTGATATGATGGTATGAAGAAACAGAGCACTACTAGGAGGTGTAACAAGAGAGTTACTCCAAGGATGAGTTAAAGCTGCACTAGTGTTGACGTGGGCCATAACCCACAGGCCCCGGATTTTGAAAAGGAACAGTTGTAACCTTGATAAAGGAATACATTTGGAAGAATCAGTGAGCCAATCAGCATACGTTTCGTAGGAGGTTACGCAAAAACCTAAGAGTGGTGAAGTAACGATAGATGTTTTGGTTGGCTTGCAGAAACCATGGAATTACTCGAACCCAGTTCGAGAACAAGAGAAATTCTGCAATGCTTGTGAGTATGCCCAAGTGTTAGAATAGGTGATTCGATATTTACGTATGTGGTAATGATTCAAGTACGGGATGGATTGGCCCCCATACCGAAGACTTCTATCATGAACTATCATATGTTGATGGAAAATCAGAGAGACTTGAAAACCTTAGAAGAGTGTCGACGCGACAAGCCATAAAACCATAGAATGGTAGTACGATGGAACCCTTTACAGCAACCGCTGCCAATCGTAGGTTATACGGTGAGGTTCAACCTGCACCCGCTTTCTCGTAGGGAAACCATAAATTGTAGACCACCATGAGTATTTCGATAGCTGTCTAGAATGGACACGGACCTATCAGCTAAGAAGATCCGGTCTCCGATTTAACCACAACTTTGACGAACCGACCCAAGCTTTTGAGGAAAACTCTATGCTTCCGATGTAAGAGCTTTAATGAAGGAGCTATTGTAAGATATGTGAAGAGACATACATTGTCAGCCCTCCAGAGGAAATATCTGAGTTTATTGGAACCATGACCTTGTTTTTAAGTGTGGTAGCACCCCTGACCTTTCTGACCAAGACATTTGCTAGAAGACCCCCAACCCCTAACCTTTTCTTGCTAACCTCTTCGAATCTCGAGGACGAGATTCATTTTAAGTGTGGTAGGTTTGTAACATCCCAAAATTCTAAATTTTGGACTGTTATATTAAATAATTAGTTTCGATTGTTTGTTTGATTGTTGTGTCAATGATTGAGTGAAATTGAGTGCAATTTGAGAATTTTTGAAAGTTGAATGAGAGGGAATAAAAGGACTTTCCCAAAATTTTCTATTTGAATCCCTATTTAATTTTTAGTTTGAAGCTTGTCAAAAAAACAATTCTCTAATAAAATAATAATATGAGAGGAGTAATATGACACTCCAAAATAAGAGACAATATTTGAAAATTTATTTGAAACTCAAATTCTATTTCATTTTGGAGTTATTGTAAAAAATGATTTTAGTATTTTATTTGGTCTTGAAAATATGTTCATGTTTTAGGAAATTTTTTCTGAAAATGTTGATATATAATACGCCTATATAAAATGTTTTTCTATTTCTGTTTATTTGTCTTTTTTTCATTGTTTAAAAAATTTAGAAAAACGCTACCACTAGGCAGGCCAACCGCCCACCCAAAGAAGCGTAGGCGAGGCCACGGACCAGGCCGCCAAGAGGCCAGCAGCAGCCGCTAGCCGCCAGCGAGGCCGAGCGGCCGCCTCAGCGCCTCACGCTGCCCCCGTGACCACGCTCGCCCGATCCCTAGCGCGTCGGTCGCCCGACCCTCTCTCCCTTCCCCACGATCGCTGCCAGGCAGGCCCCACCTCTTCTTTCTTCTCCCCCACGAACCCAATGATACAAAAACCTACACGCACACATACCCGACGCCGCCGCCACGTCCGATTCTCTTGGAAACCCTATCTCTAGTCTTCCCCTCGTCCAAGCAAGTTGTCCTATAAATAGCCATGAGGCTCCTCGACCGATTCCCTCGAAAACCCTCGCCAAAACCCACCGTGTCACGCGACTCACCGCTTGATCTCGCCGGAGTTCACGCGTTCACCGGTCGCTTCCGACGCCAAGTATCCCCAAACCTTTCCTTCCATAGCCAACTATCCTCGTTGTTGCGAACCTCTTTGACATGTTTTGACGCCCAGGAGCACCGGAGCCACCGCCGAGCTCACAACGCCGCCGGAGTTCACGGTTCACCTGGATGCCACGCCGACCCGACGTTCCCTCGCCTCACTATCCACGTAAAATCGGACCCTCGAGTTCTACATCCGCTGGACATTGCCGCCTCCGCTGCTGGTCACCGGAGCCGCCGCCTCGCCGATCTCTTCTTCTCTGCCTCGCCTGTTTCTCTCTGTACGCACCTCCTCCTCCATTAGTTTTTTTTTCATGTTAGATCGACGCGTTTTTTTCTCTAGATCGGTTTTTAGTTTATGGTTTTAGGTTGTGGTTTAGCTTATAGTTTATTTACGGTTTATTCTTGTTTTAGGTCAAACCGGTTTGCTGGTTTTCTGTTTTTAAACGTACATGCATGTTTTTGTTAAGTCACAACCGAGCGCCGTTTAGTTACAGATCGCTCAGCTCCTAGCCCAACAGACTTTCCCGTTTTTATTTATGTTCGTATGTGTAAAAAAAACAGAAAAGTTTCAATCTTAGATATTCTATATCTTTTATTTTATAGATTCAAATTGAGTGATTCTTTTTTTTTGTTGGTTTGCAAATTTTCTGTAGTTTCTGTAGAATATATATTTAGCTATGTTAAAATTAATTAAAATTTCTTTAATTTAGTTTTAGTCAGAATAGTAAATCTGCTATAACTTGAGTTAGAAAAATTATTTTGCATGATTCCTTTTGCCCCAACTTTATTTTAACATTGCCAAACCCTAGAAATTAACTTGGGTATTTTAGGATTAATAAATAATTAGTTTTAGACAGAATCCTATTAATCCTAATTAATTAACTAGTTCCTGTTTTCCTATTTAATTAATTAGTAAATTAATTTATTTTTAACTTGTGATTAGTTATTCTAGGTTAGTTTCTGTCATTCTAGTAGATGAACTTTTATTTATAATTAATAAAAGTTTTAAATTATTTTCTTAATGGAAATTGGATTAGGCCTAAAATGAGTTTTATAATAGCTTTTAATTAATTCTTTTTGCTCCTAGTTGCATAGTGAAACCTTTTCTGTTAAGTTAACCTAAAACCATGATTAGGTTATATTAAGAAATTTTATTATATAAAACTATTTTTGTTATTGTTTGAAGTAGGGAAAACTTTGAGTGGCCTTTCTTTGAGTTTTTCTTTTGGATTTGGTTTTGGTTGTTTTGTTGTGTTATGTTACCTTTGTTATGTTGTGTTATGTGATCCTATTGCTATGTGCTTATTATAGTTATTGTTTGCCTCGGTAGAATTTCCGGAGTGCGAAGATTACTACTACGAAACCCTAGTTTCTTTCGAAGATCGTCAACCAGGCAAGTTCACTTTGACCATGCTTTTCTTACCTATGTTTTATTGCATTTAGTGGCACCTTTGCAACCACCCCACAGTAGTGTTATTGAATCCTTGTAGTTGAGTAGTATGCATGAGGTAGGAACCCATCACCTGTTACCAAGCCCGGACGTTATTTCTTCTAATGCTACGCTATAGTAGACGGGTTTGGTATGAGTGCACGGAGTGGTGTGAGAATGGAGGATTCTACGCCAATGACAACAACTCCATGATGGAATCTGCAAGGACTGCATCTTCAAGACCTCAAGACTTCAAGACTCGAGACAGGATTTCAATACACACCACTGGGTGAAGGACGGTTGACGGGCAGCCTCGAGAAACCAGTGGTTGGCGGGATGCATGGAGAAGCGCCATGACATCTCGCGAAAGCTTCACCAGACTCAAAGAGACGGAAGAATACTTCACGCCGGGAGCTTACCTGCAACCGCAAGTCATTATGGGCTCGCTTGGTTGACCTTAGTTGTGACTCTGGCTGGGACGGTGCTAGCAGATGTAGAACTACGGTAGGATTGGATGGGTACGGACGGTGGTCGAGGAACTCTTTGGAAGACCATGTTTCGGTCATCTTGTTCTCAAACACTCTG
The DNA here is from genome assembly GCA_021605205.1 of Aegilops longissima. Taxonomy (NCBI): domain Eukaryota; kingdom Viridiplantae; phylum Streptophyta; class Magnoliopsida; order Poales; family Poaceae; genus Aegilops; species Aegilops longissima. The sequence goes on along the minus strand of CM038679.1, from coordinate 453,957,696 downwards.
AAGTGCGAGAACGTAATAAAAGAGGGATCGAATCTTGCGGGTAAAGTGTACAAACCTCTGCAGAGGGTTTAAACCTAATCGATTAGCCGTGTCCCCGGTTACGGACAATTTGAGCATCCGGACTTGGATCTATCTCGGAACTCTCAACACCGGATTGATAACTTAATTGTGGGCAACATATGATGATTTTGGGCTATGAGACATCGGTTGGCGGAACCATGTCATGATAGAAAACTCCATAGTACAGACTTCATTTATTCCTTTGATGTAGGGAAAATAAAATCAGCTTTTACGCAAACAAAACTCAGATACAGAGCCACAAAGCCAAATTGCATATAGTATAGTTTTACCATCTGTTTATTCATGTTGTGATCTTGCGGTACATTCAATGTACTGACCTACACGGCTGCAACGTATCATGTTGCAGGATTTTCTTCGACGAGTAAGAGTTACGATCTGTGGTTACGGTCTACACTCAACCTGCCGATGGCGTTGATGGGACTCCACACCCGCTTGATTGTTTCCGCTGATTATTATGAGGTATATATCATTTTACGTTATTTATACATGTGATTGCACTTTGATATATACATTGATGTATTGTGTGTGCCAAAGATACTTGATCCGTGGATGGCACAAGAATACGTAGGCTTGACCGTCTGAGGTCGGGTCGCTACATATCCTCCTCTGAATGATTCAAGTGGCTTGACTTGGCACATGTTCACGCATGTAGTTGAATCAAAACAAACATAGCCTCCACGATATTTACGTTCATGGTGTTTCATATCTTACTCATGCTCGTATTCAATGTTGATTAATCTCAATGCATGTTTATGACCGCTGTCGCTCTCTGGTTGGTCGCTCCTCAATCTATTTGCTAGCCTTCACTTGTACTAAGCGGGAATACTACTTGTGCATCCACTTCTTTAAACCCAAAGTTATTTCATACGAGTGCACCATACCTACCTATATGCGGTATTTACCTACCATTCCAAGTAAATTTGCACGTGCCAAACTTTAAATCTTCAAATAATAATATGTTTTGTATGCCCAAATCGCTCATGAAGCGACAGGGGGCAGTCGGCACCTTCCATGCTATGTGGGTTATTCTCACGATGAGTGTTTATTCGCTTGTCATTCACGAGAAAGTGGCTAGTAATTGGGATGCCCGGTCCTATGATCAGGAGGGGGAGTAAAACTTTATCTTTTTTGTTTGGGAACCGCCTATAATGTATCTAGCATGGAAGATGTTGAAACTCTCGGTCGCTACGTTGACAATGAAAGCATACCCCTCAAAATTATATTAATCTTTGTTTTAAAAGCTTCGAGCTCTGGCACCTCTGCAAATCCCTACTTCCCTCTGCGAAGGGCTTATCTATTTAGTTTTATTCTTGAGTCATCATCTTCTCATTAAAGCACCAACTGGAGAGCACTATTGTCATTTTTTATGCTTTGTGTTTAGTTGATATTGAGTATGAGCATGACTGGATCTCTTTTACCATGCATTACAATGTCTAGTCAGTGCTTGAACTTCAGAGGTGCTCTACATTTATGTTTTGCGGTCTCAGAAAGGGCTAGCGAGATACCATTATGTCATATTATATCATGATTGTTTTAAAAAAAAGCTGTTGTCATCCAAGATATCTTATTATTGTTCGCTAGCTGGTTATGTCATTGATATGAGTAAATGTGATACAAGTGTCATCGTGAATATGGTTAGTACATAATCTTTGCTGAAAACATGAACATTGGTTAGACCTATTTGCAACAACAAGATCAAGCAGAGTTTCTAAAAGTTTTTTCTTTGTCACTTTCAGTTTGTCAACTGAATTGATTGAGGACAAGCAATGAGTTAAGCTTGGGGGATTTGATGTATCTCCATCGTATCTACTTTTCCAAACACTTTTGCTCTTGTTTTGGACTCTAATTTGCATGGTCTGAATGAAACTAATCCGGACCGACGTTGTTTTGAGCAGAATTGTCATGGTGTTGTTTTTATGCAGAAATCAAAGTTCTCGGATTGACCTAAAAAAATTATGGAGAATATTTAAGGAATATATAAAAATACTGGCGGAAAAATGTACCATAGGGGGGCCACCCAGGAGCCATAAGCTCAGGGGCGCACCCACCCCCCAAGGTGCACCCTACGAGCTTGTGGCCCCCCGGGACCTTCGGCAACCCTAACTCCAACTCCATATATACCTATTCACCAAAAAACAGAGAGAAGGATTCATCGTGTTTTACGATATGGAGTCACCGCCACCTCCTGTTCTTCATCGGGAGGGCTGATCTGGAGTCTGTTCGGGGCTCCAGAGAGGGGGTTTCGACGCTGTCGTCATCATCAACCTTCCTCCATCACCAATTTCATGATGCTCACCGCCGGGAGTGAGTAATTCCTTCGTAGGCTTACTGGACGGTGATGGGTTGGATGAGATTTATCATCTAATCGAGTTAGTTTTGTTAGGGCTTGATCCCTAGTATCCACTACGTTATGAGATTGATGTTGTTATGACTTTGCTATGCTTAATGCTTGTCACGAGGGCCCAAGTGCCTTTATTTCATATATGAACCTATTATGTTTTCATGAATATATGTGTGTTCCCGATCCTATCTTGCAAGTTATATGCACCTATTACGTGTTATGATCCGTGATGACTGCTAAGACAACGTCAGTATTCCCCCAAAGAGGAAGGGGTGATGCAGCACAGCAGCGGTAGGTATTTCCCTCAGTGATGAAACCAAGGTTATCGAACCAGTAGGAGAACCAAGCAACACAACGTAAATAGCACCTGCACACAAATAACTACTCGCAACCGGACTTGTTAAAGGGGTTGTCAATCCCTTTCGGGTAGCGGCGCCTCAAGTTGGCAAACATACGTGAGATAAATTGTAGTAGATTGATAGATCAAACGCCAAATAAAATAAATAAGAATAAATTGCAGCAAGATATTTTTGTATTTTTGGATTAATAGATCTAAAAATAAAAGCAAAGGAAAAGTAGATCGCAAAGGCAAATAATATGAGAAAGAGACCCGGGGCCTGTAGGTTTCACTAGTGGCTTCTCTCGAAAAAAATAGCAAACGGTGGGTGAACAAATTACTATTGGGCAATTGATAGAACTTCAAATAATTATGATGATATCCAGGCAATGATCATTATATAGGCATCACGTCCAAAATTAGTAGACCGACTCCTGCCTACATCTACTACTATTACTCCACACATCGACCGCTATCCAACATGCATCTAGTGTATTAAGTTCATGGAGAAACGGAGTAATGCAATAAGAACGATGACATGATGTAGACAAGATCTATCTATGTAGAGATAGACCCCATCGTGTTATCCTTAGTAGCAACGATACATATGTGTCGGTTCCCCTTCTATCACTGGGATCAAGCTCCGTAAGATCGAACCAACTACAAAGCACCTCTTCCCATTGCAAGATAAATAGATCAAGTTGGCCAAACAAAACCCAAATATCAGAGAAGAAATACGAGGCCATAGGCAATCATGCATATAAGAGATCAAAGAAATTCAAATAACTTTCATGGATATAAAAAGATAGATCTGATCATAAATTCAAAGTTCATCGGATCCCAACAAACAAACCGCAAAAAGAGTTACATCATATAGATCTCCAAGAGACCATTGTATTGAGAATTCAGCAAGAGAGAGAGAGGAAGCCATCTAGCTACTAACTACGGACCCGAAGGTATACAAAGAACTACTCGTTCATCATCGCAGAGGCACCAATGGAAGTGGTGAACCCCTCTGTGCTGGTGTCTAGATTGGATCTGGTGGTTCTGGACTCTGCGGTGGCTGGAATTGATTTTCGTCGACTCCCCTAGGGTCTCTGGAATATTGGGGTATTTATAGAGCAAAGAGGTGGTCAGGGGGCACCCGAGGTGGGCACAACCAACCAGGGCATGCCTGGGCCTCCTCGCGCGCCCTGGTGGGTTGTGCTCCCCTCGGAGCACCCCCCAGGCGCAGCCTTGGCCCATTGGGTGTCTTCTGGTCCATAAAAAATCTCCGTAAAGTTTCGTTGCATTTGGACTCCGTTTGGTATTGATTTCCTGCGATGTAAAAAACATGCAGAAAACAGCAACTGGCACTTGGCGCTATGTCAATAGGTTAGTACCAAAAATGATATAAAATGACTATAAAATGATTATAAAACATCTAATATTGAAAAATATAACAACATGGAACAATAAAAATTATAGATACGTTGGAGACGTATCAGCATCCCCAAGCTTAACTCCTACTCGTCCTCGAGTAGGTAAGTGATAAAATCAGAATTTTTGATGTGGAATGTTGCCTAACATATCATATCATATTCTTTTCTTTAAAGAATGGACATTTGGAATTTTATGTGATTCAAAGCAATAGTCTAGTTTTGACATGATAACTTAAATATTCAAGCATATCAACAAGCAACCATGTCTTTCAAAATATCAATGCTATAATGAGTTATCCCTAGCCCATCATGCTCAATCATTGATCCATTCATGAAACACACTCGCATATTAACTACACCCAATACTCAAGTACAATCATATTGCCTCCTAGTTGGCGCTTTTATAAGAGAAGATGGAGACTCAAATTCAAAATAAAAATTGCAGAAAGTAAAAGAAAGGCCCTTCACAGAGGGAAGTAGGGATTTGTAGAGGTGCCAGAGCTCAAAGCGAAAAACTTAGAGATAAAAACATTTTGGGAGGTGTGTCTTTCCCACCAACGAAAACGGCTTAGAGTTCCCAACACTTTCCATGCTAGATATATCATAGGCGGTTCCCAAATAGAAAATAAAGTTTATTCCTTTTTCCACCATACTTTCACTTTCCATGGCTAGCCGTATCCATGGTTGCCCTCCATACCAACACTTTCCAAGGAATTTATTATTTGACAACATAAAGTAAATTCATTTTTCATTTCGGGATTGGGCATCCCTAATACCTTTGCCTTACTCTCGTGCAATGACAAGTGAATAAACACTCATCGTCAGAATAACACATCTAGCATGGAAAATATTAGCCACCCCTCATCGCTCCATGAGCGGTACAGACACACAAAAGAGAAGTTTATTTTGAAAATTAGAGATGGCACATACAAATTTGCTTAGAACGGCAAAAGAATACCGCATATAGGTAGATATAGTGGACTCATGTGGAAAAACTGGTTTAAAGGTTTTTGGATGCACAAGTAGTGATCATACTTAGTGCAAAATGAAGGCTAGCAAAAGATTGAGAAGAGACCAACCAAGAAACAAATAATCTCAAATAATGCACCACAAGTAGGATATAATTTCATTGCATGACTATTGACTTTCGTGCTTGCATAGGGAATCACAAACCTTAACACCAATGTTCTTACTAAAGCATAATTACTCATCAAGATGACTCATATATCACATCATCATACCTCAAAACTATTACTATGAATCAAGTTTATTTTGTCCAATGATCTTCATGAAAGTTTTTATTATATCCTTCTTGTATATCTATCACTTTGGAACTAATTTTCATATGTTGCTTTTCATAAGCTCAAACAAATATAAGTGAAGATCATGATCATAATATTTCTTTCTCTCAAATTAATTTAAGTGAAGCAAGAGAGAATTTCTTAAAAAATTACTAACTCTCAAATAAATCTAAGTGAAGCAAGAGAGCATTTCTTCAAAAATAACTAAGCACACCATGCTCAAAAAGATATAAGCGAAGCACTAGAGAAAGTCCATAGCTCATAACAAATTGAGTGAAGCATAGAGAGCAATTCTAACAAGTCATGAAATAATTTTGGCTCTCTCAAACAGGTGTGTCCAGCAAGGAATCAAGACTTAAAACACAAAATAGCAAAGACTCATATCATACAAGACGCTCCAAGCAAAACACATAGTATGTGACAAATAAAAATATAGCTTCGAGTAAAATACCGATGGTTGTTGGAAGAAAGAGGGGATGCCACTCGGGGCATCCCCAAGCTTAGTTGCCTGCTCTCTTTTGGATAATAGCTTGGGATGCCGGGGCATCCCCAAGCTTAGGCTCTTCTTACTCCTTATTCCTTCATCCATCGTAAGATAACCCAAAACTTGAAAACTTCAATCACACAAAACTCAACAAAACCTTCGTGAGATTCGTTATTATAAGAAAATAAATCACTACTATAAGTACTGTAGCAAACCAATTCATATTTTGTTCGCATTATATATACTGTATTCCAACTTTTCTATGGCAAAAACTCATCAAAAAAAACCATAGAGCCATCTAAACAAGCACACAACGCAAAGAAAACAGAATCTGTCAAAAACAGAACAATCTGTAGTAATCTGGATATTTAGAATACTTCTGAAACTCCAAAAATTCTAAAAAATTAGGACGACCTGAGAAATTTGTATATTAACCTTCTGCAAAAGGAATTGGCATTTTATCACGCTTTGGTAAAAATTTAGAATTGTTTTCATGAGCGCAAAAGTTTCTGTTTTTTAGCAAGATCAAACAACTATCACTCAAGAAGATCCTAAAGGCTTTACTTTGCCCAAAAACTAATTAAACCACAAAAAACATGATCATAATAGTAGCATAATTGTGCAAACACTCAAGAACAGAAAACAAAAAGCAAAAATAAATTTTATTCATTGGGTTGCCTCCCAACAAGCGCTATAGCTTTACGCCCTTAGCTAGGCATAAAGCAAGGGTCTAGGTTTTGTCATCTTTGTTTCAAGATCCATAAGATGCCCTCATGATTGATTCATAGGGTGGCCTAATTCGTGTTCTAGGAAACTGTCCCATACCCTTCCTCAAAGGAAATTGGAACTTAATATTGCCTTGTTTCATATCAATCACGTCACCGATAGTGCGTAACAACGGCCTGCCAAGAATAATTGGACAAGACGGATTGCAATCAATATCAAGAACAATAAAATCTATGGGCACATGATTCCTATTTGCAATAATAAGAACATCATTAATTCTTCCCATAGGCTTTTTAATAGTAGAATCCGCTAAGTGCAAATTCAAAGAACATGATTCAATATCGGTAAGATCAAGCACATCACATAAAGATTTCGGAATTGTAGAAACACTAGCACCCAAGTCACACAAAGCAAAACACTCATATTTTTAATCTTGACTTTGATAGTAGGTTCCCATTCATCATGCAATTTTCTAGGAATTGATACTTCTAATTCCAATTTTTCCTCAAAAGCTTTCATCATAGCATCAACAATATGTTTAGTAAAAGCTTTATTTTGTTCATAAGCATGGGGTGAATTTATCATGGATTGCAACAAAGAAATACAATAAATCATAGAGCAACTATCATAATTAAAGTCTTTGTAATCCAAAAGAGTGGGCACATCACTAGTTAACATTTTGACCTCTTCAAACCCACTTTTATCAATTTTATCAACAAGATTTTCACCCTCTGAACTATCGAGACGCCTTCTAGCTAAAGTTGACTCTTCTCCAGTCCCTTTTTCATCAATGTTAACTTTACTAAACAAGGAATCAATAGAAGAAACGTCAATCACTTTAAGATCATCATTTTTATATTCCAACGAGATGGTTTAGCGACCATTTGATTTACTAGGGTAGCTTGTGCATCAGAAATTTTTCCTAGCAATCTTTCGGCAAAAGCATACTTAGATTGGAGATTGCAAACTTCTCTACTAATATCATCAAGTTGTTTTGTTATAGCATCAAGCACAACGGAGTGCTCCTTAAGTTCTTCGGTAAAATACTTATTATGCTCAAATTGTATAGTCATATAATCCTTAGTATTTTTCTCAATTTCAAGCAAAATATTGGGGTAAGGAACATCATAATATTTTCTTTGAGGCATCATGACTATGCAACAAGATTACACTCAAAAAATAGATCCGGCAAGAAAACGGCGAATGAAAACGAGGGGCGAATAAAACGGCAAATTTTTGTGAAGTGGGGGAGAGGAAAACGAGAGGCAAATGGCAAATAATGTAAATTGCGAGGAGATGAGATTTGTGATTAGGAACCAGGTATATGTTTAAGATCCTCCCCGGTAACGGCGCCAGAAATTTCCTTTTGATGACTGCTAAGACTATGTCAGTATTTCCCCAAAGAGGAAGGGATGATGCAGCACAGCAGCGAATAAGTATTTCCCTCAGTGATGAAACCAAGGTTATCGAACCAGTAGGAGAACCAAGCAACACAACGTAAATAGCACCTGCACACAAATAACAACTACTCGCAACCCGACGTGTTAAAGGGGTTGTCAATCCCTTTCTGGTAGCGGCGCCTCAAGTTGGCAACGGACGTGATATAAATTGTAGTAGATTGATAGATCGAACGCGAGATAAAATAAATAAGAATAAACTGCAGCAAGACATTTTTGTATTTTTGGATTAATAGATCTGGAAATAAAAGCAAAGGAAAATTAGATCGCAAAGGCAAATAATATGAGAAAGAGACCCGGGGGCCGTAGGTTTCACTAGTGGCTTCTCTCGAGAAGAATAGAAAACGGTGGGTGAACAAATTACTGTTGGGCAATTGATAGAACTTCAAATAATCATGACGATATCCAGGCAATGATCATTATATAGGCATCACGTCCAAGATTAGTAGACCGACCCGTGCCTACATCTACTACTATTACTCCACACATCGACCGCTATCCAGCATGCATCTAGTGTATTAAGTTCATGGAGAAACGGAGTAATGCAATAAGAACGATGACATGATGTAGACAAGATCTATCTATGTAACATCCCAAATTTTGGAATGTTAATATAATTAATTGAATTGTTTGTTTGTTTGCTTGAGTGAATTAAACTTGAGTGAAATTTGAACCTTTTCAAAAACTTTTGAAAGAGAGGGAATAAAATGACTTTCCCCTTCTCCGGTAAATTCAAATTCATCCTATTAAAATCAATGAGAGAAGATGACATGACTTCTTCAACTATAAAGAATTTGAACGGAGTTTTGCAATTTAATTCTTTCAAATATTTGCACTTGCTTCTCTATTTTTCTTCCCCGAGAAATACCCCGAAAAATAAATTCTTGCAATCAAGAAAGAGCGGAGGAAAATGACCCTCCAAAATCAGGGGCATTTTTGAAAATATTTGAGCCAAGAAAAACCAAAGTCTTTATTTTAAAAATTATTTGCAAAAAGAAATAAAGCCTTTAGGGATTTTCTGAAAAACATTTTTTTAAGTTTTTATTTTGGCCGTGGAATAATGCTCATCATCTACATTTTATTTTTCTGATAATTTTAGTATATAAAACTCTTTATTCAATTGATTTGATTTCCTTTTTATTGTTTTAGTTTCCTAATTTTAAAAATAGGAATGGAATCGTTTTATTAGGAAAACCTGCTGGCCCATTAAGCACTTTCCTATTCTAGCCCAACAAGAGATCATCTCCTTCCTCTGTTTCCTCTCACGTTACAGAAGCTTTCCATGTCCATGGAGACAGAAATCTCCACCTTCCCGATCTCCCTCGTCTTTCCATCCCAGCGCCTCCCGAGACCGCCTATAAAACCCCTCCTCTCCTCGCTCCATTTTTCCCATCACCGCCCCCTCCTGCCCGTAGCCTTCTCGCCACCATCCTCCTTTTCCTGCCTAGAAACGCCACCAAGAGCTCTCCTGGAACCTCCCTATCGCCCAGCGCCACCTCCCAAGCGCCGACCCCTCCTCCGCCACCCCCACCTCGGCGACCTCGCCCCCCTCGCCGAGCAGCCTCCACATCGCTGCCTCCTTCCTGCCATCTCTGCCTCACGTACAGGTAACTCCGTTTTGTTTTCAGATTTATTCCCGTAACAGATTTAGTTCCGTTCTTGTTTAGCCTATAACTTTTGATCTAGAAGTCCAATGATGCTGATTCTTTTTATGTTAGATCACAATTTTCTTGTAGTTTCCAAAATATATAATTTGTCTATGTTTGGATTTATAAAATTGAGTTAGATCAGATTTGAATTAAAGCTTGTTTTGCTTATTCGGGAGTTTCATAATAGATTTTATTTAATTCTTTTTGCTCCTAGTTGCTTAATGAAATATTTTCTGCTTAGTTAACATAAAACCATGATTAGGTGATGTTAAGAAATTTTTATTATATAAAACTATTTTAGTTGTTGCTTGAAGTAGGAAAAACTTTGAATTGGTTTTTCTTTGAGTTTTCCTTTGGATTTGGTTTTGGTTGTTTTGGTGTGTTACTTTGTTATGTTAGGTTATGCTATGTGCTTATTATAGTTATTGTTTGCCTCGGTAGAATTTCCGGAGTGCGAAGATTGCTACTCTGAAACCCTAGTTTTTCAAGATCGTCAACAAGGCAAGTTCACTTTGACCATGCTTTTCTTACCTATGTTTTATTGCATTTAGTGGCACCTTTGCAACCACCCTCAGAGTGTTATTGAATCCTTGTAGTTGAGTAGTATGCATGAGGTAGGAACCCATCACCCTGTTACCAAGCCCGGGACGTTTTATTTAAATGCTACGCTATAGTAGACGGGGTTTGGTATGAGTGTTCGGGAGTGGTGTGAGAAAGGAGGACTCTACGTCAATGACGACAACTCCATGATGGCATCTGCAAGGACTGCATCTTCAAGGCCTCAAGACTTCAAGACTCGAGACAAGAATTCAATACACACTACTGGGTGAAGGACGGTTGACGGGCACCCTGGAGAAACCAGTGGTTGGCCGGGATGCATGGAGAAGCGCCATGACATCTTGCGGAAAGCTTCACCCAGACTCAAAGAGACGGAAGAATACTTCATGCCCGGAAGCTTACCTGTGCAACCGCAAGTCATTATGGGCTCTGGCTTGGTTGACCTTAGTGGTGACTCTGGCTGGGACGGTGCTAGCAGATGTAGAACTACGGTAGGATTGGATGGGTACCGGACAGTGGTCAGAGGAACTCTTTGGAAGACCATGTTTCGGTCATCTTGTTCTCAAACACTCTGAAGTGCGAGAACGTAAAAAGAGGGATCGAATCTTGCGGGTAAAGTGTACAAACCTCTGCAGAGGGTTTAAACCTAATCGATTAGCCGTGTCCTCAGTTACGGACAATTTGAGCCTCTGGACTTGGATCTATCTCGGAACTCTCAACACTGGATTGATAACTTAATTGTGGGCAACATATGATGATTTTGGGCTATGAGACATCGGTTGGCGGAACCATGTCATGATAGAAAACTCCATAGTACAGACTCCATTTATTCCTTTGATGTAGGTAAAATAAAACCAGCTTTTACGCAAACAAAATTCAGATACAGAGCCACAAAGCCATATTGCATATAGTATAGTTTTATCATCTGTTCTTTTTATTGTGATCTTGCCGGTACATTCAATGTACTGACCTACACGGCTGCAACGTATCATGTTGCAGATATTTCCTCGACGAGTAAGAATTACGATACAGGGTTACGGTCTACACTCAACCTGCCGATGGCGTTGATGGGACTCCACACCCGACTATATGTTTCCGCTGTGACTTATGAGGTATATATCAGTTTTACGTTAATTATACATGTGATTGCACTTTGATATATACATTGATGTACTGTGTGTGCTAGCATACTGATCCAGGGATGGCACAGTAACACAGAGGCTTGACCGTCTGAGGTCGGGCCGCTACAGAGAATGGTATCAGAGCACATGTTGACTGTAGGACGTGACCCTAGAAACCGGAAAGCCCTAGGACAGGAAATTTCTAAAACTTTATTTTCAAAAAGACTCTTACTTCTCATCTTTTCAGATTTTATCAAATAGACACTCTCACCTCAAATAGTTAGAATATACCCTTTCCTTTTGACCACACGGAGGATCAATCAAGCCGCTCCAAGAAGTAAAGATATCGGACAACCGATGGCCATTTCAGAGTAAAGAGGATTTCACCATGCGTTGGAAGAATTGCAGCTGCAACAATTGAAGACTCAAGACTTGAAGAATTTGAAGTTCTCAAGAATTATTTGACCTTTAGAAGACCAAACCCTGTTACATACTTACGTTAGATGCGCTTGATTTGTGAGCTGTCCTTTGTTTGATGTTTTCCGACAGCCCCAAAAATAAAACTTGTTTCTTCAAAACTATTGTTTGTATTGTGTATATCCTCCCCACCTCTCTCTCATCTCACCCTAAAACCCTTGAACCCCATAGATGATGAATGAAGTTGGACTGATATTCTCTGGATCAAGACTCAGCCCGAGGCAGAGCTATGGATGCAGAACATGGAAAATCACTTGGAGCAATTTGGTTTCGAGGAAGTATGAGGTTCAATATGCTCTTCAAGATTTTACGAAAGTGCTGCAACCTGGTGGAACATGCATCAAGCCATACAGGATTTAATGGAGCAAGAACTTGGGAGGAATTCAAGAAGACCTGTTGAAATCACGCCTTATCCGAAGCACCATGATGCACCAAGAAGTAAACCTTGTGCTCGCAAGATTTATGGAGAAATAGGACACACCGGGAGGAACACAAAGATGGATGCCCTCATTGTGAGGAGAAACACCCGGTGAGGAATGCCCAACTAGCTGTGTGACTTGCTTCTGTGTGAAGGAACCACCCACTACCCGGTGCAAGTGTCACATTTACTCCACGGTGCAACAAACTATTCAAGCGGGAAGATGGAATGAAAGAAGCCCTCAAGGAAGATCTAGAAGAACCAATAATGATGAAAGTGTTGAAGACCTGGATGGAGAAGGTCTCAACAGATTTTTCCCCAATGCCCGCTATTCATGTGGAGAAGAAGGACATTTTCACAAGATTGCACCAAGGAAAGAAAGGAGTATCCAGGATATTTCCGACAGCAGAAGTGAAGTTCGACCCCGGAGATAGAAACTCGATCATTACAGAGAAATCCAGGAAGAGAAAAGGAAGGCAACCCGAGAGCAACAAAATTTTTGCAGAGAAGGACTTGAGTCATATCACCTGTTACAGTGCAAGGATTTAGGTCATTACGCTAGTAAATGCCCGTAAAAGAAGCCAAGAATCCAAGGAGCCCGATAATCACAAAGAAGCCCGAGACATGTCGGAAGTCATTTGTTTTCGCTGCAAGGAGGCAGGACATTATGCTATTAAATGTCCCGACAAGATGAAAGCTGGAGTTGAGTAGTTGGAATTTTGATATGGGTAATAAGAGTAGTAGAAAGCAATTTCCTTTTCATGAGCTCAATGAGTTGAGTTATGTAATAGATTTCTCAGAGTTTGTAATAGTTCATGACTCAATAAAGTTGTAATGTCACATGCTGAAAAGCTTTAAGGAGTTGCCATGTTTTATCTTGGAAATTAATATTTTTGATGAACATGGAAGAAAGTGAGTTGTGATGCATAAACAGGAAATTGGAAATTGAGTTTGAAGTTTTGTTTGGATGATATGAATGTGTGCCCAGGAGATATGTACCTCATTCTGAGCACCACTTTTGTTATACAACTGCAGATGACGACCCTTTACGAGTCTTTCCTTAAGGGCCCTGAAACGATCATGACCCTGACCAGTGATCATGATTACCCGAAGATCTTGAAGGACATGATGAAGCATATTCACCTTGAAGGAGATGCAGTCTACAAAGGCTACCCCTTCATGCAAAAGGGAGTGGAACTTTGGTATGTGGAGGTACACCTCAACCGTTTGAAAGGAGTTTGCCCAAAGAGGATGGGGCATTACTTTTTCATCTCACGTGTGCCACAAGCAACTTTCTTCGACGCTGTTCGTGAAGCAGCCATGGAAGCCATACGCCAGATCGGAGAAATACTTGAAGCAAGACTCCGTTATACTCAGGAATACCTAAGCGAAGTGCATGCAGAGATGATGAAGGTGAAGCTCAAGACCACCATGATGAAAAAGAAGATTGAAGATTTCAAGGCTCATGTCGCACAATTCCAGTGGGACTGAAGAATCCTCGAGGAGGATAAATAAATAAAGGTGGAAGTAATGCCTGACCATACCAAATCATGTGGGTGGCAGCATTTGTAACAAAGTACTTTTTGGAATTTGAATTTATGAAAATGGTTAAGGATGTAATGAAAGATTGATATGAAAATAATGAGATTTTATGGATAAACTTGTGCATTCTTTTGGTCATAGTACTCTGTAAAGCCACAAGATCAATGAAGAAAGAAATGTGTTATTCATGACGGTCCATAGAAGGAAGCTGAACAAAATAAGTTGGAGTTTTGTTTTGATATGATGGTATGAAGAAACAGAGTACTAATGGATTCAAAGGAGGTGTAACAAGAGAGAGTTACTCCAAGGATGAGTTAAAGCTGCACTAGTGTTGAAGTGGGCCATAACCCACAGGCCCAGGATTTTGAGAAGGAACCGTTGTAACCTTGATAAAGGAATAAACTTGGAAGAAGCAGTGATCAAATCAGCATACGTTCCGTAGGAGGTTACGCAAAAACCTGAGAGTGGTGAAGTAACGATAGATGTTTTGTTTGGCTTGCAGAAACCATGGATTTACTCGAACCCAGTCTGAGAACAAGAGAAATTCTGTAATGCTTGTGAGTATGCCCAAGTGTTAGAATACGTGATTCACTGTTTACGTATGTGGTAATGATTCAAGTACGGGATGGATTGGCCCCCATACCGAAGACTTCTATCATGAACTATCATATGTTGATGGAAAATCAGAGAGACTTGAACACCTTTAAAGAGTGTCGACGCTATAAGCCCTAAAACCATAGAATGGTAGGACGATGGAACCCCTTTACAGCAAATCGATGCCAATCGAGGTTATCTTGTGAGGTTCAACTGCAGACCCGTTTTCTGCAGGAGAAAACCATAAATTTTAGACCACCATGAGTGTTTCGATAGTTGTTTAGAATGGACACAGACCCATCAGCTAAGAAGATCCGGTCTGGACGAACTTCAACTTTGACGAACCGACCCAAGCTTTTGAGGAAAACTCTATGCTTCGATGTAAGAGCTTTAATGAAGGAGCTATTGTAAGATATGTGAAGAGACATACATTGTCAGCCCTCCAGAGGAAATATCTGAGTTTATTGGAACCATGACCTTGTTTTTAAGTGTGGTAGCACGCCTGACCTTTTCGACCAAGACATTTGCTAGAAGACCCCAACCCTAACCTTTTCTTGTTAGTTTCTTGAATCTCGAGGACGAGATTCATTTTAAGTGTGTAGGTTTGTAACATCCCAAATTTTGGAATGTTAATTTAATTAATTGAATTGTTTGTTTGTTTGCTTGAGTGAATTAAACTTGAGTGAAATTTGAACCTTTTCAAAAACTTTTGAAAGAGAGGAATAAAATGACTTTCCCTTCTCCGTAAATTCAAATTCATCCTATTAAAATCAATGAGAGAAGATGACATGACTTCTTCAACTATAAAGAATTTGAACGGAGTTTTGCAATTTAATTCTTTCAAATATTTGCACTTGCTTCTCTATTTTCTTCCCGAGAAATACCCGAAAAATAAATTATTGCAAGCAAGAAAGAGCGGAGGAAAATGACCCTCCAAAATCAGGGGCATTTTGAAAATATTTGAGCCAAGAAAACCAAAGTCTTTATTTAAAAATTATTTGCAAAAAGAAATAAAGCCTTTAGGGATTTTCTGAAAAACATTTTTAAGTTTTATTTTGGCCGTGGAATAATGCTCATCATCTACATTTTATTTTTCTGATAATTTTAGTATATAAAACTCTTTATTCAATTGATTTGATTTCCTTTTTATTGTTTTAGTTTCCTAATTTTAAAAATAGGAATGGAATCGTTTTATTAGGAAAACCTGCTGGCCCATTAAGCACTTTCCTATTCTAGCCCAACAAGAGATCATCTCCTTCCTCTGTTTCCTCTCACGTTCTGAAGCTTTCCATGTCCATGAAGACAGGAAATCTCCACCTTCCCGATCTCCCTCGTCTTTCCATCCCAGCGCCTCCCGAGACCGCCTATAAAACCCCCTCCTCTCCTCGCTCCATTTTTCCCATCACCACGCCTCCCTGCCCGTAGCCTTCTCGCCACCGTCCTCCTTTTCCTGCCTAGAAACGCCACCAAGAGCTCTCTGGAACCTCCCATCGCCCAGCGCCACCTCCCCAAGCGCCGACCCCTCCTCCGCCACCCCACCTCGCCGGCGACCTCGCCCCCCTCGCCGAGCAGCCTCCACATCGCCGCCTCCTTCCTGCCATCTCTGCCTCACGTCATGTAACTCCGTTTTCATTTTCAGATTTATTCCTGTAACAGATTTAGTTCCGTTCTTGTTTAGCCTATAACTTTTGATCTATAAGTCCAATGATGCTGATTCTTTTGTGTTAGATCACAATTTTCTTGTAGTTTCCAAAATATATAATTTGTCTATGTTTGGATTTATAAAATTGAGTTAGATCAGATTTGAATTAAAGCTTGTTTTGCTTATTCCGGGAGTTTCATAATAGATTTTATTTAATTCTTTTTGCTCCTAGTTGCTTAATGAAATATTTTCTGTTTAGTTAACATAAAACCATGATTAGGTGATGTTAAGAAATATTTATTATATAAAACTATTTTAGTTGTTGCTTGAAGTAGGAAAAACTTTGAATTGGTTTTTCTTTGAGTTTTCCTTTGGATTTGGTTTTGGTTGTTTTGGTGTGTTACTTTGTTATGTTATGTTATGCTATGTGCTTATTATAGTTATTGTTTGCCTCGGTAGAATTTCCGGAGTGCGAAGATTGCTACTACGAAACCCTAGTTTTTCGAAGATCGTCAACAAGGCAAGTTCACTTTGACCATGCTTTTCTTACCTATGTTTTATTGCATTTAGTGGCACCTTTGCAACCACCCCTCAGTAGTGTTATTGAATCCTTGTAGTTGAGTAGTATGCATGAGGTAGGAACCCATCACCCTGTTACCAAGCCCGGGACGTTTTATTTAAATGCTACGCTATAGTAGACGGGGTTTGGTATGAGTGTTCGGGAGTGGTGTGAGAAAGGAGGACTCTACGTCAATGACGACAACTCCATGATGGCATCTGCAAGGACTGCATCTTCAAGGCCTCAAGACTTCAAGACTCGAGACAAGAATTCAATACACACTACTGGGTGAAGGACGGTTGACGGGCACCCTGGAGAAACCAGTGGTTGGCCGGGATGCATGGAGAAGCGCCATGACATCTTGCGGAAAGCTTCACCCAGACTCAAAGAGACGGAAGAATACTTCATGCCCGGAAGCTTACCTATGCAACCGCAAGTCATTATGGGCTCTGGCTTGGTTGACCTTAGTGGTGACTCTGGCTGGGACGGTGCTAGCAGATGTAGAACTACGGTAGGATTGGATGGGTACCGGACGGTGGTCGAGGAACTCTTTGGAAGACCATGTTTGGTCATCTTGTTCTCAAACACTGAAGTGCGAGAACGTAAAAGAGGGATCGAATCTTGCGGGTAAAGTGTACAAACCTCTGCAGAGGGTTTAAACCTAATCGATTAGCCGTGTCCTCGATTCACGGACAATTTGAGCCTCGGACTTTGATCTATCTCGAACTCTCAACACCGGATTGATAACTTAATTGTGGGCAACATATGATGATTTTGGGCTATGAGACATCGGTTGGCGGAACCATGTCATGATAGAAAACTCCATAGTACAGACTCCATTTATTCCTTTGATGTAGGTAAAATAAAACCAGCTTTTACGCAAACAAAATTCAGATACTGAGCCACAAAGCCATATTGCATATAGTATAGTTTTATCATCTGTTCTTTTTATTGTGATCTTGCCGGTACATTCAATGTACTGACCTACACGGCTGCAACGTATCATGTTGCAGATATTTCCTCGACGAGTAAGAATTACGATACAGGGTTACGGTCTACACTCAACCTGCCGATGGCGTTGATGGGACTCCACACCCGACTATATGTTTCCGCTGTGACTTATGAGGTATATATCAGTTTTACGTTAATTATACATGTGATTGCACTTTGATATATACATTGATGTACTGTGTGTGCTAGCATACTAATCCAGGGATGGCACAGTAACACAGAGGCTTGACCGTCTGAGGTCGGGCCGCTACAATCTATGTAGAGATAGACCCCATCGTGTTATCCTTAGTAGCAACGATACATACGTATCGGTTCCCCTTCTATCACTGGGATCAAGCACCGTAAGATCGAACCCACTACAAAGCACCTCTTCCCATTGCAAGATAAATAGATGAAGTTGGCCAAACAAAACAAAAATATCGGAGAAGAAATACGAGGCTATAAGCAATCATGCATATAAGAGATCAAAGAAACTCAAATAACTTTCATGGATATAAAAAGATAGATCTAATCATAAACTAAAAGTTCATCGGATCCCAACAAACACACCGCAAAAAGATTTACATCATATGGATCTCCAAGAGACCATTGTATTGAGAATTCAGCGAGAGAGAGGAAGCCATCTAGCTACTAACTATGGACCCGAAGGTCTACAAAGTACTACTCACGCATCATCGGAGAGGCACCAATGGAAGTGGTGAACCCCTCCGTGATGGTGTCTAGATTGGATCTGGTGGTTCTGGACTCTGCGGCGGCTGGAATTGATTTATGTCGACTCCCCTAGGGTTTCTGGAATATTGGGGTATTTATAGAGCAAAGAGGTGGTCCGGGGGGGCACCCGAGGTGGGCACAACCCACCAGGTCGCGCCTGGGCCTCCTGGCGTGCCCTGGTGGGTTGTGCTCCCCTTGGAGCACCCCCCCCCCCCAGGTGCAGCCTTGGCCCATTGGGTGTCTTCTGGTCCATAAACAATCTCCGTAAAGTTTCATTGCATTTGGACTCCATGTGGTATTGATTTCTTGCGATGTAAAAAACATGCAGAAAATAGCAACTGGCACTTGGCACTATGTCAATAGGTTAGTATCAAAAAGTGATATAAAATGACTATAAAATGATTATAAAACATCCAAGATTGATAATATAACAACATGGAACAATAAAAAATTATAGATACGTTGGAGCCGTATCCATCCGCATACCCCAAGTGACAATAATTGGGATTCTTTCCGGTGATTACCGTAGTTTGTGGAGTTCATGTATTCATTAAGTGCGAATGCTTGTTCCAGTTCTCTATTAAAGGAGGCCTTAATATCCCTTAGTTTCCTTATGGACCCCGCTGTCATGGGAAGGTAGGATAAAAGATGTCATGCAAGTTCTTTTCCATAAGCACGTATGACTATATACGGAATACATGCCTACATTACATTGATGAATTGGAGCTAGTTCTGTGTCGCTCTAGGTTATAACTGTTACATGATGAATGCCATCCAACGCAATTATCCATCACTGATCCAATGCCTACGCTTTTCATATGTTGATCTTTGCTAAGTTACTTCCGTCGTTACTACTGTTACAATCACTACAAAATTGCTATTGTTTGTATTGCTACTGTTACCGTTACTATCAAACTACCATACTACTTTGCTACTGATCACCTTCCTGCAGATATTAAGTCTTCCAGGTGTGGCTGAATTGACAACTCAACTACTAATACTTGTGAATATTCTTTGCCTCCCCTTGTGTCGAATCAATAAATTTTGGTCGAATACTCTACCCTCGAAAACTGTTGTGATCCCCTATACTTGTGGGTTATCACCCCCCCCCCCAGTCCACCGGGACCAGTTGAGTCTTTGACATATGTCGGGTGCTAGGAGGGAAAGGAGTCGCCTTTACTCTTCCTCCGTGGTCGGTGCACCATGATGTGGACGGTGGATGGTTGCTCAGACATGGATGCCAGGGCGGCGGCTCCGGTGGGTGGTCCGCATGGTTGGCTCTCTAGCGGGCATCATGTCGGTGGTGGTGGCTTTCCCTGTTGGTCATGTGGACGAAAGGAGGTATAGTGGGGGTGACTCGGGCATGCCTTCTATCTTTGGCAGTGGTGACGCCCTGATCTGGACATGGGCATCTGATCTCGTCGCACATGTCCTGAAGACTTTGTGGTGTCACGGGGGAGTTGCCGAGCAAAAGCTTCACGCTTTGTCGCCGAAGACGGTGATGCTCGTGGGCGCGCTCTGTTCCTGAAGATGTCGTCGTGTTGCTCCTCTTCATGTCGGGAACCGGGTGAACACCCTTGTCCATTGTCGACTCAGCAATGGCAACGTTTTCCGCCATTTTTCCTCCTGCGAAGGTTGTCATGGAGCTTAGGTGTTTAGGGCGTTGTGTGGTGTTGTATCCTAATCTAGCTATGTTCTCTTTCGATAGCATAGTCGCTTACGTCATGTTTGATCCGGTTACCGTGGGATCAGTGTCGTACAAGGGTTAACTCGCCATCTTGTATCGTTCAGCCATGTACTTGGTTTGATTGTTGCTTTATATATAAAGCGGAGCGAAAGCCTGTTTCGAGGTCGAGAGGGCCAACATGATTCTTTTGAAATGGTTTATGCTCTAAGCAGCCTCTGATACACTTCTCTCATCTAGAAATAGAGGGATGACACACTTTGCTTCATGCTTTTTTTGTGAGAAACTTCCAATCTATTCAACTTCAATCATGCCGCCGACGGATATCTCCTTCGCCGCCACCTCATCCCGACGCCTCTTCCTCCTCCACCACATGTTCCTTCCCTCACCATCGCGCGAGGCGCTCTCCGGCAAAGTCTGAATGGTTCTGAGGAAGGCGGCAGGGAGGGGGGCCTTCACCGGCTACTCGACGCTGGTACGACGTCTTCAATCCATGAATCATGTCGACGGTCCATTTGGTGAGTCCTCCCCGTCCGGTGATGTGGCGGGGCGGTTGGGCTGCCAGGGATCGGACCGGGTGGCCGGTGATTCACCGGTGGGTTAGTGGCGCGGTTTGCTGCCTCGGCGGCCAACGACGTCGAGCTGCTCCTTCCTCCAACCCATGTTGCGTGCACTCCATCTTACCGGACATGGTCGTGCTGCTAGATGGTTATCGGGTTGCGACGGAGTGGGTGGTGGGGATCTGAATTGGGACAATTCCCAGGTCGGCTCCTGCCAGGCGCGACGGCGATGACACCCGAGGGTGTTGTTTTTCTTCCTGCAGACGTCGTTCGGGTCCACCCTACCTTTTGCCGCCTTATGGTCTCTTGGGTAAAAACCCTAGGGCGGCAGTGGCGCTCTTGGCGTCGTGTCCTTCTTGAAGGCGTAGTTGTGAGAGCTATGTGGCGATGGGAACTGCTTGGCTGTGTCGGCAGTTGCAGATGGTGTGCCCCTCTTCGTCCATGTGGCATCTGTTTCGGGGGAAACTCCAGATCTGGGTCCCCCGGATCGGATGATGACGAAGACTTTGGTGCCGTTCTCCCTCCTTGGGGCATCGTCTTGGAGCACTGGTTCATTGGATAGGCCGACAGGAGGAGCGGTGTTACAGACTGCATTGGATAAAAGTGAAATATTGATGGTAGAAGTGTATTTTTATAATCTGAATAAATAAAAATAGCAAGGTAGCAAATAGTAAATGGGCACAAAAACGGTATTGTAATGCTTGAAAATGAGGCCTATGGTCCGTACTTTCACTAGTGCAATCTCTCAACAGTGCTAATATAATTAGATCATATAACCGTCCCTCAAAGTGCGATGAAGAATCACTCCAAAGTTCCTATCTAGCGGAGAACATAAGAGGGAATTGTTTGTAGGGTATGAAACCACCTCAAAGCTATTCTTTCCGATAAATCTATCCTAGAGTTCGTACTAAAATAACACCAACTATTCTTTCTGATCGATCTAACCAAGAGTTCGTACTAAAATAACACCAAAGCAAATTCAGATTCATAATATTCAATCCAACACAAAGAACTTCAAATAGTGCCCTAAGATTTCTCTCGGAGAAACAAAGACAAGAACGTGCATCAACCCCTATGCATAGATTACCCCAATGTCACCTCGGGAATCCGCAAGTTGAATGCCAAAACATATATCAAGTGAATCAATATGATACCCATTGTCACCACGAATATTCAATTGCAAGACATATATCAAGTGTTCTCAAATCCATAAAAGTATTCAATCCGAAACAACGAAATCTCAAAGGGAAAACTCAATTCATCACAACAAGATAGAGAGGGGAAAACACCATATGATCCGACTATATTAACAAAGCCCACGATACATCAAGACCATGACATCTCAAGAACACGAGAGAGAGAGAATAAACACATAGCTACTGGTACAAACCCTCATCCCTGAGGGTGGACTACTCCCTCCTCATCGTGGTGGCCGCCGGGATGATGAAGATGGCCATCGGAGATGATTCCCCCCTCTGGCAGGGTGCTGGAATGGGGTCTAGATTGGTTTTCAGTGGCTACAGAGGCCTGCGGTGGTGGAACTTCTTATCTCGGTTAACCCCGAAGGGTTTTGGAATATTTGGGAATTTATAGGGTGAAGAGGGGTGCGGGAGGCCACTGAGGTGGGCACAACCCACCTAGGCGCGCCTGGGCCCCCAGGCATGCCCTGGTGGGTTGTGCCCCCCTCGGGGCACCCCCCCAGGTGCTGCTCTGGCCCATTGGGAGTCTTCTGGTCCATAAAAAATCCACAAAACGTTTCGCGGTGTTTGGAATCCGTTTGATATTGATTTCATGTAATGTAAAAAACATGCAAAAAACATCAGCTGGCACTTGGCACTATGTCAATAAGTTAGTACAAAAAATGATATAAAATGATTATAAAACATCCAAGAATGATAATATAATAACATGGAAAAATCAAAAATTATAGATACGTTGGAGACGTATCAGCATCCCCAAGCTTAATTCCTGCTCGTCCTCGAGTAGGTAAATGATAAAAACAGAATTTTTTATGTGGAATGCTGCCTAACATGGCATATCATATTCTTTTCTTTATAGCATGGACATTTGGACTTTTATATGGTTCAAAGCAATAGTCTAGTTTTGACATGAGACTTAAATACTCAAGCATATCAACAAGCAACCATGTCTTTCAAAATATCAACGATAGCGTAAGTTATCCCTAGCCCATCATGCTCAATCATTGATCCATTCATGAAACACACTCGCATATTAGCTACACCCAATGCTCAAGTACGATCATAGTGCCTCCTAGTTGGTGCTTTATAAGAGAAAATGGAGACTCAAATTCAAAATAGAAATTGCATAAAGTAAAAGAAAGGCCCTTTGCAGAGGGAAGTAGGGATTTGTAGAGGTGCCAGAGCTCAAAGCGAAATTTGAGAGATAAAAACATTTTGAGAGGCATACTTTTCCCACCAACGAAAATGACTTAGAGTTCCCAACACTTTCCATGCTAGATATATCTTAGGCGGTTCCCAAATAGAAAATAAAGTTTATTCCTTTTTCCACCATACTTTCACTTTCCATAGCTAGCCGAATCCACGGTTGCCCTCCATACCAACACTTCCCAAGGAATTTATTATTTGACAACATAAAGTAAATTCATTTTTCATTTTGGGACTGGGCATCCCTAATACCTTTGCCTTACTCTCGTGCAATGACAAGTGAATAAACACTCATCGTGAGAATAACACATCAAGCATGGAAAATATTGGCCACCCCTCACCGCCTCGCGAGCGGTACGAGCACACAAAAGAGAAATTTATTTTGAAAATTAGAGATGCCACATACAAATTTTCTTAGAATGGCAAAAGAATACCGCATATAGGTAGATATAGTGGACTCATGTGGCAAAACTGGTTTAAAGGATTTTGGATGCACAAGTAGTGATCATACTTAGTGCAAAATGAAGGCTAGCAGAAGATTGAGAAGCGACCAACCAAGATATGAGCAATCTCATAAGCGAGCATTGAGCATAATTAACACCGAATAATGCACCACAAGTAGGAGGTAATTTCATTGCATGACTATTGACTTTTGTGCTTGCATTGGGAATCACAAACCTTAACACCAATATTCTTAGTAAAGCACAACTACTCATCAACATGAATCACGTATCACATCATCATATCTCAAAACTATTACAAGGAATCAAGTTTATTTCGTCCAATGATCTTCATGAAAGTTTTTACTATATCCTTCTTGGATATCTATCACTTTGGGACTAATTTTCACGTGTTGCTTTTGATAAGCTCAAACAAATATAAGTGAAGATCATGAGCATAATATTTCTTTCTCAAATTAATTTAAGTGAAGAAAGAGAGATTTCTTCAAAAATACTAAAGCACACCGTGCTCAAAAAGATATAAGTGAAGCACTAGAGCAATTCCATAAAAAAGAGCTTCCTTGACGGGATGTGAGTGCCGCTTACTTAGCCTCGCTAGCAAATATTTGAGGACTCTATTTTATTTAAAAACTTTCAGATCTAAGTATTTTATTAAAACAACAAGCAAAAACAAAACTAAATGCAATTCCAAGAATAGCACACATCATGTGAAGAAGCAAAAACTTAGGCTCAACCGATACTAACCGATAATTGTTTATGAGGAAAGGTGGGATGCCTACCGGGGAATCCCCAAGATTAGATGCTTGAGACTTCTTGAAATATTATCTTGGGATGCCTTGGGCATCCCCAAGCTTGAGCTTTTGTGTCTCCTTAATTCCTTTTATATCACGGTTTCCCTAAATCTTAAAAACTTCATCCACACAAAACTCAACAAGAACTCAAGAGATAAGTTAGTATAAACCAATGAAAAAAACCTTATCATTCTCTACTATATTGATGTCTACTACACAACCTTCTTCTTGTAGACGTTGTTGGGCCTCCAAGTGCAGAGGTTTGTAGGACAGTAGCAAATTTCCCTCAAGTGGATGACCAAAGGTTTATCAATCCGTGGGAGGCGTAGGATGAAGATGGTCTCTCTCAAGCAACACTGCAACCAAATAACAAAGAGTCTCTTGTGTCCCCAACACACCCAATACAATGGTAAATTGTATAGGTGCACTAGTTCGGCGAAGAGATGGTGATACAAGTGCAATATGGATGGTAGATATAGGTTTTCGTAATCTGAAAATATAAAAACAGCAAGGTAACAAGTGGTAAAAGTGAGCGTAAACGGTATTGCAATGCAAGGAAACAAGGGCTAGGGTTCATACTTTCGCTAGTGCAAGTTCTCTCAACAATAATAACATAATTGGATCATATAACTATCCCTCAACATGCAATAAAGAGTCACTCTAAATTCACTACCCTTGCGGCTTCCTCGTTCCTTCCTTGACGTGGGGTCCAAGTCCATCGGGTAGCTTTCGTTCCAAAAATAACTTCTCTAGTTGATTTCATTCCGTTTCGTCTCCGTCTGATATTCCTTTTCTTCAAAACACTGAAATAGGCAAAAAAAACAGCAAATCTGGGCTGGGCCTCCGGTTAATAGGTTAGTCCCAAACATAATATAAAAGTGGATAATAAAGCCCAATATTGCCCAAAACAGTAGATAATATAGCATGGAGCAATCAAAAATTATAGATACGTTGGAGACGTATCAAGCATCCCCAAGCTTAATTCCTGCTCGTCCTCGAGTAGGTAAATGATAAAAAAGAATTTTTGATGCGGAGTGCTACTTGGCATAATTTCAATGTAATTCTTCTTAATTGTGGTATGAATATTCAGATCCGAAAGATTCAAGACAAAAGTTCATATTGACATAAAAATAATAATACTTCAAGCATACTAACTAAGCAATTATGTCTTCTCAAAATAACATGGCCAAAGAAAGTTCATCCCTACAAAATCATATAGTTTAGTCATGCTCCATTTTCGTCACACAAGAATGCTCTCATCATGCACAATCCTGATGGCAAGCCAAGCAATTGTTTCATACTTTAGTAATCTCAAACCTATAAACTTTCACGCAATATATGAGCGCGAGCCATGGATATAGCACTATGGGTGGAATAGAATATGATGATGGGGTTTATGTGGAGAGGTTATGTGGAGAAGACAAAAAAGGAGAAAGTCTCACATCAACGAGGCTAATCAATGAGCTATGGAGATGCCCATCGATTGATGTTAATGCGAGGAGTAGGGATTGCCATACAACGGATGCACTAGAGCTATAAATTTATGAAAGCTCAACAAAAGAAACTAAGTGGGTGTGCATCCAACTTGCTTGATCACGAAGACCTAGGGCACTTGAGGAGGCCCATTGTTGGAATATACAAGCCAAGTTCTATAATGAAAAATTCCCACTAGTATATGAAAGTGACAAAACAAGAGACTGTCTATCATGAAGATTATGGTGCTACTTTGAAGCACAAGTGTGGCAAAGGATAGTAGCATTGTCCCTTCTCTGTTGTGCTCTCATTTTTTTGGGCCTTCTCTTTTTTTATGGCCTTTCTCTTTTTTTATTTTTTTATTTTATTTTTTTATTCCTCACTTGGGACAATGCTCTAGAAAATGATGATCATCACACTTATATTTATTTACAACTCAATGATTACAACTCGATACTAGAACAAAGTATGACTCTATATGAATGCCTCCGGCGGTGTACCGGGATATGCAATGAATCAAGAGTGACATGTATGAAAGAATTATGAACTATGGCTTTGCCACAAATACTATGTCAACTACATGATCATGCTAAGCAATATGACAATGATGAATGTGTCATGATGAACAGTATGGTGGAAAGTTGCATGGCAATATATCTCGGAATGGCTATGGAAATGCCATAATAGGTAGGTATGGTGGCTGTTTTGAGGAAGATATAAGGAGGTTTATGTGTGAAAGAGCGTATCATATCACGGGGTTTGGATGCACCGAGAAGTTTGCTCCAACTCTCAATGTGAGAAAGGGCAATGCATGCATCAAGAGGCTAGCAATGATGGGAGGGTGAGAGTGCGATAATCCATGGACTCAACATTAGTCATAAAGAACTCACATACTTATTGCAAAAATCTACAAGCCATCAAAAACCAAAGCACTACGCGCATGCTCCTAGGGGGATAGATTGGTAGGAAAAGACCATCGCTCGTCCCCGACCGCCACTCATAAGGAGGACAATCAAAGAACACCTCATGTTTCAAATTTGTTACATAACGTTTACCATACGTGCATGCTATGGGACTTGCAAACTTCAACACAAGCATTTCTCAAATTCACAACTACTCAACTAGCACGACTTTGATATCACTACCTCCATATCTCAAAACAATCATCAAGCATCAAACTTCCCTTAGTATTCAACACACTCATAAGAAAGTTTTTACTATTCTTGAATACCTAGCATATTAGGATTAAGCGCATTACCATGCTATTTAAGACTCTCAAAATAATATAAGTGAAGCATGAGAGTTCATATATTTCTTAAAAATAAAACTACCACCATGCTCTAAAAGATATAAGTGAAGCACTAGAGCAAACAACAAACTACTCCAAAAGATATAAGTGAAGATCAATGAGTAGTCGAATAATTATGCAACCATGTGAAGACTCTCTCATTTAATAATTTCAGATCTTGGTATTTTATTCGGACAGAAAGCAAAGATAAAGAAAATAAAACGACGCTCCAAGCAAAACACATATCATGTGGTGAATAAAAATATAGCTCCAAGTAAAGTTACCGATGAACGAAGACGAAAGAGGGGATGCCTTCCGGGGCATCCCCAAGCTTAGACGCTTGGTTATCCATGAATATTACCTTTGGGTGCCTTGGGCATCAAAAACTTAGGCGCTTGGTTATCCTTGAATATTAACTTGGGGTGCCTTGGGAATCACCAAGGTTAGGCTCTTGCCACTCCTTATTCCATAGTCCATCGAAGCTTTACCCAAAACTTGAAAACTTCACAACACGAAACTTAACAGAAAACTCGTGAGCTCCGTTAGCGAAAGAAAACAAAACACCACTTCAAGTTACTGTAATGAACTCATTATTTATTTATATTGGTGTTAAACCTACTGTATTACAACTTCTCTATGGTTTATAAACTATTTTACTAGCCATAGATTCATCAAAATAAGCAAGAAACACAATGAAAACAGAATCTGTCAAAAACAGAACAGTCTGTAGTAATCTGTAACTAACGCAAACTTCTGGAACTCCAGAAATTCTAAAATATATTGGTGGACCTGAGGAATTTGTTTAGTAATCATCTGCAAAAAGAATCAACTAAATAGCACTCTCCAGTAAAAAGTTGAAGCTAATCTCGTGGGCGCTAAAGTTTCTGTTTTTTACAGCATGATCATAAAACTTCACCCAAGTCTTCCCAAAGGTTCTACTTGGCACAAACACTAATTAAAACACAAAACCACATCTAAACAGAAGCTAGATGGATTATTTATTCCTAAACAGAACCAAAAAGCAAGAAACTAAAATAAAATTGGGTTGCCTCCCAACAAGCGCTAACGTTTAACGCCCCTTGCTAGGCATGATGATTTCAATGATGCTCACATAAAAGATAAGAATTGAAACATAAAGAGAGGATCACGAAGAATATGAATAGCACATTTAAGTCTAACCCACTTCCTATGCATAGGGATTTTGTGAGAAAACAACTTATGGGAATAAGAATCAACTTGCATAGGAAGGTTAAACAGGCATAACTTCAAAACTTTAAGCACATAGAGAGGAAACTTGATATTATTGCAATTCCAACAAGCATATATTCCTCCCTCATAATAATTTTCAGTAGCATCATGAATGAATTCAACAATATAACCAGCACATAAATCATTCTTTTCATGATCTACAAGCATAGAATTTTTATTACTCTCCACATAAGCAAAATTCTTCTCATCAATAGTAGTGGGAGCAAACTCAACAAAATAACTATCATGTGATTGAAAATTAAGATCAAGATGACAAGTTTCATGGTTATCATTATTATTTAAAGCATAGGTGTCATCACAATAATCATCATAGATAGGAGGCATGCTTTCATCATAGTAATTTTGCTCATCAAAGCTTGGGGACAAAAAATATCATCTTCATCAAACATAGCTTCCCCAAGCTTGTGGCTTTGCATATCATTAGCATCATGGATATTCAAGCAATTCATACTAACAACATTGCTATCATGCTCATCATATAAATATTTAGTGCCAAACATTCTAATGCATTCTTCTTCTAGCACTTGAGCACAATTTTCCTTTCCATCATACTCACGAAAGATATTAAAAAGATGAAGCATATGAGACAAACTCAATTCCATTTTTTTGTAGTTTTATTTTATAAACTAAACTAGTGATAAAACAAGAAACAAAAAGATTCGATTGCAAGATCTAAATATATACCTTCAAGCACTCACCTCCCGGCAACGGCGCCAGAAAAGAGCTTGATGTCTACTACACAACCTTCTTCTTGTAGACGTTGTTGGGCCTCCAAGTGCAGAGGTTTGTAGGACAGTAGCAAATTTCCTCAAGTGGATGACCTAAGGTTTATCAATCCGTGGGAGGCGTAGGATGAAGATGGTCTCTCTCAAGCAACCCTGCAACCAAATAACAAAGAGTCTCTTGTGTCCCCAACACACCCAATACAATGGTAAATTGTATAGGTGCACTAGTTCGGTGAAGAGATGGTGATACAAGTGCAATATGGATGGTAGATATAGGTTTTCGTAATCTGAAAATATAAAAACAGCAAGGTAACAAGTGGTAAAAGTGAGCGTAAACGGTATTGCAATGCTAGGAAACAAGGCCTAGGGTTCATACTTTCGCTAGTGCAAGTTCTCTCAACAATAATAACATAATTGGATCATATAACTATCCCTCAACATGCAACAAAGAGTCACTCCAAAGTCACTAATAGCGGAGAACAAACGAAGAGATTATGGTAGGGTACGAAACCACCTCAAAGTTATTCTTTCCAATCAATCCGTTGGGCTATTCCTATAAGTGTCACAAACAGCCCGAGAGTTCGTACTAGAATAACACCTTAAGACACAAACCAACCAAAACCCTAATGTCACCTAGATACTCCAATGTCACCTCAAGTATCCGTGGGTATGATTATATGATATGCATCACACAATCTCAGATTCATCTATTCAACCAACACATAGAACCTCAAAGAGTGCCCCAAAGTTTCTACCCGAGAATCACGACAAAAACGTGTGCCAACCCCTATGCATAGGTTCATGGGCGGAACCCGCAAGTTGATCACCAAAACATACATCAAGTGAATCACGTGATATCCCATTGTCACCACAGATACGCACGGCAAGACATACATCAAGTGTTCTCAAATGTTTACAGACTCAATCCGATAAGATTACTCAAAGGGGAAAACTCAATTCATTACAAGAGAGTAGAGGGGGAGAAGCAACATAAGATCCAACTATAATAGCAAAGCTCGCGATACATCAAGATCGTGCCAAATCAAGAACACGAGAGAGAGAGAGAGAGAGAGAGAGAGAGAGAGATCAAACATAGCTCTTGGTACATACCCTCAGCCCCGAGGGTGAACTACTCCCTCCTCGTCATGGAGAGTGCCGGATGATGAAGATGGCCACGGTGAGGTTCCCCCCTCCGTGAAGTCTTGGAACAGGTCCCGATTGGTTTTGGTGGCTACAGAGGCTTGCGGCGGCGGAACTCCTGATCTATTCTCTGTTCTGGAAGTTTTAGGGTACGTGGAGTTATATAGGCGGAAGAAGCACGTCAGGGGAGCCACGAGGGCCCCACGAGGCAGGGGGCGCGCCCTAGGGGGGTGGGCGCACCCCCACCCTCGTGGCTTCCTCGTTCCTTCCTTGACGTGGGGTCCAAGTCCATCGGGTAGCTTTCATTCCAAAAATAACTTCTCTAGTTGATTTCGTTCCGTTTCGACTCCGTCTGATATTCCTTTTCTTCAAAACACTGAAATAGGCAAAAAATAGCAAATCTGGGCTGGGGCTCCGGTTAATAGGTTAGTCCCAAAGATAATATAAAAGTGGATAATAAAGCCCAATATTGCCCAAAACAGTAGATAATATAGCATGGAGCAATAAAAAATTATAGATACGTTGGAGACGTATCATGTATCAAATCACTAAAATTATTATTCAACATTGCATACTAAATGCCTTTGCATATTTAACACTCCTATCCTCAAATAGATTCATTAAACAAGCAAACATATGCAAACATATGCAAACAATGCAAACATAACAGCAATCTGCCGAAACAGTACAGTCTGGAAAGAATGCAAGAGTATCAATACTTCTTAAACTCCAAAAAATATGAAAAATTACCCCATTGTATAAAATTTATCATAGCTTATTTTTCAAAAAGTTTCAACATTTTATCACATTCTGACTTTTCTAGGTAATTTTTGCAACACCGGTAAACTTTCTGTTTTTAAACAACAACATGTAGACTTGCAAAATAAGCATGACAAAGGCTATACTTGACACTTTTATTGAAATAAAAGATGCAAAAAATTATTATAAATAACAGAAAGAAAATCCTAACAAAATAAATTGACGCTCCAAGCAAAACACATATCATGTGACGAATGAAAACATAGCTCCAAGTGAGGTTACCGATAATGTTGGAGACGAAAGAGGGGATGCCTTCCGGGGCATCCCCAAGCTTAGTTGCTTGGATCTTCCTTGAATATTACCTTGGGATGCCTTGGGCATCCCCAAGCTTAGGGTCTTGTCACTCCTTATTCTCCTCATATCGACA
Source organism: Aegilops longissima (assembly GCA_021605205.1). Lineage (NCBI taxonomy): Eukaryota > Viridiplantae > Streptophyta > Magnoliopsida > Poales > Poaceae > Aegilops > Aegilops longissima. The sequence goes on along the minus strand of CM038679.1, from coordinate 453,926,284 downwards.
TCTCACCCAAAACTTGAAAACTTCAATCACACAAAATTTTAACGGATCTGCGTGAGATAGGTTAGTATGATAAAGAGCAAACCATTTCACTTTAGTACGGTCAAAGACAAGATTCGTAATTGTTTCCACACAATGCCTACTGTACCATATCATTTCCACAATTTATATTGAGAAATATAAGCCATAGAAACTAGGAAACAAGCAAACTATGCATCGAAAACAGAATCTGTCAAAAACAGAACAGTCTGTAGTAATATGTACTCCAACCATACTTATGCTACTCCAAAAATTATGGAAAAATTAGGAACACGTGAGAAATTTGTATATTAATCTTTTGCAAAAATAATCAACTCAAAATCACTCTTCTGTTAAAAATGAGAATTATTTTTCGTGAGCGCAAAAGTTTCTACTTTTCAGCAAGATCAAATCAACTATCACCATAAGCCATCCCAAAGGTCTTACTTGGCACTTTATTGAAACGAAATCAATAAAACATGATTACTACAGTAGCCTAATCATGTGGAAACACAAAAACAGTAGGTAAAAGTTTTGGTTTGTCTCCCAACAAGCGCTTTTCTTTTATGCCTTTTAGCTAGGCATGATGATTTTAATGATGTTCACATAAAAGTAAATAATTGAAACACAATGGGAGCATCATGAAGAATATGACTAGCACATTTAAGTCTAACCCAATTCCTATTCATAGGTATTTTGTGATCATACAATTTATGGGAGCAAGAATCAACTAGCATAGGAAGACAAAACAAGTGCAACTTCAAAACTTTCAACATAAAGAGAGGAAACTTGATATTATTGAGGTGTGTAGAAGCATAAGTTCCTCCCTCATAGTAATTTTCAGTAGCATCATGAATGAATTTAACAATATAAATATCACATGAAGCATTCTTTTCATGATCTACAAGCATAAAAAATTAGTACTCTCCACATAAGCAAATTTATTCTCATCAATAGTGGTGGGAGGAAACTCACCAAAATAACTATCATGTGATTGAAAATTAAAATCATGATGACAAGTTTCATGGTTATCATTATTCTTTGTAGCATACATGTCATCACCATAATCATCATAGATAGGAACTTTGCTATCATAGTCAATTGAAGCCTCATCCAAAATGGTGGATTCATCACTAAATAAAGTCATGATCTCTCCAAATCCACTTTCATCATTGTAATCATCATAAATAGGAGGCATGCTACCATTATAACAAATTTGCACATCAAAGCTTGGCGGAATAAAAATATCATCTTCATCAAACATAGCATCCCCAAACTTATGGCTTTGCATAACACTAGCATCATGGATATTCAAAGAATTCATACTAACAACATTGCGATCATGCTCATCATTTATGCCAAACATTCTATTGAATTCTTCTTCTATCAATTGAGCACAATTTTCCTTTCCATCATTTTCGCGAAAGACATTATAAAGATGAACAATATGATGCAACCTCAACTCCATTTTTTATGTAGTTTTCTTTTATAAACCAAACTAGTGATAAAACAAGAAACTAAAAGATTCAATTGCAAGATCTAAAGATATACCTTCTGTAGCGACCAGACACGAATGGATCCAGTCTCTGTGCTCAGTGTCATCCCTGGATCAGTAATGCTGACACCACACAGTACTTCGAAGGATTTATTGCAGAGTAGCAATCACACACTTATTACATCGTTGTCCACAAGGGAACTTATTACAATAATATGGCTTAAGGCCATCTAATAATAACATGGAAGGCTTAGAAGATAAGCGAGTCCATCAACTCCAACGGCATCATCGAGTATAGAACCACGACCTAACACCTTACTCGTCGTCTGAAAAGTCTGCAACGTGAAAGTTGCAGCCCGAAAACGGGTCAGCACATGGAATATGCTGGCAATGTAACACATAAGAGCAATGAATGAATAAGCCTATACTACATGCATATATGGCTGGTGGTAAGGCTCTACGGTTACATTTGCATAAAGCTGATTTTTCCCTACATCAAAGGAATAGTTTTATTTAACTATCATGGTGGTTGTTAAACATTGAGAATGGTTGACAGCATCCTCAATCCCAATTAAAAGTACTCATCAAAACCCAATAACTTTTATTTAGAAGTAACATGTTGAGATTCACATGATATTCAATTTCCAGATACTCAAATTGTCCATAACCGGGGACACGGCTAATCATGATTAGTTTATACACTATGCAGAGGTTTGCGCACTTTTCCCCACAAGACTCGATCGCCTCCGCTTGGTTCTCGCACTACATGGTGTTTGAGAAACGGATGACCGAGACATAGTCTTCGAAGCGCTAGCACCTTACATGTGGGTAGACCGTACCAACCTACATCCCCTACATCAGCTAGCCTACCCGTAAGAGTTCGCACAACTTAGTCAACTACGCCAGAGCCCATAATTGGCTTGTGGCTGCACACGGAAGTTTCAGTTTGAATAATCTTATGATCCCTTAGAGCACGGGTGGCGGTCCCAAGAAATACAGCAAGTCTGATAGAAACCAGTGCCTCAATCCACCCAGATGTGTGTTTAGGTTGCCACCTTAGATAAACCATTAATTAACAATCTCACATCTGTCATGGATATTCACTCACCCAATCCACGTCTACTAGCATAGCATGGCATAAACAAGCAAACGAGAAGTAACTCCCAAGGTTTCATAAGTAAAACAGTAATAGGTACTACCTCAATCTACTTCCCATCCCACAATTTAATTAGATCCTAATCATGCAAGTGTTTTAGGAATAGATCTAATGCATAAAAACTGGGTATGAGAAGAGTATGATCAAGTGTTACTTGCCTTGCGATGATCCATGAGACCTAGAGATTCAAGTAACAAGCGGCGCACTCCGGTGATCTAACGCAGACAAACAACAAGCATACAATAAGTACTCATCTAATGCACGGGGAAATCTCGAATAGAAGATCTAACCAGAAAGTTCAACTTAAGAACCCTGGTTGCAAAAGAATCGAATCGAAATAAACATCGAAAGTCGAAACTCGAGAGAGAACGACTCGGTTTTGCAATCTGAAACTAGGTCAAAATTTCACAGTAGCAAAACTCTGTGAAAGTAGGTTAGTCGGAACGGCGGTTTCGTTACGAAACTCCAGGCGCTTGAATCACCTGATTCCGATAAACGAGCGAGAAATAAAACAGATTTGAAAATCGGATCTGAAATCGAATCAGAAAAATAACGGATTAAATCCGATTAAAAGAAAACGACGAACGGTTTAAATAACGGACGTTCGTTAACAGAACTAATCCAACGAACACGTTCATTGAAACGAACGGTTCGGTGAACGTTCGTTAAATAAGAAAACCGAAAAAAATAAAACCAATCTAGGGTTTTTTAAAAAACGAACATCTCTTTTTTTAAAAGAACCGGATCGGTTTTTTTTAGGTGAAAACCGGATCGGCGGGGCGGGGCGGCGGCTACCTCCGGTGGCTCTCGCCGGCGAGGTCCGCGGGCTCGGGAGGGGCGACGGGTCCGCGGGGTTCGGAAGGGCGGCGAGGGGCGGCGGGACTCGGCGTCGGCGAGGGACGGCGGCGGCGGCGTTCCGGGTGGCGGCGGCGGCGGCGTGGGTCGGGAGGCGAGGGGCGAGGGCGGCTCGGGTGAGGGAGAGGGGGGGGCGGCGCGATTTATGGGAGGGGGGGAGGGCGCCTTGGGAGGGGCAAGGAGGCGGGTGGAGTCGGACTCGGCGGGCGGCGGAGTCCGCTTGGAGGGCGAGCATGAAGGCCGGGCCGGGCCTGGCTGGCTGGGCTGGGCCTTGGCCTTGGCCTGTGGGGGCGGCGTTTTTTAAAATAAAATTAAACCAAAAGAAATAAAAAATACCAAATGAACTCCAATTTAAATAAAACAAATTTTCCCCGACTCCTAAAAAGTGAGTCGAACAAAATGAACTTTAAAAACGGCAAACATGCGTAAATTTTTAAAATGCTCATTTTTGCCTAAGCAAAATAAATCTTCCAAAACCAAATTTGATTTATTTATAAAATCTTCATTTTTCCTAATTGTTGGGAAAATCATATTATTCCCTCTCTTAATTTTCATAGGAAAAACTTTATGAAGATAATTTAAATAAATCCAAATGATCCTATTTTCAAAATTTGAGAAAACCCAAATATGAAAATAATGAAACTTCCAACTCTCTCCGAGGGTCCTTGAGTTGCGTGAAATTTCTAGGATCGGAAAAATGCGAGAAAAATATGATATGCATGATGACCTAATGTATAACATTCCAAATTGAAAATTTGGGATGTTACAAACCTACCCCCTTAAGATGAATCTCGCCCTCGAGATTCGGGTTGGCTAGAAAATAGGTGAGGGTGGTCCTTAAGCAAAACTTCCTCTCTTTCCCAGGTGGCTTCATCCTCAGTGTGGTGGCTCCACTGAACTTTGCAAAACTTGATAACCTTGCTGCGGGTAACTCTTCTGGCATAATCGAGAATCTTAACCGGTTTTTCCTCATATGTCAAGTCATCCTTCAACTGAATTGCTTCCAGTGGCACTGTGTCTCTTAACGGTACCTCTGCTATCTCTGGGTGACATTTCTTCAACTGAGAAACATGGAATACATCATGAACTCCTGACAGTCCTTCTGGCAATTCCAATTTATACGCAACTTCTCCCATGCGTTGCAAAATCTTATATGGTCCAACAAAACGGGGTGCTAACTTTCCTTTCACTCCAAAACGCTTAACTCCTCGAAGCGGGGATACTCTGAGATATACTCTGTCTCCAACTTCATACTCAATCGCTGCGCTTTGAGTCGGCATAGCTCTTTTATGCGGGTGGGCTACCTTGAGCTGTCTCGAATTAACTTAACTTTCTGTTCGACTCCTTAATTAAATCTGGTCCAAACAACCGACGATCTCGGTTTTCGTCCCATGACAACGGTGTCCTGCACCTTCTTCCATCTGAGCCTCGAAAGGTGCCATCTTTAAGCTGGTTTGGTAGCTGTTATTGTAGGAAAATTCGCATACGGCAAATTATCATCCCAACTAGATCCATAATCTAGTGCACAAGCTCTCAAAGACATGTCCTCCAAAATCTGATTGACTCTCTCGGTCTGTCCATCGGTCGTGGGTGGAAAGCTCTATCAATTCAATCGGGTTCCCAATGTTTCGTGTAACTGGTTCCAAAATTTCAAGTAAACTGGGTTCCTCTATCGTCGATGCTCCTCGGAACTCCGTGTAAACACACAATTCTGGTCATGTATATCTTCGCCAACTTAGCACTGCTATAGGTAGTCTTATTGGAATGAAATGAGCTACCTTGGTCAAACGGTCGACTATGACCCAAATCGAGTCATATCCTGAACGGGTCTTTGGCAAACCTGTGATGAAATCCATGCCTAGTTTATCCCACTTCCATTCGGGTATCGCAGCGGTTGTAACAATCCTGCTGGCTTCGATGCTCTGCCTTTACTTTTCGACATACGCCGCAAACTGCTACATACTCCGCAATATCCTTCTTCATTCCGGTCCACCGAAAATATTCTTCAAATCCAAATACATCTTGGTATTTCTGGGTGAATCGAATAGGGTGAATCATGGGCTTCTTGCAAAATCAACTTCCTGATCTCTGGGTCATTGGGCACATAAACACGGTCTTCAAACCATAGGGTATCGTGTTCATCCTCACGAAATCCTTTAGCTTTTCCTTTGCTCATTTTCTCCTTTATAGAGGCAACTTCCTTATCTGCCTTTTGGGCTTCTCTGATTTTGTCCATTAGTGTCGACTGAATCTCCAATGCTGCTACATAGCCTCTCGGAACTATTTCTAAACATAGTTCTCGAAGGTCCTCGGCTAACTCATTGGGTATTCCTCCCATCATTAGGGTATTGACGTGGCTCTTACGGCTCAATGCGTCTGCTACGACATTAGCCTTTCCGGGGTGGTAATGCAATCTCATATCATAATCCTTGATTAGCTCTAACCATCTCCTTTGTCTGAGATTCAATTCCTTCTGTGTGAAGATGTACTTCAAACTCTTGTGATCCGTATATACTTCACAATGATTTCCAATGAGAAAATGTCTCCACGTCTTCAAGGCATGCACAACGGCTGCTAACTCCAAATCATGAGTGGCATAATTCAACTCATGGGGCTTAAGTTGTCGTGAAGCATCTGAAACAACTCTTCCTTCCTGCATAAGCACGGCTCCAAGTCCTCGGCGTGAAGCGCCGCAATACACCTCATAATCCTTAGTCCGATCCGCAATATCAAAACTGGTGAGGTAACCAATCTTTTCTTCAACTCTTGAAAACTTGCCTCACAGTCCTCAGTCCATATGAATTTGTTTTCCTTCTTCAACAATTCTGTCATAGGCTTTGCAATTCTTGAGAATTTCTCAATGAATCTTCGGTAGTATCCTGCGAGTCCAAGGAAACTCCGAATCTCTCCAACTGTCGTTGGTGCTTCCCATTTGGTTACGGTCTCAACTTTTGTGGGGTCAACTGCTATCCCTTCTCCGGATATAACATGTCCGAGAAATCCAACTTCCTTTAGCCAAAACTCACATTTGCTGAACTTGGCATACAACTGGTGTTCCCTCAGTTTCTCCAAAACCAATCGCAAATGTTCCTTGTGTTCTTCTTCATTCTTCGAGAAAATCAAAATATCATCAATGAACACCACGACGAACTTATCCAAAAACTCAATAAACACTTTGTTCATCAGGTTCATGAAATAGGCTGGTGCGTTAGTCAGTCCAAATGACATAACGGTATACTCTCATCAGTCCATATCTCGTGGTAAACGCTGTCTTGGGTATATCTTGCTCCCGAATCTTCAACTGATGGTACCCTGATCGCAAGTCGATCTTAGAAAACACTTTGGCTCCTTGCAAGCGATCAAACAGATCATTTATCATAGGTAGTGGGTACTTGTTCTTGATTGTTACTTCATTCAATCCACGGTAATCAACAACCATTCTCAACGATCCATCCTTCTTCTCCACTAACAATACGGGTGATCCCCAAGGTGAAGAACTTGGGCAAATAAAACCTTTATCCAATAGTTCCTTAATCTGCTTCTTGATTTCCGCCAGATCCTTTGCGGGCATCCTGTACGGTCGCTTCGATATCGGGCCTGTTCCTGGCAACAGCTCGATCAAAAATTCAATGTCTCTATCCGCGGCATTCACCGCAACTCTTAGGAAATACATCAGATAATCCTTCACCACTGGTACTTCTTCCTGTACCACTCCTGATAAGCAATTAACTTGTGCTCTCCTCGGCTCGTGCCGTGATACATACTTAATTCTTCTTCCTTCTGGTGTGGTGAGCAAAATTGACCTTGTGGTACAATCTATGTTTCCTCCATACTTTGATAACCAATCCATTCCTAATATCACATCCAATCCTTGGGATTCCGAACTATTAGGTCCGAGGGGAAAACATAGTGTCCAATCCTTAGTGGCGATCGATCACACCATTTACTAGCCATGTACTCTGCTCGGGTGAGGTTACTAGCATGGGTGACCTAAGGGCTGGGGTCGGTAACTTGTACTTATCCACAAATCCCTTGATATGTATGAATGTGATGCACCGAAGATCGAAAAGAACAACTGCATAAATGACTTAACCAAAAACTTACCGATTCTTGATCGGGCTGATCTTCAAACTCCTCCACATCAATGTGGTTCACCTGTCCCCTGTTGAAAGGGTTTGGCTTCTTTCGAGCTTCCATTGCCATTTCCATTCGGCCTTCTCGACATCATTTGCATAGTGCCCATCTTGCGGCACTTAAAGCAAGTAATGTGACTCAGTCTACCTTGGATGGTGTTGACGGGTTGGTGCGGTTCTGTCCATTGCTTCCTCCATTCCGTTCCCATTCTTGGTGCCATTATGGTTATCTGAATTACCTCCTCCATGGGTATCTGAAACTGAATTCCTGATTTAGGGGTATAACGAGGCTTCGCTGGGATCCGAGTTATACTTCCCTTGTCCATACTTCCGCTTAGTTCTCAATTCTGCTGCTTTCCTTCAATCATGAGAGCTCGGTCTACTAATTCCTGGTAGTTGTTGAAACTTGCTACCATCAACGGCATGCTGAACTCATCATTCAGTCCTTCTAGAAACTTCTCTGTTTAGCTGCATCTGTAGTAACGTCATCCGGGGCATAACGTGCTAATTTGCTAAAATCATCCACGTCTTCGCCAACAGTCCTTCCTCCTTGGCGTAAGTTGCGAAACTCACGCTTCTTCATGGCCATGGCTCCTGCTGAAACATGGGCAAGTCTGAAAAGCTTCTTGAAACTGGTCCCATGTGGCGGTGTCACGGGTAAGTGGCTGTGAAATTCTCCCACCATCTTCTGCGGGTCCTTCAAGCTGGTGTGCTGCAAACTTCACTCTTTCACCATCATGCATCCTGCAGTGGTCAGCTCCTTCCTATCTTGCGGAGCGGTCATCCGCCACAATCGGTTCGGTGCTCTATGGAATACACCGCGGTTCAGTCTAAGGAAACGAGTCGATGATCCGCGGTGGTGGTGGTGGCGGTGGGTTGTTGTTGTTGTTGTTCGCACCAATGTTTGAATCAGGGTATTCTGCTGCTGGATCAATTGGGTGATCTCTGGCGGGAAAACGAACCCGGGGTCGCGTCTCGGAGGCATCTGATGGGTTTAGAAAAGGAGAGAATGTAGAATAGAATGAGGTCTAAGGGAATCACTACCCAAATGCATATGAGCAAAAACACACAAAATCACTTCATTCAATCAAACAAGGGCTTACAACAATCTAACTATCGCAAAAGTGCGTGTACTATAATGTTTACATGGAGGGAAATACTACTAATATGTGGGGACTTCTACTAATTTGAACGGTGGAAGACTCCATGATGTCCGCTCCACCGTCTTCAAAGTCGGGTTCACTTGGATCCGAATCGGTGTCGTCGATGTTAATGTAGTCGCTTGGGTATTCGACATACTGGTCTTCATTCCTGAGCGCCAACTTCTTCTTGAGTTCTTCGATCTCGTACTTAAGATCGTTATTGTGTCTTGCCAGAGCTACGATCTCGTCCATGTAGTCCTTGCGTGTAGTCTTTAGTTCTTCTTCCAGTTCGATGATCCTTCCCTTTGTCTTCTGCAACTCCAACATGTCATTGCACATTTGGTTCTCCTGGCGTCGAATGTGCTGATTTAACTCCTGGATGAACGCTGCAATGGATCTATCCTTCTTGGTGCTGACGACGTCCCAGTTGTCATCTCGGCGTCCGCAAATCTGGTAGATGGTATCCTTGAGGTCTTCTTGATAAACTTCCCCAATGCGTCCCATGGTGATGTGAGCTGCCATGCTCTTTCCCAGACTCCAAGTTGGTGCACTGAAAACACTATCTATAGGCTTGGTGATTGGGGCGAATGTCCTTCCTGGAACGTGAGCATGAATCTTCCAGCGCTCCTCTTCAGGCAGAGTGGCGTTGAAAGTTCCGGTGAAGCTTGGTAGTCCAATGTTCAGGTACTTAGTAACTTCCTTCAAGTGAAATCCAAAAGGTGTGCCTTCGTCCGGTTGGGTGTACTTGATCTTCGCGTCCGTCATCCTAACGAGAGTAGAAAATATGAGGAGTTAGAAAATGGGAAGAGAGAAGTGATCTATGGCTTTAACTTAGTGGTCGTGTCTCACGATCGGCGTGTGCTCGATACCATTCTCTGAGCGACCAGACCGAATGGATCCATCTCGTGCTCGGTGTCATCCCGGATCGAGAATGCCGACACCACACAAGCTTGAAGGATTTATTGCAGAGTAGCAATCACACACTTATTACATCGTCGTCCACAAGGGAACTTATTACAATAATATGGCTTAAGGCCATCTAATAATAACAGCGGAAGGCTTGGAAGATAAGCGAGTCCATCAACTCCAACGGCATCACCGAGTATAGAACCATGACCTAACACCTTACTGTCGTTCGAAAAGTCTGCAACGTGAAAGTTGCAGCCCAAAACGGGTCAAGACATGGAATATGCTGGCAATGTAACACATAAGAGCAATGAATGAATAAGCCTATACTACATGCATATATGGCTGGTGGTAAGGCTCTCGTTACATTTGCATAAAGCTGATTTTTCCCTACATCAAAGGAATAGTTTTTATTTAACTATCACGGTGGTTGTTAAACATTGAGAATGGTTGACAGCATCCTCAATCCCAATTAAAAGTACTCATCAAAACCCAATAACTTTTATTTAGAAGTAACATGTTGAGATTCACATGATATTCAATTTCCAGATACTCAAATTGTCCATAACCGGGGACACGGCTAATCATGATTAGTTTATACACTCTGCAGAGGTTTGCGCACTTTTCCCCACAAGACTCGATCGCCTCCGCTTGGTTCTCGTGACTACATGGTGTTTGAGAAACGGATGACCGAGACATAGTCTTTCAGAAGCGCTAGCACCTTACATGTGGGTAGACCGTACCAACCTACATCCCCTACATCAGCTAGCCTACCCGTAAGAGTTCGCACAACTTAGTCAACTACGCCAGAGCCCATAATTGGCTTGTGGCTGCACACGGAAGTTTCCAGTTTGAATAATCTTATGATCCCTTAGAGCACAGGTGGCGGTCCGAAGAAATACAGCAAGTCTCGATAGAAACCAGTGCCTCAATCCACCCAGATGTGTGTTTAGGTTGCCACCTTAGATAAACCATTAATTAACAATCTCACATCTGTCATGGATATTCACTCACCCAATCCACGTCTACTAGCATAGCATGGCATAAACAAGCAAACGTAGAAGTAACTCCCAAGGTTTCATAAGTAAAACAGGCAATAGGTACTACCTCAATCTACTTCCCATCCCACAATTTAATTAGATCCTAATCATGCAAGTTTTTGAGGAATAGATCTAATGCATAAAAACTGGGTATGAGAAGAGTATGATCAAAGTCTTACTTGCCTTGCTGATGATCCGCGAGACCTAGAGATTCGAAGTAACAAGCGGCGCACTCCGGGTGATCTAACGCAGACAAACAACAAGCATACAATAAGTACTCATCTAATGCACGGGGAAATCTCGAATAGAAGATCTAACCAGAAAGTTCAACTTAAGAACCCTGGTTGCAAAAGACTCGAATCGAAATAAACATCGAAAGTCGAAACTCGAGAGAGAACGACTCGGTTTTGCAATCTGAAACTAGGTCAAAATTTCACAGTAGCAAAACTCTGTGAAAGTAGGTTAGTCGAACGGCGGTTTCATATTTAAACTCCAGGCGCTTGAATCACCTGATTCCGATAAACGAGCGAGAAATAAAACAGATTTGAAAATCGGATCTGAAATCGAATCAGAAAAATAACGGATTAAATCCGATTAAAAGAAAACGACGAACGGTTTAAATAACGGACGTTCGTTAACAGAACTAATCCAACGAACACGTTCATTGAAACGAACGGTTCGGTGAACGTTCGTTGAATAAGAAAACCGAAAAAAATAAAACCAATCTAGGTTTTTTTTAAAAACGAACATCTCTTTTTTTTAAAAAAAAACCGGATCGGTTTTTTAGGGGAAAACCGGATCGGCGGGGCGGGGCGGCGGCTACCTCCGGTGGCTCTCGCCGGCAAGGTCGCGGGCTCGGGAGGGGGCGACGGGTCCGCGGGGTTCGAAGGGCGGCGAGGGGCGGCGGGACTCGGCGGCAGGGCGAGGGACGGCGCGGGCGGCCCGGCCAGGGCGGGCGGCGTCGGCGCTGGTCGGGAGGCGAGGGGCGAGGGCGGCTCGGGGTGAGGAGAGGGGGGGGGCGGCGATTTATGGGAGGGGGGGGAGAGGCGGCGCTTGGGGAGGGGCAAGGAGGCGGGTGGAGTCGGACTCGGTGGCGGCGGGCGACTCTGGCGGGAGTCCGCCGGGCGGCGACGGCATGGTGGGCCGGCCTGGCTGGCTGGGCCGGCTGGGCCTTGGCCCAGGGGGGGGCGCGCGCGTTTTTTTAAAAAATAAAATTAAACCAAAAGAAATAAAAAAATACCAAATGAACTCCAATTTAAATAAAACAAATTTTCCCCGACTCCTAAAAATGAGTCGAACAAAATGAACTTTAAAAACGGCAAACATGCGTAAATTTTTAAAATGCTCATTTTTGCCTAAGCAAAATAAATCTTCCAAAACCAGATTTGATTTATTTATAAAATCTTCATTTTCCTAATTGTTGGGAAAGTCATATTATTCCTCTCTTAATTTTCATAGGAAAAACTTTATGAAGATAATTTAAATAAATCCAAATGATCCTATTTTCAAAATTTGAGAAAACCCAAATATGAAAATAATGAAACTTCCAACTCTCTCCGAGGGTCCTTGAGTTGCGTGAAATTTCTAGGATCGGAAAAATGCGAGAAAAATATGATATGCATGATGACCTAATGTATGACATTCCAAATTGTAAATTTGGGATGTTACACCTTCAAGCACTCACCTCCCCAGCAACGGTGCCAGAAAAGAGCTTGATGTCTACTACGCAACTTTATTCTTGTAGATTCGTGTTGGGCCTCCAAGCGCAGAGTTCTGTAGGACAGTAGCAATTTTCCCTCAAGTGGATGACCTGAGGTTTATCAATCCGTGGGAGGTGTAGGATGAAGATGGTCTCTCTCGAACAACCATGCAACCAAATACAATAAATCTCTTGTGTCCCCAACACACCCAATACAATGGCAAATTGTATAGGTGCACTAGTTCGACAAATAAGATGGTGATAAAAGTGTAATATTGATGGTAGAAGTATATTTTTATAATATGAATAAATAAAAACAACAGGTAGAAAATAGTAAACTGGCACAAAAACGGTATTGCAATGCTTGAAAATGAGGCCTAGGGTCCGTACTTTCGCTAGTGCAATCTCTCAATAGTGCTAATATAATTGGATCATATAACCGTCCCTCAAAGTGCGATGAAGAATCACTCCAAAGTTCCTATCTAGCGGAGAACATAAGACGGAATTTTTTGTCGGGTACGAAACCACCTCAAAGCTATTCTTTCCGATCAATTTATCCTAGAGTTCGTACTAAAATAACACCAAGCTATTCTTTCCGATCGATCTAACCAAGAGTTTGTACTAAAATAACACCAAAGCAAATTCAGATTCATAATATTCAATCCAACACAAAGAACTTCAAAGAGTGCCCCAGTATTTCTACCGGAGAAACAAAGACAAGAACGTGCATCGACCCCTACGCATAGATTACCCCAATGTCACCTCGGGAATCCGCAAGTTGAATGCCAAAACATATATCAAGTGAATCAATATGATACCCATTGTCACCACGAGCATTCAATTGTAAGACATATATCAAGTGTTCTCAAATCCATAAAAGTATTCAATCCGATAACAACGAAATCTCAAAGGGAAAACTCAATTCATCATAACAAGATAGAGAGGGGAAAACACCATATGATTCGACTATATTAACAAAGCCTGCGATACATCAAGATCGTGACATCTCAAGAACACGAGAGAGAGAGAGAGAGAGAGAGAGATTAAACACATAGCTACTGGTACAAACCCTCAGCCTTGAGGGTGGACTACTCCCTCCTCCTCGTGGTGGCCGGATGATGAAGATGGCCACGGAGATGATTCCCCCTCGGCAGGGTGCGAACGGGTCTAGATTGGTTTTGGTGGCTCTGAGGAGGCTGCTGCGCGGAACTTCTTATCTCGGTTAACCCCCGAAGAGTTTTGGAATATTTGGGAATCTATAGGGCGAAGAGGGGGTGCGGGAGGCCACCGAGGTGGGCACTACCCACCTGGGCGCGCCTGGGCCCCCAGGCGCGCCCTGGTGGGTTGTGCCTCGGGCACCCCCAGTGCTGCTCGCCCATCGAGTCTTCGGTCCATTAAAATCCACAAAAGTTTTATGTGTTTGGACTCCGTTTGATATTGATTTCCTGCGATGTAAAAACCATGCAAAAAACAGCAACTGGCACTTGGCACTATGTCAATAGGTTAGTACCAAAAAATGATATAAAATGATTATAAAACATCCAATAATGATACTATAACAGCATGGAACAATCAAAAATTATACATACGTTGGAGACATATCATGCGCCTTTGCGTTGGTACCGACGCGTACAAGTACAACTCGTTTTTCTTGTCCTACGAGGACTCCTATGTCTTGCCCCTCATATATACTCCATGTAGTCGCACCTAAGACTGTATGTTGTCTCGTGCTTGTAGTACTCCTCCATTATAGTGATTGCGCCTTCGTGCGTCCGTGGTTTTCTCACGCAAGGGTTTCTACGTAAAAATCCGTGTCTCTCGTGTCTCATTTATTCTTGTTTTATCTAACAAGTGGTATACACAGTCAAGTTTGAGATTCGAGATTTGAGGAGAGGATTAGGGTTAGTGCGCCGCCGCAGGCGTCTCTGTGATCCGTCGAATCCGAACACAGATTGCTGCAGCAGCCACCATTGAAACCGAGACCGACACGAAATTGATTTGCGCTATTGTGCCACCCTAAAAAGCCGTGCGGTTGGAGCCGCTCGTCCGATCCGACGAGCCACGCGTTGCTACAAGTACATGCTCCAAGTCCCGACGCGACCTACTGTCGATGCTGCTCCAGTATGCAGCGTCCCATTTACTGTCCCAAGGGAATCAACCGTAGCTGCTGCTCGTTCAAAGTCCTCCGAGGTGCACGATTTATTTGATTACTACTGTTGTCCACGTCATCAGAAAAGGGAATCAACCGAAGAAACTACTAGTACTCTACTTACGTGGAGGAAAGGCTAGTACTAGTTCAGATTTTTTTTGTTCTCTGTCCATTCCTACGTCCACTGCCCATAAACACTATCAGGTGCTATCTATCCTATTTTTCGTCTGCTCTGCATATTAACTCTGTCAAGAATTATTCTACTTCAGCTTTGTATACACAGATTTATCGATTCATGGCTTCCGTGAAGTACGATCTTCCGCTGCTGGATCATGACACAAGGTTTACTCTATGGCAAGTCAAGATGCGGGCATTGTTGGCACAGGCTGACTATGATGAAGCACTGGATAGTTTTGGGAATAACCGAATCCAGGACTGGACTGATGAGGAGAAAATAATTGATCATAAGGCTTTGTCAAAAATTCAACTCCATTAGCATAATAATATTTTGCAGGAAGTTTTGAGCGAGGAAACTGTCGTCGCTCTATGGTTAAAGATGGAAGGGATTTGCATGACTAAAGATCTCACCAGCAAGATGCATTTGAAGCAAAAAAAAGTATTCCTGCATAGGCTACCTGAGGGAGGTAATGTTTTGAATCATAATTCATAATTTAAACTGATCATATCTGATCTAGCTGCAATGGAGGTTAAGTATGAAGAGGAAGATACTGCTTTAATGTTACTTTGTTCACTGCCAAGTTCTTATACCAATTTTAGAGACACCATATTATACAGTCGTGATACTCTCACACTTAATGAAGTTTATGAAGCTTTGAACTCTAAGGAGAAGATGAAATTAATGGTGACTCATGATGATGGTTCAAGTTCATCCCAAGCTGAGGGATTATCTATTCGTGGCAGGATAAAGGAGAAGAACTCACATAATGGAAACAGAGGCAAAAGTAAGAATGGCTACAAGGGGCAGACGCAATCCAGAGACAAGAAGTATCGCAGATATTGCAAGAGAGACGGGCATGACATCTCCGAGTGTTTCAAGTTGCAAAATAAAGAAAAAAGGAAATGTAACAAACAAGGTGAAAATTATGCTAACATTTCTCGTGATGATAGTTCCGATGATGCTGTAAGTGCATCTAGGGCCACCCCTAGTTGGTTTTGGAGTATTGACGACAGACTTGTTTGAGGGACTAATGTGTTTGTGAGAATTGCAGGATAACACAGGTAGTAGTCCCTCATTGATTCCGTTTACCTACCAGAGATGACCCCTAAAAATGTGTGAAGACATTGAAGACAATGGTGGTTTGTGAATACATTCATGATGATGATAATGACATGTGAAGACATTCACTTGAAGACTATGGAGTGCGAAGACATAGTTGTTTCGTAGTTTCCTTTTCTTCTTTATTGAGTCATAGGAATCACCGTACTATTAAGTGGGGTCCAAGTGAACAAAGTCAGATGACTGAAGTGATACTCAACCAAAATCCTATGTCTTCGAGCGAAGACAATGAGAGCAAATCTTATCCAGAGTTGGATGAGTCAGCTTTGCTTGTAGCCCAAGCCAAGCTGCCGCGTGTGTTTGAAATCCGACCGTTGGACACGTGTTAGTTCCTTAGTGACCTAGGGTCATTTCAGACATATCATGTCGGGTTTCCTCCAGGCTATAAACATCCCACCCCCTACACCATAAATTGGTGGCTGATTAGATTTAGTGCACGGCTTTTGTCGTTTGAGAGCAACCCACCTCCGAAGCCTTTGAGAGAGAGATCCTTGCGTGGACAAAGCCCAAAACACCTAGAGCCAAAGAGTGTTAGGCATCACTGAAGTCCTTCTATCCGCGTGACCTGAAGACTTGTTACACTTGAGGACTGTGAATCCTCCAGCCGGTTAGGCGTCGCGTTCTGAGCATCCAAGAGCCATTGTGGATCGCCGGTGAACGAAGTCTGTGAAGGTTTTGAAGTCTACCTTGAATACTTACCAGAGTGATTGAGCAAGGACTGGGTGTCCTTAGCTCAAGGGGAATAAGGTGAAGACACGGTCTTCTGAGCTCAATCTCAGCCTCCCTAACCAGACATACAGTTGTCACAGCAACTAGAACTGGTCTACCAAATCCTTGTCTTCACCAAGCCACTAGTTCTATCCCCTAATTCCTTCACTTTTCAATTTGTCTTCCTGAAGTCATTGCTTGCTTGTCTGATCTGATTGACTTCACTCTGTGAAGAGTATTACCTGTTTGGCTTCATACTGTCTTCCATTCTGATTCATTCTACCTAGCTGCTGATAGTCTTCGTACTTTCACAATATTGCTTACTTGACTATGGCTTGTCTAGTGTAGTCTATCTTCCGCTGCATATCTATAGGTTCATTTCACCTTGTTGTCTTAAAAGACCTCGTGTTTTGAAGACTTTCATAAAAATCGCCTATTCACCCCCCTCTAGTCGATAACTAGCACTTTCAATTGGTATCAGAGCAAGGTGCTCCCTTGTTCTCTGTGATTCGATTTAACCACTTAGAGTTTTAGCTATGTCGACTACAGGGATAATCGAAGTCTCCGCTATGTGCCCTGTCTTCGATGGCACTGATTACCCCTACTGGAAGAATAAGATGTGCATGCATCTTGAAGCCATTGACGTTGACCTCTGGTATGTCGTCAAGACAGCCGTTCCCAAGGTCGGTGAAGGTGTCATCACTGCCGATGTCAAGAGGTTCATGCAACTGTACTCCACCGCCAAGAATATCATTTGTGGTCATCTGACCAAAGGATAGTATGGCCGTGTGAGTGCACTGGAAACTGCAAAGCTAGTCTGGGACTGGTTGTCCAAGGTCAACGAAGGCGTCTCAACTCAGAGAGACTCAAGGATTGATGTTCTTCGAAATCTCTTCAACCGCTTCAAGAGAAACGACAATGAGAATGTCCATCTCATGTTCGATGGCCTCACTGATATCACAAATGAGCTTCGCGCTCTTGGCGACACTGAGATCACCAAGCACAAAATCGTGAAGAAACTTCTGAGATCACTTGACAACTCATTTGACACCCTAGCCCTGATGATACAAGAACGTCCTAACTTCAAAGATCTCGATCCGTCTGACATACTTGAGAGGCTCAACACACATGAGTTCCAGCTATCTGAGAAAAGAGACATCTATGGCCCCAACTATGGCCGAACCCGTGCTTTGAAGGCAAAGGCCGTTTCCTCATCGGAAGAAGAATCTGACTGCAATTCTGAGGATCCTGAAGACACTGGAAAGGAGCTACCTATGCTCGTGAAGAAGTTACAAAAGTTCTCCAAAAAGAATCGCTTCGGAAAGTCTTCAAGATCTAGCTCAAGAAATGATGGGGCTTCCTCTCATGACCACAAGAAGAGAACATGCCACAAATGCAAGAAGCCATGCCACTACATCTCTGAGTGTCCTCAATGGGACAAGGAATTTAAGAAGAAGAGCAAGGAATATGATTCTGACGACAAGAAGAAGAAATCCTCAAGGTCTTCTTAAAAGTCTCCATCAAAGTCTTCGTCTCACAAGAAGAGCTCATCCAGCAAGCCTCGTGCATTCATTAGCAAGGAAATGGATTCAGAGGAGGAGTCTGCTTCTAAGGAGGCAGAGGTGGAGTCTGAGGAGGAGTCTGATTCAGGCATGGCAAGCCTGGCTCTAGCGTCAGCATTCGTTGCCAAGTCCATCTTCAACACTGAAGACAATGGTCAGGTCGCCGACACTGAAGCCGATGATGAGGACGACTCTGCTCCGACCTACTGCTTCATGGCACGAGGTGCCAAGGTAAACTCACGCGATGCTTACTTTCAAACATCCAGTGAAGATGACTCTGAATGTGAATCCAAACCTAGCTACAAGACTCTTGCTAAAATTGCAACTAAACAATAAACTGCTATGGAACATATTCAAAAGCTGCTAGACAAAAGTGATGACCTATTGGATGCGGAAATGAATCGAACTCAGTCTTTAATTGAAGACATTAAAAATCTTCATGTTAAGTACGAGGAACTTGAAGTCGTCATGAAACACTCTCAGCTACTCATGAGAAGCTTTCCTATGATTATATTAAAAGGAAGCAAGATCTAGAGAATCCGAGAGCGGCTCATGAAGATCTTCAAAAGGAGAACGATTCACTTCGCGCTCAACAATCAGTTCCGCTCAGGGAGATTTTTTTCCACCATGTTTAAAATGTCTTGAGCATGATAATGTTGTCTCTGTTGCTGAATGTTCTACTTCTGCTAATGTTGCAATATCTTCAACTGCTGATGTGGTGACTAACCCCTCTTCTGAGAATACCACTACTATTGCTGATGAGAATGCTAGGTTGAAGACATTTCTTGAAACTGGCGTGTACAAAAGCCTCAAAGGGCATCAGACACTATGTGATGTCCTCAAGAAACAGATTCCGAACCAAAACCCTAGGAAAGAGGGTGTTGGGTTCGAGAGGAAAATGAATGTTGATGGTTCTTACTGGAAGCCTTAGCAGTACAACAAAACCACATGGGTTGCTGCAAAGGACCCTTCAGTGGACCCATCTACCTTGTCTGGCTTCACTTTTTCTAACCCCATTATCATTGATGAATCCTTTGACGCCAATTATAAGATGTTTAAGAATCAGAATGGTGAACTGTTTGCCAGGTTTATTGGTACTAACTGTAGGAATGGACCACCTTTGAAGAAGATCTGGGTGCCCAAAAGTTGCCTTGAGAAGCTTCCTGTGAATATCATCATGACACCACCTGGGAAGAAGACAAACCCAGACCAAAGGCTTCATATGGTCCAAAGGCTTCATACAGACAGAGGACCACACAAGGTCACCCTAATGTCAATGTTTTGCAGGGAAACTATACTCAGATTTATGAATATGAGCGTGTTTCTTCAAACCTCTATGTTCATAAAACCAAGAACTTTTCCGCCTATTCTTATGAGTATTATTCACCTCCTGCAAGGCTATTTTCTAGGGCTCCAAAGCCAAAGTTCTCAGATGCTGCACTTAGACTCATTGCTTCTAAGCCACCCCTGAAGATGTGGGTGGTTAAGAAGAACTAACTTTCTTTTGCAGGGAAAGGTCTCCAGCCGAAAATCAAAGGCTTCCGGCGCTAATGCTGGGGACCTAAGACATCTTGTGGGACACAAGATAAAGTGCCAAAATGGTCTTACTATGTATTTCATCCCAGGATTTCTTGACAAACATCCTATCTACCCTAACAAGGATCTGAACTTTGATAGTATGCTTGTTCGTCAAATGTTTATGCTTCACAATACTCTTGGTGAAGCCTATCCCACTAACTGCACTGCAGGGTACGGCTCTGAAGGCTACTGAGTGGATTATGGACATTGGATGCACTAACCACATGACTGGTGATCGAAGTCTTCTTATGGATTCAACCCTACGTCGTCTGACAAAAGTCACATCACGTTCGCTGACACTGGTAAAAGCAAGGTATTGGGCCTAGGTAGAGTTGCAATCTCAAAGGATCATCACATGGATAAAGTGATGCTTGTTGAATCCATTGGTTTCAACTTAATGTTTGTCTCAATGCTTTGTGATCTGAACATGATTGTGATATTTGGAAAATATTGTTGCCTTGTGCTTATGGAATATGACAAATCTCTAGTCTTCGAAGGATATCAAAGAGAGGATCTGTATATGGTAGATTTCTCCGCAGGATCACAGCTTGCCGTATGTCTTCTAGCAAAAGCTTCAGAGTGCTAGCTCTGGCATCGAAGGCTAGGGCATGCGGGCATGAGGAACTTGCACACTCTCGCAAAGAAGAAGCATGTCATTGGCATCGAGGGCGTCAAGTTCAAGAAGGATCATCTATGTGGTGCCTATGAAGCCGGGAAGATGACAAGGGTCAAGCACCCTCGAATACAATCATGACGACAACACGCCCCTTCGAGCTGCTTCACATGGACTTATTTGGCCCTATCATTACTCTACTCTTACTGCCACTGCATGTCTCTACGGCTTCATTATTGTTGATGATTACTCAAGATACACATGGGTGCACATAATTCTCTACAAGACTGAAGTGCAGGATGTCTTCAGACGATTCGCCAATCATGTCATGACCAACTATGACATCAAGATCAAGCACATCAGAAGTGACAACGGCACAGAATTCAAGAACACCGGCCTCGACACTTATCTTGATACATTGGGCATCACACATGAGTTCTCTGCTCCATACACACCTCAGCAGAATGGCATCATGGAGTGCAAGAATAGAACCCTCATTGAGATGGCATGTACTGTAACGCCCCGGATTCGATGCGCCAGGTGTCCGTCAGTTATTCGCCGTCTTTGCCATGTCATGTGCTTGCGTGTTGCACTTTGCCATGTCATCACCTGCATTTCTTATCATGTCATCATGTGCATTTCATTTGCATACATGTTCGTCTCATGCATCCGAGCATTTTCCCCGTTGTTCGTTTTGCAATCCGGCACTCCTATGTCTCTCGGCGCCCTCTTTTACCTCTTTTCGTGTGTGGGTATTAAACGGTCTCGAAATGGACCGAGGTTTGTCAAGCGGCCTTGGTATAGCACCGGTAGACCGCCTGTCAAGTTTCGTGCCATTTGGAGGTCGTTTGATACTCCAACGGTTAACCGGGTAACCGTAAAGCCTCCTTCTCTTTGCAGCCCAACACCCCTTCTAAAGTGGCCCAAAACCGAGCAAACTCCCCTCCATGCTCTCGGTCGTTCGATCACGATCGTGTGGGCGAAAACCGCACCTCATTTGGACTCTCCTAGCTCCTTCTACCTATAAATATGTGTCTCCCCCAAAAATCTCGCGGATGAAACCCTAGCTCCTCCTACCTCGCGCCACCGGACAAAATATCCCCGCGCCGGACATGTCCGCCCCACCGCGCCGGACCAACCCGGTCGCGACACGTCACCCCGCCGCCGTCTCCACCACGCCTGCCCTCCTGCCCAGATCGGGGCCCGCTGAGCCCATCGGGCCCGGACGAGCCCATCCGCCCGCCGCCCGTCGCGGAGTCCGCCGCCATTGCGCATCGCCGCCGCCTCGCCCTCGCCGCCCGTCCGCGGGCCGCCTCGCCCGAGCTCCAGCGCCGCCGCCACCGGTGCGCCGCCCTTGCGCTCGCCGGCTGCCTGGCCCCGCCCGCCAGCGCCCGCCTCCGCCGCCTCGGCTCCTCGCCGGAGCCAGCTCCTCCTCCCTCGCCGCCGGCGAAGGCCTCGCCGCCTCCCAGCGCCGCCCGTCCCTGCCTCGCCGGATCCGCCGGCCCGCCCGCCCGAGCTCCTCCTGCCCTCCTCCTCATACCGCCGCCGTCCCCGCTGCCTCCGGCGAGATCCGCCTGCCTCGAATCCGTGCCCGCAGGTTGACTTCCCCCCCGAAATTTGCTAAGTCCTCAGTTTCTGTAATTTTTCATGCCATGTTCATCGTGCCATAACTCTCTGCATATAGCTCCGTTTGGTGCGTATAATATGTCAAATTGTTCGTCTCGATGAGTACATCATTTCATTCCATTGCATCATGTTCATTTGAGTTCATCTTGATGCCTGAATCATCGTTGCAAGAGTGCTATGTGATGTTAGTTTCAGATTCTTATCAGAACATGCACTTTTGTCATTTTTGTCATGATTGATGTGTGCACCCTATGAACTTGAGTCCTACATGTGTTTTGTAATATGCCATGCCATCTTTACAGGGGTGTATGCCATGTATTTTTATGATCTCTGTGGTGACTAGCACAAGCATGCAAACTAGGCTTCATGATGTTGCTGATTTCAGTCCCTGTTCTGCTGATATTTTTATGCCATGTAAACTTGATGCTACCGAGAGATCCATGCTTATTTTGAGATACTTCAGTAAGGATGTTTTGAACATATGGTTATTAGCTATCCATCCATGCCCTTGTTTGCAATTATGGAGTGCCATAGCTTGAGTCAATCGATCTCTACTTTTGCTATAAAATGTTTCCTGGCAGATTGTTTACATGTTATTCAATTTTGTCAAGGTTGTTGTTAGTGATCCATGCACCCTATGAACTTGCTCTTGCCATTTATAACTTCTATGAGATGTATTCTTACTGTTGGTTGCCTTGCCATGCCATGTATTGCTCTGTGGTGAGTGGTTCAAGCTCACCAACATGCCTACTTATTGTTGTTCCTGCCATGTATGAATCTGTAATATAACTTGCCATGTTTACGTGGGTGCCATCATATTTTTTGATCCTTTTTGGCTTATGGTCAGTAAGGGACTTTTGTTCTATGCAATTAGTAGATTCATGCCATGCCTTTGTTTGCCATGATGAGTTCCTGTAACATGTTGTTTGATAGCTCTAAACATTGCAAGCGATGTTATTTCTGCTAAAGTCTGAACTGTTATTATTTGCAATCTTGCCATGTGTGTTTGAGCATGTTCTAGTGATTTCTGGAGATAGATCAGTGTTCATGTTTTGTCATGCTTTACCTGTACATCATGCCCATGCCTTTTGTTCTCATGTTAAGATGTTGTAGCTTGTTCTTTGATGCTTGCAATATGCCTAGTTGCTGTTTTGGACAGCTTGTCCTTTAAACTTGTTTCCTGTGTATGTGTTGAACCGTTGCTCCGTTTTGAGGGTGCTCTATATGAAACTTGCTTGATTTTGCATGTAGTTTCATATTATCATGTTGCATCCTTGTTTTGAGGTGTTTGCTTGATGTTTGTATGCATTTTGCATCAATGCCATGCTTAACGTGTTTTGCTCATATCTTCTAGGCCGTAGCTCCGAATTAAATGAACTTTATATGTAACTTGACTAGAATTTCGTGTAGATCATCGTGGTGCATCTTAACTCGCTGGTTAACAACTTGAACATAAGGTTTATTCAGATCTGGACCAATTTCGAAATTTGCATATGAGGACTTACCGGAGTTGTTCTATGTTGTTTCCGGCCTCATTTAAACTTGCTTTGATGTGTTGCTCTTGTTTGCATCGTCTCTTGCCATGAGTAGCCTCATCTAGCCTTGTCATGCATCATGCTTGTTGTGCATCATGTCTTGTTCATGTGTGGTGTGTTTACTATGTTGTGTGCTTCTTCTTGTTAGTTCTGTTATGCTATGCGATCGTGAGGATTCGTTCGCTCACGCTTGATTCGCTTCATCCGCTCATCTTCTTCATGGACTCGTTCTTCTTCCTTGCGGGATTTCAGGCAAGATGACCGCTACCCTGGATCTCACTACTATCATTGCTATGCTAGTTGCTTCGTTCTTTCGCTATGCTGCGCTACCTATCACTTGATGCTCAAGCCATCCCAAATTGTCATGTCAGCCTCTAACCTTTTGCACCCTTCCTAGCAAACCATTGTTTGGCTATGTTACCGCTTTGCTCGGCCCCTCTTATAGCGTTGTTAGTTGCAGGTGAAGATGAAGTTTGTTCCTTGTTGGGACATGGAGATGTTGTTCCTTGTTGGAACATGTTTACTTGTTGGGATAACACAATATCTCTTATATTATTAATGCATCTATATACTTGGTAAAGGGTGGAAGGCTCGGCCTTATGCCTGGTGTTTTGTTCCACTCTTGCCGCCCTAGTTTCCGTCATATCGGTATTATGTTCCCGGATTTTGCATCCCTAACGCGGTCGGGTGATTTATGGGACCCCTTGACAGTTCGCTTTGAATAAGACTCCTCCAAAGAAGGCCCAACATTGGTTTTACCATTTGCCTCACCACCACCTACATTTCCTTGGGAGTAATTAACCCAAGGGTCATCTTTATTTTAGCCCCCCCCGGGCCAATGCTTGTCTAAGTGTTGGTCCAAACCAGAGCCACTTGCGGTGCCGCCCCTAGGCAACTTGGGGTATCGTCGGTTGCCGTACGTAGTGTTCATCCGGTGTTGCCCTGAGAACGAGATATGTGCAGCTCCTATCGGGATTGTCGGTGCATCAGGCTGCTTTGCTGGTCTTGTTTTATTCTGTCGAAATGTCTTGTAGCCGGATTCCGAGACTGATCGGGTCTTCCGGGAGAAGGAATATCCTTCGTTGATCGCGAGAGCTTATCATGGGCTGTTGGGACACCCTGCAGGTATAAACTTTCGAGAGCCGTGCCATGGTTATGTGGCAGATGGGAATTTGTTAATATCCGGTTGTAGTAAACTTGAAGCAAACTCCTCTAAAATACACCAACCGTGTGCGTAACCGTGAGTGTCTCTTTTCGGGGTTGATCGAGAGGAGAACACGGTTTCTGGGTTATGTCTGACGTAAGTAGGAGTTCAGGATCACTTCTTGATCATTGCTAGCTTCACGACCGTTCCTTTGTTTCTCTTCTCGCTCTCATTTGCGTATGTTAGCCACCATATATGCTTAGTCGCTGCTGCAACCTCACCACTTTACCCCTTCCTTTCCCATTAAGCTTTGCTAGTCTTGATACCCATGGTAATGGGATTGCTGAGTCCTCGTGGCTCACAGATTACTACACCACCAGTTGCAGGTACAGGTTGCGATGATCATGACGTGAGAGCGATGTTTGCTTGTTTTGGAGTTCTCCTTCTGCTTCTTCTTCAATCAGGGGATAGGTTCCAGGTCGGCAGCCTGGGCTAGCAGGGTGGATGTCGTTTGAGTCTCTGTTTATGTTTCATCCGTAGTCGGATGTTGATCTCTTGTATATGATGTTGATGTATTCTTGTGGCATTGGTGCCTTATGTATGTATCCCCATCTATTATGTAATGTTGATGTAATGATATCCACCTTGCAAAAGCGTTTCAATATGCGGGTCTATCCTTGGTGGGACCTTCGAGTTCCTTTTGGATAGGGTCGCATATTGGGCGTGACAAGTTGGTATCAGAGCCTCGACCGACCCTAGGAGCCCCCTTGATTGATCGTGTAGTTTGGCCGATGTTGAGTCTAGAATATTTTTTTTTCGGAGTCTAGTTATATCGGAGAGTAGGATTTCTTTTTACTCCTCAGCCCCTTCGTCGCTCTGGTGAGGAATCTTGACGTAGGTGTTTTGAATTACTCCTCTTCCCGTTCAAATTTTTCTTTAGGATCACGTGGTTAGTTTTCGTTCATTGTCCTTCCTCTTTTATCCGGTGCATCTCTCGTCTAGTCGACTCAAACATCTTTGTCTTTTGAGAGATCTGTCCTCAGCTCTTTTCTATCAACGTTGTTTCCCTGTCTGAAGTTGTCCTTGTTTTTCCCACCCGCCCACCCCTTCTTCTTCTCGGAACCGGAGTCCGTAATCGAGTATCCATCCTACTCGTGCGAAGTCTTTGCTTTCTTTCCTCAATGATTTCAACCGTGTTGTCTCTTCAGATATTCGCTGTTTCCCTCCCGAGTTGCCTTTGTTTTTCCCGCCCACCCACCCTTTTTTCTTCCCGAGTCGACTCTCTCGACCAGCTATCTCATTCGTATGAACCTCTTCGTCTTTCCTCAATTATTTCAACCGGTGAATTCTCGCCTGGTTTGAAATTCATCATCTCTTTTTCTTCCCCGGTGGATTCAATTCAAGTTTTTCGGGTTAATCATATTCTTTTCCTTCGAAATGTTCTCTTTGCTCATTCGCCTCTCGCCAGTTTATCATTCCGGCGTTCGGAAGACATATCAGGAGATTCGTCTGTGTTCTAATTAATTCGAGGTTGTCACCTCAGTCAAATATTTCAGTTCTTCCGGTGCATCATCTATCTCTTCAACAATCCTTTCCAACGGTGTTTTCTTTTAGTGGGCCCTAACCCACAGGTCTTTTCCCAGGATCTTACCTGACTCTTCTAATTCCCCCGGAGCTATTCCCAATTCTTTTCAAGTGTGACGTAAGAATGAATTTCATCAGTCAGATGCCTTCCCAAGATCGATTTCAAATCATTCCATTGTTCGCTCAACCTCTTTGCTTTCCATTCTCCCGGAGTATCTCAGTAATTTTGGTGGAGTTTCTCGTCGTCATTTGAAGTCCGAAGAAGAGTTTTCCTCTAAATCTTGCCCGTTCTCCCGAAGATTCGTGGTTCTAGCTTCATGCTATCCTCTCGAATTATTCTGTTTGTCAGATATTCTTTCTTACCCATCCGGAGTATGTCAGAAGTTCTTTTCCCGTTTCTTTTCACCGGAGGCCTTTGTTCCAGAAGAATTCTTGTCCTCACATTTCAGCTACCGTTATCCAATTGTTCCGGTGCTTGGTTCAAGTATTCTTCAATCAGTTCGCGATCCCTTCGTTATCTTGTCTCTTAATTCCCTCAAGTATCTTTGTGCTTTTATAATTCTTCCCGGTGATTCATTCTCTTTCATCAGTCATTTCCGAATTCTAACGGTGGTTCGTTCAAGATTCTTTTTCCTTGATTATCACTTTAATTCATTCGTTCTTTCAAATCCTACCGGTGGTTCATGAAGACTTTCTCAAGTTTTGTGCGATGTTTCCCCTTAATCCTTTTTCAACGAGAATAAGTATTATGCAAAATCCATTGCTTGTCATCAATCTAATTTGATGAAGGATAAGCATACAATAAATCTTATTCTTATTTCATCCAAGTGAGTAATCCCTTCCTTCGGAGTTTGTTCGTGAGGAATAAATTCTAGTTCCAAGTGTTTTCATCTTTTCTTATCCGGAGTTCAATTTTCCTCGGCCATTTCGTCGGACATCCATCTAAATCATCGCAAGGCTCATCTTATTCTTTCATCCTTCAATTTTATCTCGTCATTCTTTTGTTTACCGAAGTTCTTCATGGTGGCTCTTCATGATTTAATTCATTCTTCAAGAGTTCATCAAGATTTTGTTGGCGGAGTTCAAGTATCTTTTCTTCTCACGTCTCGAAGTGCAATTAATTCTCCGTATTCTTTTGAAGTGGAGTTTTACATTTCTTCGTTCTCCTCAGCTATCCAATCATTTCCGTTTGTGGCCGGTTATCACCTTATGATTTTGAGATGTTATCCATAAGTCCACAACAAGTTTGTTCTTTTGTTGTTGGTTTTCTAAACAACTCCATTCAATCCTTCTAAATTCTTTTCATTCAATTCTCTTTCAATTCTTTTCGGAGGTCTTGTGCTATGTCTTCATCAAGTATCATTCCATCCTCTCAAACTCATGTCTTTGTTCCTTCCATTTTTTTTCAGTCGGTGTGCTGCCTGAATCTTTTCAGTCTTATTCGTTTCTTATCTCGTCCTAACTGGAGTGCATTCATAGTCTATCCGATTCCGTGAGCTTTCGATTCTTGTCATTCTCGTCGTTTCTCTCTTCTTCTCGTGTGCTCTCGATTCTTTGGTTCTTCTCTTGAGTTCTTGTTTCACCTCATCCTTTTTTCCCTTCCGTCTCGGTCCTAAGATCTCGGGACGAGATCTCTTGTTAGTGGAGGAGTGTTGTAACGCCCCGGATTCGATGCGCCAGGTGTCCGTCAGTTATTCGCCGTCTTTGCCATGTCATGTGCTTGCGTGTTGCACTTTGCCATGTCATCACCTGCATTTCTTATCATGTCATCATGTGCATTTCATTTGCATACATGTTTGTCTCATGCATCCGAGCATTTTCCCCGTTGTCCATTTTGCAATCCGGCACTCCTATGTCTCCCGGCGCCCTCTTTTACCTCTTTTCGTGTGTGGGTATTAAACGGTCTCGGAATGGACCGAGGTTTGTCAAGCGGCCTTGGTATAGAACCGGTAGACCGCCTGTCAAGTTTCGTGCCATTTGGAGGTCGTTTGATACTCCAACTGTTAACCGGGTAACCGTAAAGCCTCCTTCTCTTTGCAGCCCAACACCCCTTCTAAAGTGGCCCAAAACCCAGCAAACTCCCCTCCATGCTCTCGGTCGTTCGATCACGATCGTGTGGGCGAAAACCGCACCTCATTTGGACTCTCCAAGCTCCTTCTACCTATAAATATGTGTCTCCCCCAAAAATCTCGCGGATGAAGCCCTAGCTCCTCCTACCTCGCGCCACCGGACAAAATATCCCCGCGCCGGACATGTCCGCCCTGCCGCGCCGGACCAACCCGGTCGCGACACGTCACCCCGCCGCCGTCTCCACCACGCCGGCCCTCCCGGCCCAGATCGGGGCCCGCCGAACCCATCGGGCCCGGACGAGCCCGTCGCCCGCGCCCGCTGTCGCCGAGTCTCGCCCGCAGCATCGCCGCCGCGCCGCCTCGCCCTCGTGGCCGTCCGCGGCCGCCTCGCCCGAAGCTCCAGCGCCGCCGCCACCCGGTGCGCCGCGCCTGTCTCGGCCCGGCTGCCTGCCCGCTGCGCCGATCAAGCGCCTCGCCTCCGCCGCCTCGGCTCCCGCTGAGCCAGGCTCCTCCTCGCCTCGCCCGGCGAAGCGCCTCCCGGCCTCCCAGCGCCGCCCGTCCCGGCCTCGCTGGATCCGGCCTGCCCGCTCCGCCCGAGCTCCTCCCGCCCCTCCTCCTCATACCGGCCGCCGTCCCCGCTGTCTCCGCGAGATCCGGCCTGCCTCGGAATCTGTGCCCGCAGGTTGACTTCCCAAATTTGCTAAGTCCTCAGTTTCTGTAATTTTTCATGCCATGTTCATCGTGCCATAACTCTCTGCATATAGCTCCGTTTGGTGCGTATAATATGTAAAATTGTTCGTCTCGATGAGTAAATCATTTCATTCCATTGCATCATGTTCATTTGAGTTCATCTTGATGCCTGAATCATCGTTGCAAGAGTGCTATGTGATGTTAGTTTCAGATTCTTATCAGAACATGCACTTTTGTCATTTTTGTCATGATTGATGTGTGCACCCTATGAACTTGAGTCCTACATGTGTTTTGTAATATGCCATGCCATCTTTACAGGGGTGTATGCCATGTATTTTTGTGATCTCTGTGGTGACTAGAACAAGCATGCAAACTAGGCTTCATGATATTGCTGATTTCAGTCCCTGTTCTGCTGATATTTTTGTGCCATGTAAACTTGATGCTACTGAGAGATCCATACTTATTTTGAGATACTTCAGTAAGGATGTTTTGAACATATGGTTATTCTCTATCCATCCATACCCTTGTTTGCAATTATGGAGTGGCATAGCTTGAGTCAATTGAGCTCTACTTTTGCTATAAAATGTTTCCTGTCAGATTGTTTACATGTTATTCAATTTTGCCAAGGTTGTTGTTAGTGATCCATGCACCCTATGAACTTGCTCTTGCCATGTATAACTTCTATGACATGTATTATTACCGTTGGTTGCCTTTCCATGCCATGTATTGCTCTGTGGTGAGTGGTTCAAGCTCACCAACATGCCTACTTATTGTTGTTCCTGCCATGTATGAATCTGTAATATAACTTGCCATGTTTACGTGGGTGCCATCATATTTTCTGATCCTTTTTGGCTTATGGTCAGTAAGGGACTTTTGTTCTATGCAATTAGTAGATTCATGCCATGCCTTTGTTTGCCATGATGAGTTCCTGTAACATGTTGTTTGATAGCTCTAAACATTGCAAGCGATGTTATTTCTGCTAAAGTCTGAACTGTTATTATTTGCAATCTTGCCATGTGTGTTTGAGCATGTTCTAGTGATTTCTGGAGATAGCTCAGTGTTCATGTTTTGTCATGCTTTACCTGTACATCATGCCCATGCCTTTTGTTCTCATGTTAAGATGTTGTAGCTTGTTCTTTGATGCTTGCAATATGCCTAGTTGCTGTTTTGGACAGCTTGTCCTTTAAACTTGTTTCCTGTGTATGTGTTGAACCGTTGCTCCGTTTTGAGGGTGCTCTATATGAAACTTGCTTGATTTTGCATGTAGTTTCATATTATCATGTTGCATCCTTGTTTTGAGGTGTTTGCTTGATGTTTGTATGCATTTTGCATCAATGCCATGCTTAACGTGTTTTGCTCATATCTTCTAGGCCGTAGCTCCGAATTAAATGAACTTTATATGTAACTTGACTAGAATTTCGTGTAGATCATCGTGGTGCATCTTAACTCGCTGGTTAACAACTTGAACATAAGGTTTATTCATATCTGGACCAATTTCGAAATTTGCATATGAGGACTTACCGGAGTTGTTCTATGTTGTTTCCGGCCTCATTTAAACTTGCTTTGATGTGTTGCTCTTGTTTGCATCGTCTCTTGCCATGAGTAGCCTCATCTAGCCTTGTCATGCATCATGCTTGTTGTGCATCATGTCTTGTTCATGTGTGGTGTGTTTACTATGTTGTGTGCTTCTTCTTGTTAGTTCCTGTTGCGTTGCGATCGTGAGGATTCGTTCGTCTACGCTTGATTCGGCTTCATCCGTTCATCTTCTTCATGGACTCGTTCTTCTTCCTTGCGGGATTTCAGGCAAGATGACCGCTACCCTGGATCTCACTACTATCATTGCTATGCTAGTTGCTTCGTTCTTTCGCTATGTTGCGCTACCTATTACTTGATGCTCAAGCCATCCCAAATTGCCATGTCAGCCTCTAACCTTTTGCACCCTTCCTATCAAACCATTGTTTGGCTATGTTACCACTTTGCTCAGCCCCTCTTATAGCATTGTTAGTTGCAGGTGAAGATGAAGTTTGTTCCTTGTTGGGACATGGAGCTATTGTTCCTTGTTGGAACATGTTTACTTGTTGGGATAACACAATATCTCTTATATTATTAATGCATCTATATACTTGGTAAAGGGTGGAAGGCTCGGCCTTATGCCTGGTGTTTTGTTCCACTCTTGCCGCCCTAGTTTCCGTCATATCGGTATTATGTTCCCGGATTTTGCGTCCCTAACGCGGTCGGGTGATTTATGGGACCCCCTTGACAGTTCGCTTTGAATAAGACTCTCCAAAGAAGGCCCAACATTGGTTTTACCATTTGCCTCACCACCACCTACATTTCCCTTGGGAGTAATTAACCCAAGGGTCATCTTTATTTTAGCCCCCCCGGGCCAATGCTTGTCTAAGTGTTGGTCCAAACCAGAGCCACTTGCGGTGCCGCCCCTAGGCAACTTGGGGTATCGTCGGTTGCCGTACATAGTGTTCATCCGGTGTTGCCCGAGAACGAGATATGTGCAGCTCCTATCAGGATTGTCGGCGCATCGGGCGGCTTTTACTGGTCTTGTTTTATTCTGTCGAAATGTCTTGTAGCCGGATTCCGAGACTGATCGGTCTTCCGGGAGAAGGAATATCCTTCGTTGATCGCGAGAGCTTATCATGGGCTAAGTTGGGACACCCCGCAGGGTATAAACTTTCGAGAGCCGTGCCTGCGGTTATGTGGCAGATGGGAATTTGTTAATATCCGTTGTAGTAAACTTGAAGCAAACTCTTCTAAAATACACCAACCGTGTGTAACCGTGAGTGTCTCTTTTCGGGTTGATCGAGAGGAGAACACGGTTTCGGGTTATGTCTCGACGTAAGTAGGAGTTCAGGATCACTTCTTGATCATTGCTAGCTTCATGACCGTTCCTTTGTTTCTCTTCTCGCCTCATTTATGTATGTTAGCCACCATATATGCTTAGTCGCTGCTGCAACCTCACCACTTTACCCCTTCCTTTCCCATTAAGCTTTGCTAGTCTTGATACCCATGGTAATGGGATTGCTGAGTCCTCGTGGCTCACAGAATACTACACCACCAGTTGCAGGTACAGGTTGCGATGATCATGACGTGAGAGCGATGTTTGCTTGTTTTGGAGTTCTCCTTCGCTTCTTCTTCGATCAGGGATAGGTTCCGGTCGGCGATTGGGCTAGGTGGTGGATGTCGTTTGAGTCTATGTTTATGTTTCATCCGTAGTCGGATGTTGATCTCTTGTATATGATGTTGATGTATTCTTGTGGCATTGGTTCCTTATGTATGTATCCCCATCTATTATGTAATGTTGATGTAATGATATCCACCTTGCAAAAGCGTTTCAATATGCGGGTCTATCCTTGGTGGGACCTTCGAGTTCCTTTTGGATAGGGTCGCATATTGGGCGTGACATGTACGATGCTTGATGAGTACAAGACTCCAAGGAAGTTCTGGCTTGAAGCCATTGATACTGCTTGCCACATCATCAGCCATGCTTATCTTCATAAGTTTCTCAAGAAGACATCCTATGAGCTCCTGATTGTTAAGAAGCCAAATGTCAGCTATTTTAGAGTTTTTGGTGCCAGGTGCTGGATCAAGGATCCACATCACGCTTCAAAATTTGCACCGAAAGCACATGAAGGTTTTATGCTTCGTTACGGAAAGGATTCACACTCCTACAGAGTCTTCAACCTCTTTCACTATAAAGTGGTTGAAACTGTGGATGTGCGGTTCGATGAGACTAACGGCTCGCAAAGAGAGCACCTGCCAAATGTGCTAGATGAAGCCTCTCCTAGTGAATCTATCAAGCTAATTGGTACTGGAGAAATCATACCTATAGATGAACAGGCTGAAGAGGAAATCATCATTACTGCACCTAATCAGCATGGAGACAATGCTCAGCCTGAAGCCAATGCTGAAGATGAAGACAATGATCAGCAAGGGAAAAATCTTCGTCCAGTACATCCTCGAGTTGCAAATGAAGTCCAGATTGAGAAGATAATCAATAGTATCAATTCACCAGGTCCACTCACTCGTTCAAGAGCAACATAGCTAGCAAACTTCTGTTGGCACTTTGCATTTGTCGCTATATTTGAACCCAAGAAAGTTGATGAAGCCTTCATGGAACCTGAATGGATTCAAGCTATACAAGAAGAGCTTCAACAATTTGAGTTGAACAATGTATGGGAGCTAGTAAAGCTCCTGATCCTCGCAAGCACAATATCATCGGCACCAAATGGATCTATCGCAACAAACAAGATGAGCGTGGTCAAGTTGTCAGAAACAAGGCTCGTCTCGTTGCTCAAGGTTACACACAAGTGGAAGGAATTGACTTCGATGAAACCTTTTCTCCTGTGGCTAGGCTTGAAGCCATTCGCATACTGCTGGCTTATGCCAACCAGAACAACATTCTTCTATATCAAATGGATGTAAAGAGTGCCTTCCTCAACGGCAAAATTTAAGAAGAAGTGTATGTTGCACAACCACCTGGTTTTGAAGACCCAAAGCATCCTGACATGGTATACAAGCTCAACAAGGCACTGTATGGCCTCAAACAAGCACCTCGCGCTTGGTATGTCACAATCAAAGACTTCCTGAAGAGCAAAGGCTTCAAACCTGGTTCTCTAGACCCCACTCTCTTCACGAAGACATATGATGGTGAACTGTTTGTATGCCAAATCTATGTGGATGACATTATATTCGGCTGCACTGACAAGATATACGGTGATGAGTTTGGGCATATGATGCAAGAGTAATATCAAATGTCCATGATGGGTGAGCTGAAGTTCTTCCTTGGTCTTCAAACCCATCAGCAGAGAAATGGCATATTCATATCATAAGAGAAGTATCTCAAAGATTGTCTGAAGAAGTTTGGAGTGCAAGACTACAAAGGGTACACGACGCCAATGCCAACCAAAGGCCAATTGGGCCCCGATGACAATGGTAAAGAGTTCGATCAAAAGGTATACCGCTCCATGATTGGTTCTTTATTGTACTTATGTGCATCTAGGCCTGATATAATGCTTAGCGTTTGCATGTGTGCCCGATTCCAAGTGGCACCAAAGGAATCACATCCCGTAGCTGTGATTCGAATTCTTTGATATTTGGCTCACACCCCAACACTAGGATGATGGTATCCAAAGGGCTCAGAGTTTGATGTAGTTGGATTCTCAGATGCTGATTATGCTGGTGACAAGGTTGATGCGAGTCCACATCAGGCACATGTCACTTTCTTGGACGATCTCTTGTACGTTGGTCTTCAAAGAAACAGAACTGTGTATCACTCTCCACTACTGAATATGAATACATTGCTGCTGGATCTTGCTATGCTCAGCTTCTCTGGATGAAACAAACTCTCAAGGACTATGGCATCAACATGAAGCATGTGTCGCTCTACTGCGACAATGTGAGCGCCATCAAGCTTGCTCACAACCCAGTTCAGCACTCGAAGACAAAGCACATTCAAATCCGTCATCATTTTCTGAGGGATCATGTGTTGAAGGAAGACATTGATATCATACACGTCAACACTGAAGAGCAATTGGCAGATATCTTCATGAAGCCCTTGGACGAGAAAAGGTTTTGGAAGCTTCGGTGTGAGCTAAATATCTTAGAATCCTTGAATGTCCTGTGAATGGACACACATCCCAACGCGTATGCATGTTGATGACTTAGATGTGCAACACACGAAGTAACATATATCTTCAATACATGAAGACTTACCCTCTAAGTGTGAATGCATTAATGTGGAATTTGACTTCGAAGCGCCACGATAATTGTGCGCCGTGTCTGGGTCTAATACTTCCTATACGGCGCCATCACCAAACTTTCTCGAAGGTTTTCATTTGGCGTCATGATTTCATCATCTTCATATTTGGTTTGTCTTCAACATTGATTTGACTTCAAGGTTTATCTTCGCAATGTTGATTTGGTCTTTTCTGATATCTATCTATATATATATATATGTGTGTGTGTGTGTGTGTGTGTGTGTGTGTGTGTGTGTGTGTGTGTGTGTGTGTGTGTGTGTGTGTGTGTCCTCTACAGCATTCACTTATAGCTATGTCTTCAAACTTGCCATTTTCTAAACTAAGTGAATGTGATCGGACCCTAACCCCTTCTGTTCTTCTTCCTCAAATTCTTTCTGTCTGGTCATATGCATTCTTTTGACACGTGTCGAATGTCTTCACTGCGTCCTTGTCAGCTGAAGGTACAGAGACACACATTTAAAACTGTTTTTAATGCCATATCTCTTCTGCCTGAATACCGGAGAAGCCGGAACGACCACCCAACAAACCAAGCGTGTGTGGGAACATGGCTCAACTCTCAATAAGTTGCATGCACGCCACGTGTCCACCAGATGTGAACCGCCAGGGGCACCTGCATAATTGCGCTGCGCAGCCCTTCACCTTATACATACTCATCCGCGCGGTCATTATATCCTCTTCCACCTCGCCATCTCGCTCAAACCCTAGCGCCACCACTAGCTCGAGTCCACGCCGGAGACGAAGCGCTTAGCTGTCACGACCTCTTCGACGCTGTCTTCACGCCGGCCGCGAACCTCATCTTCTCCACCGCTGCCGTAGGTGTCTTCTGTCGCCAAGTTAGGGCGCGGGAGATTGGACTACTTGGCATCCGTTCCACCCCGTCTAGCAGTTCTTAGTGCAGTAAATAAACTTGCTTTTTACCGCTTTTTCGATCTGTTGAATCCGTCCACTTCACCCAAAAGTGGTTTCTACACTTCCAAATCAGGATCTTTCTGTTTCAGCATCTCATAACCTGCAAGTATATTCACTTATGCCTCATAACTAGTTAGATTCCTCACTTGTACTTATTCATGGATTCGTACAAATCTGGAACCAACTCACATCAAATAAGTGAATGTCTTCGCACTATCAGGTCAATGTCTTCAAACGGATTTATCTTCAAAATCTTCTGAGAATGCATATGACCTCTTCCCCTTCCCTCGCATCTCTAATGCTGTCATAGGTACTTGTCCGTGGGAAATCCCTTGGTTCTCGTAGTCTGCATTCATTTGCAGAATACTTACAGCATCACATTGAATCTCCTGAAGCCAGCTCTTGTCTAACCATTCGTCGGAAGCCATTCACTGTATTGAAGCCTTTCAGTCTGAATATAACGGCAACTAAAAAATCTGCAACGAAAGGGGGAGGCAACACCGTGGAAATACTGCTTTGGATCTGCCTCCAGATCTCTATGAACTATACAAGTCTGATCCAGAGGAGACCTATGGAGAGAGCAAGTCCATAATCCAGTGGATCACATGATATTGGGCTGAGAACTGGTTCAAGTATAACTTTGTCACTCCTGAGTATGATGAGAAGAATGCTATCAAGCGCTCGTGGGGCGATATTATTTACAAGAAACTACCACCTCAGACGAAGCCTGAAACTATTGCTCAAGGCTTCTATCCGTGCATGGTCCGAGGGCCTCAGCCTTACAATGCCGACCCATCATCTCTTTGATGGTGTCGTGATGATGATCTCTTCAAGCAAAACTATAAGTTTGCAAAGGAGTCTGCTGCCAAGAGCAAAAGCCATTCGGACTCAACTTCAACCCTGGCCCGTCTGCTCCAAGGCCTGATGGCACTCATGAAGCTAATCCCAATGTCATTGGCCCTTTCAATGGCTTCGATGGGCTTCTCTCCCATATTGCAGCTCAAAGGGCCATAGTTGATCAATCTGCTGATGATGCAGACTCTGAGGATGCTCCTGTGCCCACGAGGCAGAAGAAGAAAACAAAAGCTTCAAAGCCCGCTGCTGCTCCCAAAGCTTCTGTTGTGAAGCCATTGAAAATTGCACCTCCTGAATCCAGTGTGCAGTCTGAAGATCAATCTCGCGTCTCCAAGAAGACCAAGAAGCCCATGAAGATTTCTGGGCATGACCTTACTCCTGCTGCTATTCTGCGCAATGAGGACAACCCTATTGATCTGTCAAGTGATGAAGATCTTGCAGGTGATGCTCTAGAAATGTTGATCAAGAGTAAAACAAGAGGCCGAGATCTTCCAAGATCTGCTTCTGTTTGACGCTGATATACTCAATAACTTCATTGATGAATGGTTTGAGGATCAAAGCATCAACATTGACGATCTGCAGCTGCTAGTGGACATCAGCGTCACGTTTCAAGGTGCCATAGCCAACGAGCTCGCCCTTGCAAATAAAATTGTTGAGCTGAAGAACAATATCGACTATGAGAAAGCTCAGTTTAAGAAGCACATGGCCAAGCTCAGTGTTGCTAATGTGCAAAACTTCAAGCAAATGATGAATGACCTCAAGGCCCAGTTCAACAAGAAGCATGAAGAAGCCAAAGGCTCACGTGGGTGCATGAAGTATTACGCGCAGAAGTGTGTGCAAGTGCACAATGAGGCTGAGAAGAGAAAGGCACTTAGGCGTCCTGGCATCGACCCCAAGATGGCTGCCAAGAAGAAGAAGGACGCTACTGAAGCTGAACCTAAGTCTTCAAGGCAGGAACGACCAAGCATAGTCTTCCCTGCCAGCATGACTAGCTCGAAGCCAAAGGTCCCTTCAGTAGCTTCAGAGCAAAAGAAGACAAGGCAAGCTGAGGCTGAAGCCAGGAAGAGGAAGCACCAAGACACCACTGAGGCTGCTCCCTCCAAGAAAAAGTTGAAGACAAAGGCTTCAAAGTCTTCACGAAAGGAGCGTGATGCCGCCCAAGAATCCCTGAATGTTGAACCCATCTCAGTTGCACTTCCTGCCTCCACCAACTGTGAGCGCCGCCTTGTGATCCATGAGCCTGCTTCCACAGAGGCTCCAGAAACTGAAGAGATTCCAGCTGCTGAGTCCAATGTAGCTGAAGACATTGGTCATGAGGACCGTGTTGATGATGATGAAGTCCTTCCTCAGCCCAAATCGGTATCATCGCCTGCTCCTACGAGCAGTGAACTCATAAGCATTGGCCGTCCCTTGACGCCAACTGCTCAAGATGATTTGTGGATTGAGCAACAACCATACAATCCCCTGCACGATGAGATCCCTCGTACTCCACCAGCTCAAGTCACCACTCCGGTGTTTGATGATGATTACATGGAATATACCACTCCCTCACCAAAGGCGTCGCCTGCATTCCGCATGCTTCACAAAGGCCTTAGGCCTCAGGTCTCCATGTTGAGCATTCCAGAAGAGGATGTGCAACAAACCAGCTCAGTAGCACGTCAAGTGTTCCCTGAAGCCATCCCTTCTGCGTCTGCTCATGAGTCTGAAGCCAAAGTTGTTGAAGACATTCCAGCTGCATCAGCCGATGAAGAGAAAGAAGAAGAAAGAGAAGTTATTCCCCCTGCAAGTGATCCAGTAGTACAAGAAGAGAATGTGATTGTGCCAGACCCTCCAGTCATTGAAGCCATGGAGGTTGAAACCAATGAGGCTGCCACCACCATCACCACTGAAGCCAATGACGATGTCATGGCTGAAGACAATGTGGAGCCCGAAGTCAATGCTCCCACTGAAGACATTGTGCAGCCAATCACGTCTGATGTAGCCGTTCCGCCACCAGTGCCGCACACTATGGAATGTGCTTACAATCGTGGTGAGTTGGTGACTGTCAAATGGCCTATTATGGTACCACCCACTGCTCCAGGCCCTCAATATGATTATCATGTGGAGCAAAGGCCTCAAACTCAAAAGCCAAAGCCAAGACTGCCAAGGCTTCCCAATGCTGTAACAACCCAAGGCTCCTTCAGTGTGCTCAGCTTCAGCGAGCACAACACATTTTTCGACAGTGCCAAGAACCCTTACAAGAAGCCAAAGATCACCTCTGACACGTTCTGGAGCCATCAGCAACGCAGCTATTACTCGTGCATTCTATACAACCAAGACCGGATTTTTCCTCATAAGCGTCTGGATTGTGATGCCATTGCTGGGCTGCCATGCCTTGAAGAGGCTCTTGACTGCTTCAGAGATGTTGGGCTGCTCTCATTTGTAACTGATAAAGAGCATTGGAATGAAGAGCTTCTGCTGCAGTTCTATGCCACACTTCACATCCGAGGCTACAACAGGGATCTGAAGACTTGGATCCTTGAGTGGATGACAGGCAATGTACATCACGAAGCCAAAGCTCAAGACATCATCGAGCTTACTTCCCTGCCCACTCCTGGTGAGTTGTTTGAACCAGGTTGTCAGCTTCATCAAAATGAACTGCAAAGCATATTTCAAAATCCAGAACCCAATATGAGCCAGATGCTAAGTATGATGAAGGCTCTGCCCCATGACTCTGAATACCCCAAGGAGTTCTTTGTCAAGGACCTCGAGTACTTGCCCCGCACAGTATATCATATTCTGAGGTGTACTCTGTGGCCTATCAAAGGCAACTCTCCTGATGCCAAACTCGAAGGCGCCATGAAGACATTGGTCTTCTATTTTGTCAATGGCATCAGGTTCAATACACAAGATTTGTTCATCCGTCAACTTGCTGCTTCTGGAATTGATCTCTTTGATCTGAAGTTCTATGCACCATGGGTCATGCGTCTAATCAAGCTTCATTCAACAATCAACTATCAACCTTCAGCACACAACCATGTTGTATTTTTTCGTGATGTTGATATGACTTTTGAAGACATCTACCATGTGCCTGCCAAGAAGCCACTCCACTTGCAAAACACAGAACGTCAAAGCTTCACTCAGCCTATTGAGGGCATTCATGTACCAAATTCTTCTACTCCTACGTATCCTCTTGCTGGCAACTTGCGTCCGCCGCATCGTGCCAACACTGAAGCCACAGCCAGTACAATTTCTCAAAGGCCTCAAAAATGTCCTCGGGGTCCTCAACGACCGAGAGCTTCTTGTATCCCTACATCAGAAGCAGGATAGGCATCATGACTGGCTGAAGCGCCAAATGCAGAGTCTTCTGGTTGATGTCGATCGCATTCGCAACTTAGCCACAAAGAATTCCTTCGTTGCGCATGAAGCCTGCTGGTAGTCCTAGAAGAGCCTCACACTGCTCTGCTCTGAAGATGATCTTCGCGAAGATGGCTTCACAGAGAAATTCAAGTTTGACTCCAGGCCTCCACAATCTGCAAGTTTGCGTCCAACACCTTCCATTGAAGATTCTGAGTATTCATCTTCGGCTGCAACTGTTGTTGCGAGTGTCGTTGTCGGTGTCAAAACCGGCGGATCTCGGGTAGGGGGTCCCGAACTGTGCGTCTAAGGTTGATGGTAATAGGAGATTGGGGACACAACGTTTACCCAGGTTCGGGCCCTCTCTATGGAGGTAATACCCTACTTCCTGCTTGATTGATCTTGATGAATATGAGTGTTACAAGAGTTGATCTACCACGAGATCGTAATGGCTAAAACCCTAGAAGTCTAGCCTGTATGACTATGATTGTATATCTATCCTATATGGACTAAGCCCTCCGGTTTATATAGACACCGGAGGGGTCTAGGGTTACATAAGGTCGGTTACAAAGAAAGGAATCTTCATATTTGGTCGCCAAGCTTGCCTTGCACGCCAAGGAGAGTCCCATCCGGACACGGGAGAAAGTCTTCGGTCTTCGTATCTTCACAGCCCATCAGTCCGGCCCATGTCTAACAGGTCGGACGCCCGAGGACCCCTTAGTCTAGGACTCCCTTAGTAGCCCCTGAACCATGCTTCAATGATGAGGTGTCCGGCGCATAGATTGTCTTCGGCATTGCAAGGCGGGTTCCTTCTCCGAATACTCCAACCCAGTCTTCGAACGAAACGAACGTGTCTGGTTCTGCAAAACAAATTCCACGCACAACCGGAGAGAGCATAATATTCCACGAGTACAATCCGCTGACAACTTTTGGTAATGGACTCCACGTCATCACCCGGTCATTATTTTGACCCGTTTTTGGCCTGACGCCCCAAGTTTCGAGACGCGGTTTTATTGGCATGTCGTGTCGAAGCAAAGATCGTGTCCCCTTATTTCGGGATTCTCATCAATACGAGCGTGGGTAACCCAACCGTTTGGTTGGCACGATTCCTTAGGAGTAGGCAAGTTTTAAGGCTTAGGAGGAGGCGTTCGATATTCATCGTCTTTATAAATGGGCTAAGAACCGTCCTTCCCCTCCACGTCAAACCTTTTCTCAACCTTTCCAACCTTGAGTTCCATCACCCAAGGTTCAGCTTAGTAGCTTCAAGCTTTCCAATCATGTCCGGACCCAGCCCTCAAGGCCGGTGGGTGGCTTCTTCTGTCACAGAGGAGGATATTGCGAAGCTCCGGGCAGCAAGATACCTGACCGCCGAGATCCCCCACAGGCTTCCTGCCCAAGGGCAAGATATTCCCACTCCCAGATCTAGTGAGAGGGTCATGATTATCGCCCACTTCCTCCGAGGGCTAGGATTCGCTCTCCACCCCTTTGTTCGAGGGGTCATGTTCTATTACGGGCTAGATTTTCATGATCTAACTCTGGATTCCTTCCTTCATATCTCTGCGTTCATTATCACTTGCGAGGCCTTCCTCCGTGTTCCCCCACACTTCGGCTTGTGGCTCAAGACCTTTAATGTGAAGCCGAAGGTAGTCGACGGAAAACAAGCAGAGTGCGGTGGTGCTGCAGTGAGCAAACTCATAAACGCTCCTTGGCTTAAAGGATCCTTCTCAGAATCTTCCGACTTATGGCAGCGGGAGTGGTTTTACATCACCGAACCCCGTGGTACCAAGTGGGCAGCTACACCTGCATTCCGATCTGGCCCTGCAATTCAGCTCACATCATGGGTTAATAAGGGATTGGACTGGGGATCAATTGATGAAGTGCAGACTCTGCAGATCCTCATACGGAGTCTCCTTGAGAAGAACACCAAACTCATCGACGTGATTCAAGTAATCTTAGTCCATCGGGTCCTCCCGTGCCAGAGACGACCACTCCGTATGTGGGAGTTCAATCCGGAAGGACCACAAACCCTTCAGCACTTCTTAGGTGCGACGCACAGAGGAATGTGGAAGTTATTTTTCGGGACACGAAAACAATGGCCGGATATAAAATAGGACATAGGCCTCGATTGCAACCATCCGGATACCTCGGTAAGCCCTTGACTCCCGAACACAGCTTGAGTTAAACATCTCATAATATAATACTGAGAAAACCACCTTTTTCCAGGATTGGATAAAGAAGGCGGAGCAAATCCGGTGTTCGGCCCCTCTCCCTGAAGACTCAACTAGTCTCGTTCTAACAAGGATGCTGGTCCCGGCGCAATGCCAAGTGCCGGCGAGGGAGGGCAATAAGGAGAGCGAGGGAGTCAAAGGTAGCCTTAGAGGTACACCAAACACTGTGTCCGGGGAGATTAAGGCTCCTTCTTCCGAAGACAAAAGAGAAGGAGAAGCTGCCATCCTTTCTCCTCATAGTAAGAAAAGGGTCGCCTCCGAAGTTTGGGAGGCAAGGCTTCTAAGAGAGTCAAGACGCCCCTGTCAGGCGGTTCGGGCTCGGAAGGCGACGTCGTCGCATAGTTCCTCCAGAAGGACAAGCCTTCAGCTGAATCGTAAGTGAGTCAAGGTGTTTTAAACATATCCTGTTCCTCTTCCTGTTACCTGGGTGACATTTAATATACATATTTGCAGTCCGGCGCGCAGTCTTCCTCAACAGTCCTCGTCCTCGGGGATCTGCTTCCGAAGATGATCGAGAGCGAAACGCCACCACAGGTTTCCTCGCCCAATAGGGCGGACGACTTCGAGGTGTCGTCCTGGAGGATCCTTCCCGATCAACAAGTGGTGCGGGAGACATCGAAGACAATGCCCGAAGGTGACACTTCGGTCGCCCAGGGCCTGGGGTGTGCGGCTCCAACGGGGATCAACCATGAAGGTCTCGGGCTATCCGGTTTACAGCCGGGGGCGCCGGATACAATGATGGGCATGTTGCAACATGCATCTGTCTCGGAAGAACATCGTACTTTAATGAGTACGGTGGCCGAAAGGATTTTGTCCGCGAAAAGCGGGTTGAACGAAGCCTTCATGAGCCTGCTAAGAGG
Organism: Aegilops longissima; assembly: GCA_021605205.1. Taxonomy (NCBI): domain Eukaryota; kingdom Viridiplantae; phylum Streptophyta; class Magnoliopsida; order Poales; family Poaceae; genus Aegilops; species Aegilops longissima. Next base: position 453,883,329 of record CM038679.1, on the reverse strand, counting down.
CTTCGAGGTACGTACTATAATATTTTCAATTGTGCTCTATACGCAAAATGCACCTGTGTATAGGTAGTAGCCCCTGAGACTCTGGTTGGCGTCCAAAGGGAGGCAATCAGAGGATCGAAAAATATGCCCAGGAGATAGCCTAATTAATTGAAACACAGGTTGTTACCTTCATGACGACTGCCCACGCTACGGAGGTTGCAGGTCTGAAGGGAAAACTTGATGTGGCGGATGATGACATCACGCTTATTAACAGGCGGCTCGACGAGGCACAAGGTATGCGTTCGGGGCAGTCAGTATATGTATGTATGAAAACATGAGCACGAAGCTAGGGTTGTATACTGAGACATACATAACTGCAGATGGTGCTGCCGTGGTGGAGACCCTTCGGGCTAAACTTGCCCGAGCCAAGGAGTAAGCCTGGATGAGTAATTTGGCTGCCAATAAGGCAGCTAATGAGTTAAAAGCCGAACAGGCTGCTCGGCGCCAGTGTGAGGAGAGAATTTCTATGATGGCGCACAAGCTGAAAGAAACCACTGCCCGGTGCGAATTCCTCAAGAGGGATAACAAAGCCAAAGCGGCAGACCTTGGCAAGGCCTTACGAGAGGCGAAAGAAGCCCGATTTGAGTCTAGAGCGGCTCGGGAGGAGATCCGGCAAGCTGGGGAGATAGCGGCTGGTAAGCCTTTCTTATTACAGACTAAATTCGGCGATCCGAAGTATGCCCCGCTTAATCTGTTGTGGAGCTCCCCAGACGCATTCTTGGACTTGCCGAAGAGTGCCTCCGATGCGGTGCAGTTTTACCAAGCGCAGGAAGGGTGCGCAATGGAGAAGCTTTTATGGTCACAATTCGGTGTGCCAAAGCGTCCGCTGTTACTGAACGAGAAGATGGCCCAGTGGGCCGAGCTCCACAAGATATCCAGCTCTGCCATGAAGGACGTCATAGTCCGGCTGTGGCCGACTGAGCCAATTCCGAATAATTATTTCAGTTTGGTGTAGCGACTTGTTGATGCGGTGCCGCGTATCGACGCCGTTAAGCGGTCGATGTGCATTGAAGGTGCACGGATGGCCTTTGCCCGCATCAAGACGTACTGGGCAAAGATGAAGGCCACCGATATTGCAGTGAAGAGTCCACCTAAAGGCAAGGACCATCACATGCCAGAGCATTATTTCGAGGACGTCTTAGAGGGTGCTCGCTTAATAGAGGGTTAGTGCTCCAAAGATATGATATTCGAGTGAAATGTATTAGGATTGTAAAAACAATATTATAATACTTTAATTTTGGCTCCTCCTGTGCGGCCGTTTTTTTTTGTAATTTGAAAGTTTTCCAGTCGTCGGCTTCAGCCCCCTCGCATAAAATGCGGGGGTGTTCGGAAAAGCGCTTGATCACTCTTAATCCAACGTCTTGGTCAGTAAAGGATGTGTCAATGTGGCGAACTAGGCAATCGTACTATAGGGCTTTAACACTTTCACTTAGCCATAGGAGTTTTATGGTGGGACTACGATATAGCCCCTAGTATGTACGCAGTTTATCCGAATATGGTACGTTACATGGGTGACCTTAAGAACGACCCTTCATTTAGTACGGAAAGAATCGCGAAAGATTCTATTGAGTCATCGAGTGGTTGACCAGCTCTCGCCATATCATGACAGTCAATTTTCGACTTTCTCTACTAAGGTGCTCATCCGGTTGAACCGAGACACAATCGCACTAGTTCTCCCTTTACTACCCTAGCCGATATAGCGGAACGTAAGGTAGTAAGCACATGATCCGAGCAACCCAACTATTGACCAAAGACACGATTCGGAGCTGGTGCATATAAGGCCAAACTCGTGACGCCGAAGTCTGCTATAAAGCTGTTCGGACTTTGTCAGCAACTCATTTGTTCCCATATCGAGCCCCTAGCGATTGTGCTGAGGTGCGAGTGTGAAACAACCAGAAAAATTTAGCTCTTTAAAAGAAGCAAATACTGGATACGGATTATGTTCACTGGAACTTGATTGATATGTCAATTGCCATTGTACAAATAACAACGCCACGACCCAGGCTATTTGACATGCCAGTGGTCGAAGGCTGAGGAAGAAGGTACTTTACAGGCTCGAATAGAGAGTACGGTCTACACAAAATTATTTGGACCTCCTGTCGCACGTCTGTGTTGCCTTGCCTCGGTGGAAGGATTCCTCAACAGGAATAACCTTTGGGTGAGAGTATGAAGCCGAACTCCGAAAGAGTCCGTAAGATGACCAATGTTTGAGCCACATGTAATAAGAGATAAAAAGTGGTTAGAAAAGAAAAAGGAGGAAATGGGAGTGCTTGTAGGCTGTTCCGTATTGTGCCTCTGCTGATGACCAGGGGATTTTGAGTGCATAGTTATGCATGTGCGGTGTAAACCTCGCGAGTATGTGGGGCGAACAGCGGAGGCCGAACTGCTAATCCAGCTCTGAGATCAATCGGGTCCATTTAGGGGAGACCGGCGGCTTAACGGCCGATGAGTATTCTATGAGGCCGCTTTGTACTACGGCCGTAATAGCGTAGTGTGGTCATCTATACAGAGGGAGTATTCCGTATTTCCATTTACTGTTATGACGCTGCATGGACCGGGCATCTTAAGTTTTGCGCGGGTGTAGAGTGGGACCGCATTGAAACGAGCAAGAGCGGTATGCCCCAGAAGTGCATGGTAGCTACTGTGGAGCGGGGCAATATCAAAGGTCAAGCCCTCGCTTCGGGATTTGTTCGGCGAACTGAAAATGACTTCCAGTGTGATAGATCCCGTGCAGTGAGTTTCTACGTCGGGTATTGCTCCCTTGAGAATAGTTGTGGTGGGCTTGATTCTTGAAGGATCATTGCCCATTTTGCGGACAGTGTCTTGGTAGAGTAGTAAGCTGCTACCGCCGTCCATAAGGACTTCCGTGAGATGGAAACCATCGATAATTGGGTCGATGATCAGAGCTGCCAGACCGTCGGGACGGATATGACTAATTTTTGGGGGGATCCACTCTATGGCGTATATGTCCTATGGTGCGCATGTGCGCTCCCTTGTAGGGGTGTGTGTCACATATACCATGTTTACGGTTTTTACTTCGGGGGGAAATTGCTTCTGAACCCCGGTGTTCGGCTGGCGAGTCTCTTCGTCATCACTGTCACTGGGCGGCCGCTTCCCCTTGTGTTCGGCATTAAGTTTGCCGCCTTGTTTGAAGACCCAACAGCTTCTGTTTGTGTGAGTAGCTAGTTTATTAGGGGTGCCGTGAATCTTGCAGGGCCGGCCCAGTATCTTGTCTAGATTGGATGGCCCGTCTCTATTTGCCTTGAATGGCTTTTTCCGTTGATCGGGTTTGGAGCCGCTAAACCCAGTGTTAACCGCCGTGTCTCGCTTATTTCGTTATTAGTGCGATGCTTGTGTATATCGCGTCGTGGCTTGCCGTTGCCGTCTCGGGCTTCTGAAGTACCCGGATCGCTGGCGTTGTTGCTTCTACGAGTGAGCCAGCTGTCCTCCCCTGCGCAAAAGCGGGTCATTAAAGAGGTAAGGGCTGCCATGGATTTTGGTTTTTCTTGGCCGAGGTGGCGGGCGAGCCATTCGTCCCGAACGCTGTGTTTGAAGGCCGCGAGGGCTTCTGTGTCTGGACAATCGACGATTTGGTTCTTTTTAATTAAGAACCTAGTCCAGAGCCTCCTGGCTGACTCTCCGGGCTGTTGGACGATGTGACTTAAGTCATCGGCATCTGGTGGCCGGACATATGTACCCTGGAAGTTGTTGCGGAAGGCTTCTTCCATGTCTTCTCAGCTGCCAATGGAGTTTTCGGGCAGACTGTTCAACCAGTACCGAGCTGGTCCTTTGGGTTTTAGTGGAAGATACTTGATGGCGTGGAGATCATCACCATGGGCCATATGAATATGGAGAAGAAAATCCTCGATCCATACCGCGGGGTCTATTGTCCCATCATATGATTCCATGTTTACGGGTTTAAACCCTTCTGGGAATTCATGATCCATCACCTCGTCAGTGAAGCAAAGGGGGTGTGCGGTGCCTCTGTATCGGGCCACGTCACGACGTAGCTCGGATGGAGTCCGTCTACGATTATTGGCCCGGGCGTGAGTATGATTGTTGCGTCCGGCTAGATAGCTGATAACCCACAGGTATAGGGGATCACAACAGTTTTCGAGGGTAGAGTATTCAACCCAAATTTATTGATTCAACACAAGGGGAGCCAAAGAATATTCTCAAGTATTAGCAGCTGAGTTGTCAATTCAACCACACCCGGATAACTTAATATCTGCATCAAAGTATTTAGTAGCAAAGTAATATGATAGTAGTGGTAACGGTAACAAGGGTAACAGTAGCAAAAGTAATATTTTTGGTGTTTTGTAGTGATTGTAACAATAGCAACGGAAAAGTAAATAAGTGAAGAACAATATGTGAAAAGCTCGTAGGCATCGGATCGGTGATGGAGAATTATGCCGGATGCGTTCATCATGTAACAATCATAACATAGGGTGACATGAACTAGCTCCAATTCATCAATGTAATGTAGGCATGTATTCCGAATATAGTCATACGTGCTTATGGAAAAGAACTTGCATGACATCTTTTGTCCTACCCTCCTGTGGCAGCGGGGTCCTAATGGAAACTAAGGGATATTAAGGCCTGCTTTTAATAGAGTACCGGAACAAAGCATTAGCACATAGTGAATACATGAACTCCTCAAACTACGGTCATCACCGGGAGTGGTCCCGATTAGTGTCACTTCGGGGTTGCCGGATCATAACACATAGTAGGTGACTATAGACTTGCAAGATAGGATCAAGAACTCACATATATTCATGAAAACATAATAGGCTCAGATCTGAAATGATGGCACTCGGGCCCTAGTGACAAGAATTAAGCATAGCAAAGTCATAGCAACATCAATCTTAGAACATAGTGGATACTAGGGATCAAACCCTAACAAAACTAACTCGATTACATGATAGATCTCATCCAACCTATCACCGTCCAGCAAGCCTACAATGGAATTACTCACGCACGGCGGTGAGCATCATGAAATTGGTGATGGAGGATGGTTGATGATGACGATGGCGACGGATTCCCCTCTCCGGAGCCCCGAACGGACTCTAGATCAGCCCTCCCGAGAGGTTTTAGGGCTTGGCGGTGGCTCCGTATCGTGAAATGCGATGAATCCTTCTCTCTGATTTTTTTTCTCCCTGAAAGTGAATATATGGAGTTGGAGTTGAGGTCGGGGGAGCGTCAGGGGGCCCACGAGGCAGGGGGGCGCGCCCCCCACCCTCGTGGACAGGGTGTGGGCCCCCTGACGTGGATTTTTCTTCCAGTATTTTTCTTATTTTCCAAATAGATGTTCCGTGGAGTTTCAGTGTCATTCCGAGAACTTTTGTTTCGCATAAATAACACCATGGAAAGTCTGCTAAAACAGCGCCATCCGGTTAGTTCCATTCAAATCATGCAAGTTAGAGTCCAAAACAAGGGCAAAAGTGTTTGGAAAAGTAGATACGACGGAGACGTATCAATAGCCGTTGTCGCGTGTCGGCGCGCGTCCCCGTGATCCATAGATCAATCTGTTCTGACCTGCTCTACTATCCAAGTCCTGCCGTAGGTCGTAGGTATGTCCCCAAGCTGTTTTATCTCTACCTTTACGGTGAGGTGGAGCAGGCTGGTGTTCGGCTTGAGATGTCATTTTGTCCCGACCACATAGTGGTCAGTCAACCGCTTTACGTGATGATGGTACGGGCTCCAGTGCCTCATCATCGAACTGAGGTAGTAATTTACGCTTCGGGTAACTTTTGGCTGGGCGTTTAAGGACGCATTCCTCGGCTGCCAGGACATCAGTCCATCTATCATTGAGAAAATCATGATCAGCTTGAAGTTGCTGTTGTTTCTTTTTCAGGCTCCTTGCAGTGGCTATTAGCCGGCGCTTAAAGAGCTCCTGCTCAAGAGGTTCCTCAGGCACGATAAAATCCTTGTTGCCGAGGCTCACCTCCTCCTTGGAGAGCGGAAAATAGTTACTGTCCTCCGAGTCTTCCTGTATGGCCTGTTCATCAGGGCTAGCTTGCCCATCTTCCCGATCGTCCTGTTCGGTAGTTTGTTCATCGGGATCTTCTCTGTCTTCAACACCGTCCGAAGTGTTATCGTCTCCTGTGCCGGTGTTGCTGTTTTTGGTGCGGTGTGATTTAGAGCGGCGCCGCTGACGCCGGCGCTTTGGTTGTATCTTAGGAGGCTCATCCTCGACTGGATTTTCCTTGTCATCGCCGCTATTATCTTTTGGTGCATCCACCATGTATACGTCATATGAGGAGGTGGCCGTCCATCGTCCGGTGAGCGGCGGGTTTTGGGCTCTTCTTCTCCGGCATCGTCATCCGTATCTTCGATGTCTTCGGAGCCGTAATCGAGCGTGCCGGTTAGTTCCTCGACAGTGGCTATGAAGTGGGCGGTGGGTGGGAAACGAAATTCTTGGTCATCAGCCTCCAGTTCGAACCGGATGTAATTCGGCCGTGAGTCCCCCGCTAAGGATAGATTTTTTTAATGAGTCTAGCACGTCGCCCAAGGGCGAGTACCGGAAGATGTCTGCGGAGCTGAATTCGACGATCGATGACTGATCAAGCTCGACGTACGCAGATGCACAAGGTTCGGAACCTGTAGTCAGAGACGAGTCCATGGTTCCGGTGACACAGATGTCAGTTGAAGTTAGGTCTGTGTGCGGCTCCAATGCCGCTGAGTCTGCGGCTTCCGTGGCGGGGTTGAGCTTCCCGTCCTCGGATGGCGCGATCTGCTCCGGATCTAAAGCCAGAGCAGTTACAGGCGCTATTTCCTGGGTGTGGTCCGATGACACATTTACATCATGTCCATCGTGGTGGCAGGGAGTGGCTGTCGTGGTTTCGAATCCATCGAAGATCAAGTCTCCGCGGATATCCGCGACGTAGTTCAAGCTTCCAAATCTGACCTGATGGCTGGGGGCGTAGCTTTTGATCTGTTCCTGATGGCCAAGCGAGTTGGCCCGCAGTGCGAAGCCGCCGAATACGAAGATTTCTCCGGGGGGAAGACTTCCCCTTGGACAACATCACTATGGATGATCGAAGGAGCCATCGAAACCTTTTGACGACGGCACAGTGGAACTCTCAATGAAAGCACCAATGTTGGTGTCAAAACCGGTAGATCTCGGGTAGGCGGTCCCGAACTGTGCGTCTAAGGTTGGTGGTAACAGGAGACTGGGGACATAGTGTTTACCCAGGTTCGGGCCCTCTCTATGGAGGTAATACCCTAGTTCCTGCTTGATTGATCTTGATGAATATGAGTGTTACAAGAGTTGATCTACCACGAGATCGTAATGGCTAAAACCCTAGAAGTCTAGCCTGTATGACTATGATTGTATATCTATCCTCTACGGACTAAGCCCTCCGGTTTATATGGACACCGGAGGGGTCTGGGGTTACATAAGGTCGGTTACAAAGAAAGGAATATTCATATTTGGTCGCCAAGATTCCCTTCCACGCCAAGGAGAGTCCCATCAAGACACGGGAGAAAGTCTTTGGTCTTCGTATCTTCACAGCCCATCAGTCCGGCCCATGTCTAACAGGTCGGATGCCCGAGGACCCCTTAGTCCAGGATTCCCTCAGTCGTCGATGAAGAAGACGACGCCACTTCACCAGCCATGGCTTCACTGCACCACGACTCTGCGTCAGGCCCGTCTGCACCGCCCAACTCCAACGTCGACCCTGTGCTCCAACATCTTCTCCAACTGGGAACGAGTAGATTCTCTATGTCTTCAAACCTTTTTGGTGCTTACTGGCAAAAGGGGGAGAAGCATATGAGGTTGATAGTCTTCAAGCGGGTCCATATGGGGTGGTTGCCTTATTTTTGCTAAGTTCTTAAAACTCTCATTTTGAAACTATTTGCCTCTTGAGTTGTAACACTTAAAATTTGATGGTCGTCTGCTACTTTTGCTGCTACTTTGTGATGCGATGATAAATTCCGCATGAAGTCATTCTGCAGACGCCCATTTGCCATCATGCATTTCATTACCTTCATTATATCCATGTATGCATGATGAGTTATCTTCATGTGTTGAAGAGGATCTCTGTAAGTAAATCCTGCTATGTGCATTTGCATTCAAAAGCAAACTACTTATATGCACATCTTCAGGGGGAGCCTTTTCAACTTATGAAGACAATGCCTATGATATTAAACTTTCACATACTTTTATCCTCGTTGAAAACTTCAACCAGTTTGTCATCAATCACCAAAAAGGGGGAGATTCTAAGTGCATCTAGTGCCACCCCTAGTTAGTTTTGGAGTATTGACGACAAACTTGGTTGAGGGACTAATGTGTTTGTGAGAATTGCAGGATAACACAGGTAGTAGTCCCTCATTGATTAGGTTTACCTAACAGAGATGACCCCTAAAAATGTGTGAAGACATTGAAGACAATGGTGGTTCGTGAAGACATTCACGATGATGATGATGACATGTGAAGATATTAACTTGAAGACTATGGAGTGCGAAGACATAGTTGTTTCGTAGTTTCCTTTTTTTTCTTTATTGAGTCATAGGAACCATCGTACTGTTAACTGAGGTCCAAGCGAACAAAGTCATATGACTGAAGTGATGCTCAACAAAAATCTGAAGGAAATATGCCCTAGAGGCAATAATAAAGTTATTATTTATTTCCTTATACCATGATAAATGTTTATTATTCATGCTAGAATTGTATTAACCGGAAACATAATACATGTGTGAATACATAGACAAACAGATAGTCACTAGTATGCCTCTACTAGACTAGCTCATTAATCAAAGATGGTTGTGTTTCCTAACCATAGACATGTGTTGTCATTTGATTAATGGGATCACCTCATTAGAAGAATGATGTGATTGACATGACCCATTCCGTTAGCTTAGCACTTGATCGCTTAGTATATTGCTAATGCTTTCTTCATGACCTATACATGTTCCTGTAACTATGAGATTATGCAACTCCTGTTTACGGAGGAACACTTTGGTACTACCAAACGTCACAACGAATCGGGTGATTATAAAGGAGTACTACAGGTGTCTCCAAAGGTACTTGTTGGGTTGGCGATTTCGAGATTAGGTTTTGTCACTCCGATTGTCGAAGAGGTATCTCTGGGCCTTCTCGGTAATACACATCACATAAGCCTTGCAAGCATTACAACTAATGAGTTAGTTGTGAGATGATGTATTACGGAACGAGTAAAGAGACTTACGTAACGAGATTGAACTAGGTATTGATACCGACGATCGAATCTCGGGTAAGTAACATACCGATGACAAAGGGAACAACGATGTCGTTATGCGGTTTGACCGATAAAGATCTTCGTAGAATATGTAGGAACCAATATGGGCATCCAGGTTCCGCTATTGGTTATTGACCGAGAATGGTTCTAGGTCATGTCTACATAGTTCTCGAACCCGTAGGGTCCGCACGCTTAACGCTTCGATGACAGTTCATTATGAGTTTATAAGTTTTGATGTACCGAAGGTTGTTCGAGTCCCGGATGTGATCACGGACATGACGAGGAGTCTCAAATGGTCGAGACATAAAGATTGATATATTGGAAGCCTATGTTTGACTTGAAAGGTTCCGGATGAAAACAGAAGTTGTTGGAACACCGGGGTTACGGAACCCCGGGGTCTATGGGCCTTGATGGGCCATAGAGAGAAGAGGAAGGGCCGGCCAGGGCAGGCCGCGCCCTCCCCTCTAGTCCGAATAGGACAGGAGGGGGCGCGCCCTTCCCTCTTCCCTCCTCCAATCCTAATCCAACTAGGGGGGAGTCCTACTCCGGTGGGAGTAGGACTCTCCAGCGCGCCCTTGGGCTGGCCGCACCCCTTGCTCCTTTATATACAGGCGGGGGCACCCTGACACACAAGTTGATCTACGGATCGTTCCTTAGCCGTGTGCGGTGCCCCTCCACTATATTCCACTTCGGTCATATCGTCATGAGCTTAGGCGAAGCCCCGCGCGGAGAAGTCATATCGTCATGAGCTTAGGCGAAGCCCTGCGTCGGTGGAGCATCATCATCGCCACCACGCCATCGTCTTGACAGAACTCATCCCGACACTTTGCTGGATCGAGTCCGGGATCGCCATCGAGCTGAACGTGTGCGTAACTCGGAGGTGTTGTACGCTCGGTGCTTGGATCGGTCGGATCGTGAAGACGACGACTACATCAACCGCGCTGTTATAACGCTTCCTCTTCGGTCTCACGAGGGTACGTGGGACGACATCTCTCCTCTCTTGCTATGCCATCACCATGGTCTTGAGTGTGCGAGGATTTTTTGAAATTACTACGCTCCCCAACAAATGGTATCGAGCCTGGTTTTATGCGTTGATGTCATATGCACGAGTAGAACACAAATGAGTTGTGGGCGATATAAGTCATACTGCTTACCAGCATGTCATACTTTGGTTCGGCGGTATTGTGAGATGAAGCGCCCGGACCGACATTACGCCAGACGCTTACGCGAGACTGGTTTCACCGCCGAGCACTAGTTGCTTAAAGGTGACCGCGGTGTCGGTTTCTCTCACTTTAGTTGAACCGAGTGTGGCTACGCGTCGGTCCTTGCGAAGGTTAAAACAGCACCAACTTGACAAACTATCGCTGTGGTTTTGATGCGTAGGTAAGAACGGTTCTTGCTCAGCCCGTAGCAGCCACGTAAAACTTGCAACAACAAAGTAGAGGACGCCTAACTTGTTTTTGCAGGGCATGTTGTGATGTGATGTGGTCAAGACGTGATGCTATATTTTATTGTATGAGATGATCATGTTTTGTAACCGAAGTTATCAAGAATCGGCAGAGCCATATGGTTGTCGCTTATTGTATGAAATGCAACGCCATGTAATTGCTTTACTTTATCACTAAGCAAGAGCGATAGTCGAGAAGCAATAGTTGGCGAGACGACAACGATGCTATGATGGAGATCAAGGTGTCGCTACCGGTGACGATGGTGATCATGACGGTGCTTGGCGATGGAGATCACAAGCACAAGATGATGATGACCATATCATATCACTTATATTGATTGCATGTGATGTTTATCCTTTATGCATCTTATCTTGCTTTGATTGACGGTAGCATTATAAGATGATCTCTCACTAAAATTATCAAGAAGTGTTCTCCCGAGTATGCACCGCTGCCAAAGTTCGTAGTACCCGGACACCATGTGATGATCGGGTGTGATAAGTTCTACGTCCATCTACAACGGGTGCAAAACAGTTGCACACGCGAATACTCGAGTTAAACTTGACGAGCCTAGCATATAACAGATATGGCCTCGAACACGGAGACCGAAAGGTTGAGCGTGAATCATATAGTAGATATGATCAACATAGTGATGTTCACCATTGAAACTACTCCATCTCACGTGATGATCGGACATGGTTTAGTTGATTTGGATCACGTAATCACTTAGATGACTAGAGAGATGTCTGTCTAAGTGGGAGTTTTTAATATGATTAATTAAACTTAAATTTATCATGAACTTAGTACCGATAGTATTTTTGCTTGTCTATGTTTCATGTAGATAGATGGCTCATCTGTTGTTCCGTTGAATTTTAATGCGCCTTGAGAAAGCAAAGTTGAAAGATGATGGTAGCAATTACACGGACTGGGTCCGTAATTTGAGGATTATCCTCATTGCTGCACGTAAGAATTACGCCTTGGAAGCACCGCTGGGTGCGTGCCTGCTGCAGAGCTACGCCGAAGTTGTGAATGTCCGCGAGCAAAGTCGATGACTACTCGATAGTTCAAGTGTGCCATGCTTTACGGCTTAGAACCGGGTCTTCAACGACGTTTTGAACGTCATGGAGCATATGAGATGTTCCAGGAGTTGAAGTTGATATTTCAAGCAAATGCCCGAATTGAGAGATATGAAGTCTCCAATAAGTTCTATAGCTGCAAGATGGAGGAGAATAGTTCGTCGGTGAACATATACTCAAAATGTCTGGGTATAATAATCACTTGATTCAACTGGGAGTTACTCTTCCGGATGATAGTGTCATTGATGAATTCTCCAATCACGCCACCAAGCTACAAGAGCTTCGTGATGAACTATAATATGCAAGGATGACCAAAACAATTCCGAGCTCTTCGCAATGCTGAAAGCATGGAGGTAGAAATCAAGAAAGAGCATCAAGTGTTGATGGTCAACAAGACCACTAGTTTCAAGAAAAGGGCAAAGGAAAGAAGAAGGAAACTTCAAAAGAACAGCAAGAAAGTTGCTGCTCAAGAGAAGAAACCCAAGTCTGGACCTAAGCCTGAAACTGAGTGTTTTACCGCAAGCAGGACCGACATCGAAGCGGAACTGCCCCAAGTATTTGGCGGATAAGAAGGATGGCAAGGTGAACAAAGGTATATGTGATATACATGTTATTGATGTGTACCTTACTAGAGCTCGTAGTAGCACTGGTATTTGATACTGGTTCATTGCTAATATTTGCAACTCAAACAGGGACTACGGAATAGACGAGCACGGCAAAGGACGAGGTGATGATGCGCGTGGGAAACGGTTCCAAAGTCAATGTGATCGCGGTCGGCACGCTACCTCTACATCTACCTTCGGGATTAGTTTTAGACCTAAATAATTGTTATTTGGTGCCGCGTTGAGCATGAACATTATATCTGGATCTTGTTTGATGCGAGACGGTTATTCATTTAAATCAGAGAATAATGGTTGTTCTATTTATATGAGTAATATCTTTTATGGTCATGCACCCTTGAAGAATGGTCTATTTTATTGAATCTCGATAGTAGTAATACACATATTCATAGTGTTGAAACCAAAAGATGCAGAGTTGATAATGATAATGCAACTTATTTGTGGCAATCGCCGTTTAGGTCATATCGGTGTAAAAGCATGAAGAAACTCCATACCGATGGGCTTGGAATCACTTGATTATGAATCACTTGGTACTTATGAACCGTGCCTCATGGGCAAGATGACCAAAACGCCGTTCTCGGAACTATGGAGCGAGCAACTGATTTGTTGGAAATCATACATACCGATGTTTGTGGTCCAATGAATGTTGAGGCACGCAAGGGTATCGTTATTTTCTCACCTTCACAGATGATTTGAGTAGATATGGGTATATCTACTTAATGAACACAAATCTGAAACATTTGAAAAGTTCAAAGAGTTTCAGAGTGAAGTAGAAAATCATCGTAACAAGAAAATAAAGTTTCTACGATCGGATCGTGGAGGAGAATATTTGAGTTACGAGTTTGGTTTACATTTGAAACAATGTGGAATAGTTTCACAACTCACGCCACCCGGAACACCACAGAGAAATGGTGTGTCCGAACGTCGTAATCGTACTTTACTTGATATGGTGCGATCTATGATGTCTCTTACCGATTTACCGCTATCGTTTTGGGGATATGCTTTAGAGACGGCCGCATTCACGTTAAATAGGGCACCATCTAAATCCGTTGAGACGACACCGTATGAACTGTGGTTTGGCAAGAAACCAAAGTTGTCGTTTCTTAAAGTTTGGGGCTGCGATGCTTATGTGAAGAAACTTCAACCAGATAAGCTCGAACCCAAATCGGAGAAATGTGTCTTCATAGGATACCCAAAGGAGACTGTTGGGTACACTTTCTATCACAGATCCGAAGGCAAGGTTTTCGTTGCTAAATTGGATCCTTTCTAGAGAAGGAGTTTCTCTCGAAAGAAGTGAGTGGGAGGAAAGTAGAACTTGATGAGATAATCTGATCTGCTCCCTTATTGGAAAGTAGTTCATCACAAGAAACGGTTCTGTGACAACTACACCAATTAGTGAGGAAACTAATGATGATGATCATGAAGCTTCAGATCAAATTTCTCTTGAACCGTGAGGTCAACCAGAGTAAAATACGCACAGAGTGGTACGGTAATCCTATTTCGAAGTCATGTTACTTGACCATGGCGAACCTACAAATTATGAAGAAGCGATGGTGAGCCCAGATTCATGAAATGGCTGGAAGCCATGAAATCTGAGATGGGATCCATGTATGAGAACAAAGTATGGACTTTGGTTGACTTGCCGATGATCGGCAAGCCATTGAGAATAAATGGATCTTTAAGAAGAAGGCGGCGCCGATGGTAATGTAAGCTGTCTACAAAGCTCGACTTGTTGCGAAAGGTTTTCGACAAGTTCAAGGGGTTGACTACGATGAGACTTTTTCACCAGTGGCGATGCTTAAGTCTGTCCGAATCATGTTAGCAATTGCCGCATTTTATGATTATGAAATTTGGCAAATGGATGTAAAACTGCATTCTTGAATGGATTTCTAGAAGAAGAGTTGTATATGATGCAACCAGAAGGTTTTGTTGATCCAAAGGGTGCTAACAAAGTGTGCAAGCTCCACGATCAATTTATGGTGCAGTGCAAGCCTCTCGGAGTTGGAATAAGCGCTTTGATAGTGTGATCAAAGCATATGGTTTTATATGCACTTTTGGAGAAGCTGTATTTACAAGAAAGTGAGTGGGAGCTCAGTAGCATTTCGATATTATATGTGGACGACATATTATTGATTGGAAATGATATAGAATTTCTGGATAACATAAAGGATACTTGAATAAAAGTTTTCAATGAAAGACCTCGGTGAAGCTGCTTACATATTGGGCATCAAGATCTATAGAGATAGATCAAGGCGCTTAATTGGACTTTCACAAAGCACATACCTTGATAAAGTTTTGAAGAAAGTTCAAAATGGATCGAGCAAAGAAAGGTTTTTACCTGTATTACAAGGTGTAAGATTGAGTCGACTCAATGCCCGACCACAGCAGAAGATAGAGAGAAAATGAAAGATGTTCCTATGCTTCAGCCATAGGCTCTATCATGTATGCAATCTGTGTACCAGACTGACGTATGATTAGCTGTAAGCTTGGCAGGAAGGTACCAAAGTAATCCAGAGTGGATCATTGGACAGCGGTCAAGAACATCTTGAAATACCGAAAAGGACTAAGGATATGTTTCTCGTATATGGAGGTGACAAAGAGCTAGTCGTAAATGGTTACGTCGATGCAAGCTTTGACACTCGATCCGGACGATTCTAAATCGCAAACCGGATACGTGTTTTTATTAAACGGTGGAGCTGTCGGTTGGTGCAGTTCTAAACAAAGCGTCGTGGCGGGATCTACATGTGAAGCGGAGTACATAGCTGCGGAAGCAGCAAATGAAGGAGTCTGGATGAAAGAGTTCATTTCGATCTAGGTGTCATACCTAGTGCATCGGGACCAATGAAGATCTTCGTGACAATATGGTGCAATTGCCTTGGCAAAGGAATCCAGATTTCACAAGAGGACCAAGCATATCAAGAGACGCTTCAATTCCATTGGGACCAAGTCCAAGTGGGAGACATAGAGATTTGCAAAATACATACGGATCTGAATGTTGCAGACCTGTTGACTAAGCCTCTTCCACGAGCAAAACATGATCAGCACCAAGACTCCATGGGTGTTAGAATCATTCTTGTGTAATCTAGATTATTGACTCTAGTGCAAGTGGGAGACTGAAGGAAATATGCCCTAGAGGCAATAATAAAGTTATTATTTATTTCCTTATACCATGATAAATGTTTATTATTCATGCTAGAATTGTATTAACCGGAAACATAATACATGTGTGAATACATAGACAAACAGATAGTCACTAGTATGCCTCTACTAGACTAGCTCATTAATCAAAGATGGTTGTGTTTCCTAACCATAGACATGTGTTGTCATTTGATTAATGGGATCACCTCATTAGGAGAATGATGTGATTGACATGACCCATTCCGTTAGCTTAGCACTTGATCGCTTAGTATATTGCTAATGCTTTCTTCATGACCTATACATGTTCTCGTAACTATGAGATTATGCAACTCCGCCACGGAGGAACACTTTGGTACTACCAAACGTCACAACGTGCTGGGTGATTATAAAGGAGTACTACAGGTGTCTCCAAAGGTACTTGTTGGGTTGGCGATTTGAGATTAGGTTTTGTCACTCCGATTGTCGGAGAGGTATCTCTGGGCCTTCTCGGTAATACACATCACATAAGCCTTGCAAGCATTACAACTAATGAGTTAGTTGTGAGATGATGTATTACGGAACGAGTAAAGAGACTTACCGTAACGAGATTGAACTAGGTATTGGATACCGACGATCGAATCTCGGGTAAGTAACATACCGATGACAAAGGGAACAACGATGTCGTTATGTGGTTTGACCGATAAAGATCTTCAGAGAATATGTAGGAACCAATATGGGCATCCAGGTTCCGCTATTGGTTATTGACCGAGAATGGTTCTAGGTCATGTCTACATAGTTCTCGAACCCGTAGGGTCCGCACGCTTAACGCTTCGATGATAGTTCATTATGAGTTTATAAGTTTTGATGTACGAAGGTTGTTCGAGTCCCTGATGTGATCACGGACATGACGAGGAGTCTCGAAATGGTCGAGACATAAAGATTGATATATTGAAGCCTATGTTTGACTTGGAAAGGTTCGGATGAAAACAGGAAGTTGTTGAACACCGGGGTTACGAAACCCCGGGGTCTATGGGCCTTGATGGGCCATAGAGAGAAGAGGAAGGGCCGCCAGGGCAGGCGCGCGCCCCCCCCTCTAGTCCGAATAGGACAAGGAGAGGGGGGCGCCTTCCCTCTTCCCCTCCTCCAATCCTAATCCAACTAGGGGGGAGTCCTACTCCGGTGGGAGTAGGACTCCTCCAGCGCCGCTTCTTTGGCTGGCCGCACCCCTTGCTCCTTTATATACGGGGCACGGGGCACCCTGAACACACAAGTTGATCTACGGATCGTTCCTTAGCCGCAGCGGTGCCCCTCCACTATATTCCACTTCGTCATATCGTCATGAGCTTAGGCGAAGCCTCGCGCCGGAGAAGTCATATCGTCATGAGCTTAGCGGCCCCGCGTCGGTGGAGCATCATCATCGTCACCACGCCATCGTCTTGACGGAACTTATCCCCGACACTTTGCTGGATCGAGTCCGGGATCGTCATCGAGCTGAACGTGTGCGAGAACTCGGAGGTGCCGACGCTCGGTGCTTGGATCGGTCGGATCGTGAAGACGCATTTACTACATCAACCGCGTTGTTATAATGCTTCCGCCGGGTCACGAGGGTACGGACAGACACTCTCCCCTCTCGTTGTTATGCCATCACCATGGTCTTGAGTGTGCGTAGGAAATTTTTTGAAATTACTACGTTCCCCAACAAAATCCTATGTCTTCGAGCGAAGACAATGAGAGCGAATCTTATCAAGAGTTGGATCAGTCAGCTTCGCTTGTAGCCCAAGCCAAGCTGTCGCGTGTGTTTGAAATCCGACCGTTGGACACGTGTCAGTTCCTTAGTGACTCAGGGTCATTTCGGACATATCATGTCGGGTTGCCGCAAGGCTATAAATAGCCCACCCCCTACACCATAAATTGGTGGCTGCTCAGAGTTAGTACACGGCTTTTGTTGTTTGAGAGCAAACCACCTCCGAAGCCTTTGAGAGAGAGATCCTTGTGTTGGGGAACATAGCATGCAATTTCAAAAAATTTCCTACGATCATGCAAGATCTATCTAGGAGATGCATAGCAACGAGAAGGGGAGAGTGTGTCCACAAGCATTAGGTTAACGTGGTTGATGTAGTCGAACGTCTTCGCGATCCAACCGATCAAGTATCGAACGTACGGCACCTCTGAGTTCAGCACACGTTCAGCTCGATGATGTCCCTCAAACTCTTGATCCAGCAGAGGGTCGAGGGAGAGTTTCGTCGGCACGACGGCGTGGTAACGGTGATGGTGATGTGATCCGCGCAGGGCTTCGCCTAAGCACTACGTGAATATGACTGGAGGAGTAAACCGTGGAGAGAGACGCCGCACACGGCTTGGAACAATTGGTGTGTCTCCAAGGGGTGCCCTGCCCACGTATATAAAGGAGGGAGAGGAGGAGGCCGGCCACCAAGGGGCGCGCCAAGAGGGGGGAGTCCTACTAGGACTCCATTCCTAGTAGGATCCCCCCCTTTTTCCTTCTCATGGAGGGGGAAAGAGGGAAGGAGAGGGAGAGGGAAAAGGAAAGGGGGGGCGCCACCTCCCCTTGTCCAATTAGGATAGCCTATGGGGGGGCGCGGTCCACCCCTTGTGGGCTCCCCTCTCTCTCCCCTATGGCCCATGTTGGCCCATTACTTCCCTGGGGGGTTCCGGTAACCCCTCGGTACTCCGATAAATATCCGAAACTTCACGAAACCATTCCGTTGTCCAAATACTATCGTCCAATATATCAATCTTTACCTCTCGACCATTTCAAGACTCCTCGTCATGTGTGTGATATTATCCGGGACTCTGAACAATCTTCGGTCACCAAAACACATAACTCATAATACAAATTGTCATCGAACGTTAAGCGTGCGGACCCTACGGGGTCGAGAACTATGTAGACATGACCGAGACATATCTCCGATCAATAACCAACAGCGGAACCTAGATGCTCATATTGGTTCCTACATATTCTATGAAGATCTTTATTGGTCAAACCGCAATGACAACATGTGTTATTCCCTTTGTCATCGGTATGTTACTTGCCAGAGATTCGATCGTCGGTATCCTTATACCTAGTTCAATCTCGTTAGTGGAAAGTCCCTTTACTCGTTCCATAAATCATTATCCCGCAACTAACTCATTAGTCACATTGCTTACAAGGCTTATTGTGATGTGCATTACCGAGAGGGCCCAGAGATACCTCTCTGATACTCGGAGTGACAAATCCTAATCTCGATCTATGCCAACCCAACAAACACCTTCGAGACACCAGAGAGCATCTTTATAATCACCCGATTACGTTGTGACATTTGATAGCAAACAAGGTGTTCCTCCGTATTCGGAGTTGCATAATCTCATAGTCAGAGGAACATGTATAAGTCATGAAGAAAGCAATAGCAATAAAACTTAACGATCATTATGCTAAGCTAAAGGATGGGTCTTGTCCATCACATCATTCTCCTAATGATGTGATCTCGTTCATCAAATGACAACACATGTCTATGGTCAGGAAACTTAACCATCTTTGATTGACGAGCTAGTCTAGTAGAGGCATACTAGGGACACTTTGTTTTGTCTATGTATTCACACATGTACCAAGTTTCCTGTTAATACAATTCTAGCATGAATAATAAACATTTATCATGATATAAGGAAATATAAATAACAACTTTATTATTGCCTCTAGGGCATATTTCCTTCAGTCTCCCACTTGCACTAGAGTCAATGATCTAGATTACATTGTAATGATTCAAACATCCATGGAGACTTAGTGCTCATCATGTTTTTCTTGTGTAAGAGGCTTAGTCAATGGGCCTGCAACATTCAGATCTGTATGTATTTTGCAAATCTCTATGTCTCCCACCTTGACTTGATCGCGGATGGAGTTGAAGCATCTCTTGATGTGTTTGGTTCTCTTGTGAAATCTGGATTCCTTCGCTAAGGCAATTGCTCCAGTATTGTCACAAAAAAATTTCATTGGACCCGATGCACTATGTATTACACCTAGATCGGATATGAACTCCTTCATCTAGACTCCTTCATTTGTTGGTAGAAGTAGCTATGTAATCTGCTTCACACGTAGATCCCGCCACGACGCTCTGCTTGGAACTGCACTAACTAACAGCTCAACCATTCAATATAAATATGTATCCGGCTTGCGACTTAGAGTCATCCGGATCAGTGTCAAAGCTAGCATCGACGTAACCATTTACAACAAGCTCTTTGTCACCTTCATAAACGAGAAACATATCCTTAGTCCTCTTCAGGTATTTCAGGATGTTCTTGACCGCTGTATAGTGATCTACTCCTGGATTACTTTGGTACCTCCCTACTAAACTTATAGCAAGGCACACGTCAGGTCTGGTAAACAGCATTGCATACATGATAGAACCTATGGCTGAAGCATAGGGAATGACTTTCATTTTCTCTCTATCTTCTACAGTGGTCGGGCATTGAGTCTGACTCAACTTCACACCTTGTAACACAGGCAAGAACCCTTTCTTTGACTGATCCATTTTGAACTTCTTCAAAACTTTATCATGGTATGTGCTTTGTGAAAGTCCAATTAAGCATCTTGATCTATCTCTATAAATCTTGATGCCTAATATACATGCAGCTTCACCGAGGTCTTTAATTGAAAAATTCTTATTCAAGTATCCTTTTATGCTATCCAGAAATTCTATATCATTTCCGATCAACAATATGCCATCCACATATAATATTAGAAATGCTACAGAGCTCCCACTCACTTTCTTGTAAATACAGGCTTCTCCAAAAGTCTGTATAAAACCATATGCTTTGATCACACTATCAAAACGTATGTTCCAACTCCGAGAGGCTTGCACCAGTCCATAAATGGATCGCTGGAGCTTGCACACTTTGTTAGCACCTTTAGGATCGACAAAACCTTCCGGTTGCATCATATACAACTCTTCTTTAAGAAATCCATTAAGAAATGCAATTTTGACATTCATTCGCCAAATTTCATAATCATAAAATGCGGCAGTTGCTAACATGATTCAGACAGACTTAAGCATCGCTTAGGGTGAGAAGGTATCATCGTAGTCAACTCCTTGAACTTGTCGAAAACCTTTCGCAACAAGTCGAGCTTTGTAGACAGTAATATTACCATCAGCATCAGCCTTCTTCTTGAAGATCCATTTATTTTCTATGGCTTGCCGATCATCGGGCAAATCAACCAAAGTCCATAATCTGTTCTCATACATGGATCCCATCTCAGATTTCATGGCCTCAAGCCAGTTCATGGAATCTGGGCTCATCATCGCTTCCTCATAGTTCGTAGGTTCGTCATGGTCTAGTAACATGACTTTCAGAATAGGATTACCGTACCACTCAGGTGTGGAACGTGCTCTGGTTGACCTACGAGGTTCGGTAGTAACTTGATCTGAAGTTTCATGATCCTCATCATTAGCTTCCTCGCTAATTGGTGTAGGCATCACTGGAACTGATTTTTGTGATGAACTACTTTCAACTCGGGAGAAGGTACAATTACCTCATCAAGTTTTACTTTCCTCCCACTCACTTCTTTCGAGAGAAACTCCTTCTCTAGAAAGGATCCATTCTTAGCAACAAATATCTTGCCTTCGGATCTGTGATAGAAGGTGTACCCAACAATTTCTTTTGGGGATCCTATGAAGATGCACTTCTTCAATTTGGGTTCGAGCTTATCACGCTGAAGCTTTTTCACATAAGCATCGCAACCCCAAACTTTAAGAAACAACAGCTTAGGTTTCTTGCCAAACCACAGTTCATATGATGTCATCTCAACGGATTTAGATGGTGCCCTATTTAACGTGAATGCAGCCGTCTCTAAAGCATAACCCCAAAACGATAGTGGTAAATTAGTTAGAGACATCATAGATCGCACCATATATCTAATAAAGTACGGTTACGACGTTTGGACACACCATTACGCTGTGGTGTTCTAGTGAAGGAAATATGCCCTAGAGGCAATAATAAAGTTGTTATTTTGTATTTCATTATATCATGATAAATGTTTATTATTCATGCTAGAATTGTATTAACCGGAAACTTGATACATGTGTGAATACAAAGACAAAACACCGTGTCCCTAGTAAGCCTCTACTAGACTAGCTCGTTAATCAAAGATGGTTAAGTTTCCTAACCATAGACATGCAGGTGTTATCATTTGATGAACGGATCACATCATTAGGAGAATGATGTGATGGACAAGACCCATCTGTTAGCTTAGCATAATGATCGTTAAGTTTTATTGCTATTGCTTTCTTCATGGCATATACATATTCCTTTGACTATCAGATTATGCAACTCCCGGATACCGGAGAAATACCTTGTGTGCTATCAAACATCACAATGTAACTGGGTGATTATAAAGATGCTCTACAGGTATCTCTGAAGGTGTTTGTTGGGTTGTGATGTCGCTTGAAGCTACGTCGGTATTTCCCCAAAGAGGAAGGGATGATGCAGTGATACGTCCATTTTGCATCATGCTTTTATATCGATATTTATTGCATTATGGGCTATTATTACACATTATGTCACAATACTTGTGCCTATTCTCTCTTATTTTACGAGGTTTACATAAGGAGGGAGAATGCCGGCACTGGAATTCGGCTGGAAAAGGAGCAAATATTAGAGACCTATTCGCACAACTCAAAAGTCCTGAAACGCCATGAAAGTTATTTTGGAAATAATAAAAATATTGAGCGGAAGAAATACGTCGGGGGCTCCACTGCCACGAGGGTGGGGCGCGCCTACCCACCTTAGCGCCCCAGCCTCGTGGGCCCCTGCTGGCCCTCCGGTGCCCATCTTCGCTTTATGAAGTCTTCGTCCAAGAAAAATCATAAGCAAGCTGGGACAAGACTCGCCGCCACGAGGCGGAACCTTGCGGAACCAATCTAGGGCTCCGCAGAGCTGTTCGGCCGGGGACACTTTCCCGGAGGGGGAAATCATCGCCATTGTCATCACCAACGCTCCTCTCATCGGGAGAGGGCAATCTCCATCAACATCTTCACCAGCACCATCTCCTCTCAAACCCTAGTTCATCTCTTGTATCCAATTCTTGTCTCTAAGTCCAGGATTGGTACCGAGGTTGCTAGTAGTGTTGATTACTCCTTGTAGTTGATGCTAGTTGGTTTACTTGGTGGAAGATCATATGTTCAGATCCTTTATGCATATTAATACTCCTCTGATTATGAACATGAATATGCTTTGTGAGTAGTTACGTTTGTTCCTGAGGAGATGGGAGAAGTCTTGCTATTAGTAGTCATGTGAATTTGGTATTCGTTCGATATTTTGATGAGATGTATGTTGTCTATCCTCTAGTGGTGTTATGTGAACGTCGACTACATAACCCTTCACCATTATTTGGTCCTAGAGGAAGGCATTGAGAAGTAATAAGTAGATGATGGGTTGCTAAAGTGACAGAAGCTTAAACCCTAGTTTATGCGTTGCTTCGTAAGGGGCTGATTTGGATCCATATGTTTCATGCTATGGTTAGGTTTACCTTAATACTTTTGTTGTAGTTGCGGATGCTTGCAATAGAGGTTAATCATAAGTGGGATGCTTGTCCAAGTAAGGACAGCACCCAAGCACCGGTCCACCCACATATCAAATTATCAAAGTACCGAACGCGAATCATATGAACGTGATGAAAACTAGCTTGACGATAATTCCCATGTGTCCTCGGGAGCGCTTTTCTCTATATAAGAGTTTGTCCAGGCTTGTCCTTTGCTACAAAAAGGATTGGGCCACCTTGCTGCACTTTATTTACTTTTGTTACTTGTTGCTCGTTACAAATTATCCTATCACAAAACTATCTGTTACCTATTATTTCAGTGCTTGCAGAGAATACCTTGCTGAAAATCGCTTATCATTTCCTTCTGCTCCTCGTTGGGTTTGACACTCTTACTTAACGAAAGGACTACGATAGATCCCCTATACTTGTGGGTCATCATGCAGCACAGTGGCGGTAGGTATTTCCCTCAGATATGAAACCAAGGTTATCGAACCAGTAGGAGAACAAAGCAACACAACGTAAACAGCCCCTGCACACAAATAACAACATCTCGCAACCCGACGTGTTAAAGGGGTTGTCAATCCCTTTCGGGGTACGGCGCCAGAAACGGTGCGCGGACGGGATAAAATTGTAGTAGATTGAATAAATAGATCGCAACTAAAATAAAGTGCAGCAAAGTATTTTTGTATTTTTTTTGTTTAATAGATCTGAAAATAAATGCAAGGGAAAATAGATCGCAAAGGCAAACATATGAGAAAGAAGACCCGGGGTCGTAGGTTTCACTAGTAGCTTTTCTCGAGAAAAATAGCAAACGATGGGTAAACAAATTACTGTTGGGCAATTGATAGAACTTCAAATAATCATGATGATCCAGCAAGGATCATTATATAGGCATCACATCCAAGATTAGTAGACCGACTCCTGCTTGCATCTACTACTATTACTCCACACATCGATTGCTATCCAGCATGCATCTAGTGTATTAAGTTCATGGAAAACAGAGTAATGCAATAAGAACGATGACATAATGTAGACAAGATCTATCTATGTAGAGATAGACCCCTTCGTTTTATCCTTAGTAGCAACGATACATACGTGTCGTTTCCCTTTGTGTCACTGGGATCAAGCACCGTAAGATCGAACCCACTACAAAGCACCTCTTCCCATTGCAAGATAAATAGATCAAGTTGGCCAAACAAAACCCAAATATCGGAGAAGAAATACGAGGCTATAAGAGATCATGCATATAAGAGATCAAAGAAACTCAAATAATTTTCATGGATATAAAAAGATATAACTGATCATAAACTCAAAGTTCATCAGATCCCAACAAACACACCGCAAAAGAGTTACATCATATGGATCTCCAAGAGACCATTGTATTAAGAATTCAACGAGAGAGAGGAAGCCATCTAGCTACTAACTACGGACCCGAAGGTCTACAAAGAACTACTCACGCATCATCGGAGAGGCACCAATGGAGGTGGTGAACCCAGTCCGAGATGGTGTCTAGATTGGATCTGGTAGTTCTAGAGTCTGCGGTGGCTGGATGAATATTTCGTCGACTCCCCTAGGGTTTCTGGAATATTGGGGTATTTATATAGCAAAGAGGTCGTCCGGGGGCACCCGAGGTGGGCACAACCCACCAGGGCGCGCCTGGGCCTCCTGGCGCGCCCTGGTGGGTTGTGCCCCCCTTGGGGCACCCCCAAGGCGCAACTAGGGCCCGTTGTGTTCCTTCTGGACCATAAAAAATCATCGTGGAGTTTCGTGGCATTTCGACTCCGTCTGATATTGATTTCCTGCTATGTAAAAAACATGGAAAAACAGCAACTCGCACTTGGTACTATGTCAATACGTTAGTACCAAAAAATGATATAAAATGACTATAAAATGATTATAAAACATTCAAGATTGGTAATATAACAGCATGGAACAATAAAAAATTATAGATACGTTGGAGACGTATCAGGTTGACATAGATCGAGATTAGGATTTGCCACTCCGAGTATCGGAGAAGTATCCTTGTGCCCTCTCGGTAATGCACATCATAATAAGCCTTGCAAGCAATGTGACTAATGAGTTAGTTGTGGGATGATGTATTATGGAACGAGTAAAGAGACTTGCCGGTAACGATATTGAACTAGGTATGAAGATACCGACGATCGAATCTCGGGCAAGTAACATACCGATGACAAAGTGAATAATGTATGTTGTCATTATGGTATGACCGATAAAAAGACCTTCGTAGAATATGTGGGAACCAATATGAGCATCCAGGTTCCGCTGTTGGTTATTGACCGAAGAGGTGTCTCGGTCATGTCTACATAGTCCTCGAACCCGTAGGGTCCGCCCGATTAACGTTCGATGATGATTTTGTGTATGAGTTATGTGATTCGGTGGCCGAATGTTGTTCGGAGTCCCAGATGAGATCACGGACATGACGAGGAGTATCGAAATGGTCGAGCGGTAAAGATTTATATATAGGACGATAGTATTCGGACACCAGAAAGTGTTTTGGGGGTACCGGGTACGTATCGGATCACCGGAAGGGGTTCCGGTCACCCCCCGGCAAAGATATGGGCCTTATAGGGCCAAGGGCGGGATAGACCATCCCCTAGTGGACTGGTGCGCCCTCATATAGGCCGAATAGGAGGATAAGGAAGGAGGGGAAGCGAGAAAGGAAAGGGGAGGATTCGGCCTCCCCCTTCCCTTCTCCCCCCCCCCCCTCTTTCCTCCCCCCTCCGACACTTATGGAAGGGGGGAGGCCGACTTGTGGGAGGCGCCCAAGTAGGATTACTCCTACTTGGGGCGTTCCTTGCTGCCCCTCTCCCTCTCCCACCTATATATATGTGGGGGGGCACCGCTAGAAGACACAACATTGATTCCTAGCCGTGTGCGGCGCCCCCTCCACAGTTTACTCCTCTGGTCATATTGGCGCAGTGTTGGGAAACGTAGTAATTTCAAAAAATTTCCTACGATCACGCAAGACCATGGTGATGGCATAGCAACGAGAGGGGAGAGTGTCCGCCCACGCACTCGTGAGACCGAAGCGAAGCGTTATATCAACGCTGTTGATGTAGTCGACGCCTTCACGATCCGACCGATCCAAGCACCGTTATTCGCACCTCCGAGTTCTTAGCACACGCTCAGCTCGATGACGATCCCCGGCCCGATCCAGCAAAGCATCGGGAGGAGTTCCACAAGACGACGGCGCAGGACGATCTTGATGTTCTATCGTCGCAGGCTTCGCCTAAGCACCGCCACAATATGACCGAGGTGGAATATGGTGGAGGGGGCACCGCACACGGCTAAGGAACGATCACGAAGATCAACTTGTGTCTTCTAGGGTGCCCCCTGCCCCGTGATATAAAGGAGCAAGGGGAGGGCCGCCGCCCTAGGAGGCGACTAGGAGGGGGGAGTCCTCCTCCTAGTAGGAGTAGGACTCCCTTCCTAGTCCTACTAGGAAGAGGGAAGGGGAAGGAAAGAGAGGAGAGGGAGAGGGAAGGGGCGCGCCTCCTAGTCCAATTCGGACTCCCATGGGGGGCGCGCCACCTCCTGGTGCAGCCCTCTCTCTCCCTCTTGGCCCAATAAGGCCCATTACTTCCCTCGGGGTTCCGTAACCCCTCCGGCACTCCGGTTTTCTCCGAAACTTCCGAACCTTTCCGTGTCCGAATATAGCCGTCCAATATATCAATCTTTATGTCTCGAACATTTCGAGACTCCTCGTCATGTCCGTGATCACATCCGGACTCAACTCCTTCGTACATCAAAATACATAAACTCATAATATAACCGCCATCGAAACCTTAAGCGTGCGGACCCTACGGTTCGAGAACTATGTAGACATGACCTAGAACCATTCTTGGTCAATAACCAATAGCGGAACCTGGATGCCCATATTGGTTCCTACATATTCTACGAAGATCTTTATCGGTCAAACCGCATAACAACATACGCCGTTCCCTTTGTCATCGGTATGTTACTTACCCGAGATTCGATCGTCGGTATCCAATACCTAGTTCAATCTCGCTACGGTAAGTCTCTTTACTCGTTCCGTAATACATCATCTCACAACTAACTCATTAGTTGCAATGCTTGCAAGGCTTATTTGATGTGTATTACCGAGAAGGCCCAGAGATACCTCTCCGACAATCGGAGTGACAAATCCTAATCTTGATTCATGCCAACTCAACATATACTTTGGAGACACTTGTAGAGTACCTTTATAATCACCCAGATTACGTTGTGATGTTTGGTAGCACACAAAGTGTTCCTCCGTAAACGGAGTTGCATAATCTCATAGTTGCAGGAACTTTGTATAAGTCATGAAGATAGCATAAGCAACATACTAAACGATCAAGTGCTAAGCTAATGAAATGGGTCATGTCAATCACATCATTCTCCTAATGATGTGATCCCATTAATCAAATGACAACACATGTCTATGGTTAGGAAACATAACCATCTTCGATTAATGAGCTAGTCTAGTAGAGGCATACTAGTGACTATCTGCTTGTCTATGTATTCACACATGTATTATGTTTCCGTTAATACAATTCTAGCATGAATAATAAACATTTATCATGATATAAGGAAATAAATAATAACTTTATTATTGCCTCTAGGGCATATTTCCTTCATCTCCCACTTGCACTAGAGTCAATAATCTAGATTACACAAGAATGATTCTAACACCCATGGAGTCTTGGTGCTGATCATGTTTTGCTCGTGGAAGAGGCTTAGTCAACGGGTCTGCAACATTCAGATCCGTATGTATTTTGCAAATCTCTATGTCTCCCACTTGGACTTGGTCCCGAATGGAATTGAAGCGCCTCTTGATATGCTTGGTCCTCTTGTGAAATCTGGATTCCTTTGCCAAGGCAATTGCACCAAGATTGTCACAGAAGATCTTCATTGGTCCCGATGCACTAGGTATGACACCTAGATCGGAAATGAACTCTTTCATCAGACTCCTTCATTTGCTGCTTCCAAGCAGCTATGTACTCCGCTTCACATGTAGATCTCGCCACGACGCTTTGTTTAGAACTGCACCAACCGACAGCTCCACCGCTTAATAAAAATACGATCCGGTTTGCGATTTAGAATCGTCCGGATCAGTGTCAAAACTTGCATCGACGTAACCATTTACGACTAGCTCTTTGTCACCTCCATATACGAGAAACATATCCTTAGTCCTTTTCGTATTTCAGATGTTCTTGACCGCTGTCCAAATGATCCACTCTGGATTACTTTGGTACCTTCCTGCCAAGCTTACAGCTAAGCATACGTCAGTCTGGTACACAGCATTGCATACATGATAGAGCCTATGGCTGAAGCATAGGAACATTTTTCATTTCTCTCTATCTTCTGCTGTGGTCGGGCATTGAGTCCGACTCAATCTTACACCTTGTACTACAGGTAAAAACCTTTCTTTGCTCGATCCATTTTGAACTTCTTCAAAACTTTATCAAGGTATGTGCTTTGTGAAAGTCCTATTAAGCGCCTTGATCTATCTCTATAGATCTTGATGCCCAATATGTAAGCAGCTTCACCGAGGTCTTTCATTGAAAACTTTTATTCAAGTATCCTTTATGCTATCCAGAAATTCTATATCATTTCCAATCAACAATATGTCGTCCACATATAATATCGAAATGCTACAGAGCTCCCACTCACTTTCTTGTAAATAAAGCTTCTCCAAAAGTCAGATAAAACCATATGCTTTGATCACACTATCAAAGCGCTTATTCCAACTCCGAGAGGCTTGCACCGGACCATAAATTGATCGTTGAGCTTGCACACTTTGTTAGTACCCTTTGGATCAACAAAACCTTCTGGTTGCATCATATACAACTCTTCTTCTAGAAATCCATTCAAGAATGCAGTTTTACATCCATTTGCCAAATTTCATAATCATAAAATGCGGCAATTGCTAACATGATTCGGACAGACTTAAGCATCGCCACGGGTGAGAAAGTCTCATCGTAGTCAACCCCTTGAACTTGTCGAAAACCTTTTGCAACAAGTCGAGCTTTGTAGACAGCTACATTACCATCGGCGTCAGTCTTCTTCTTAAAGATCCATTTATTCTCAATAGCTTGCCGATCATCGGGAAGTCTACCAAAGTCCATACTTTGTTCTCATACATGGATCCCATCTCAGATTTCATGGCTTCAAGCCATTTTATGGAATCTGGGCTCACCATCACTTCTTCATAGTTCGTAGGTTCACCATGATCTAGTAGCATGACTTCCGAATAGGATTACCGTACCACTCGTGCGGATTTTATTCTGGTTGATCTACGAGTTCAAGGACAACTTGATCTGAAGTTTCATGATCTTCATCATTATCTTCCTCACTAACTGGTGTAGGTGTTACGTAAACTGATTTCGTGACGAACTACTTTCCAATAAGGGAGCTGGTACTATTACCTCATCAAGTTCCACTTTCCTCCCACTCACTTCTTTCGAGAGAAACTCCTTCTCTAGAAAGGATCCATTTTAGCAACAAATGTCTTGCCTTCGGATCTGTGATAGAAGGTATACCCAATTGTCTCCTTTGGGTATCCTATGAAGACACATTTTTCGATTTGGGTTCAAGCTTATCAGGTTGAAGTTTCTTCACATAAGCATCGCAACCCCAAACTTTCAGAAATGACAACTTTGGTTTCTTGCTAAACCATAGTTCATAAGGCGTCGTCTCAACGGATTTTGACGGTGTCCTATTTAACGTGAATGCGGCCGCCTCTAAAGCATAACCCCAAAACGATAGCGGTAAATCGGAAGTAGACATCATAGATCGCACCATATCTAGTAAAGTACGACACGACGCTCGACACACCATTACGCTGTGGTGTTCCGGTGGCGTGAGTTGCTAAACTATTCCGCATTTCTTCAAATGTAGACCAAACTCAGAACTCAAATATTCTCCTCCACGATCAGATCAGAAACTTTATTTTCTTGTTACGATGATTTTCAACTTCACTCTGAAATTCTTTGAACTTTTCAAATGTTTCAGATTTATGTTTCATCAAGTAGATATACCCATATCTGCTTAAATCATCTGTGAAGGTGAGAAAATAACGATATCCACCACGAGCTTCAACATTCATCGGACCACACACATCTGTATGTATGATTTCCAACAAGTCATTGCTCTCTCCATACAACCGAGAATGGTGTTTTAGTCATCTTTCCCATGAGGCATGGTTCATAAGTACCAAGTGATTCATAATCAAGTGATTCCAAAAGTCCATCCGTATGGAGTTTCTTCATGCGCTTTACACCAATATGACCTAAACGGCAAGTGCCACAAATAAGTTGCACTATCATTATCAACTCTGCATCTTTTGGCTTCGACATTATGAATATGTGTATCACTACCGTCGAGATTCAATAAGAATAGACCATTCTTCAAGGGTGCATGACCATAAAAGATATTACTCATATAAATAGAACAACCATTATTCTCTGATTTAAATGAATAACCGCCTCGCATCAAACAAGATCCAGATATAATGTTCATGCTCAATGCTGGCACCAAATAACAATTATTTAGGTCTAAAACTAATCCCAAGGTAGATGTAGAGGTAGCGTGTCGATCGCGATCACATTGACTTTGGAACCATTTCCCACGCCAGATCGTCACCTCGCCCTTTGCCGGTGCTCGTCTATTCCGTAGTCCCTGCTTCGAGTTGCAAATATGAGCAATGTAACCAGTATCAAATACCTGTGTGCTACTACGAGCTCTAGTAAGGTACACATCAATAACATGTATATCACATATACCTTTGTTCACCTTGCCATCCTTCTTATCCGCCAATACTTGGGGCAGTTCCGCTTCCAAATGTCCGGTTTGCTTGCAAGAAAACACTCGATTTCAGGCTTAGGTCCAGACTTGGGTTTCTTCTCTTGATCAGCAACTTTCTTGCTGTTCTTTTGAAGTTTCCTTCTTCTTTCCTTTGCCCTTTTCTTGAAACTAGTGGTCTTGTTGACCATCAACACTTGATGCTCTTTCTTGATTTCTACCTCCATGCTTTTAGCATTGCGAAGAGCTCAGAATTGTCTTAGTCATCCCTTGCATATTATAGTTCATCACGAAGCTCTTGTAGCTTGGTGGCAGTGATTGGAGAATTCTGTCAATGACACTATCATCCGGAAGATTAACTCCCAGCTGAATTAAGTGATTATTATACCCGGACATTTTGAGTATGTGCTCACCGATGTAACTATTCTCCTCCATCTTGCAGCTATAGAACTTATTGGAGACTTCATATCTCTCAATCCGGCATTTGCTTGAAATATTAACTTCAACTCCTGGAACATCTCATATGCTCCATGACGCTCAAAACGTCGTTGAAGACCCGGTTCTAAGCCGTAAAGCATGGCACATCGAACTATAGAGTAGTCATCAGCTTTGCTTTGCCAGACGCTCACAACTTCGTGCAGCTCCTGAAGAAGTTCTGGCACCCAGCGGTGCTTCCAGACGTAATTCTTCCGGGCAGCAATGAGGATAATCCTCAAGTTACGGACCCAGTCCGTGTAATTGCTACCATCATCTTTCAACTTTGCTTTCTCAAGGAACGCATTAAAATTCAACGGAACAACAGACGAGCCATCTATCTACAAAGAAACATAGACAAGCAAAATACTATCGGTACTAAGTTCATGATAATTTAAGTTTTAATTAATCATATTAAAACTCCCACTTAGACAGACATCTCTCTAGTCATCTAAGTGTTTACGTGATCCAAATTAACTAAACCATGTCCGATCATCACGTGAGATGGAGTAGTTTCAATGGTGAACATCACTATGTTGATCATATCTACTATATGATTCACGCTCGACCTTTCGGTCTCCGTGTTCCGAGGCCATATCTGCATATGCTAGGCTCGTCAAGTTTAACCTGAGTATTCTGCGTGTGCAAAACTGGCTTGCACCGTTGTAGATGGACGAGAACTTATCACACCCGATCATCACGTGGTGTCCGGGTACTACGAACTTTTTAGCAACGGTGCATACTCAGGAGAACACTTCTTGATAATTTTAGTGAGAGATCATCTTATAATGCTACCGTCAAACAAAGCAAGATAAGATGCATAAAGGATAAACATCACATGCAATCAATATAAGTGATATGATATGGCCATCATCATCTTGTGCTTGTGATCTCCATCTCCAAGCACCGCCATGATCACCATCGCCACCGCGCGACACCTTGATCTCCATCGTAGCATCATTGTCGCCTCGCCAACTATTGCTTCTACGACTATCGCTACCGCTTAGTGATAAAGTAAAGCAATTACATGGCGCTTGCATTTCATACAATAAAGCGACAACCATATGGCTCCTCGCCATTGTCGATAACTCGTTACAAAACATGATCATCTCATACAATAAAATATAGCATCACGCCTTGACCATATCACATCACAACATGCCCTGCAAAAACAAGTTAGACGCCCTCTACTTTGTTGTTGCAAGTTTTACGTGGCTGCTACGGGCTGAGCAAGAACCGTTCTCACCTACGCATCAAAACCACAACGATATTTGTCAAATAGACTCCGTTTTAACCTTCTCAAGGACCGGGCGAGCCACACTCGGTTCAACTAAAGTGAGAGAGACAGACACCCGCCAGCCACCTTTAAGCACGAAAGTGCTCAGAACGGTGAAACCAGTCTCGCGTAAGAGCACGCGTAATGTCGGTCCGGCCGCTTCATCTCACAATACCGCTGAACCAAAGTATGACATGCTGGTAGGCAGTATGACTTGTATCGCCCACAACTCACTTGTGTTCTATTCGTGCATATGACATCAACGATAAAACCAGGCTCGATACCATCATGTTGGGAAACGAGTAATTTCAAAAAATTCCTACGATCACGCAAGACCATGGTGATGGCATAGCAACGAGAGGGGAGAGTGTCCGCCCACGCACCCTCGAGACCGAAAGCGAAGCGTTATATCAACGTGGTTGATGTAGTCGACGCCTTCACGATCCGACCGATCCAAGCACCGTTACTCGGCACCTCCGAGTTCTTAGCACACGCTCAGCTCGATGACGATCCCCGGCCCGATCCAGCAAAGCGCGGGGAGGAGTTCCACAAGACGACGGCGCAGGACGATCTTGATGTTCTATCGTCGCAGGCTTCGCCTAAGCACCGCTACAATATGACCGAGGTGGAATATGGTGGAGGGGGCACCGACACGGCTAAGGAACGATCACGAAGATCAACTTGTGTGTTCTAGGGTGCCCCCTGCCCCGTGATATAAAGGAGCAAGGGGAGGGCCGGCCGCCCTAGGAGGCGACCAGGAGGGGGAGTCCTCCTCCTAGTAGGAGTAGGACTCCCTTTCCTAGTCCTACTAGGAAGAGGGAAGGGGAAGGAAGAGAGGGAGAGGAGAGAGAAAGGGGGCCCCGCCTCCTAGTCCAATCGGACTCCCCATGGGGGCGGCGCCACCTCCTGGTGCAGCCCTCTCTCTCCCTCTTGGCCCAATAAGGCCCATTACTTCCCGGGGTTCCGTAACCCCTCCGGCACTCCGGTTTTCTCCGAAACTTCCGAACCTTTCCGTGTCCGAATATAGCCGTCCAATATATCAATCTTTATGTCTCGAACATTTCGAGACTCCTCGTCATGTCCGTGATCACATCCGGACTCGAACTCCTTGGTACATCAAAATACATAAACTCATAATATAACCGCCATCGAAACCTTAAGCGTGCGGACCCTACGGTTCGAGAACTATGTAGACATGACCTAGAACCATTCTTGGTCAATAACCAATAGCGGAACCTGGATGCCCATATTGGTTCCTACATATTCTACGAAGATCTTTATCGGTCAAACCGCATAACAACATACGCCGTTCCCTTTGTCATCGGTATGTTACTTACCCGAGATTCGATCGTCGGTATCCAATACCTAGTTCAATCTCGTTACGGTAAGTCTCTTTACTCGTCCGTAATACATCATCTCACAACTAACTCATTAGTTGCAATGCTTGCAAGGCTTATTTGATGTGTATTACCGAGAAGGCCCAGAGATACCTCTCCGACAATCGGAGTGACAAATCCTAATCTTGATTCATGCCAACTCAACATATACTTTCGGAGACACTTGTAGAGTACCTTTATAATCACCCATTACGTTGTGATGTTTGGTAGCACACAAAGTGTTCCTCCGTAAACGGAGTTGCATAATCTCATAGTTGCAGGAACTTTGTATAAGTCATGAAGATAGCATAAGCAACATACTAAACGATCAAGTGCTAAGCTAATGAAATGGGTCATGTCAATCACATCATTCTCCTAATGATGTGATCCCATTAATCAAATGACAACACATGTCTATGGTTAGGAAACATAACCATCTTCGATTAATGAGCTAGTCTAGTAGAGGCATACTAGTGACTATCTGTTTGTCTATGTATTCACACATGTATTATGTTTCCGGTTAATACAATTCTAGCATGAATAATAAACATTTATCATGATATAAGGAAATAAATAATAACTTTATTATTGCCTCTAGGGCATATTTCCTTCACGTAGTGCTTAGGCGAAGCCCTGTGCGGATCACTTCACCATCACTGTCACCACGCCATCATGCTAACAAAACTCTCCCTCGACACTTTGCTGGATCAAGAGTTCGAGGGACGTCATCGAGATGAACGTGTGCTGAACTCGGAGGTGCCGTACGTTCGGTACTTGATCGGTCGGAACGAGAAGAAGTTTGACTACATCAACCGCGTTGTCAAACGCTTCCACTTTTAGTATATGAGGGTACGTGGACACACTCTCCCCCTCTCGTTGCTATGCATCTCCTAGATAGATCTTGCATGAGCGTAGGAATTTTTTTGAAATTGCATGCTACGTTCCTCAGCAGTGGCATCCGAGCCAGGTCTATGCGTAGATGATATGCACGAGTAGAACACAAAGAGTTTTGGGCGGTGATCGTCATACTACTTACTACCAATGTCTTATTTTGATTCGGCGGTACTGTTGGATGAAGCGGCCCGGACCAACTTTACATGAGCACTTTCATGAGACCGGTTCCACCGACAGACATGCAACTAGTTTTGCATAAAGGTGGCTGGCGGGTGTCTGTTTCTCCAACTTTAGTTGAATCGAATTTGAATGCGGCTGGTCCTTGTTGAAGGTTAAGCAGCAAACTTGATAAATCACCGTTGTGGTTTTGATGCATAGGTAAGAACCGTTTTTACTAGAAGCCCGTAGCAGCCACGTAAAACTTGCAACAACAAAGTAGAGGACGTCTAACTTGTTTTTGTAGGGCATGTTGTGATGTGATATGGTCAAGACATGATGTGATATACGTGATTGTATGAGATGATCATGTTTTGTAAAAGTTATCAGTAACTGGCAGGAGCCTTATGGTTGTTGCTTTATTGTATGAAATGCAAACGCCATGTAATTGCTTTACTTTATCACTATGCGTTAGCAATAGTTGTAGAAGCAATAGTTGGCGAGACGACCACGACGCTACGATGGAGATCAAGGTATCAAGCCGGTGACGATGGAGATCATGACGGTGCTTTGGAGATGGAGATCAAAGGCACAAGATGATGATGGCCATATCATGTCACATATATTGATTGCATGTGATGTTTATCTTTTATGCATCTTATTTTGCTTAGTACGGCGGTAGCATTATAAGATGATCCCTTACTAAAATTTCAAGGTATAAGTGTTCTCCCTGAGTATGAACCATTTCGACAGTTCGTCGTCCTGAGACACCATGTGATGATCGGGTGTGATAAGCTCTATGTTCACATACAACGGGTGCAAGACAGTTTTGCACATGCGGAATACTCGGGTTAAACTTGACGATCCTAGCATGTACAGACATGGCCTCAGAACACTGGAGACCGAAAGGTCGAACGCGAATCATATAGTAGATATGATCAACATAGAGATGTTCACCATTGAAGACTACTCCATATCACGTGATGATCGGACATGGTTTACTTGATATGGATCACGTGATCATTTAGATGACTCGACAGATGTCTATCTAAGTGGGAGTTCTTAAGTAATATGATTAATTGAACTTAATTTATCATGAACTTAGTCCTGATAGTATTTTCATATCTATGTTCTAGATCAATAGCTCGCGTATAGCTCCCCTGTTTTATTTTTTATATGTTCCTAGAGAAAACCAAGTTGAAAGATGATAGTAGCAATGATGTGGACTGGGTCCATGATCTGGGGATTATCCTCATTGCTGCACAGAAGAATTATGTCCTTGATGCACCACTAGGTGACGAACCTATTGCAGGAGCAGATGCAGATGTTATGAATGTTTTGCAAGCTCGGTATGATGACTACTTGATAGTTTAGTGCACCATGCTTTACGGCTTAGAACCGGGAATTCAAAGAAAATGAACGCCACGGAGCATATGAGATGTTCCAAGAAGCTGAAAATGATATTTCGGACTCATGCCCGTGTTAAGAGGTATGAGACCTCTGACAAGTACTTTGCCTACAAGATGGACGAGAATAGCTCAGCTAGTGAGCATGTGCTCAGAATGTCTGGGTACTACAATCGCTTGAATCAAGTGGGAGTTAATTTTCCAGATAAGATAAGTGATTGACAGAGTTCTCTAGTCACTATCACCAAGTTACTAGAACTTCGTGATGAACTACAATATGCAAGGGATGACGAAAACGATTCCCAAGCTCTTCGCGATGCTGAAATCAGTGAAGGTAGAAATCAAGAAATAGCATCAAGTGTTGATGGTTAACAATACCACTAGTTTCAAGAAAAAGGGCAAGGGAAAAAAGGGAAACTTCAAAAAGAATGGCAAGAAAGTTTCCACTCCCAAGAAGAAGCCCAAAGCTAGACCCAAGCCTGAAACTAAGTGCTTCTACTGCAAAGGAAATGGTCACTGGAAGTGGAACTGCCCTAGATACTTGGTGGATAAGAAGGATGGCAAAGTGAACAAAGGTATATTTGATATACATGTTATTGATGTGTACTTTTACTAGTGTTTATAGCAACCCCTCAGTATTTGATACCGGTTCAGTTGCTAAGAGTAGTAACTCGAAACAGGAGTTGCAAAATAAACCGAGACTAGTTAAGGACGAGGTGACGATATGTGTTGGAAGTAATTCCAAGGTTGATACGATCACCATCGCACACTCCCTATACCTTCGGGATTAGAATTAAACCTAAATAAATGTTATTTGGTGTATGCGTTGAGCATTAATATGATTATATCATGCTTATTTCAACACGGTTATTCATTTAAGTCAAAGAATAATTGTTGTTCTATTTATATGAATAAAATCTTCTAAGGTCATACACACAATGTGAATGGTTTGTTGAATCTCGATCGTGGTGATACACATATTCATAATATTGATGCCAAAAGATGCAAAGTTAATAATGATAGTGCAACATATTTGTGGCACTGCCGTTTAGGTCATATTGGTGTAAAGCGCATGAAGAAACTCCATGCGGATGGACTTTTGGAATCACTTGATTATGAATAGTTTGATGCTTGCGAACTATGCCTCATGGGCAAGATGACTAAAACTCTGTTCTCCGGAACAATGGAGCGAGCCACTGACTTATTGGAAATAATACATACCATTGTATGCGGTCCGATGAGTGTAGAGGCTTGCGACAGGTAACGTTATTTTCTGACCTTCACAGATGATTTGAGCAGATATGGGTATATCTACTTAATGAAACACAAGTCTGAACATTTGAAAAGTTCAAAGGATTTCAGAGTGAAGTGGAGAATCATCGTAACAAGAAAATAAAGTTTCTACAATCTGATCACGGAGGCTAATATTTGAGTTACGAGTTTGGCCTTCATTTAAAACAATGTGGAATAGTTTCACAACTCACGCCACCTGGAACACCACAGTGTAATGGTCTGTCCAAACGTCGTAACCGTACTTTATTACATATGGTGCGTTCTATGATGTCTCTTACCGATTTACCACTATCATTTTGGGGTTACGCATTAAAGACAGCTGCATTCACGTTAAATAGGGCACCGTCTAAATTCGTTGAGACGACACTGTATGAACTATGGTTTGGCAAAAAACCTAAGCTATCATTTCTTTAAAAAAATTGAGGTTGCGATGCTTATGTGAAAAAGCTTCAGCCTGATAAGCTCGAACTCAAATCGGAGAAGTGCGTCTTCATAGGATACCCAAAAAGAAACTGTTGGGTACACCTTCTATCACAGATCCGAAGGCAAGATCTTTGTTGCTAAGAATGGATCCTTTTTAGAGAAGGAGTTTCGAAAGAAGTGAGTGGAAGGAAAGTAGAACTTGATGAGGTAATTGTACCATCTCTCGAATTGGAAAGTCGCTCATCACAGAAAACTGTTCCCGTGATGCCTACACCAACTAGAGAGGAAGCTAATGATAATGATCATGAAACTTCATGTCAAGTTACTACCGAACCTCGTAGGTCAACCAGAGCACGTTCCGCACCAGAGTGGTATGGTAATCCTGTACTGGAAGTCATGTTACTAGACCATGACGAACCTACGAACTATGAAGAAGCGATGATGAGCCCATATTCCGATAAATGGCTTGAGGCCATGAAATCTAAGATAGGATCCATGTATGAGAACAAAGTATGGACTTTGGTGGACTTGCCTGATGATGGGCAAGCCATAGAGAAAAAATGGATCTTCAAGAGGAAGACGTACACTGATGGTAGTGTTACTCTCTACAAAGCTCGAATTGTCACAAAAAGTTTTTCGACAAGTTCAAGGTGTTGACTACGATGAGTTTTCTTCACTCATATCGATGCTAAAGTCTGTTCGAATCATGTTAGCAATTGCCGCATTTTATGAAATCTGGCAAATGGATATGAAAACTGCATTCCTTATTGGATTTATTAAAGAAGAGTTGTATATGATGCAACCAGAATGTTTTGTCAGTCCTAAAGGTGCTAACAAAATGTGCAAGCTCCAGCGATCCATCTATGGTCTGGTGCAAGCATCTCGGAGTTGGAATATACGCTTTGATGAGTTGATCAAAGCATATAGTTTTATACAGACTTACGGTTAAGCCTGTTTACAAGAAAGTGAGTGGGAGAACTACAGCCTTTCTGATAAGTATATGTGAATGACATATTGTTGATCGGAAAATGATGTAGAATTTTTCTGGAAAGCATAAAGGAGTGTTTGAAAGGAGTTTTTCAAAGAAAGTCCTTGGTGAAGCTGCTTACATATTGGGTATCAAGATCTAAAGAGATAGATCAAGATGCTTGATAAGATTTTTCAGTGAGTACATACCTTGACAAGATTTTGAAGTAGTTCAAAACGGAACAATCAAAGAAGGAGTTCTTGCCTGTATTGCAAGGTGTAAAGTTGAGTAAGACTCAAACCCCGACCATGACAGAAAATAGAAAGAGAATGAAAGTCATTCCATATGCCTCAGCCATAGGTTCTATAAAGTAAGCTATGCTGTGTATCAGACCTATTGTGTACCTTGCCATGAGTTTGGCAAGGGGGTACGATAGTGATCCAGGAGTTAATCACTGGACAACGGTCAAAGTTATCCTTATTTACCTAAGAGGACTAAGGAAATATTTCTCAGTTATGGAGGTGATAAAGAGTTCGTCGTAAAGAGTTACGTCGACGAAAGCTTTTACACCGATCCGGATGACTCTGAGTCTCAATCTGGATACATATTGAAGTGGGAGCAATTAGCTAGAGTAGCTCCATGCAGAGCATTGTAGACATAGAAAATTTGCAAAATACATGCGTCTCTGAATGTGGCAGACCCGTTGAATAAACTTCTCTCACAAGCAAAACATGATCACACCTTAGTACTCTTTGGGTGTTAATCACATAGTGATGTGAACTAGATTATTGACTCTAGTAAAACCTTTGGGTATTAGTCACATGGGATGTGAACTAATCACATTGGTGTTAAATCACATGACGATGTGAACTAGATTATTGACTCTAGTGCAAGTGAGAGACAGGAGGAAATATGCCCTAGAGGCAATAATAAATTTGTTATTTTATATTTCCTTATATCATGTAAATGTTTATTATTCATGGTAGAATTGTATTAACTGGAAACTTGATACATGTGTGAATACATAGACAAAACACTGTGTCCCTAGTAAGCCTCTACTAGACTAGCTCGTTAATCAAAGATGGTTAAGTTTCCTAACCATAGACATGTGTTGTCATTTGATGAAATGGATCACATCATTAGGAGAATGATGTGAGGGACAAGACCCATCTATTAGCTTAGCATAATGATCCTTAAGTTTTATTGCTATTGCTTTCTTCATGGCATATACATATTCCTTTGACTATGAGATTATGCAACTCCCGGATACTGGAGGAATACCTTGTGTGCTATCAAACATCACAACATAACTGGGTGATTATAAAGATGCTCTACAGGTATCTCCGAAGGTGTTTGTTGGGTTGGCATAGATCGAGATTAGGATTTGCCACTCCGAGTATCGGAGAGGTATCTCTGGGCCCTCTCGGTAATGCACATCATAATAAGCCTTTCAAGCAATGTGAGTAATGAGTTAGTTGCGGGATGATGTACTACGGAATGAGTAAAGAGACTTGCCGGTAACGAGATTGAACTAGGTATGAAGATACCGACGATCGAATCTCGGGCAAGTAACATACCGATGACAAAGGGAATAACATACGTTGTCATTGCGGTATGACTGATAAAGATCTTCGTAGAATATGTGGGAACCAATCTGAGCATCCAGGTTCCGTTGTTGGTTATTGACCGAAGAGGTGTCTCGGTCATGTCGACATAGTTCTCGAACCCGTAGGGTCCGCACGCTTAACGTTCAATGACGATTTTGTATTGCATGAGTTATGTGATTTGGTGACCGAATGTTGTTCGGAGTCCCGGATGAGATCACGGACATGACGAGGAGTATCGAAATGGTCGAGAGGTAAAGATTGATATATAGGACGATAGTATTCGGACACCAGAAAGTGTTCTGGGGGTACCGGGTACGTATCGGGTCACCGGAAGGGGTTCCGGGCACCCCCCCCCCCCCAGCAAAGATATGGGCCATATTGGGCCAAGGGCGGGATAGACCAGCCCCTAGTGTGCTGGTGCGCCCCCATATAGGCAGAATAGGAGGAGAAGGAAGGAGGGGAAGGGAGAAAGGAAAGGGGAGGATTC
Organism: Aegilops longissima; assembly: GCA_021605205.1. Lineage (NCBI taxonomy): Eukaryota > Viridiplantae > Streptophyta > Magnoliopsida > Poales > Poaceae > Aegilops > Aegilops longissima. Next base: position 453,842,121 of record CM038679.1, on the reverse strand, counting down.
GGCCTCCCCCTTCCCTTCTCTCCCCCCTCTCTTTCCTTCCCCCTCCGATGCTTATGGAAGGGGGAGGGCGACTTGTGGGAGGCGCCCAAGTAGGATTACTCTTAGTTGGGGTGCCCCTTGCTAGAAGACACAACATTGATTCCTAGCCGTGTGCGGCGCCCCCTCCACCGTTTACGCCTCCGGTCATATTGTCGTAGTGCTTAGGCGAAGCACTGCGCAGATCACTTCACCATCACCATCACCATGTCGTCGTGCTGACGAAACTCTCCCTCGACACTTTGCTGGATCAAGAGTTCAAGGGATGTCATTGAGCTGAGCGTGTGCAGAACTTGGAGGTGTCGTACGTTCGGTACTTGATCGGTCGGAACGAGAAGAAGTTCGACTACATCAACCGCGTTGTCAAACGCTTCCGCTTTCGGTCTATGAGGGTACGTGGACACACTCTCCCCCTCTCGTTGCTATGCATATCCTACATAGATCTTGCGTGAGCGTAGGAATTTTTTAAAAATTGCATGCTACGTTCCCCAACATCTAGGTGCCGCGAGTTGCGAAACTATTCCACATTGTTTCAAATGAAGATCAAACTCGTAACTCAAATATTCGCCTCTGCGATCAGATCGTAGAAACTTTATTTTCTTGTTACGATGATTTTCTACTTCACTCTGAAATTCTTTGAACTTTTCAAATGTTTCAGACTTGTGTTTCATTAAGTAGATATACCCATATCTGCTCAAATCATCTGTGAAGGTCAGAAAATAACTATACCCGCCGCAAGCCTCAACACTCATCGGACCGCATACATTAGTATGTATTATTTCCAATAAGTCTGTGGCTCGCTCCATTGTTCCGGAGAATGGAGTCTTAGTCATCTTGCCCATGAGGCATGGTTCGCAAGCATCAAGTGATTCACAATCAAGTGATTCCAAAAGCCCATCAGCATGGAGTTTCTTCATGTGCTTTACACCAATATGACCTAAACGGCAGTGCCACAAATAAGTTGCACTATCATTATTAACTTTGTATCTTTTGGCTTCAATATTATGAATATGTGTATCACTACGATCGAGGTTCAACAAAAATAGACCAGCCATCAAGGGTGCATGGCCATAAAAGATATTACTCATATAAATAGAACAACCATTATTCTATGATTTAAATGAATAACCGTCTCGCATCAAACAAGATCCAGATATAATGTTCATGCTCAACGCTGGCACCAAATAACAATTATTCAGGTCTAAAACTAATCCTGAAGATAGATGTAGAGGTAGCGTGCCGACGGCGATCACATCGACCTTGGAACCATTTCCGACGCGCATGTCACCTCGTCCTTAGCCAATCTTCATTTAATCCGTAGCCCCTGTTTTGAGTTGCAAATATGAGCAACAGAACCAGTATCAAATACCCAGGAGCTACTACGAGCATTAGTAAGGTACACATCAATAAACATGTATACCAAATATACCTTTCACTTTGCCATCCTTCTTATCCGCCAAATACTTGGGGCAGTTCTGCTTCCAGTGACCAGTCCCTTTGTAGTAGAAGCACTCAGTTTCAGGCTTAGGTCCAGACTTGGGCTTCTTCCCGGGAGTAGCAACTTGCTTGCTATTCTTATTGAAGTTCCCCTTCTTCCCTTTGCCCTTTTTCTTGAAACTAGTGGTCCTGTTAACCATCAACACTTGATGCTCCTTCTTGATTTCTACCTCCGCAACCTTAAGCATTGCGAAGAGCTCGAGAATTGTCTTTTCCATCCCTTGCATTAGTTCATCACGAAGCCTTTATAGCTTGGTGGAAGTGATTGAAGAACTCTGTCAATGACACTATCATCCGGAAGATTAACTCCCAGCTGAGTCAAGTGGTTATGGTACCCAGACATTCTGAGTATGTGTTCACTGACAGAACTGTTCTCCTCCATTTTGCAGCTATAGAACTTGTTGGAGACTTCATATCTCTCAACTCGGTCATTTGCTTGAAATATTAACTTCAACTCTTGGAACATCTCATATGCTCCATGACGTTCAAAACGTCTTTGAAGTCCCGATTCTAAGCCGTAAAGCATGGCACACTGAACTATTGAGTAGTCATCAGATTTAGCTTGACAGACGTTCATAACATCTGGAGTTGCTCCTGGAGCAGGCCTTGCACCTAGCGGTGCTTCCAGGACGTAATTCTTCTATGCAGCAATGAGGATAATCCTCAAGTTATGGACCCAGTCCGTGTAGTTTCTACGATCATCTTTCAACTTAGCTTTCTCTAGGAACGCATTAAAATTCAAGGGAACGGTAGCATGGGCCATTGATCTACAACAACATAGATATGCAAAAACTATAAGGACTAAGTTCATGGTAAATTAAAGTTTAATTAATCATATTACTTAAGAACTCCCACTTAGATAGACATCCCTCAAGTCATCTAAATGATCACGTGATCCATATCAACTAAACCATGTCCAATCATCACGTGAGATGGAGCAGTTCTCAATGGTGAACATCTCTATGTCGATCATATCTACTATATGATTCATGTTCGAACTTTCGGTCTCAGTGTTCCGAGGCCATATCTGTATATGCTAGGCTCGTCAAGTTTAGCATGAGTATTATGCACGTGCAAAACTGTCTTACACACGTTGTATGTGAACGTAGAGCTTATCACACCCAATCATCACGTGGTGTCTCGGCACGATGAACTGTAGCAATGGTGCATACTCAGGGAGAACACTTATACCTTGAAATTTAGTGAGGGATCATCTTATCAAGCTACCGCCGTACTAAGCCAAATAAGATGCATAAAAGATAAACATCACATGCAATCAAAATATGTGACATGATATGGCCATCATCATCTTGTGCCTTTGATCTCCATCTCCAAAGCACCATCATGATCTCCATAGTCACTGGTTTGACACCTTGATCTCCATCGCAGCGTCGTTGTCGTCTCACCAACTATTGCTTCTACAACTATCGCTACCGCATAGTGATAAAGTAAAGCAATTACATGGCGATTGCATTTCATACAATAAAGCGACAACCATAAGGCTCCTGCCAGTTGCCGATAACTTTTACAAAACATGATCATCTCATACAATAACTTATATCACATTATGTCTTGACCTTATCACATCACAACATGCCCTGCAAAAACAAGTTAGACATCCTCTACTTTGTTGTTGCAAGTTTTACGTGGCTGCTACGGCACTACTACAAAAAGGGCTATAGATGGAATGGCCACTAATGGCGCACCTGTGATGTGGTGCGCCATTACTATATTCTAATGGTGCACCATGTCTCGGTGCGCCATTAGTAATATATTACTAATGGCGCTTTTGGTGTGTGGTGCGCCATTAGTAGTTTTGAAAAAACATTAAAAAATTTGTTACTAATGGCGCACTGCTGCATAGTGCGCCATTACTACTGATAGTAATGGCGCACCACATCCGTCAGGCGCCATTAGTAGTTTTGAAAAAATAAAAAATTTGTTACTAATGGCGCACCATTTCTAATGCGCCATTACTAGTTTTAACTAGTAATGGCGCACTTTCCACCGGTGCGCCATTACTAAGTTTTTTCAAAAAAATCAAAAAATATCAATTTTTATTTTTTTCAAAACTAGTAATGGCGCACCGTGGGTGTGGTGCGCCATTACTAACTTGCCCCAACACCGAATGCACCCCCGTGATCGCTTTTCAGCTTTTAAAAAATAAAAGAAAATGATGGAAATGTCAAAAAAATAAAAGAAAATATGTTTCCCATGTGATATGTGCTCTAGTTTTGGGAAAATTTACAAATATGAATTTCAACTTTATTTGCAAAATCTCTCTGAAATTTGTAAATGGGCATAACTTTTGCATACGAACTTCGGATGAAAAAGTTTTTTATATGAAAAATCGTCTACTCGAAAAGTTACATCAAAATTTAACCGGGGGAACCCGTTAAACATTTTCAAAATCCCCAAAAACCTAAAATAAAAAATTTACGGGGCTTTCAAGATCTGGCAGCAAAAAAATTCTAAAAATTTCAAACTTACTAGTGGCGCACCGTGGATGTGGTGCGCCACTAGTAACAGAAAAAAAATTGGTTTTGAATTTTTTTTGATTTTTTTTTCAAAAAATGATACGTAATATGACCGGGAAGTTTGAAATATTTTTCAAAATTTCATCATAGTCATGAACATGAACAAAGTCCTAGACATCAACAAGGTATAACAGGATTGATATGCTAGATATATCAACAAGTGCCTGTGAAGTGAGCTGTTGCTGGGGTTGGATAGAACTCTGAAGTTAAGCGTGCTTGGGCTGGAGTAGAGTGAGGATGGGTGACCTTTCGGTTGGATAGAACTCTGAAGTTAAGCGTGCTTGGGCTGGAGTAGTGTGAGGATGGGGGTGACCTTTCGGGAAGTTTGACCATGGAGTGCGATTTGACCTGAGATTAAGCATATTGACCCGAGATTAAGCCATAGTGAACTGAGATTAAGAAAAAATTGAAAAAAAAATTTAAAAAAAATCTGAAAAAAAATTGAAAAAAAAAATTGAATAAAAAATGTTACTAATGGCGCACTTCTATGTGGTGCGCCATTAGTATACCAGATACTAATGGCGATTTTCGATGGTGCGCCATTAGTATACCAGATACTAATGGCGCACGTGGGCTATATTAATGGCAAGACTACATGGTGCGCCATTAGTATACCAGATACTAATGGCGCACCAGTGGTGCGCCTAGTAAAAAATACTAATGGCGCACCGGTAGTGCGCCATTAGTAGGCAAAACCGGTGCGCCATTAGTAGGCCTTTTTCTAGTAGTGCGGGCTTCTAGCAAGAACTGTTCTTACCTACGCATCAAAACCACAACGATTTTTTGTCAAGTGTGTTGTTTTAACCTTCAACAAGGACCGGCCGTAGTCAAATTCGATTCAACTAAAGTTGGAGAAACAGACACCCGCCAGCCACCTTTATGCAAAACAAGTTGCATGTCTATCGGTGGAACCGGTCTCATGAACGTGGTCATGTAAGTTTGGTCTGGGCCGCTTCATCCAACAATACCGCCGAATCAAAATAAGACGTTGGTGGTAAGTAGTATGACTATTATCACCCACAACTCTTTGTGTTCTACTCATGCATATCATCTACGCATAGACCTGGCTCAGATGCTACTGTTGGGGAACGTAGCATGCAATTTCAAAAAAAAATCCTATGATCACGCAAGATCTATCTAGGAGATGCATAGCACCGAGAGGGGGAGAGTGTGTCCACGTACCCTCATAGACCAAAAGCAAAAGCGTTAGGTTAACGCGGTTGATGTAGTCGAATGTCTTCGCGATCCAACCGTTCAAGTACCGACCGTACGGCACCTCCGAGTTCAGCACACGTTCAGCTCGATGACGTCCCTCGAACTCTTGATCCAGTAGAGAGTCGAGGGAGAGTCTCGTCAGCACGACGGTGTGGTGACAGTGATGGTGATGTGATCCACGCAGGGCTTCGCCTAAGCACTACATGAATATGACCGGAGGAGTAAACCATGGAGAGAGACGCCGCACACGGCTTGGAACAATTGGTGTGTCTCCAAGGGGTGCCCTGCCCATGTATATAAAGGAGGGAGAGGAGGAGGCCGGCCACCAGGGGCGCACCAAGAGGGGGGAGTCCTACTAGGACTCCAGTCCTAGTAGGATTCGGCCCCCCTTTTTTCCTTCTCATGGAGGGGGAAAGAGGGAAGGAGAGGAAGAGGGGGAAAGGAAAGGGGGGCCGCGCCCCCTTCCCCTTGTCCAATTCGGACAGCCCATGGGGGGAGCGTGCACCACCCCTTGTGGGCTCCCCTCTTCTCCCCCATGGCCCATGTTGGCCCATTACTTCCTCGGGGGGTTCCGGTAACCCCTCGGTACTCTGATAAATATCTGAAACTTCCCGAAACCATTCCAGTGTCCAATTACTATCGTCCAATATATCAATCTTCTCCTCTCGCCCGTTTCGAGACTCCTCATCATGTCTATGATCTCATCCGGGACTCCGAACAATCTTCGGTCACCAAAACACATAACTCATAATACAAATCATATCGGACGTTAAGCGTGCGGACCCTACGGGTTCGAGAACTATGTAGACATGACCGAGACATATGTCCGATCAATAACCAACAGCAGAACCTGGATGCTCATATTGGTTCCTACATATTGTACGAAGATCTTTATCGGTCAAACCGCAATGACAACATATGTTATTCCCTTTGTCATCGGTATGTTTGTTGCCCGAGATTCGATCGTCGGTATCCTTATACCTAGTTCAATCTCATTACCGGCAAGTCTCTTTACTCGTTCAGTAATGCAGCATCCCGCAACTAACTCATTAGTCACATTGCTTGCAAGGCTTATTGTGATGTGCATTACCGAGAGGGCCCAGAGATACCTCTCTGATACTCGGAGTGACAAATCCTAGTCTCGATCTATGCAAACCCAACAAACACCTTCGTAGACACCTGTGGAGCATCTTTATAATCACCCAGTTACGTTGTGACGTTTGATAGCACACAAGGTGTTCCTCCGGTATTCGGGAGTTGCATAATCTCATAGTCAGAGGAACATGTATAAGTCATGAAGAAAGCAATAGCAATAAAACTTAAAGATCATTATGCTAAGCTAATGGATGGGTTTTGTCCATCACATCATTCTCCTAATGATGTGATCCCGTTCATCAAATGACAACACATATCTATGGTCAGGAAACTTAACCATCTTTGATTAACGAGCTAGTCTAGTAGAGGCATACTAGGGACACTTTGTTTTGTCTATGTATTCACACATGTATCAAGTTTCTAGTTAATACAATTCTAGCATGAATAATAAACATTTATCATAATATAAGGAAATATAAATAACAACTTTATTGTTGCCTCTAGGGCATATTTCCTTCACCTTGAGAGGACAAAGTCCAAAACACCCAGAGCCAAAGAGTGTTAGGCATCACTGAAGTCCTTCTGTCCGCGTGACCTGAAGAATTGTTACACTTGAGGACTGTGAATCCTCCAGCCAGTTAGCCGTCGCATTCTGAGCATCCAAGAGCCATTGTCGATCGCCGGTGAACGAAGTCTGTGAAGGTTTGGAAGTCTACCTTGAAGACTTACCAGAGTGATTGGGCGAGGCCTGGGTGTCCTTAGCTCAAGGGGAATAAGGTGAAGACGCAGTATTCTGAGTTCAGTCTCAGCCTCCCTAACCAGATGTATAGTTGTCACAGCAATTGGAACTGGTCTACAAATCCTTGTCTTCACCAAGCCACTGGTTCTATCCCCTACTTCCTTTACTTTTCAGTTTGTCTTCGTGAAGTCATTGCCTGCTTGCCTGATCTGATTGACTTCACTTTGTGAAGACTATTACCTGTTTGGCTTCATATTGTCTTCCATTCTGATCCATTCTACCTAGCTACTGATAGTCTTCGTACTTTCACAGTATTGCTTACTTGACTATGCCTTCTCTAGTGTAGTCTATCTTCCGCTGCATATCTATAGGTTCATTTCACCTGGTTGTCTTCAAAGACCTCGTGTTTTGAAGACTTTCATAACAATCGCCTATTCACCCCCCCCTCTAGTCGATAACTAGCACTTTCAGATACTCTTGTTGTTATTGCTGGATGTGCTGAGACCAATGATGAGTGGGTACTTGACACTGCATGCACTTTTCATATGTGTCCACATAGAGATTGGTTTTATACTTTTGATTCTACTACTGCTACTGGTTCCGTTTTGGGTTTTGATAATTCACCATGCAAGATTGAACGCATAGGTTCTATTCGAATCAAGATGTTTAATGGCACAATCAGAACTTTGACAGATGTTCCGTATATTTTGAAGATGAAGAGAAATCTAATCTCTGTGAGTGCCCTTGATGCAAAGGGGGTACAAATATTCAGGTGGAGATAGTGTTTTGAAGGTCACCAAAGGTTCCCTTATTGTGATGAAAGGTGACTTAAGTTCGACCAATGGTCTTTATTACCTTCGAGGTTCTACTGTTTCAGGTAATGCTACTCCAGTTATTTCAAAGAACTCTGATTGTGATACTGCTAACCTTTGGCATATGCATCTTGGACATATGAGTGAACTTGGTTTGGCAGAGTTAAATAAGAGAGGTGTTCTTGATGGATATGAACCTCGTAAATTGAAATTTTGTGAGCATTGTATCTTCAGCAAGCACAAGAGGGTGAAGTTCAACACTTCGGTTCATACAACTAAAGGTATTCTTGATTATGTTCATTCTGATTTATGGGGACCATCTCGCAGAAAGTCACTAGGTGGTGCTAGGTACATGCTGACTATTATTGAATATTATTTGAGAAAAGTTTGCCTTATTTCTTGAAGCATAAATATGAAGCATTCTCAGCATTTAAGGAGTGGAAGATTATGATTGAAAGACAAACTGAAAAGAAGGTAAAGATACTTCGCACTGATAATGGTATTGCAAGTCCGAAGGCATTGTCAGACATTACACCGTTCCTTATACTCCTCAACAAAACGGTGTTGCTGAGGTATGAACAGGACCATTATTTCCAGAGCCCGTTGCATGTTGTCCAATGCAAGTTTGCATAGGCGTTTTTGGGTTGAGGCCGCTTCCACTGCTTGTTATCTCATTAACCGTTCACCATCTATTGCTCTTAATAAGAAAACTCCAATTGAGGTATGGTCTGATTCACCTACTGATTATTCACAATTGATAGTTTTTGGTTGCACTGCATATGCTCATGTTGATAATGGAAAGTTGGAGCCTAGAGCTATTAAGTGCATCTTTCTTGGTTATAAGTCTGGTGTTAAAGGTTTTAAATTGTGGAATCCTGAAACCTAGAAGGTTGTTATTAGCAGAAAGTCATCTTTGATGAATCTGCTACGTTACATGATATTCCATCTACTAATGTTCCTTTTGAGAGTGAACAGTAGCCTACTGTTCAGCAGCCTACTGTTTGGGTGGAGCATGTTATTGATTCAGGTGATACATCTGGTAAGGAAAATGTTGATGCACATGATGATCCCGTCGTTGATGATGAACATGTCACTCCCACTCCAAATCAGCCTACTGTTCCACCTAGTTGGAATCTCGCACGTGACAGAGTTAGGCAGGGTATTAATAAACCTGACAGGTTAATTGAAGACTGCAATATTGTTTCTTTTGGTTTATCTATTGCAGAAGAAATTGAAGGTAACGCTGAGCCTTCTTCATATTTCGAGGCTATTATTTCTGGTGATAGTAATAAGTGGATGGCCGCTATGCATGATGAGATGGAATCACTTGAAAAGAGTGGCACTTGGAATTTAGTAAAATTACCTAGAGAGAAGAAACCTATTCGTTGCAAGTGGGTTCTCAAGAGGAAAGAAGGTGTTTCTCCTAATGATGAGACATGATATAAAGCCAGGTTAGTTGCTAAAGGTTATAGCCAAATTCCAGTTATTGACTATAACGAAATCTTTTCTCCTGTTGTGAAGCATAGCTCTATTTGCACTTTATCAGTATTGTTGCCATGCATGATTTTGAGCTTGAACAATTGGATGTTAAAACTGCATTCTTACATGAAGAATTAGAAGAGGATATTTATATGGAACAACCTGAAGGTTTTGTTATTCCTGGAAAAGAAAAGCTTGTATGTAAGTTAAAGAAATCTCTTTATGGATTGAAGCAATACCCTAGACAGTGGTACAAGAGATTTGACACTATTATGCTCTCTCAAGGTTTCAAAAGGTCTAATTATGATAGTTGTGTTTATTTGAAAATTTTCAATGGTTCAACTATTTATTTTCTCCTTTATGTTGATGATATGTTAATTGATGCAAAGAGTATGTCAGAAATTAATGAACTGAAGAAGCAATTGAGTAATGAATTTGAGATGAAGGATTTGGGTGCAGCAGAGAAAATACTTGGCATGGAAATATCTAGAGATAGACCGTCTGGAAAAGTATATCTAAGTCAGAAGGGATATATTGATAAAGTTCTTCGTCGTTTTAATATGCATAATGCCAAGCCGGTGAGTACTCTGTTAGCTGCACACTTCAAATTGTCATCAGCTTTATGTCCTAAGTCAGATGCCGATATTGAGTACATGTCTAGAGTTCCCTATTCGAGTGTAGTTGGTTCACTTATGTATGCCATGGTTTGTTCTCGTCCGGATTTATCTTATGCATTGAGTGTTGTCAGTAGATACATGGCTAATCCTGGAAAAGAGCACTGGAAAACAGTTCAGTGGATTTTCAGATACCTGCGAGGTACTTCTAATGCTTATTTACAGTTTGAGAAAACTGGAGATGAACCTTTTGGTTTTGTTGATTCAGATTTTGCTGATGATTTGGATAAGAAAAGATCAGTCACATGTTATGTTTTCACCATTGGTGGTTGTGTTGTGAGTTGAAGAGCAACTTTGCAGCCTATTGTGGCTTGTTCCACTACTGATGCCGAGTATATGGCTATTTCTGAGGCATGCAAAGAAGCTATCTGGTTGAAAGGTTTATATACTGAGCTTTATGGAGATCCATCTTGCCCTACGTATTTTCTGACAGTCAAAATGCTATATATCTTACAAGGAATCCAATGTATCGTGAGAGAACAAAACACATTGATGTCAGATTTCACTATATTCGAGATGTTATTGCTGAAGGTGATTTGAAGGTATGCAAGATAAGTACTCATGATAATCCAGCTGATATGATGACAAAGCCAGTTTCTACCAATAAGTTTGAGCTTTGCTCAGGTTTAGTTGGTATTTCTCACTAGTCCTATGGACTTTGACGCACAAGGTGTTTATGCTGATTTGGATGGAGTTATTCACTTTCTTCGACTACTGGAGGGAATTTGGCTCAAGGTGGAGATTGTTAAATTGTGATCCAGATTCTAGTACCGTGTTGGACTAGACTCGTTCACTTGTCCTACCAGGACTCCTATGTGTTGCCCCTCATATATACTCCATGCAGTCGCACCTAAGACTGTATGTCGTCTCGTGCTTGTAATACTCCTCCATCATAGTGATTGCGCCTTCGTGCTTCCGTGGTTTTTCTCCCGCAAGGGTTTCCACGTAAAAATCCATGTCTCTCGTGTCTCGTTTATTCTCGTTTTATCTAACATCAACGGCGTGGAGCAGGGGAGTCTCAGAGTTGGACGCGGATTGATCGACGCGCTGTAACATCCCAAATTTTCAATTTGGCATGTTATACATAGGTCATCCATGCATATCATATTTTATTGCCTTTGTTTGCAATCCTCGAAATCCTAAGCAACTCAAGGACCCTCGGAGAGAGTTGGGGATTTTTCGATTTTCATATTTGATTTTTATCAAGTAGTGAAGACGAGGATTTTTTATTTTAATTATTTTCTCTCCAGAAAATATTTCATTTTGAAATAATAAATGAGAGGAGATAATATGACTTCTCCAAAATAATTGAAATATTGGAGGAAAAATGTTAAAATCATTATTTAGATTTTTATTTGATTTATTTGGAATTTTATTTGCCCTAGAAAAAATTGCATGTTTTAAAATTGCATTTTAGGGGCCAATAAAAGTTCATCTTGTTCTAAATATTTTATTTAGACGGAGAAAACTTGTTTTGTTATTTTTAGATTTTATTTATTTTCTAGGATTTTTATAAGTTTCATGAAAGTTTAAAAAGGACCAGCCCGACCGGGCTAAGGGCCCACTGAGCAGCCGCCCAACCGCCCGAGCCGCCGCCGCCTTCCGCGTCGCCGCCGCCGTGTCCGACCCGGACACCACCGCCGCCGCCTTGCCCTCCCCCAAGTCGGAGCCCCCAACCTATATAAGCCCCCTCTAGCCACCACCACCACCGAGCCCGTGCCGAGCCCCGAGCCCCGAGCCGCCCTCGCCTCGCCGCGCCTTGCCCGAGCCGCCGCCCAGAGGTCGCCGCCGTCGCCTCCGCCGCCACCCAGCGCCCTCGCCGAGTCCGCCGCCCTCGCCGAGCACCGCCGCCTCGCCCGCCCAGCCGAGTCGCGCCGCCGCACGGACGACCTCGCCGGAGGTAGCCACCGCCGCCCGGTTTTTAAAGAAAACCCTTTTTTTTTAGAAAAACCCTAGTTCGCTTTTTTATATAGATCGGTTTTTTGGTGTATTTGTTTAGCGGCGTCATTCGTTCGTTCGTTCTAACGAACGTGTTCGCTCGTTAGTTTCGCTAACGAACGTTCGTTCTTTTAGCCGTTAAATCGTTTTTTCTTTTTATCGATTTATTCCGTGAATTTCGATCGCGATTTCGATCCGATGTTGAACTAGTATAACTTTTCGCTCGTTTATCGAATCAGCGATTCAAGCGCCTGGAGTTTCATCTCGAAACCCTCTTTCCGAATAGCCAACTCAAACAAGTTTTTGCCTCTGTAAAATTTGACCCTAGTTCAGATTAGTAAACGGATCTTGTTTCTTTCGCCGTTTGAGTTTCGTTGCTCCGTTTGGTTTGATTCTTCTTGTGAACCGGAGTTCTTAAGTTGAACTCTCCGATAAACCTCTTTCAGTTGAAGTTTCGTTTGTGCATCTTTTCTTGTTTCTTATGTATGCTGCTGTTTGATTGCGATAGAATTCCCGGAGTGCGAAGCGTGTTACTACGAGTCTCTAGGATTCCCGGATCGTCAGCAAGGCAAGTAACACTTTGATCATACTCTTTTCATACCCAGTTTTATGCATTAGTTTCAACCCTCGCACATTGCATGGTTAGGATGTCATTAATTTGTGGGTTGGGAAGTAGATGATGAGGTAGGAACCTATTGCCCTGTTACTATCAAACCCTTGGGAGTTACTTCTACGTGTTGCTTATATTGCTATGCTATGCTCGTGAGCGTGGTTGGGTTTGAGAGTTATTCATGACAGATGTGAGATTGTTAATTAATGGTTAACTTAAGGTGGCAACTTTAATACACATCGGGTGGATTGAGGCACCGGGGAACCTAGTGTTGTCTGTTTTGTTTTGGAAATCCGGGGTATCCGTGTGATCTTCCTATGGACCGCCACCAGTGCTCAAAGGAACTGAGATTATTCATGCTAGAAACTTCCGTGTGCAGCCACAAGCTATTATGGGCTCTAGCATAGTTGAGTAAGTTACGTGAAGCTCTTGAAGAGGTAGATCAGCGGTAGTGGGTTTGGTAGGTTTGGTATGGTCTACCCGGAGTAGAGAGTTAATGTTTACGAAAGATCGTGTCTCGGTCATCCGTTTCTCAAACACCATGTAGTCACGAGAAATCAGCGGAGGCGATCGAGTCTTGTGGGGAAAAGTGCGCAAACCTCTGCAGAGTGTACAATCTAATCATGGTTAGCCGTGTCCCCGGTTATGGACAATTCTGAGTATCTAGTACTTGAGTATTCACATGTATCTCATCACTCTAAATTAATATTGCTGGGATGTTAATTATTTTAATTGGGATTGAGTTGGGGTTATACCTTCTCAATGATGTTTCAACCACCATGATAGTTAAATTAAAATTTATTCCTTTGATGTAGGGAAAATTGGCTTTCCACTGGCAGTAATCGAGAGCTTTCCACCAGCCAAACATGCATGTAGTGTTAGCATTATTCTGTTATTGCTCTATTGTGTTACATTGCGGCATATTCCATGTGCTGACTGTTCTCGGGCTGCAACGTATTATGTTGCAGACTTTTCGAACGAGGAGTAAGGTTTGATAGGTCGTTGCCGTGCAGCTCAGCTATGCCATTGGAGTTGATGGACTCACTTTATCTTCCAAGCCTTCGCTGTTATCGTATTAGATGGCCTTAAGCCATATTATTGTAATAAGTTCTCTTTTGAGACATTCGATGTAATAAGTGTGTGATTGCTACTCTGTTATAAATCCTTGAGTGTGTGTGTCGGCATTACCGATCCGAGGATGACACGGAAGCACGAGACTTGACCATCTCGAGGTTGGGTCGCTACAAGATGGTATCGAGCACACGCTGAGTGTAGGACACGACCACTAAGATAAAACCATAGGTCACTCTTCTCTACTCATTTCGACTCCTCTCCATTTTCCACTCTATAGGATGACGGAGATGAAGAACAAGTTTGCACAACCGGATGAAGACACACCTTTTGGGCGCCACTTGAAGGAAGTCACTAGGTACCTGAATATTGGAATACCAAGCTTCACCGGACGCATAACGCCACTTTACCGTAAGAAGAAGCTGGATGATTCAAGTACAAGTTCCAGGAAGGACGTTCTCACCAACTTCCAAGTCCATAGAGTTTTCTTTTGAAGCACCCACCTGGAGCCTTGGCAAGAGTATGGCAGCTCACATTACCATGGGACGCATTGGAGAAGTCTACAACCGGGAGCTTAAAGACACCATATATCAAATATGTGGGCGCCGAGACGAGCAATGGGAAGTAATCAGCACCAAGAAGGATAGATCCATTGCAGCTTACATCCAGGAGCTAAACCAGCACATTTGACGTCAGAGAACCAGACAAAGCGAGACATGATGGATTTGAAGAAGGCGAAAACTAGGATCATCGAGCTGGAGGAAGAACTCAAGTTTACACGCGATGGATATGAGGAAGAAATCAAGACCCTACTGGAGAAGAATGACGACCTAGTCAAGAAGATCGGAGTCTTCATGGGAGGACCAGCACCGGAAAAAGAGGAAGAAGATCCCACTTGTCCGGACAACTACATCGTCATCGACGACACCGACTCTGATCCAAGTGATGATGACTACGAAGACGAAGCTGGAGCAGACATCATGGAGTCTTCCACTGATCAAAATTTCTAGATGACCACCATATAATAGTAGTATTCCCCCATGTAATTAGTAGTAGTTGAGCACTTATGCGATAGTCCTAGACTGTTTTGTATGCCCTTGCTTGATTGAATGAATGTGTGTGTTTGCCTCATATGCATATGGGTAGTGTTTCTCCCCTAGATCTTTTATCTATTCTAATCTCTTCCATCTAAAACCCTCAGATGCCTCCGAGACGTGACCCCGGTTTTGTTTTCCCACCGGAGCTCACCCAGTTGATCCAGCAGCAGAATGCCTTGATGCAATTGCTAGTTCAGAACCAGGGCAACAACAACAATGCCAACAACAACCCGCCACCAGTGGATAATTTAACCCGTTTCTTGAGGCTACAACCGCCGGTGTTTTCCAGTAGCACCGAGCCAATAGTTGCTGATGATTGGCTACGCCGTATTGGAAGGGAGTTAACCACCGCAGGATGCACGGATCTTTGAAAGGTGCGCTTTGCCGCACATCAATTGGATGGACCAGCAGCCGCATGGGGGGAGAATTACACGGCTACTTTTCCTATAGCCAATGTCACTTGGGACCAGTTCAACAATCTTTTCGACGGCCCATGTCTCAAGCGGAGCCATGCAGATAAAGAAGCGTGAGTTTCGCAACTTACGCCCGAGGGAACCGTCTTGTGGCCCGAGACGTGGATGAGTTTAGCAAGTTATCACGCTATGCCCCCGATGATGTGGCCACAGATGCATGCCAAGGGAGAAGTTTATGGAAGGGCTGAATGATGAGATGAGTATGCGTTGATGGTGGTAACTTTCAACAACTACCAGGAGTTGGTAGATAAGGCCCTAATGATTGAAGGAAAGCAACAGCAGATTGAGAGCCGTAAAAGGAAGTATGGACAAGGGAAGTATAACTCAGGAGCTCACCAGAAGCCTCGCTTAACCCCGAACTCGGGAGGACTTGTTCATAACCATGGAGGTCATAACCATACTGGAGGAGGATCGTATAATCAAAATGGTGCGAAGAACGGGAATGGGAATGGAGTCAACAATAATCAGAATCGCTCTAACCCAGCTACACCCGCCAAGAGGGACTTAAGCCAAGTTATATGCTTTAAGTGCGGGAAGACAGGGCACTATGCCAATGACTGCCCTGAAGGAAAGAATGGAAACGGAAATGGGAGCGTTGGGAAGAAGCCCAATCCATTCAACAAAGGACAAGTGAACCACGTTAACGTGGAGGAAGTTGAAGAGCATCCGGACGCGGTAATAGGTAAGTTTTCGGTTCAGTCATTTACCGCTCTTGTTCTTTTCGATACTGGTGCATCGCATTCATACGTATCAAGGGGATTTGTGGAAAAGTTTAAGTTACCAACCCAAACCCTTAGGACCCCTCTTCTAGTGAGCTACTTTGGAGCGAGTACATGGCTAGCGGATGGTGCACCCAGATACCCCTAATCATTGGCACGCATGTTTTTCCGTCGACCTAATTATCTTGGAGTCGCAAGGATTGGATGTGATATTAGGTATGGACTGGATGTCAAAGTATGGAGGAAGTATTGACTGTGCTAGCAAGTCAATTTATCTTACCACCCAGGAGGGAAAAAGGATTAAGTATGTATCTAGGCATGTGCCTAGGAGGAGCCAAGTGAATGCCCTCACGGGAGTTGTGCAGAGCAAGTACACATAGTGAAGGATTATCCGGATGTTTTCCCGGAGGAGTTACCGGGCATGCCACGGATCGAGACATCGAGTTTCGATAGAACTATTGCAGTGCAGGGCCAATATCCAAGAGACCCTATCGGATGCCCGCAAATGATCGGAGGAAATTAAGAAGCAGATCAAGGAGCTATTGGAGAAAGGTTATATTCAGAGAAGCTCATCACCTTGGGGAGCCCCAAGACTTTTGGTTGAGAAGAAGGATAAATCCCTAAGGATGGTTGTTGATTATCGAGCTCGAATGAAGTAACTATAAAGAACAAGTATCCCTTACCGATGATTAATGATCTGTTTGATCGGTTGCAAGGAGCTAAGGTGTTTTGAAGATTGATCTGCGATCGAGGATACCATCGATTGAAGATCCGAGAGAAGGATATACCAAAGACAACATTTACCACACGGTATGGATTATATGAGTATACGGTCATGTCATTTGGACTGACTAACGCCCCTGCCTATTTCATGAGCATGATGAACAAGGTGTTCATGGAGTATTTGGACAAGTTTGTTGTGGTGTTTATTGATGATATTATGGTATACTCGAAGAACGAAGAGGAGCACGCGGAACACTTGCGTTTGGTTCTCGAGAAACTTAGGGAACACCAGTTATACGCCAAATTCAGCAAGTGTGAGTTTTGGTTGAAGGAAGTTGGATTTCTTGGGCATGTTATATCGGAGAGGGTATAGCAGTAGATCGAGAAGTTGATCGATCCATTGAATGGTTGGCACCCACCTCGGTTGGCGAGATCCGATTTCCTTGGTGGCAGGATATTATCGGAGATTCATTGAGAATTTTTCCAAGATTGCTAAGCCAATGACTGAATTGCTAAAGAAGGATACTAAGTTCAAATGGACAGAGGATTGCGAGACAAGCTTTCAGGAGTTGAAGAAACGGTTGACTACAGCCCCAGTGCTGACATTGCCAAATATACATAAGGAGTTTCAAGTGTATTGTGACGCCTCTCGCTTGGGACTTGGATGTGTTCTTATGCAGGACGGAAAAGTTGTTTCATATGCCTCACGACAACTGAAGCCACATGAGATGAACTATGCCACACATGATTTGGAGTTAGCAGCCGTAGTACATGCGTTGAAGACCTGGAGACATTATCTTATTGGAAACCGTTGTGATGTGTACATGGATCATAAGAGTTTGAAGTACATTTTCACACGTATGAGTTAAACCTCGGACAAAGGAGATGGCTGGAACTTATAAAGGATTACGACATGAAGCTACACTATCATCCGGGAAAGGCCAGCGTCGTAGCAGGCGCTTTGAGCGGAAGAGTTATGCTAATATCCTTGAAAGCAAGGGATTGCCAAAGGAGTTAGCTGCGGAGATCATGGAACTTCGATTGGAGATTGTTCCACGAGGTTTTATTGCAACAATGGAGGTTCGATCGACATTGTTGGACAAGATCGAAGCTCGGAAGGAGGACAAAGAGATTGCGAGATAAGAGAAGATGGGCGAAGGAAAAGCCAAAGGTTTTCGCGAGGATGAGCATGATACCTTGTGGTTTGAGGACGGATTTATGTGCCCAACAATTGGAGATCGGAAATTAATACTTCAGAGGCCCATGACTCACCATACTCGATTCACCGGAAACACCAAAATGTATTTGGATTTGAAGGAACGTTTACGTGGACTGGTATGAAGAAGGATATTGCGAGTATGTAGCCGTATGTGATGTATGTCAAAGAGTGAAGGCGAGCATCGAAGCCAGCAGGATGTTACAGCCTATTCCAATACCGAATGGAAGTAGGACAAACTTGGCATGGACTTTATTACGGATTACCGAGAACCAAGGCAGGATATGATTCAATATGGGTAGTTGTGGATCGTTTGACCAAAGTAGCCCATTTCATCCCAGTGAAAACAACCTATACAAGTGCAAAGTTGGCCAAGATATATATGACCAGGATCGTATGTTTGCATGGAGTTCCGAGGAGCATCATATCAGATAGAGGAACACAGTTTACTTCAAAGTTTTGGCATCGGCTACACGGACTTTGGGTACCAGTTGGAGTTTAGTACGCGTTCCACCCACAAGCGGATGGACAGACAGAGAGAGTCAATCAGATTACGGAGGACATGTTGAGAGCACTGTCGCTAGATTATGAATCTAGTTGGGATGACAATTTGCGTCGCAGAGTTCTCGTACAACAACAGCTACCAGGCCAGTTTGAAGATGGCACCGTTCGAAGCTCTGTATGGACGCAGATGTAGAACACCATTGATGTGGGATGAGGTTGGAGACTGTCAGTTGTTTGGACCAGATTTGATCAAGGAATCAGAGGAGAAGGTTAAACTGATCAGAGACAGACTAAAGATTGCTCATTCTAGATGTAAGAGTTACGCAGATGCAAAACACAAGGAAGTAACCTATGAAATTGGAGCGAGCCTATCTCATGAGTATCACCCTTGAGGGGTGAAACGTTTTGGAGTAAAGGAAAGTTAGCCCCAAGATTTGTAGGACCGTATCGTGTTTTGGAGCGGATGGGAGAAGTTGCCTACAAGCTGGAGTTACGAAGGATTGTCGGGAGTTCACGATGTGTTTCACGTATCACGGTGAAGAAGTGCCACGCTGAGATGGCGATATACCGTTAAATGATACAAAGTGCCCCTAGAGGCGTCTGAGTTGGATAGTAATTTGACTTATGAGGAGAAGCCGGTAAAGATTCTTGATTTGACGAATGAGTCACGCATGACAAGATTATCAAGTTTTGCAAAGTTCGATGGAGCCACCATACCGAGGAGGAAGCCACCTGGGAGCGAGAAGATGATATTCGCAAGGACCATCCGCACCTATTTTCTAGCCAACCCGAATCTCGAGGGCGAGATTCATCTTAAGGGGGGTAGGTTTGTAACATCCCAAATTTTCAATTTGGCATGTTATACATAGGTCATCCATGCATATCATATTTTATTGCCTTTGTTTGCAATCCTCGAAATCCTAAGCAACTCAAGGACCCTCGGAGAGAGTTGGGGATTTTCGATTTTCATATTTGATTTTTATCAAGTAGTGAAGGCGAGGATTTTTATTTTAAATATTTTCTCTTGGAAAATATTTCATTTTGAAATAATAAATGAGAGGAGATAATATGACTTCTCCAAAATAATTGAAATATCGGAGGAAAATGTTAAAATCATTATTTAGATTTTTTATTTGATTTATTTGGAATTTTATTTGCCCTAGAAAAAATTGCATGTTTTAAAATTGCATTTTAGGGGCCAAAAAGTTCATCTTGTTCTAAATATTTTATTTAGACGGAGAAAACTTGTTTTGGTATTTTTAGATTTTATTTATTTTTCTAGGATTTTTATAAGTTTGGTGAACGTTTAAAAAGGACCAGCCCGACCGGGCCAAGGGCCCACTGAGCAGAGCCGCCCACCACCGAGCCGCCGCCGCCTTCCGCGTCGCCGCCGTCGTGTCCGACCCGGACACCGCCGCCGCCGCCTTGCCCTCCCCAAGTCGGAGCCCCCAACCTATAAGCCCCCCTCTAGCCACCACCACCACCGAGCCCGAGCCGAGCCCGAGAGCCCCGCCGCCCCTCGCCTCGCCCGCGCCTTGCCCAAGCCGCGCGCCGCCCGTGGAGTCGCCGCCGTCGCCTCCCGCCGCCACCCAGCGCCCTCGCCGAGTCCGCCGCCCTCGCCGAGCCCCTCGCCCGCCCGCCGAGTCGCCCGCCGCGGACGACCTCGCGGAGGTAGCCACCGCCGCCGGTTTTTTAAAGAAAAACCCTTGGTTTTAGAAAAACCCTAGTTCGTTTTTTATATAGATCTGTTTTTTCGGTTTATTTGTTTAGCGAGCGTTCGCTCGTTCGTTCGTTCTAATGAACGTGTTCGTCATTTAGTTTCTGCTAACGAACGTTCATTCGTTTAGCAGTTCGTCGTTTTTTTCTTTTTATCGGATTTATTCCGCGAATTTCTGATCGTGATTTCTGATCCGATGTTCGAACTAGTATAACTTTCCGCTCGTTTATCGGAATCAGGCGATTCAAGCGCCTGGAGTTTCATCTCGAAACCCTCTTTCCGAATAGCCAACTCAAACAAGTTTTTGCCTCTGTAAAATTTGACCCTGGTTCAGATTAGTAAACGGATCTTGTTTCTTTCGCCGTTTGAGTTTCGTTGCTCCGTTTGGTTTGATTCTTCTTGTGAACCGGAGTTCTTAAGTTGAACTCTCCGGTCAACCTCTTTCAGTTGAAGTTTCGTTTGTGCATCTTTGCTTGTTGCTTATGTATGCTATTGTTTGATTGCGATAGAATTCCCGAGTGCTAAGCGTGTTACTCTGAGTCTCTAGGATTCCGGATCGTCGACAAGGCAAGTAACACTTTGATCATACTCTTTTCATACCCAGTTTTTATGCATTAGTTTCAACCCTCGCACATTGCATGGTTAGGATGTCATTAATTTGTGGGTTGGGAAGTAGATGATGAGGTAGGAACCTATTGCCCTGTTACTATCAAACCCTTGGGAGTTACTTCTACGTGTTGCTTATATTGCTATGCTATGCTCGTAGACGTGGTTGGCTTTGAGAGTTATTCATGACAGATGTGAGATTGTTAATTAATGGTTAACTTAAGGTGGCAACTTTAATACACATCTGGGTGGATTGAGGCACCTGGGGAACCTAGTGTTGTCTGTTTTGTTTTGGAAATCCCGAGGTATCCGTGTGATCTTCCTATGGACCGCCACCCAGGCTCAAAGGGAACTGAGATTATTCATGCTAGAAACTTCCGTGTGCAGTCACAAGCTATTATGGGCTCTAGCATAGTTGAGTAAGTTACGTGAAGCTCTTGAAGAGGTAGATCAGCAGGTAGTGGGTTTGGTAGGTTTGGTATGGTCTACCCGGAGTAGAGAGTTAATGTTTCCGAAAGACTGTGTCTCGGTCATCCGTTTCTCAAACACCATGTAGTGCGAGAAATCAACGGAGGCGATCGAGTCTTTTGGGGAAAAGTGCGCAAACCTCTGCAGAGTGTACACTCTAATCATGGTTAGCCGTGTCCCCGGTTATGGACAATTCTGAGTATCTAGTACTTGAGTATTCACATGTATCTCATCACTCTAAATTAATATTGCTGGGATGTTAATTATTTTCATTGGGATTGAGTTGGGGTTATACCTTCTCAATGATGTTTCAACCACCATGATAGTTAAATTAAAGTTTATTCCTTTGATGTAGGGAAAAATTGGCTTTCCGCAAACTGTAACCGTAGAGCTTTCCACCAGACAAACATGCATGTAGTGTTAGCATTATTCTGTTATTGCTCTATTGTGTTACATTGCCAGCATATTCCATGTGCTGGCCCGTTCTCGGGCTGCAACGTATTATGTTGCAGACTTTTCAGACGAGGAGTAAGGTTCGATAGGTCGTCAGCTCAGCTATGCCATTGGAGTTGATGGACTCACTTTATCTTCCAAGCCTTCCGCTGTTATCGTATTAGATGGCCTTAAGCCATATTATTGTAATAAGTACTCTTTTGAGACATTCGATGTAATAAGTGTGTGATTGCTACTCTGTTATAAATCCTTCGAGTATTGTGTGTGTCAGCATTACCGATCCAGGGATGACACGGAAGCACAAAGACTTGACCATCTGAGGTCGGGTCGCTACACGCGCGTAGGCTGGTGGCGCTGTCTAGTGTCGTGGTGACATCGACAGCAGATAGGACTGGCAAGATTTATATAGTTATTCCTCCTGAAGACGGGATGGCGAAAGATTGCGGCGGCGGATCCTAGAGCATGCGCAGGCGGTGCACGTCATGGACGCCTAGACCGGATTTATTTTTTTAGAAAAGGAGGTTAACCCCCGGCCTCTGCATCATTCGATGCACACAGCCATTTTATTAAGAAAAGAGGTCCAAAAGTCTCCTCAAGTGGTCTCAAAAGATCATGAAGAAACAAATGCCACACGTGGCCAAAAATAAAAAAAAGCCACAACCGGCTATAATAGATCAAGATGTCTACACACCTAGCCTATTACTGGACCGCCGTCCATATTGGTTGTATGTATCCCGTGCAACCGTTTCCCATCGGTTGCACCCAATAGCCATGTGCGCCCTGTGGTCCGTATGGCTCAGCAAGGACCACGTACGGATCCATGTAGACGCTCTGAAGATGACCTACAAAAAATTAGTAATGTTTTGTCTGTTAAAGGCAACATCATTCCGACAATTCCATATCGCCCAAAACAACGCACATGCTCCGACTCTGATTTGTGCAGCTGTCTGAGGTACCACCCCATTCAGCCAGTCATGAAAAAACCGTGATATTGAAGTTGGCGGAGTGATGTTAAAAGCAACATGAATAGTTCTCCAAAGTAATCTAGCAATCGGATATTTAATAAGTAGATGTTCAATTGTTTCATTCTGATCACAAAAGCAACATCGTTGACTCCCTTCCCAATTGCGTTTGGCTAGATTATCTTTGGTTAAGATTACACCTTTGTGAACAAACCACATAAACACTTTTATTTTCAACGGCACCTTAATTTTCCAGATATGGCCCGACCTTGGGATGTCTCCAGTATTAATTAAATCCGTATACATTGATTTAACCGTGAAAACACCAGACCCCGTTAACTTCCAACTTATCGTGTCATTGGCATCCAAAAGATTAATCTCCATTAACCTACGCACAAGATGCAACCATGTATCCCAGCGTGGACCCACAAGTGTCCGTTGAAATTGAATGTCAAGGGGAATGGATTGCAACACAGACGCAACAGAAACTTCTTTCCGTTGTGCAATGTGATATAAAACTGGATACTGTAACGCTAATGGAGTGCCCCCTAATCAGGTATCCTCCCAGAATCGAGTTCGTTGCCCATTCCCCACTTTAAATGTCACTCTGTTAAAGAAAGCAACCTTCGTCCTCATAAGTCCTTTCCAAAAGGTGAGTCTGACGGCTGTGCCGTTACCTGAGCCAAAGACTTGGTGTATAATTATTTGTTTCGAAGTAACTGCAACCACACACCCTCAGTCTCCACTGAAAGGCGGTATAACCATTTTCTCAATAAGCACCTATTTTTCACTTCTAAATTCTCAACACCCAATCCTCCCTGGTCCTTTGGTCTACAAATCATCTCCCACTTGACGAGCCTATACTTGGCCTTATTCTCATCAATTTGCCAAAAGAATCTGGATCAATAGAAGTCTAATCTTTTTCGTACTCCTACTGGTACTTCAAAGAAAGAGAGGAGGAACATCGGCATGCTCGTTAGCACCGAATTAATAAGAATTAGCCTTCCTCCGTACGATAAAAGTTTGCCTTTCCAGCAACTTAATTTCTTCTCAAACCGATCCTCAATACATTTCCACTCTTTATTAGTAAGTTTGCGATGATGAATTGGTATCCCTAGATACGTAAAGGTAAGCACACCTAATTCACACCCGAACAACTATTTATATCTTTCTTGCTCCTCCTTGGCGCGTCCAAAGCAGAATAATTCGCTCTTATTAAAATTAATCTTGAGTCCGGACAGTTGTTCGAATAAGCAAAGAACTAACTTCATGTTCCTTGCTTTCGCGAGGTCATGCTAGCTCCATGAAAATAATTGTGTCGTCTGCGTATTGTAGGATAGATACCCCACCATCCACTAGATGTGGGATAAGACCACCTACCTGACCATCTTGTTTAGCTCTGTTAACAAGCACAGTCAACATATCAACCACAATATTAAAAAGGATCGGTGACATGGGATCACCCTATCTTAATCCTTTAAGCGTTTGAAAGTAATGACCAATATCGTCATTAACTTTAATACCAACGCTACCTCCCTGCACAAAGGATTCGGCTTGTTTTCTCCAGGCTTTGTCAAATCCTTTCATGCGCAACGCTTGTTGTAAAAATGGCCACTTGACTTTATCGTAGGCCTTTTCAAAATCCACTTTGAAGATCACTCCATCAAGTTTCTTCGAGTGGATTTCGTGAAGGGTCTCATGCAAGACAACCGGGTAGTCTTCAGGCCATTGGATTAGATTGTGTCTGTTATGTGGACAGGGCACATCTGTATACTTGTAGGTGTAGCGATTTTGTTCACCTAAAGGGGGCTTTTGGGTGGATCTTGTATTCATTTGTCACACTCGATGAATAATTAGCAAAGATGGTCGTGTGCATCATGCTGATGTAGAGGCCAGAGGTAATCCTCCTTTTGAAGAAAAAAATCATGACAGTATAAAGAACAACAACGGTAATAAAAATTACAACCATGTTTGTGAACCATCTAGCAACGACTGCAAGTACCGGAGCTTCGTTCATAATTTTATTCTACAGCTTACATAACACCCGCTTATTAAGTGCATGCAGCTCAAATATCACGTCTCACTTGCATCTAATAAACACCAAAAGTACGATAATAATAGCAATAGTACGTTATTGCATGAAGCACATCGGACATGTGCAAGGAGCCTCGACGTCAAGCGTGCACGACGATCTTGGTGTATTTCGTCATATCGGTGGTGGCGCGGCCATGGGCGCCGTCGAGCGGGAAGTAGAAGGGGTAGATCTCGTAGCGCACCCTACAGCTGCTGTAGTTGATCTGGCAGCCCTGCTGCGCGCCGCAGTAGTCGCCGAACTTGGACAGCGCCACCGAGACGCACTGCGCGCACGCCAGCGGCGCGAGGTCCCGCGTGCACTGCGCCAGGCCGTAGATGGTGACGAATGGCGTATACTGGTCCTTGGACCTGCCGAGCCCCGCGCGGCCCGACGCCGACGCCTGCGCCGTCGCCTTGTTCATCACCTTCCCCACCGCCTTCTTGAACGGCTTGGGGTCGTCCGCCGCCTGCACGTTCACCAGGATCACGCCGGCGCCCGTGTCCGACTGCCCGGCGAAGTCTGTGTTATCGTACCGCATGAAGCAGAAGTCGTACCATATTCTGGCGTCGGACTGGTAGCTGCAGGCGGCGGGGAGCTGCTTGGCGGCGTCCGCGAGGCAGGCGGAGCAGTCGCTGGCGGAGACGTCGCCGCGGCATTGCGCGAGGCCGAAGACGACGGTGCTATTACCCTTGCCGGCAACGGCCGTGGCGAAGCCTCCCGAGGAGCCCTTGGCGACGAGGTCCGCCAGGACGGAGTCGATGTTGACCTTGCCGCTACCAGCGTACCTGGTTCCGGCGCAGTTACTGCCGATGGCGTCCGTGGCCATGCCCAGAGGGAGCAGGGCCATGGCGAGAAGCAGCAGCCCGCTGCGCGCTCTGCAAAGTGCCATGGTGCTAACGATTGAGCTTGCCATGTGTGTGGCGAATGGTGGGAGCTTATAACGAGTGCGAGCGTGCTGCCTTTCTTTGACTGCTTAATTGGATTGCGTGCAATGCCGGACGTCGACACTAGAATGAGGCCGTGGACGGAGCCATTGCTGAATCAGCCAAGGGTCCATGCACATGGCCAGAGAGGGATGGGCATATCTTGCATATCTTGCTACTTGCTAGTTGCTACAGATAGCTGGTTCGCGGCATTTCATGACTCGTTGACTTGTCTTCGTGAGGATGTGGCTTAGAAATGGGTGGTAGGGATCGTGAGGATCCAGTGAGTTTTGATTCCCTTGGGAAAAGGCAATCTGGATGCAACTCGCTGTAGAAAATCGGCATCCTGTTCCTGGGGCTTCAAAGGAGCAGCGACGGAACTGAAAATAGTTCGTCGCGCTAATAAAAAACTCGTTATTTCGAGCAAGCATTATGGACCAAAGACATGTAAGCCACAATCAATGATACGAAGCCCTGCCTGTTTGACCAGCTATACTGTCACCGGTGGTAGCAAACATTTGTTATAATGGACCACGACCATTAAGAATTGATGATGTGGTATGTGTGATGAGTTGGGATGCGTGCATATTGAGAGAGAATATAGATAGACGTTAAATCACTGGCAAGCGCACACATGGATTCTACGCAGGTCGCGGCCCGTTAGCATCCGCTCACTTTGATCGCTCGCTCACCAGCAGCGTATTTTAAAAAACTAGTGATTCTCAAAAAACAAATCCAAGTTTTTATTGATTAAAAATTCATGAATTCAAAAAATGTAAAAGGGAAAAAACTTAAAAAGGTGAAATTTTAGAAGAAAAAACTTAATAAAACAAAATATTCACGAAATTGATACAAGTTCATGAATTCAAAAAATCCTGAAATTGAAAACATGTTAACGGATTTCAAAAATGTGATGAATTTGAGAGTAATCGGGAACTGAAAAAAGTTCACCATTTAAAAAAACATAATTTTTGTAAAAGGAAAAAACAGAGAAACAACCAACCAGAAAACTAGATGGAACCTTCTAAAAAGTTACCAACACTCTCGCAAAAAAAAAAGTTACCAACACAAATAAAAGAAAAACTAGATGTGTCGGCCCACTACTGAGGGAATACAGCTCTCAGAGGCGGGCGTGCGCTGCGGGATCGGCTATGTCTCGCTTATAGCGAGACAAACAGTCCGCTCGCCTGAAGCGACGACGTAATGGGTAAGCCCAGATTCGTTCATTCGATTTCGTTTTTTTATATTTTTCACCTTTTGCAAATAATTTGAGAAACAAAACGAAAATGCGCATATTTCAAAAAAAAATACTTAAGTTTGAAAAAATGTCTGTGCAGTGTTAAAAAAATGTTGGTGCAACTATATAAATGCTTATGCCTCCAAATATTCTAAATAAGTACTCCCTCCGTCCCAAAATAAGTGACTCGACTTTGTACTAACTTTGTACTAAAATTAGTACAAAGTCGAGTCGCTTATTTTGGGACGGAGGGAGTATATTATAAAAACACTTTACGTAAAAACATTTGAAAAAAATGTACCAAGCATTTGAAAATTGTTAATGCATATAGGAAAAAGTTTTTTTCGCGAATACGCAAAGCTTTTGTATCATTCTGTTGATACAGGAAAGAGAAGTACACGGGAATACAAAACATGACACGAACGGAGGAAGGCATGAGCACGGACCCGGAGCAAGGGGGAAAGACACAACTAAACCCACCAAGCCTGGAATTAGGGAGGCAAGCCAAACTAGCAAGACGTCAAACATCTCCAAATCCAACACCAAGGACGACGCGAGCTAGAAAGATAGCGCCTTCAAGAAGGGGAACGACACCGCCACGCTGCCGTCATCCGATCAGGAGAACCGGACCTACGGTTTCCCCGATACTCAAAGTGGAGCACACATAAAGCCTATGGCAAGTGTCGCCGCTGCCAACATTGGCAAGCTGAGCAAGGATATTTCGTAGCCTATTTCCGAACATTGGCTACCGGAGCACCGAGACCAAAAATCCACGCCAGCATTTATGCAAAAAATGTATACGGAAAAATACAAATGTGAATGAAAAAAATTGATCATGTATTTAAAGAATGTTAATCTTATATTTAAAAAGGAAAAGGTCCATTTTAAACCTTAAACTTGTAGAGGTTAGGCGGAATAGACCCTCAACTCAAAATCCCGGTCGATTGCACCTTAAACTATGCAATCCCGGTCTAAATCGAACCCTGACATCATTTGAACCAGGATTCATCTGGTGGGCCGGCCCGCTAAATTCTGGGGAGAGCTCGTAACTTTCGCTGAGCCGTTTTCTTTTTTTTTAAATAACTTTCGCTGGGCCGGTTCCTGGTACTCGCGCGAAAAAACACTTCAAAAAAAGTTCGGAGCGATGATCGTGCACCCTGGGACCTCGTAACTTTCGCTGGGCCGGTTCCTGATACACGCGCCAAAAAAGCAAAAAAACACCTCAGAAAAAGTTCAGAGCGAGGATCGAACTCGCGCCATGAGAACATCAAACTAGTACGAATAACCACCTCACGTACTGTGCGCTAATGATCAATAGCAAGGAGAACATTATAAGTACAGTTGTAATCGCGTAATTTATTACACATGTAAACGTTTACTGTAGCAATTTATTTTTATTTTTTTTGAAAAAAGCTCATGAATTACAGAAAAGTTCATTTGTTTTGAAAAAATAATCGATTTTGAAAAACAAACCACCAGGGCATATTGTTTCTATATTGTTTTCAAATCCCATAAATATTTTTTTGAATTCTCAAATTATTTTAAAGTATAAAAAAACCGGCCCATTTGGAGCTACTGAATAGCAGGCGCAAAAAAAATCTGAAAAGTTCTGCGGGAGCATCTCAAATTCGCGACCGCAGTTTTATTAGCTGTTGCAACTTGCCAACCGAACTAGTGAGTTCAATAGATAGATTCACAATGTGAAACATTATGTATCGAACTGCTTTTGAACATTTGAAAATATTTTGCACTGAAGATTTTGTAATATCCATTGAACATTTTCTTAATATACAATGAACATTTTAAATTATACACAATGAACATTTTTAAATATATGATGAACATTTTTAAATACACATTAAATATTTGGGTAATATACCAATGAAAAAAATTCAAAAACATAGGGAACAATTTATATTCATTGCGCAATTTCTAATATACAATGAACATTTTATAATGCATGATGAACTTTTTTGTAATATAAATAGGAAAATGATTCAAAGGAAATAGAAAAAAGAAATCAGAAAAAAGGAAAAAGAAAAGAATATAAATATAAATAAAAAAGAAAACGAAAAGAAATCAGAACCAGTAAAGAAAAACTAAAAAAACAAATAACGAACGAAAAATGGAAGCAACAAGGCGCGGCACGCGCTGCCGTGAACTGGGCCGGCCCATCCACGGGCGCTGCAAGCGTTTCCTCCCCAATCCCGGTCCACGCCAGCAATCCCTGTTTGGAAATGATCCGAAGGTTCGATTTAGACCGGAATTGCAGAGTGGGGTTCATTTCGCCGGACCTCTACAAGTTCAAGGTTTAAAACGGACTTTTTCCTATTTAAAAATGTAAATCAAGCATTTTAAAAAAATTATAGAAATTTTTTGACCATGTATTCAAAAAGTGCTGAGCATGGATTCAAAAGAAGCTAATCTTGTATTTGAAAAAATTTAATCAAGCATTTGAAAAGGTTAAATGTGCACAACAATAATTTTTACTATGTATTCTAAAATTTTAATCTTTTATTTGGAAAATATTAATCAAACATTTGAAAAGGTTAAATGTGTACAGGGATAATGTTGTATTCTAAAATGTTAATCAAGCATTTGTAAATGTTTGTATAGAGAGAATACTGACCATGCATTAAAAAATCTTAATGTTTTATCTGAAAACTGCC
The DNA here is from genome assembly GCA_021605205.1 of Aegilops longissima. Classification (NCBI taxonomy): domain Eukaryota; kingdom Viridiplantae; phylum Streptophyta; class Magnoliopsida; order Poales; family Poaceae; genus Aegilops; species Aegilops longissima. Next base: position 453,812,577 of record CM038679.1, on the reverse strand, counting down.
AATCAAACATTTAAAAAGAAATTAAAATGTGTATGGAAAAAGTTGACCATGTATTCAAAATATGTTAATCTTGTATTAAAAATGTTTAAAAATATACAATGTGTATGGAAAATTGTAGACATCAAAAAATATAAGTTTTTTAAAAATTAATCATGTATTTAAAAAATTTAACGTATGTATAAAAATGTTTCTGATGTATACAAAAGTATTGAATCTGTACTGGAAAAAGTTAGCATGCATTGAACAAAAAAGAAAAACCGATAAAATCAAAAAAAACAAAGAAACAGAAAGAAAAGGCAAAGAAAAAAAAGAAACCAAAGTATAACGAGGTGTGAAATAAAAACCGAATATGAATCAGTGAAAAACCTAAATAAAGCTAAATTTATAACTAAAAAATGAAGAAAACCATAGAAAACCAATGAAGAAATAGAGAAAACCGAGAGAAACATAAAAACACGAAAAGGTAAAAACCGAAGCGAATTATCGAAGTGAACGGATCGAACACGGCGGCCATAGCGTGCGAGTGAACTAATGGGCCGGCCATGTACTGTAGCAAGCACGGAAAAACCTTTAGCGAGCCGGACATACATCTCACTATAACCGAGATATAGCCAGCAAATCCTATTCGGCGCTGCAGGCTTCGGTTAACGTGCATTTTCGTTAACGGGCGCCTGCAGCGCACACCACCTCGCGCCAGCTGGGCCGGCCCGTTTAATTTTTCTTCTTATTTCTTAAATCGCAGAAAGAACGCGTTCCTAGTGAATCAAACCTGAGACCTCCCTTATGTTAGGGCATGTACAAAGGTATTGAGTCAGCTGTCTATAAGAGACTCCATGTAACTATTTTCATGACGTGGACGATAGAGAAGGTAGAAAACGAACCAGCCTGTCGATAAAATAACAGACGGTTTGTTACCTTGTAAATCGCTGCTTATCGGCAGCCAAGTTTTGATTGTACAAAGGTTGCCGCTAGTACACTGTTTCAATCACCCATGTTCTTGGCTCGTGAGCATCGTGTGCTACTCCCTTATAGACGCCTCTAAAGACAACTCTACTGTATGGAATACATGTGTTGCATCTACAAATGACATGGCAGAGCCTTACAGACAGCAGACGTCTAAACCTTTGTACATGCCCTTACGAGGCTATGTTTACCAACCCGCCACCAAGCCTGATGTGGCAAAAGACAACGTTTCCATTCTTTTATTCTTTGCTTTTTCCTTTTTCTATTTTCCTTTTTCTTTTTTCCTTTCCTATTTAAATTTTGATGTACTTTTTTCAAATTCGATGAACTTTTTACAAATTTGATGAACGTCCTTCTAATTAATGAACTTTTTATCAAATCCGCTGAACTTTTTTCAAGATCGATGAACTTTTTTTCAGATTCGATGAACTTTTTTCAAAATCGATGTACTTATTTTCAGATTCGGTGAACTTTTTTCAAAATCGATGAACTTTCTTTCAGATTCGATGAACTTTTTTCAAACTCGGTGAACTTTTTTTAGATTCAATGAACTTTTTCCATTTATGATGAACTTTTTTCAAATTCCATGAATTTTTTTGCAAAATCGATGAAGTTTTGTCAATTTGAATGAACTTTTTCCAAAATCGATGAACTTTTTATAGAACATCGATGAACTTTTTCTTTCGTTTTCATTCTTTTTTGTCTTTCTTCCTTTTTTTCCTTTCCTTGTTTTATTTTATTTTTTCCTTTCTTTTTACATTTTCCCTTTTTTTCAAAGGCGGACTTTTTTGGATTTGAAATATTTTTTGAAAAATTCATGAACATTCCAAATTTCATTATTTATTTCATATTTTACAAAAAATTTAAATCATGTAAAATTTCAAATTTTGTGACCTTTTTTCATTTTCTTGGTCTTTTTTTAATTTTACAAACCATCCAAGTCATGAACTTTTGGAAAATTCATGTTTTTTTGTGAACCTTTTCTTAAAAGTTGGTGAAATTTTGAAAAATTAAGAACTTTTTTCAAGATGTGAACCTTTTTCGAATTTATGAACTTTTTTGCAACTCAGATTGTTTAAGAAAAATGTCAACTCTTTTTCAATTCACATTTTTCTCAAAAAGTCAAGTGTCAATGGTCTATGGTTAGAGCATCTCCAACAGCATTGCTATTATGAATTGCTAAAAACTGGATATAGTAAGAGGAGAGAGAAGATTTAGCAACCCCAAAATTTTTGGCTCCAACAACATTGCTATAAAATTTAGCAATCCTCTCAATGACACGCGGGGGACCGATGCCAGGCGCGGGTCAGCACGAATCTAGGGGGCGGTGTGGTCCACTTGTCAATGGAACAAAGGGATGTACGGCCACAAAAACTGAGATGCTAAAAATTATAGCAAGTGCTTCTCCACTTTGCAAATATACAAGTGTGGGTGCAAATATAGCAAGCTTTGTAAAAAATTATGGGGGGGGGGGGGTGGGGCACTTATACAAAGGTTGTTGGAGCAACCTTTTTGGGTCAAATTGCTATATTTTCAGTTTTTAGCAATCCTAGCCAAATATACAAAGGCTGTTGGAGATGCTCTTAGGGTGTGTTTGGATTGTGGCCAAAGTGCACCTTACCAAAATTAATGGTCTCATGAGCCGCGATCCATCTGGTGCGCCGGTGAGCGCCAGTTTCCCTAGCAGGCGCTGATAGCGCCGCATAGGAGCTCTCCCTATTGGGTTGGCTTCGTAGGGCATGCATGGTGACCTCCTATTTGCGTCAAATAGGAGGGTTGCCTGAAAAAAGGCGTCTTGAATGGGCCGACGCATGGCATGAACTGCAACGAGCTGCAAACGAGCCATGCAACTATAGGCTACTAATGGCAACATTTTCTAAAATTTGAGAATATATTTTAACATGATTTTTTCTAAATTCCAAGCAAAGTTTTAAAACATGGATTTTTTTCGAAATTTTGTTCAAAATCAGTTTTTTTTAAATGATGAAAAATTATCCATTTCAAAAAACATGGTTTGAAAAATATTATTTGCACATTCTTTTCCTGATTTTTTGAAAGTTTCTTTTTAAATGATAAAAACAGCAAAATAATATGCAACTAATATTTTGAAACCATGTTCAAAATTAGTTTGTTTTAAAAATACTCAAAGGTTTGTAAAAATGAAAATATGTGAAATATGGCATAATAAATAATCTCTTGATGGTTTGTCAACTTTGATACAAAAATGCATAAAAAGTTTTCTTAACTTTTTGAGAGTTATACATTTTCCGTATTTTCCTTATTTACAATTCAATCGTTCATTTTATTCTTTATCAAGTTTTTCGGATTTATTTATAGAATTTCCTAGTTTTTGGTATTTCATAGTTTATTTATAATTTATTTTTATTCTTTGTGAATTTACATATTCTTAAGAAATGGTTTACACAAACTATTTTTAAATCCTTACATGTGATCTACAAATGTGGTCAATACCGTTTGTTGCTTTGAGGGAGGGAGGGGGGAGGGGAGGTAAGTACTTACAATATAAAGGGAGGGAAGAGTGATTATGTTCTCTATACATTAGGTTCTTCAGTATACTTTTCCTCAAGCTAAGACGTAAAAATATATACCTTGAACATTTTCAGGAATCCATTGGTGCTCCCGGAAGCGTGCGCTCCTGCGCGTGAAAATATTTTTTTAACATGCCAAAGAAATTTTAACAAAAAATTTATGTGTTCTTTCTCACATTCAAATGGTACATACAAATTTGTAGGCGAAGATATTAAACATTTTGGCCTGTGGAAAAAAAATAAACACCAACTGTTACCCTAAAATGTCACCCTAAATTTGGTTTTTTTTACCGATGAAATACCACTGCTTTGTTTCGCATGAAAATTTTCAAGAATGCTTGCAGCACTAACATGAACATCTACAAAAAAAATCAGAATTTTTTAAAACATTTATTACATATTTTTTGTTTACAATTCATGGGGGAGAGCACGCTCCCGGGAGCCAAAACGACATTCTCTTTGAACTTCTTTCGGAAATCATTGCAGCTCACAATCGGCTGATCAAAAGATACTCCCTCTTTTATTTACTCTGCATGTTAGCTTCTATTGAAGTCAAAGTTTGTAAACATTGATCAAATTAATAGAAAAAATTGCTAACATATACAATATCGAATCAATACCATTAGATCATCATTGAATATATTTTGTCATCATGTATACTTGTTATTGTAAATGTGCATACCAGCATTATTTTCTATAAACATGGCCGCTTTATAAAGTTTGACTTAGGAGAAAACTAATATGCAGAGTAAATAAAAACAGAGCGTAAAATATAGCCTAGAAGCATTGCGAAATGTTGCTCTCCTTTTCTCTTTGGTAAAAAATGTGAAGCGTAGGGAACAGTGAAGAACAACAGCGTGTACTGCAGTAAACAGTCGGGCACTTGCCACTAGTGAGGCTGGCCCTTCTTCTTTGATTGCGACACATGTTATTCGACCACACATCTGTGATGTGGCCGTGTTTGGTGGAGGCGGAAAATTAAATTGGGAACACCATTATGCATACTTATATCTCTGGTTCGGCAGAAGAGCACGACCCCGCAAGTTGCACGAGTGCCAAGCGAACTAACAGGATATTGGAATGAGGTGTGCTCTACGTTGCCACGCATATAAACATTGACGAAGACGACGGACAGAGAATACGACGAGGGAGCAAGTACCGTCCACAACACACCAGGGCGTGTTTACCTTACGCTAGCGGCTAGCGGTCTTGTTGTGTTTGGCGCGTGAGGCAAGAACAGCGAACGCGCACGGGAAGTGGCTGGCGGCAGAAGAAAAGAAAGAGATCGAGTCCATCGGGATCGGGTTGGGGGAGGGTTCCTACCAGACAGTTTTTTTTAGCATATTCCTACCAGACAGCTTGTCACTTTAGTCCTCCTTCCACGTTGTATTTTTCTTTTGATGAGAACCCTTCCACGTCGGTTAGCGCCAGCAAGCGAGCGGCTCCACCGACGGCCCAGCAAGCGCCGAGCGAGGAGTGCACGGTAGTCGGCAGGGGAGGGGCATCACACGCGTGGGTCAGAGCATGTACGGCCGGGCGCCACTAACCGACCTCAAACCCCTATTGGATCGTTCGTTCACTGACGGGCTAACCGGCACCCCTCATATTCAGCCCAAATATGAGGCGGATATGGACGCGTCCGGGTGCGTCCGCCATGTAGGCCTGACGAGGTCCCACGTGGAATTGCCCGAAAACCTGGCGGTCTGACGGACGCCTTCTCCGTCGCCGCGGTGTGAATGTCGCGTGACGCCGCTCCGGCTCGTTGCCCAAGGCCATCCGGCTATTAAGCCGGCCGGCGTCCCCCAACCCTTGCCCATCCACCTCCTTCCTCTTTGCGCCACCACCCGAGCCTGTCCGCCTCCTCTCCCACGCTCTCCCGCATCGCCATGGTCTGGCAGAAAATCACCACGCACGCTATGCTCGCCGGAGCGCCGGAGGCAGATCACGGACGAGATCTAGGCTAGGCGCGCCGCCTGCATCGTTGTTGGGCTGCCTCCGGACTCGCCGGAGCCGGAAGAGGAGGAGGAGCTGCTGGAGCTGACAGAGATGGCACATCCGGAGGAGGACGAGGCGGAGCAGCCTGCTTCAGGGTTCAACATGGAGAAGGCGGAGGCAGAGTTCACCGTCCCCCAAGCTGTGGAGATGGCTCGGATAATTAAGCTACAGTAAACCTCTGTTAATGATGCCACATCACCACGGTTACTGTTGCTAATCTCGCGTTAGTTCGAAACCGATTCAAAATCAAGTCAAACGGTAAAAGTTTTCAAACATTAAAACTAAAATGTTCGGTTAGTGCCAAATATTACATAGGTAATTATTGTGAAGAAAATACTTTTTTAGAAAATGCCTAAATATTTTAAGATGAATTAAAACAGAAAGGAAAATAAATAAAAGAAAAAGAACAAAACAAGGAAAACAAAAACAAAAAAGAGCACGACCCCCCTGGCCTCTGGGCCGCCAGGCCAGCCCATGACCACCCCACTCTCTCTAGCCTACAAGGCCACTCCCTCCGACCCCAGGGCACTACTCTGCGCCGGTGCACCGGCGCAACAATTCGGCCGGTCCACCTAGGACCCTACGATTCCACATGCGCGAACGCCTAGGATTTGCTTTGCCTATTGATTCCTCGTGTCGTCTAGCATCATCTCATCCACAGACGGAAAATCCCCCTCCCCATCCCCTCCATACCTCCTGCGCGCTGCCATGGCTCGCCATAAACAAGCTGCTAACCCCTGGCGTCCTCCACGTCCGTTGTCGGACGCAGCTTGCTGCACCCCTCGCTGCAGCTCGCCACAGCCGTCGCCGTCGGCGGACGCCCTGCCAATCACACAGCTGATTTCCAGCGCCACCCACTTGTTGGATGCAACTCAATCGAGCCTAATGCAGTTTGCGATTAATTCGGTTCCAACATACTCATGCACCCATCGAACCACGACGTCGTCGTCCTCCCGGCCAGCTCAACGTCGTGAACAAATCATAGCACTGCGTTCCAGCAGAAAAACAAATCTGTGCACTAAGAAATTCAAGAAAAGTCAGTTGAAGCAAAAACATAAGCCGCTTCCAGCAAAACAAATTGCAGGTTCCAGCAAAAACATGGATCGTCGTCTTCAGGTCGTTGCAAAATTTCTAGCCGGTCGTAGCAAAACCAAAAGCCGGTTCCAGCAAATGGCCATCATGGTTGCAGCAGCCTCAGAGCCGTGGTTTATCGTCGGCAGCTGCGTGCTTCCAGCATCTTGCCGCCAAGGTTCCAACATCTAACACCACGGTTCCAGCTTCCAGCAATTACGATTGTAGCTATTTCTACGGTTTGAAGCTTTTTCCCATGTCCATTGGAGCTTCCTCCCTCATCAGTTGAAGCTTTTTCCCGCACAACTCTAAGATTATTTTCGCGGTTGAAGCTTTTTATCCACGTCCATTGAAGCTTTTCACCCATGGTTGAAGCTTTCTCCTTTGGCGATTGAAGCTTTGTTACAAACCGGCTGAAGCTTTTTCCGCGGTTGAAGCTATTTTCATGCCTGAAAATTTCCACGGTTGAAGCTTTTTTCATGTCGGTTGAAGCTTTTCTCCATGTCGGTTGAAGCTTTCACCAGCGTCCTCGCTGCTAGACGAAGGACGTCTCGCTGCTGGTTCCAGCATTGCGCGCCAACGGTTCCAGCTTTTGCTCTTGCCAATTGCAACATGCAGTGTTGTTGGCTCCAGACTTCCAGCATCTCTGTCGCCGTTGTAGTTCTTATGCTTGGCTCGCATCAATGTTGACGCCAGTCGCACCAAAGCCCCCAGCCTCGTCGTGATTCGCCGCACCGCTGTCACCCACCTCTCTCTCTCTTCTATCTCCGGCGCGTGGCCTGCCTAGCACCATCGTCGCGCCCTCCTGCTCACCACGCATCCCCCGGGCACCGCTCGCACCAGCACAGGTGCGGCTGTTATTCCTCGCTAGCTGGAGGAGGAAGAAGAAAGCAGTATGGCTAGGAGAGGTGCGGTGGCGGGCTCTCGCCGGATGCACAATTTCTGGCCGGGGTTAATGGAGGAAGAGGAGCGGAGAAGAAAGGAGAAGAGACGATGTGTTGGGAATAAGAACAGAGGGAAAAGGCATTGGAAGGGATAAGGTGTGTGGGTCTAAATGTACGCGCGCTTGGAAGGCGACCGGCCAAGCGTTCGGCCGGTCAGCCGTTCCTAAATGTTTACCAATCCTAAATCACCCCACTCCCCCACGATCCCCTCGTCTCCCTCACCCGCCGCCACCACACAACACACACACACACACGCGCACGCACGCATTGTGCCGGGGAGAGGAGCTCCCCGCACCGGATCCCCTCGCCTGCATCGGTGCCCCGCCTTAACCTCGCCGTTCGTCGCCGCCCTCCCCGTCGCCGGACCTTGCAGCTCCATCCTCAATGGCCCGCATCAAGCCATGTCGCCCCGACCTCACCACCGCCCCGCCTGGACCTCGTCAGAGCGCTCCCTCGGCGAATCTCCTCCCTGTCTCCGTCGGTCGTCCCTGTCCTCCTCCAAAACGGCTCCCTCGAGCCTTGCCACCCCCTGGTCTCTACTCGAACATGAGGCCCGCCTCCCCTCTCTTCCCTCTCAGTTCGGCGCCGCCTCCCGTTCGTCCCTGCGCGTTAGCATGAGCCGCTCCGCCCCTGACCTCCCCCTTCGTGGCCGCGCTGTGCACTCGACGCGCCCGTTGCATCCTCGGCGGTGGCGCGCTCGCTGTTTCGTCGGAGGTCGCCAATTTACGCCGCGCCTCCGCCATCCGCGCTTCCGCGAACCTCGCCGCTATCGCGCGCGCTCGTTGTCGTTGCCCATCGCCGCTCCGCTGCTCCGCCCAGCGTAGGCGGCGCGCATGCAGTGCCGCCTCGCGCCCCCGTCCATGGCAAACAACGGTCGAGCATCCCCGCTTCCCCCCGCACTGCTGCTGCCCTGCACCGGCCTGCTCACCCGCGGCACCCATGCGCCCCGGCCATGCCTTCACACGCGGCGCTCGTGCCCGGACCGCGCCCTGCTGCTGCCTGCGCCGCGCCCTCACCCTGCTCCCTACCGGGCGCCCTCGCGGTGACCGCACGACGCCCGCTTGCACACTGCCTGCTGCTTGCCGTCGCAGCTATTTTTCTGCTCGCTGCTGCTGTTGCTTGTGCTGCTCACTACTGCTATTGCTCTTGTGCTGTTGCTGCTACATCACTGCTGCTCCTATCTATTGCTTGCTACTAGCGCTGCCGCTGCTGCCTCCAACAGCTGCTGCTATTTGCACCGCAGCTACTTCCGTCGGCGCTGCTGCTTGCTTTGCCCAGTTGCCGCTGCTAGCGCTCTAATGCTCCTTCTGCTAAGCTACTGCCGCTGCTTAGTTGCTGCTGCCGCTACTATCCATTGATGCGGTCACTCACTGCCTCTGTTGCTACGGCCGGCCATGGCCATGGCCGAACTGTGGTGAGTGTGTGTGCTGTGTGTGTGCGTCCGTGTGTGTTAGGACCGGTGTCGGTGTCAAAACCGGCGGATGTCGGGTAGGGGGTCCCGAACTATGCGTCTAAGGCGGATGGTAACAGGAGACGGGGGACACACTGTTTACCCAGGTTCGGGCCCTCTCGATGGAGGTAATACCCTACTTCCTGCTTGATTGATCTTGATGATATGAGTATTTTAAGAGTTGATCTACCACGAAATCGTAGAGGATAAACCCTAGAAGCTAGCCTATGATTATGATTGTTGTTGTCCTACGGACTAAACCCTCCGGTTTATATGGACACCGAAGGGGGCTAGGGTTACACAGAGTCGGTTAAAAGGGAGGAGATCTACATATCCGAATTGCCAAGCTTGCCTTCCACGCAAAGGAGAGTCCCACCCGAACACGGGACGAAGCCTTCAATCTTGTATCTTCATAGTCCAACAGTCCGACCAAGGTATATAGTCCGGCTGTCCGAGGACCCCCTAATCCAGGACTCCCTCAGTAGCCCCTGAACCAGGCTTCAATGACGATGAGTCCGGCGCGTAGATTGTCTTCGGCATGGCAAGGCGGGTTCTTCTCCAAATTCCGAGTACCTGTCGAGTAGTGTCTGGCTTCTCATGAATGTTGCACTCCTTGGCTTCTGCGCCTAATAATGGCTATCTTCCACGTGTCGAGTGAATGCGAGAGGTCGGGGCATTTTTACACTTGCCACCCTAACCACGTGAGTAAATCGTCTATTTAAAGAGCCGGGGATCCTCAGATCCAGATCACACCATCCTCCCACAGCGAGTATCCATCGGAGCGCGCCCGGAAAAGTCCATCTGTCGGTGTACAAAAGAGGGGTACAATTTTTGTACCCCTATAACTGTACACGGGCAGTCTGAGCCGCGGGCACCACCGCACTGAGCAAGGCAAGGGAGGTGAGCCAAGGTAAGGCCGAAGCTCGAAAGGAGCAGAACGACGCCAAGACCAAGACCACAAAGAGCAAAGGGGACGAAGCGGACTCCCCCAGCAAGATCCTTGCCGGGAGGCGGTTTTAGCAAACCCGGCAAGACCCTTGCCATGGAAGCTCACCCCACACCTACGGAGCGAGTCACTCTTGAGTCCACTGCCCCCATGGGGCAAGGATTCGGGAGACATCCCCATGGTGGCATGCAGATCTTTGTGAAGACATTCAAGATCAGATACACACAATAGAAGATGACGACCTTGGCGGGATCCCATCCAAGGAGGACCGCAAGGCCCCCGGCAAGAGCCTTGCCGGGGATGACAGCAGGCGCACCGGCAAGACCCTTGCCGGGGCTACGGCGAGGCCCTTGCCAAGAACACCCGTAGGGCCACCATCGTGCCCACGCCAATCAAACCTCCACCACCGTTCGCATGCATTGCCGCCCCAACCAGTTGGGCAGGCACTGCGTGGCGGCAAGCGGATCTTCGTGGAGACCCACCATCTGCGCCACCTCACCTGCTGCCTGCCTACATGGCACCGCTGGCACCGCTGGCCGTATGCGCGTGTCGACACGAAAGGGAGCGGCGACAGACGAGACAGGCTCTCCCCGTCCCGATAAAGCAAGGAAACCTAAGCAAGACGCATTAAAAGCGTCTTGTCATGTAATGCGAGGATAAACTTCGATCATCACTTTACCCTTTCCACCTCCTGTGCCCTTGTGGCAACCCCTTTCCCTATAAAAGGAGGCCCAAGGCGACTGGGAGGAGGATTCGGCTTTTTGGAGCTCCTCACGCCCCATTGCTAGTTCAAGAACACAGATAAACAAACCACCAAAGTAGGAGTAGGGTTTTACGCATCCTCGCGGCTCGAACCTGGATAAGGAAACCGTGTGCTATCTGTTTGATCCGCTCTTCTCACGACCCCGCGCCCCGCGACCGTAGTAGGGATTCTTGTGATCCCATAGGAGTCGTTCCCACCGACATCTTTGGCGCGCCAGGTAGGGGGGGGGGAGTTGTGAGAATCGGCTCTAGCAGTTAGTTCGACGCTTCTTCATCGTCATGGCGCCCAAGAAGAAGATGACGGTGGCGGTTGGCCCGTCGGAAGCCGGACATCCCGTCCCGACGTGGGCGAGCAGCGAACCGGTCGCAGAAAGGACCCGGGTCGCCGTTCGCGAACACCAGCACAGTGCCAGCAGCCGAAGTTTGGGAGGCGGCGATGTTTGTGCGCCTGGTAACGGGCCGCACGCCGCCAAATCCAAAGACGGAGCGAGGCCCTCCGCGGGTGGCGCGGGGCCTTCCAAGATCGCTGCCACCCCGCCCGAAGGTGACGCGAGGGCTTCCAAGACTCCCACGCCGGCGCCGACGGCGCGCTCCTCTCAAGCGGCGCGCGACGAACGGCGTAATCACGCCGAGGACCCCGGGCGTCGCCGTGAAAAGAGCCCCGAGCGCCACTCCCGAGATTTAGAAGACCTGCCCGCTCGCCGAGGCGCTGGTGAAGATGGCATGCGACCGTGGGGTCGTGATAGAGCTCCTTCTGACATGGTCAGAAGTCGAAGCGCGTCGCGATCCGTGCAGGTTTCGCTGCTACCAACGCCAGCAGAAGCCCTGGCGCGCGCGCAGTTGCTCCTCGATTTTCCTCCCACTACGGGGAAACTCGACGAATGGAGAGCCACTATCCGAAGCCTTGTTGCGATGGCCAACAAAGATGAACCGAGTCGGTGGAGCCCGGTCGACGCCCGACGGAGTCCCACGCACTGATGGCGGGAAAGCGGCGGCGCCGCGACCACGGTGCACTCGCCTCCTCCTCGCCCGGTACCGCGGACGCCAGCCCATCGCGACGTTACGGGCGACGAAATCTCCGTAGCATCGTCCGACCCGCGGGCCCATTGTGACCAGCGCCAAGTTCTTCGCGAGAACATGAAGACGCCGAACCACTATCGGCGGCGGCGAGCGCACCACCAATCGATAAAGCGGCAGGGCCTGCCGTGAGCCACCCGCACCGAAGAGCCACGGAGGCCTACCTTACGAGGTAGGCTGTCCGCTTTACCCATGAGCTGCGGCTCCAAAGTGGCCCACTCACCGCACCTTCAAACCCGGCGGGCGAAAAGTACAGCGGCAAGACCCACCCGTCCGAGTTCCTCAGCATCTACACCATCGCGATGCAAGCTGCCGGAGCCCGCGACGATAAGGTGCTTGCGAATTACTTTCCGTTGGCTCTTAAACCCAACGCCATGTCATGGTTGATGCACTTGCCGGTAGACTCTATTTTCTCCTGGTCGGATTTGTGCCATGAGTTCGTGGGTGCCTTTACTGGAGGCCACCAAGCCCATGGCCAAGCAAGCGACTTGCACGTCATTCCCCAGAAGGGAGGCGAGAGTCTCCACAAGTATATATAGAGGTTCAGCCGGACACAGTACAATATCCCTGATGTTCACCCTGCCGCCATCATCAGCGCGTTCCATCAGAACGTGCGTAACCGCAAGATGCGCGAAGAGCTGGCAATGAACAAGGTGAAAGATGTAGCACAACTCTATGTTCTTGCTGACAGATGTGCCCGAGCTGAAGAAGGAAGGAAGTACCCCGGCGAAGATGCCGGTGTGGAAACCGACTCCTCAGATGAGGATATTGCCGCCCCGGCGAAGAAAGGCCGGCGCCGCAATAGGAAGCGCAAAGGTAAAGTCGTGCTTGCCGTCGAGGATCGATGACGCCCGGCTCCACCAAGAAAACCAAGGCGATGACCCCGCAAGGAAGTTGCGGATGTGTCGCCTGCCGGCCTTGGCGGCTGCCGATAAGCCAGAAACTCGACAAGCGATCTGCAAGATCCATCGCACCAAAGGCCATGCTCTCCAAGACTGCCGATAGGTTGAGCTCCTCGCCGAGAAGCGAGGGCTGAGTATGAGAGGCGGGACAAGGAGAAGGGACCAGACGTCTTGCCGAGGGTCGAGCAAGAAGCGTGACGGCCGGCGGGCCGTCGCGGCAAGAATAAACAACAGAGAGGCCCGCCCGGCCGTGATGTAAAGCCGTAAGACGGCGATCACGAAGAGGACGGCGAATCTGGCGACCAAGAGTTTCGTAAAGCTACAGAGGCCATGTGCGCCGACGGCGGCGCTTTGCTGCATACTTCTCACCGCCGGCTTAAGCGAAAGGCGCGAGATTACAGCGGCAGGGCGTCGTTTGATGCCCAAAGGTCACTGAAGTGGTCCAAAGACACCTATCATTTTTGACACCGAGGATCACCCCGATCGACTATGCGGTCGGTGCTTGCCATTGTTGGTTTCACCAACAATACGCAACCTCAAGGTGACGAAGATGCTAGTCGATGGCGAGGCCGGTCTGAACTTGATCTCGCCTGCCGTGATCGAGAAACTGCAGATTCCTGATGGAGACCTCGAAGAGACGGGCACATTTCAGGGGGTCAACCCGGGAAGAAGCCAACCCAAGTGAAAGGTCACGCTGCCCGTGACTTTTGGAAGCGACCTGAACTACGGGGACGGAGAGGATCGTGTTTGATGTTGCCAAGATCCCTTGCCCTACAATGGGATCCTTGGCCGCCCCACCAGCCAAGTTCATGGCGGCGCCACACTACGCCTACAACACCTCGAAGATGCCAGGACCTGTGACGATCATCACCATCCCCACCGATAAGAAAGATGCGCTGATTTGTGCTGACCAACTATACCGGCAAGCAGTTGCAGCAGCTGCCGCCACTAGGGCACTTGCTCCTACTCTTTGGGACCACAGGAGGAAGAAGAAGAAGACGGTGAGACCTCGGACACCCACTCGCAAGCGCACCTCTTCGAGTGTAGCGCTGCCGAGGACGCGCGTGCGAGAGCTCCACCGGCGGAAACAAGAAGCCTGTATTATACCGCGGGAACCAAGAAGGTTCTGTCAATGAGGACGCACGGGAGGAGCTTTTACCATAAGCTCCACCCTTGACGACAAATAGGAAGACGCTCGTCACCTTCCTGCGGGCGAATGTCGATGTGTTTGCATGGCAAGCTTCCGACATCCCCGGTGTTCCCAGGGAGGTGATTGAGCACCACCTTGTTGTCTGCCCTCATGCGTTGCCCGTCAAGCAGAAGGTCAGAAAGCAAGCTTTGGAACGACAAGAGTTCATCACGTAAGAGATCCGGAACCTGGAAGCAGCGGGTTTGGTAAGAGGAGTGCTCCATCCAACGTGGTTGGCCAATCCGGTCGAAAAGCGCAAGGCAAATGGGAAGTGGAGACGTGTATTGATTACGAGATATCAATAAGGCTTGCCCTAAAGACCCTTCCGTTGCGGCAAGATCGACTAGATTGTTGACTCCATGGCTGGGTGTGATCTGTTGTCATTCCTCGACGCCTACTCCGGCTACCACCAGATCTTCATGACAAGAGAAGACGAAGAGAAAATAGCATTCATCACCCCATGCGGTACGTATTGTTTCATGCGGATGCCTTTCGGGTTAAAGAGTGTTGGTTCGACATTTGCAAAGGCGGTCCAGATTGGTTTTGAACCCCAGCTCCATAGAAATATGGAAGCTTATATGGATGACATAGTGGTCAAAACCAAGGATGTGGCAACCCTCATACCAGATTTGCAAGAAACATTTGCAAACCTGCGCAAGATCAATCTCAAGCTGAACCACGAGAAGTGCGTCTTTGGCGTCCCGTCGTCCGCAAGCTTCTCGGGTTCTTGGTGTCACGTGGGATAGAGGCCAATCCGGACAAAATCAAAGCTATAGAGCAGATTGAAGCACCCAAGCGAATCAAGGATGTGCGTCGGCTTGCTGGTTGCGTCGCCGCCATGGGCAGGTTCATTTCAAATCGCTGAAGCGCGCCCTTCCCTTTTTCAAGATCCTGAAAAAGGCGGGCCCGATGGAGTGTACGCCAGAAGCCGAAGCAGCATTGCAAGGTTTGAAGAAGTACCTCTCCTCCGCGCCAATACTAGTTGCGCCTAGGCCACAGGAGCCGTTGCTGCTATACCTGGCGGCAACGGACCAGGTGGTCAGCGCCGCACTAGTGGCATAGAGAGAGGTTGACGACGAGGTAATGGCAGCGGCAGAGCCCGACACCACCAATGCAGAGACGACACAACCAGTTGAAGTGCTGTCGAAGAAGAAAATGATGCAGCACCCAGTCTACTTTGTTAGTTCCCTCCTGCAGGGGGCTAGATCAAGGTACTCCGGCGTGCAGAAATTGCTCTTCGGCCTTCTTATGGCCTCGAGGAAGCTGCGTCACTACTTCCAGGCACACGAGATCACTGTCGTCACTCGCCTCCCTCTGCAACGGATATTGCACAATCCGGATGCAACGGGAAGAATTGTGGAATGGGCACGGGAGCTGTCCAACTTTGGCCTCAAGTTTGAAAGTACTTCGACGATTTAGAGTCGAGTCCTAGCGGAGTTCATTGCAGAATGGACCGCAATGCCTGACGAAGAAGCCCAAGAGACTGCTCTCCCCGGCAAGGAGGCAAGTTGTGATTGGATCATGTACTTTGATGGAGCTTTCTCCTTACAAGGCGCCGGGGCTGGCGTACTGCTTGTCGCGCCCACCGGAGAGCACCTCAAGTACGTGATCCAGATGCACTTCCCTAGGGAGGTGTCAACAAACAATACAGCAGAGTATGAAGGGACGCTTGCCGGTCTTAGGATCGCGGCGGACCTCGGAATCAATAAACTCATCGTCAGGGGAGACTCGCAGCTTGTCGTCAAGCAAGTCAACGAGGATTACTAGAGCCCGTTGATGAAGGCCTACGTCGATGAAGTGAGAAAGCTGGAAGAGCGTTTCGACGGTATACAGGCTGAACACATTCCCCGAGCGGAGAACGATATCGCCGATTACCTGTCAAAACGCGCTGCCCTCAAGCTACCTGTGGAACCAGGTACCTTTGTGCTTCAGCTAACTCAGCCATCCGTTGATCCATCAACAGAGCAGAATAAGAGGAGGAAATCAGGGCCCGACAAGTACTTTCCCGCCGAGCTCCCCGGAGCCGCCGGCAAGGATGTTGCCGGGGATACTGAGCCCGCCACGGGACGACTGGCTCCGGCGGAGCGTCAAGCTCTTGTCGTCGAGACAACCGCTCCTATAGCGGAGGAAATGCCTTTAGTCCTCGCCGTCGAGCCCCAGGCTCCAGCGTGGGCACAACATACCGTCTGATTCCTCCAAACAGGGGAACTTCCTGAGGAGCAGGAAGAAGCGGAAAAAGTAGCCCGTTGCTCTACCATGTACCAGTTCGTCGATGACGTCCTGTACAGAAACATGCCGAACGGTGTGAAATTGAAGTGTATCCCTTGAGAGGAAGGACTGGAGCTGTTGGCGGAGATACACGGAGGCATATGTGGATCCCACATTGGGTCAAGGGCCCTTGCCGGCAAGGCATTTCGGCAAGGCTTCTTCTGGCCCACCGCCCTCCAGGATGCGACGACACTAGTCACCAGGTGTGAAGCGTGTCAGTTCCATTCAAAGAAGCTTCATCAGCCAGCTCAAGCCCTTCAAACCATTCCTCTCTCCTGGCCCTTCTCGGTCTGGGGGCTCAACATACTGGGCCCTTTCCCCCGCGCTGTCGGGGGCTTTGAGTACTTGTACATTGCAATCGACAAGTTCACAAAGTGGCCGGAGGTGGAGGCAGTGAGGAAGGTCACAGCTCAGTCAGCCGTCAAGTTCTTCAAGGGACTAGTGTGCCGTTTTGGCGTACCCAACAAGGTTATCACCGACAACGGCACACAGTTCACAAGGCACACCTTCATGCAATATACCCAAGACCTCAAAGAAAAAGTCTGTTTTGCCTGTTGCTCACTGCGAAGCAATGGTCAAGCTGAGAGGGCAAATGCTGAAGTACTGTGAGGCTTAAGGACCAAGACCTTTGACAGGCTGCACAAGAGTGGAAGGCGCTGGATTGATGAGTTGCCGGCGGTTCTTTGGTCGATCAGGACGACGCCAAATCGAGCCACCGCCGGACACCTTTTGCCCTAGTATACGGGCGTAAGCAGTTCTCCCCATCGAACTCATATCGGGTCACCTCGAGTGCTCGCTATGTCGAGCTTGAGCAAGAGCAACTGTGGCAAGATGACGCAATGCTCCTTGAGGAAGATCGTCTTCGGGCGGCTGTGAGAGCAGCATGCTACCAGCAAGCCTTGCGCCGCTACCATAGCCGCAGGTTCATGCCGAAGCCTTGAGGAAGGCGACCTTGTCCTTGGCGCGCTCAATCGCCAAGAATTCCAACAAGTTGACGCCAAAGTGGGAAGGCCCTTATCGGGTAATCGAGTCACCGGGCCCGGCGCAGTCCATGCCGAGACCAAGATGCTGTTCCGTGAGTAACTCTCGAACATTGAGCATCTTCGCAAGTTTTACCAGGAGGCGCGGCTTGCCGAGCCCCGGCAAGCCACCTTTTGTACAAGCATTGCCCATGATGCATGTAACCCTTTGTACAAAGCCAGGCGCACACCCTGAGCATAAATAAATGAAGCGCTGGCGCCCTAAGTTATAGCATGCATGCTAGGTCGAGTCTCGTCCTTGGTTAGGGTTGATAGTGCTTAGCGGCGACTAACCCCTAGCTTAGAGGTCGAGTGTGCTTCTCTTTGCCGTTCTTTTGTCTTCTTTGGTTTGCAGGACTCACAGATATCCTTGCCGGATCACTTGAGGACGAAAAAGAGAAGAGGGACAGACCAGCATCTAGACCCCGGCAAGCCAGTATTGCCGGGGGCTGCAAGTGCAAAGATTCACCCACGGCAAACCAGAGTTGCCGGGGGCTACAACTTCAGATAAGTTCTTCATCCCTTATCATGCATTCCCTTATGGACTGAGGTATGTGAAACCTCATTTTTCCCAAAGCTACCATGCTCCCCTAAAACTCTAGGCCCTAGGGCTCGTTCCTGGGGCCAGGTTTGGTCGTAGTCGCAGCAGCAAAAGGATGAAACGAGGAGCCTGAACCCACCTCATCCCTGCCTCCGCCAAAAGCGTGAGAAAGGTCGAGCGAAGTGGGAAGACGGCAGGGCCTGTTGCCGGGCAAGGAAATGTTTATCTTAGGGATATCAAGGATTTACTCCTTGTCGTGGGTTCTACCCGCAAACAAATTACCCGGCAAGCATCCCTTTTTCATTAAAAACATTCCACTCAGGTACAACCCATGGGGAATGAAAAACATGAATGATGGGATTACAAGTTTTAAATTCAGCCAAGGCCCAAAGGCTTACAAGCTAAAAAGAGATAAGGTGCCCGTAACCCCTTTCTTGTCCCTCTCCTCAGGAGGCAGGTCAAGGAGGTGAAAAGGGCAGAAGGGGCGCCTAGGCGAGCCACGGGTGGCAGGAGGCACCAAGAGAACATCTCGGTGGCCGTCCGAAGGCTGGATGGTGATGGCGGCGCCGGAAGCAGAGCTTGAAGACGAGGCGGGGACGTCAAGATGCGTCAAGGCGTTGGTGCCAGCGTATTCGATTTGACGGCCTTGCCGCCGCCTCTTCCTCTTCCGTAGCCTCCCAACGCCAGCCGCCCAAGGAGACGACTTCAGAAGTTCAGGGAGCCGGCGACACGGATGATGGGGTTGCCGGTGCCGCACGGAGCGGTGCCCGACACCTAGTCGGACCCGTCATCCTGCCGCCTGCTCCCTCATCGTCGCTGCCGCTGTCCTCCTCGCCACTCCCGCCTGAGGAGGGTCTTCACTATCAGAAGAGTTCTCCACGCAGCACCTTGCCCGGGTCCCGAAGAGCCCGAAGACCTTGACGGAGAGGAGGCCGCCCTCCATCAGCTTGGAATGGAGAGTGAGCCCCTCCGTCAAGCGGTGGATATGAGCGAACGTCTTCCATCCCCGATGAAGATACATCACGTGAGGGGCTGGGAAGTCGACGCGAACTCGCGTACCGCTGATCCCACAGCCCCTCATGTGCAGCCGCAATGACTCCGGCGGATCCAGCTCCATCTCCCGCATGAATGGAGTCGGGAGACGAAGGCGACGGCGAGGTGGCCGGCGCAGCCTGACGAAGAACTCGCAAGGGTCATCCCCAACGTGGCCCTCCATGGGGGGAGGAACTACTGGCAGAGGCGAGACAGGCGCACCGCCCCGTCCTCCTCTTCTCCGAGCGCCTCGGCCTCGCCCACGGCCTCGCCCCCTCCCCCTTCCCCTCGCGGTTGGCTCTGCCACCGCAGGTGCAGCAGAAGGAAGGATGCGTTGTCGAGCGGTGACCCTCGCCGCCACCGTTGAAGGGCCAGGATTTCCTCTCTCCATGGCGGATGGAGGGGGGGGGGGGAGCAGAAGCTGAAGGAAGGAGGAGATGGAAGAATGCGGGACGCCATCCCCCCTCCCGCTCTTTATAAAGGAACAGGGTGGGGGCTCGGCCGCCCCGCTCAGCCAATCAAGACGCCGAAGGCGCAGGGAACTGGGACCAACCCGCTGCCCCAGCCCGCGACGACCGGTTTCCGCCTCCACCATTCGCCACCCCAAGCGCATGAGAACCACGTGCAGGCGGCGGGACCAAGGCGACGGGTGAGGCGACCTCTCCCCACCCCGTGATCGTGGGAGTGGACGCTTGAAGACCACGCCTCGCCCCGCTTAGTAAATGGGCGCGCCCACGCCCCCTCCGCTTATGGGGAAGCGCGAATCGCCCTTTACTACGACGTGACGCACGCGCGCAGAGCTCAGCCCCACGCATGTCGCCCACGCCACGCACGCCCCCACGCCGAGCCACGCTGGAGGCATGGGAAGCGATCTTGCGCCAAGAGACTTATCATGTAAAACCACCCCGCCTGCCACAAGACCGCTTTTGGGCCTAGCCCAACGAGGCGATTGCGCTTACGTGTGCCCAGGCCCGGGGCTCTGTTGGTGTACAAAAAGAGGGGTACACTTTTGTACCCCTATATAACTGCACGGCAGTCCGAGCCGCGAGCAACACCGCAAGACCGAGCAAGGCAAGGGAGGTGAGCCAAGGTAAGGCCAAGCTCGAAAGGAGCAGAACGACGCCAAGACCAAGACCACAAAGAGAAAAGGGGAAGCGGACTCCCGGCAAGATCCTTGCCGGGAGGCGGTTTTAGCAAACCCGCAAGACCCTTCTGTGGCAGCTCGCCCCACACCTACAAAGCGAGTCACCCTTGAGTCCACCGCCCCCATGGGGCAAGGATTCGAGACATCCCCATGGTGGCATGCAGATCGTTAGAAGACATTCAAGATCGGTACACACTATAGAAGATGACGACCCTTGGCGGATCCCAGCCAAGGAGGATCAGAAGGCCCCGGCAAGAGCCTTGCCGGGATGACAAAGAAGCGCCATGGCAGGACCCTTGCCGGGCTACGGCGAGGCGAGCCCTTGCCAAGAACACCCGTGAGGGCCACCATCGGCCCACGCCAATCAAACCTCCACCACCGCTTGCATGCAGCTGCCGACCCAACCATTTGGGCAGGCACTGCGTGGCGGCAAGCGGATCTTCGTGAAGACCCACCATCTGCGCCACCTCACCGCCTACTCGCCTACATGGCACCGCTGGCACCGCTGGCGATGCGTGTCGACACGAAGGGAGCGGCGACGACGAGACAGGCTCTCCCGTCCCCGATAAAGCAAGGACACCTAAGCAAGACGCATTAAAAGCGCTTTATCATGTAATGCGAGGGATAAACTCGCATCATCTGCATTCTTTCCACCTCTGTGTGCCTTTGTGGCAACCCCTTTCCCTATAAAAGGAGGCCCAAGGCGACAGGAGGATGATTCGCTTTTGGATCTCCTCACGCCCCATTGCTAGTTCAAGAACACGATAAACAAACCACCAAAGCAGGAGTAGGGTTTTACGATCCTCGCGTCCCGAACTCGGATAAGGAAACCGTGCTATCTGCTTGATCCGCTCTTTCTCACGACCCGCGCCATGCGACCGTAGTAGGGATTCTTGTGATCCCATAGGTGTCGTTCCCACCGAGACCATCCCATCATGGCCGGCCATCGCAGCTCCTCCTCTCGCTCCCGTAGCAATAAGCCAGGCAATTGGAAGAAGTGTTCCGTCCCCCACAGCCAATTAGTTGAGTTACAGACCCAGGGGTTTCTCCCTCCTGCGTATATGGTCCCCGTCCGAGCCGGACTAGCCACTTACAACGGCAGGGAGCAAGCGGAGAGCTTTCCTAACCCATCCATGGGGGAGCGGGTATGCCTTGTACCTTACTTATTAAGGGGACTTGGATTTCCAATCCATCCGTTCCTCCGCGGGCTCCTGGAGTTCTACGTCCTCCAGCTGCATATCTTTACTCCCGCCTCCATTTTACACATCGCTGACTACGTCACCCTTTGCGAGCTGTTTCTGGGCTGCGAAGCTCATTTCGAGCTATGGCAGAGGCTATTCTGCCTCGTTCCCCGTACACAGGAGGGGTCAATATATCAAGTGGGCGGAGCCGAAATATGGCGATCGCGGGACCGGATACCTGTCCGGCATTCGAAGAAGACATCCAAGACTGGCCTTCGGAGTGGTTTTATATGGAGGACGCCCCTTTAGGACCCTATTCGGATGGGCCTTCACGAGTTCAATAACGCCTTTGAAGAAACGCGCAGCCTGGCGCCCGGAGCCCCCAGGAGGAAGATAATAGAGAGGTCCTTACCGATGGGCCGGATAAAACGCTGGCCAAATCAAGACTGACAATAATCGAGGTTATGTCAATATGTATAATGCGGGGGGTGCAGCCACTTCAATATCGGGGGCAACCCATGTGGCACTTCAATGGAGAAGACGATGCCACCCGCTGCGGCCGTAAAGGTCCGGACTCCGCCGCTGCTCTAGCAAAAATACTGTCCGATTTATATAAAGGAGAGGAAGAGGAGTTCATCCGCATTAAGCCACGGGATGGATTCTCCCTGTACAACCCCCCAAACTGGGTGAGCTGCTACTTTTTACTCTCGACCTTCCCGCATTCTTCATCATAAATATTTACCTTGCTATTTCATAGCAGGAACTGCGAAAAGCTGTGAGGAAGGTCCACAGCCCGTCTCCACAGCCGGAGGACCCTGACCGGGCCCTCGACCCCAAACTCGAAGAAGATCCAGACATATTTGTGGAGCTCATCGACAGGACGTTCTATCAGTTAAGCTGCGACGGTGCCTTGGTGACCATCATAGCCGATTATCCTGGACTGCTCCCTGCATCACATGTAAGTAAAACCAGAGTCCCAACTTCCGAGAAGGATCCCTTTTTTGCACTTCACCCACCGCACACATATGATGTCTTACAGGGAAGGCCCTCAAGACGCCATGCCGAACCCGCAGTGACTCACCAACAAGGGGCACCAAAACTGGGTAGGCTTAAAAGGAAGGCGGTCAGGACTGAGACGTCGTCGCAGAGGTATGAAAAAGAACCCTGCTCCGTGGTTGTTGTTTTTAAAATATAATAACGCCCATGGTTCCTGGTAGGAAAACGCCGCCGCATCAGATCCGGAGAGCTCGCTGCCACGCCCACCAGTCGGGCTCCAGAGCCGGACCTAGAGGCAGACGCTAACGTGGGGACAACACCCGATGTTCCTCCTACAGAGGATGCGGATAGGCTGTCCGCTACGAATTCCGAAGTGGAGAGTGCCATGAATCACAGGTGTCACCGCGCCGTACTTTGCGACCCTGGTTTCTCTGAAGAGGCGTTCAATGCCTTCAACTCAGGAGATGCGTACATCTGAGCTGCTCAAAATGGCCTGGCCAGAGCGATGGACCAATATGTAAAGGATATACGGGTAAGAAAATCTAATAATTATGTATACCAGTAGCCCCTGAGACTTGAAACAGTTTGCACAACTGATTTAAGGATCATTATATGCGTAGGTTCTTATGGAGAAGAATACCTAGTTATCTCAAGAGCTGGAGGAATGCAAAGCCTAGCTACGGGCCGCAGTTGCCGGAATGGAGGAGTCCAAGAAGGCCCCATCTGGTAATACTTGTCTTGATCGAAAAGAATGAAATGACAGGTACCAGTTAGTATTCGGCATGCATGCAAATCTAACAATAGATTCTGCAGATGACCCCGGAGTGAATCCGGAGGTCGTGGGAGGGGATGAGCAACATGCTCAACGACAGCTAGAGGCTGGCGAGCGCGTGCTTACGCAGGTTAGGCGGGAGAAAAATGATCTCCAAGATGCCAATACCCGGCTGGGCGTTGAACTGAAAGATGTTTGGGCCCAGCTTGCTGAATCCGTAAAGGAGAATAAGAGGCTTCGACGCGGCATTTTTAGTAAGTGCTTGAACGGACTTGTATAGAGTTCAGCAAAGAAACCGACTAACAGAGTTATATCTGTAGGTATTGAAGGAAATATGCCCTAGAGGCAATAATAAAGTGATTATTTATTTCCTTATTTCATGATAAATTTTTATTATTCATGCTAGAATTGTATTAACCGGAAACTTGATACATGTGTGAATACATAGACAAAACAGAGTGTCACTAGTATGCCTCTACTTGACTAGCTCGTTGAATCAAAGATGGTTATGTTTCCAAGACATAAACATGAGTTGTCATTTGATTAATGGGATCACATCATTAGGAGAATGATGTGATTGACTTGACCCATGTCGTTAGCTTAGCACACGATCGTTTAGTATGTTGCTATTGCTTTCTTCATGACTTATACATGTTCCTATGGCTATGAGATTATGCAACTCCCGTTTATCGGAGGAACACTTTGTGTGCTACCAAATGTCACAACGTAGCTGGGTGATTATAAAGGTGCTCTACAGGTGTCTCCGAAGGTACTTGTCGGGTTGGCGTATTTCGAGATTAGGATTTGTCACTCCGATTGTCGGAGAGGTATCTCTGGGCCCACTCGGTAATGCACATCACTCAAGCCTTGCAAGCATTGCAACTAATGAGTTAGTTGCGGGATGATGTATTACGGTACGAGTAAAGAGGCTTGCCGGTAACGAGATTGAACTAGGTATTGAGATACAGACGATCGAATCTCGGGCAAGTAACATACCGATGACAAAGGGAACAACGTATGTTGTTATGCGGTCTGACCGATAAAAGATCTTCGTAAAATATGTGGGAGCCAATATGAGCATCCAGGTTCCGCTATTGGTTATTGACCAGAGACATGTCTACATAGTTCTCGAACCCGTAGGGTCTGCATGCTTAACGTTACGATGACAGTTATATTATGAGTTTATATGTTTTGATGTACCGAAGGTTGTTCGGAGTCCCGAATGTGATCACAGACATGACGAGGAGTCTTGAAATGGCCGAGACATGAATATTGATATATTGGAAGCCTATGTTTGGATACCGGAAGTGTTCCGGGTGAAATCGGGATTTTACCGGAGTACCGGAGGTTACCGAACCCCGGGAACTTAATGGGCCTTAGTGGGCCTAGGTGGAAGAGAGGAGAGGCGGCTAGGGCTGAGCCGCGCGCCCCTCCCCCCCAGTCCGAATAGGACAAGGAGAGGGCGGCGCCGCCCCCCCTTCCTTCTTCTCCTCCACTCCTCCCCCTCCCAAGTCCTAATCCAACTAGGAAAAGGGGGGAGTCATACTCCCGGTGGGAGTAGGACTCCTCCCGGCGCGCCCTCTCCCTGGCCGGCCGCACCCCCCCTTGCTCCTTTATATACGGGGACAGGGGCACCCTAGAGACACAACAATTGATCATTTGATCTTTTAGCCGTGTGCGGTGCCCCCCTCCACCATAGTCCACCTTGATAATACTGCAGTGGTGCTTAGGCGAAGCCCTGCGTCAGTAGAACATCAACATCGTCACCACACCGTCGTGCTGACGAAACTCTCCCTCAACACTCGGTTGGATCGGAGTTCGAGGGACGTCATCGGGCTGAACGTGTGCTGAACTCGGAGGTGTCGTACGTTCGGTACTTGATCGGTCGGATCGTGAAGACGTACGACTACATCAACCGCGTTGTGCTAAACGCCTCCGCTTTTGGTCTATGAGGGTACGTGGACAACACTCTCCCTCTTGCTATGCATCACCATGATCTTGTGTGTGCGAGGGATTTTTTGAAATTACTACGTTCCCCAACAAAGGGCATCCGAGCTAGGTTTTATGCGTAGATGTCATATGCACGAGTAGAACACAAGTGAGTTGTGGGCGATATAAGTCATACCGCTACCAAAGATGTCATACTTGTGTTCAGCGGTATTGTTGGATGAAGCGGCTCGGACCGACATTACGCGCAGACACTTACGCGAGACTGGTTTTACCGCCGTGCTATGCACACGGTGACTAGCGGTGTCAGTTTCTCCAACTTTAGCTGAACTGAGTGTGGCTACCCCATCCTTGCGAAGGTTAAAACAGCACCAACTTGACAAACTATCATTGTGGTTTTGATGCGAGGTAAGAACGGTTCTTGCTAAGCCCGTAGCAGCCACGTAAAACTTGCAACAACAAAGTAGAGGACGCCTAACTTGTTTTTGCAGGCATGTTGTGATGTGATATGGTCAAGACATGATGCTAAATTTTATTGTATGAGATGATCATGTTTTGTAACCGAAGTTATCGC
The DNA here is from genome assembly GCA_021605205.1 of Aegilops longissima. Taxonomy (NCBI): domain Eukaryota; kingdom Viridiplantae; phylum Streptophyta; class Magnoliopsida; order Poales; family Poaceae; genus Aegilops; species Aegilops longissima. The sequence continues at coordinate 453,787,255 of CM038679.1, read as the reverse complement.
AATCGGCAGAGCCATATGTTTGTCGCTTTATTATATGCAATGCAATCGCCCTGTAATGCTTTACTTTATCACTAGGCGGTAGCGATAGTCGTAGAAGCATAAGATTGGCGAGACGACAACGATGCTACGATGGAGATCAAGGTGTCACGCCGGTGACGATGGTGATCATGACGGTGCTTCGGAGATGGAGATCACAAGCACAAGATGATGATGGCCATATCATATCACTTATATTGATTGCATGTGATGTTTATCTTTTATACATGTTATCTTGCTTTGATTGACCTTAGCATTATAAGACGATCCCTCACTAAATTATCAAAGTATAAGTGTTCTGTTACGCCCCCGATGCGGCTATATCTCCCACGTGTCGAGGCACGACTTAGAGGAATAACTGCATTGAAAGCAATGTCGCAAGTGAGGTAATCTTCACACAACCCATGTAATAATTAAGGGAAAGATACATAGTTGGCTTACAGTCGCCACTTCACACAGTACATAATTAAACATACATCATTCAGAGTACACTCAAGGTCCGACTACGGAACCAAAATGAAAGAAGATACCCCAAATGCTAACACAGATCCCCGAATCATCCCAACTGGGCACCACTACTGATCATCTGGAAACGACACATAGTAACGACCACGTTCCTCGTCGAACTCCCACTTGAGCTCGGTGGAATCACCTGCACTGGTCTCATCGGAACCTGCAACTGTTTTGGAAGTATCTGTGAGTCACGGGGACTCAGCAATCCCACACCCGCGAGATCAAGACTATTTAAGCTAATAGGAAGGACAGAGTAGTAAAGTGGAGCTGCAGCTAGCGACTAGCATATATGGTGGCTACTTCGCAAAAGAGAGCGAGGAGAGAAGCAAAGCACGGTCGTGAAACTAGTAGTGATCAAGAAGTGATCCTGAACTACTTACGTCGGACATAACTCCAACACCGTGTTCACTTCCCGGACTCCGCCGAGAAGAGACCATCACGGTTACACACGCGTTGATGTGTATTTTATTGAGGTCAACTTTGGGTTTTCTACAACCGACATTAACAAATTCCCATCTGCCTCATAACCGCTGGCACGGCTTTGAAAGATATTACCTGCAGGGTGTCCCAACTTAGCCCATTATAAGCTCTCATGGTCAACGAAGGATATTCCTTCTACCGGAAGACCCGATCAATCTCGAATCCCGGAATACAAGACATTTCGACAGCAATAAAACAAGACCAGCAAAGCCGCCCGACAGCCGACAAATCCCGATAGGAGCTGCACATATCTCGCTCTCGTGGCACATCCGGATGAGACATCCTACGAGTAAAACCAAGCCTCGAAGTTTCCCTGGTGGCCCCGCAGTCTACTCGTTTGGGCCAGCACTCAAGGAGCACCGTCCGGGGTTAAAATAAAGATGACCTCGGGCTCGCGAAACCCGGGGAACAAGGCTTAGGTGGCAACTGGTAAAACCAAAGTTGGGCTTGCTGGACGAGTCTTATTCAAAGCGAACTGTCAAGGGGTCCCATAAATCACCCAACCGTAAGGAACGCAAAATCAAGGAACATAACACCGTATGACGGAAACTAGGGTGGCAAGAGTGGAACAAAACACCAGGCATAAGGCCGAGCCTTCCACCCTTTACCAAGTATATAGATGTGTTAAACATAGCAGATATATTTATATATATTGTGATATCCCCAACAAGTAAACATGTCCCAACAAGGAACAACAATTCCATGTTCCAACAAGGAACGAACTTCAGCTTCACCTGCAACTAGCAACGCTATAAGAGGGCTGAGCAAAGCGGTAACATAGCCAAACAACGGTTTGCTAGGAAAAGGATGGTTAGGGGCTGACATGGCAATATGGGTGGCCTGATATAGCAAGTGGTAGGCATCGCAGCATAGGCATAGCAAAAGAGCGAGCAGCTAGCATAGCAAAGATAGAAGTGATTTCGAGGGTATGGTCATCTTGCCTGCAATGTTCTCAGAGTTGTCGAAAGCTTGATCCTCGAAAACGTTCTCAACAGGCTCCTCGCTCACGCACTCGCCTCCGACTCTACCCAAAGCAACAACACAAACAAAGGAACCACAATAAATCACGGTGCAATGCACAAACAACATGATGCAAAAACATGACATGATATGCGGATGTGATATGCAATGCGATGTGCACTCCGGAAGGAAAATGATGAACCTAGCATCAACTTGGCAAACCAAGCATGCCACTGAAAGATGAGATGATTTCGTTGAAATCGATATAAAGATCACCGAATCGGATGCACGGTTTGAAATGGCAAGCAAAACAAGAATGGCGCAAATCTGCCATTAACAGCATGATGCCACTTAGCAAGCAACAAATAATTAAGCTACTGCACCCAAACGTAACAACAAAGCACATGGCAGTGATCTACACATGATTCTCGACAAAAGATGAGCACTGAGCTACGGCTAGTTCACATCATAACATGTTCAAACAAGCATGGCAAAATGCTCAAAGTAACAGGCTGGACATGGCAAAACAGTAACAGGTTGCAATGTTCAGAGCATCAAAACTACATGCTACAGGACCTTAAAATAGCAAAACATGGCATGGCATGAATCTACTCAAAGCATATTTCAAAAGTCCCTTACTGACCATAAGCCAAAAGGACTAGAAAATATAGTAACACCCATGTCAATATTGAAAGTCTAGTTAACAGATTCAGCAACTTGACATGTCAAAACTGATAACGAGATGGCATGTTAACAAGCTCAATGCACTCACTACAGAGCCTCAAATGATAAACTAAGCATACATACATCAAGAAGACATGACATAGAAGACATACATGGCAAGAACACTAACATAGCCTATACGGGTCAACCACAACAAGCTAGGAAAAATTGAATAACACGTATACAATCTGCCAGGAAACATTTGATAGCAAAAGTAGAGCTCGATTGACTCAAGCTATGGCATCCCATAATTGCAAACAAAGGCATGGATGGATAGAGCAAGTCATGCTTTACAAAACACCCTTACTGAAGTACCCCAAAATATGCATAGATCTCTCGGTATCATCAAGCAAACATGGCATCAAAATCAGCTAAAACAGGGCTGAAATCAGCAACATTAGGACACCTACTTTGCATGCTTGTGCTAGTCACCACATAGATCACAAAAATACATGGCATACACCCCTGGAAATATGACATGGCAGTTTACAAAACTCATGTAGGAATCAAATTCATAGGGTGCACATATTAATCATAGCAAAAATAACAAAAGTGCAACTCCTGATAAAAATCAGAAACTATCAGCACATTGCACTCTTCCAACAGCATTTCGGGCATCAAGATGAGCTCAAATGAAAATGATGCAATGTAATGAAATGATCTACTCTTCGAGACGAACATTTTGACATATTATACGCGAAAAATGGATCTACGGATGCGAAGATATAGCACGATGAAAAATGCACGAAATAACGAAGAACTAGGGACTTAGAGAAAAAGAGAGAGAGAAGAGGTCAACGCGCGGCGCGGAAACCGAGGTTGGATCGGGCCGATCGGCGCGGGCGGCGGAGGGAGGAGCTCCGGCGGGCTCGGTGGACGCCGGCGGGGAGGGGGAAGGTCGCTGGCGGGCGGATCCGGCGGGGCGGGCGCCGGGCGCGACGAGGTCGGGCGCGCGGGCGGGGAGGGCGGCCGCCGGCGGGCGGGGCGGGCGGCGGCGAAGCTCGCGGGAAGGCCGGAGGGCGGGCGGCGGCGCTTTCGGCGGGCGGCGGCGGGGAGGCGGGCGCTGGCGGCGCGGGCGGGCGACTGACTCATGGGGCGGATTGGCCGAAGGGCGGGCGGCGGGGCGGGGCGATGGGCGCGGGGGTGTGACGTGGCGCCCACGATTGGTCCGGCGGCGGCGGGCGGACGCGTCTGCTCGCCCGGACGTGTCCGGCGGCGCGGAGGGCGAAACTGCTAGGGTTAGGGTGGAATGATCCGGATTGGGGGAGGTTTGCTTAAATAGGCATAGAGGAGCTAGGAGAGTCCAAATGAGGTGTAGTTTTCTACCACACGATCGTGATCGAACGACGGAGGGCATGGAGGTGACTTAGATGGGTTATTGGGCTGTTTTGGAGGGTGTTGGGCTGCAACTTAAAAGAGGCCTTTGCGAAGGTGCGGTTAACTGCTGGAGTGCCAAACGAGCTCCAAATGACCAAACTTGACCGGTGGTCTCCGGTGTTATACCAAGGCCACTAGACAAACCTCGGTCCATTTCGAGAAGGTTTAATACCGCATTACGGAAAAACGTAAAAGGACCGCCGGGGAGATAGGAGTGTCGGATTGCAAAACGGACAACGGAAAAAATGCTCGGAATCAAGAGACTAACACGTATGCAAATGCGATGCACATGATGACATAATATAAAATGCATGACATGGACAAAATGCAAAAGAAGAAAACCCAACCACGGAGGGAATATCATATATCAATGCCGAAAATGGCAAGAGTCGGAGTTACAAATATGGAAAGTTACTCCGGGTGTTACATGTTCTCCCCGAGTATGCACCGCTATGAAAGTTCTTCGTGGCCGAGACACCACGTGATGATCGGGTGTGATAGGCTCTACGCTCAAATACAACGGTGCAAAACAGTTGCACACGCGAATACTCAGGTTAAACTTGACGAGCCTAGCATATAACAGATATGGCCTCGGAACACGGAGACCGAAAGGTCGAGCGTGAATCATATAGTAGATATGATCAACATAGTGATGTTCACCATTGAAACTACTCCATCTCACGTGATGATCGGACATGGTTTATTTGATTTGGATCACGTGATCACTTAGAGTATTAGAGGGATGTCTATCTAAGTGGGAATTCTTAAGTAATATGATTAATTGAACTTTAAATTATCATGAACTTAGTCCTGGTAGTATTAGCATATCTATGTTGTAGATCAATAGCTCGCATTGTTGTTCCCCATTTATATATTGATATGTTCCTAGAGAAAAATAAGTTGAAAAATGTTAGTAGCAATAATGCGGACTTGGTCTGTGATTTGAGGATAAACCTCATTGCTGCACAGAAGAATTATGTCCTTGATGCACCGCTAGGTGACAGACCTATTGCAGGAGCAGATGCAGGCATTATAAACGTTTGGCTAGCTCAATATGATGGCTACTTGATCGTTTAGTGCGCCATGCTTAACGGCTTAGAATCGGGACTTCAAAGACGTTTTGAATGTCATGGACCATATGAGATGTTCCAGGAGTTGAAGTTAATATTTCAAGCAAATACCCGAGTTGAGAGATATGAAGTCTCCAACAAGTTCTATAGCTAAAAAGATGGAGGAGAATAGCTCAAGCAGTGAGCATGTGCTCAGATTGTCTGGGTACTAAAATAACTTGAATCAAGTGGGAGTTAATCTTCCAGATAAGATAGTGATTAACAGAGTTCTCTAGTCACTATCACCAAGTTACTAGAACTTCATGATGAACTATAATATGCAAGGGATAACGGAAACGATTCCCAAGCTCTTCGTGATGCTGAAATCGACGAAGGTAGAAATCAAGAAAAACATCAAGTGTTGATGGTTGACAAGACCACTAGTTTCAAGAAAAAGGCAAAGGGAAGAAGGGGAACTTCAAGAAGAACGGCAAGCGAGTTGCTACTCAAGTGGAGAAGCCCAAGTCTGGACCTAAGCCTGAGACTGAGTGCTTCTACTGCAAAGGAACTAGTCACTGGAAGCGGAACTGCCCCAAGTATTTGGCGGATAAGAAGGATGGCAAAGTGAAAAAAGGTATATTTGATATACATGTTATTGATGTGTACTTTACTAGTGTTTATAGCAACCCCTCAGTATTTGATACTAGTTCAGTTGCTAACATTAGTACCTCGAAACGGGAGTTGGAGAATAAATAGAGACTAGTTAAGGGTGAAATGACGATGTGTGTTGGAAGTGGTTCCAAGATTGATATGATCATCATCACAGACTCCCTATACTTTCGGGATTAGTATTGAACCTAAATAAGTGTTATTTGGTGTTTGCGTTGAGCATGAATATGATTTGATCATGTTTATTGCAATACAGTTATTCATCTAAGTTAGAGAACAATTGTTGTTCTGTTTACATGAATAAAAACCTTCTATGGTCATACACACCAACGAAAATGGTTTGTTGGATCTCGATCGTAGTGATACACATATTAATATTGAAGCCAAAAGATGCAAAGTTAATAATGATAGTGCAACTTATTTGTGGCACTGCCGTTTAGGTCATATTGGTGTAAAGCGCATGAAGAAACTCCATGCTGATGGGATTTTGGAATCACTTGATTATGAATCACTTGATGCTTGTGAACCATGCCTTATGGGCAAGATGACTAAAACTCTGTTCTCCGGAACAATCGAGGAAGCAACTGGCTTATTGGAAATAATACATACTGATGTATGCGATCCGATGAGTGTTGAGTATTGAGGCGGGTATCGTTATTTTCTGACCTTCACAGATGATTTGAGCAGATATGGGTATATCTACTTGATGAAACATAAGTCTGAAACATTTCAAAAGTTCAAAGAATTTCAGAGTGATGTAGAAAATCATCGTGACAAGAAAACAAAGTTTCTACGATCTGTTCGCGGAGACAAATATTTGAGTTACGAGTTTGGTCTTCAGTTAAAACAATGTGGAATAGTTTCACAAATTCGTGCCACCTGGAACACCACAGCATAATGGTGTGTCCGAACGTCATAACCGTACTTTATTGGATATAGTGCAATCTATGATGTCTCTTACCGATTTACCACTATCGTTTTGGGGTTATGCATTAGAGACAGCTACATTCACGTTAAATAGGGCACCATCAAAATCCGTTGAGACGGCGTCTTATGAACTGTGGTTTGGCAAGAAACCAAAGTTGTCGTTTCTTAAAGTTTGGGGCTGCGATGCTTATGTGAAAAAGTTTCAACCTGATAAGCTCAAACCCAAATCGGAGAAGTGTGTCTTCATAGAATACCCAAAGGAAACTGTTGGGTACACCTTCTATCACAGATCCAAAGGCAAGCTATTCATTGCTAAGATGGATCCTTTCTAGAGAAGGAGTTTCTCTCGAAAGAAGTGAGTGGGAGGGAAGTAGAACTTGATAAGGTAATTGTACCTTCTCCCGAATTGGAAAGTAGTTCATCATAGAAATCAGTTCCAGTGATTCTTACACCAATTAGTGAGGAAGTTAATGATGATGATCATGAAACTTCAGATCAAGTTATTATAGAAACTCGTAGGTCTTCCAGAGTACGGTCCGCACCAGAGTGGTACGGTGATCCTATTCTAGAAGTCATGTTACTAGACCATGATGAACCTATGAACTATGAGGAAGCGATGATGAGCCCAGATTCTGCGAAATGGCTTGAGGCCATGAAATCTGAGATGAGATCCATGTATGAGAACAAAGTATGGACTTTGATTGACTTGCCCAATGATCGGCGAGCCATTGAGATTAAATGGATCTTCAAGAGGAAGACGGACGCTGATAATAGTGTTACTATCTACAAAGCTAGAATTGTCGCAAAAATGTTTTTTGACAAGTTCAAGGTGTTGACTATGATGAGAGTTTCTCACTCGTATCTATGCTTAAGTCTGTCCGAATCATGTTAGCAATTGCCGCATTTTATGAAATCTGGCAAATGGATAAACAAAACTGCATTCCTTAATGGATTTATTAAAGAAGAGTTCTATATGATGCAACCAGAAGGTTTTTTCAATCCTAAAGGTGCTAACAAAATATGCAAGCTCCAGCGATCCATCTATGGATTGGTGCAAGCATCTCGGAGTTGGAATATACGCTTTGATAAGTTGATCAAAGGATATAGTTTTATACAGACTTGCGGTGAAGCCCGTATTTACAAGAAAGTGAGTGGGAGCACTACAACATTTCTGATATGTATATGTGAATGACATATTGTTGATCGAAAATAATGTAGAATTATTCTGCAAAGCATAAAGGAGTGTTTGAAAGGAGTTTTTCAAAGAAAGACCTCGGTGAAGCTGCTTACATATTGAGCATCAAGATCTATAGAGATAGATCAAGACGCTTGATTAGTTTTTCAATGAGTACATACCTTGACAAGATTTTGAAGTAGTTCAAAATGGAACAGTCAAATAAAGAGTTCTTGCCTGTGTTACAAGGTGTGAAATTGAGTAAGACTCAAAGCCCGACCACGGCAGAAGATAGAAAGAGAATGAAAGTCATTCCCTATGCCTTGGCCATAGGTTCTATAAAGTATGCCATGGTGTGTACCAGATTTACTGTATACCCTACACTAATTTTGGCAAGGGAGTACAATAGTGATCTAGGAGTATATCACTGGACAATGGTCAAGATTATCCTTAGTGGAATAAGGATATGTTTCTCGATTATGGAGGTGACAAAAGGTTCGCTGTAAAGGGTTACGTCGATGCAAGTTTTGACACTCATCCAGATGACTCTAAGTATCAATCTGGATACATATTGAAAGTGGGAGCAATTAGCTAAAGTACCTTCGTGCAGAGCATTGTAGACATAGAAGTTTGCAAAATACATACGGATCTGAATTTGGCAGACCCATTGACTAAACTTCTCTCACAAGCAAAAACATGATCACACCTTAGTACTCTTTGGGTGTTAATCACATAGCGATGTGAACTAGATTATTGACTCTAGTAAACCCTTTGGGTGTTGGTCACATGACGATGTGAACTATGGGTGTTAATCACATGGTGATGTGAACTATTGGTGTTGAATCACATGGCGACGTGAACTAGATTATTGACTCTAGTGCAAGTGGGAGACTGAAGGAAATATGCCCTAGAGGCAATAATAAAGTTATTATTTATTTCCTTATTACATGATAAATGTTTATTATTCATGCTAGAATTGTATTAACCAGAAACTTGATACATGTGTGAATACATAGACAAAACAGAGTGTCACTAGTATGCCTCTACTTGACTAGCTCGTTGAATCAAAGATGTTTATGTTTCCTAGCCATAGACATGAGTTGTCATTTGATTAACAGGATCACATCATTAGGATAATGATGTGATTGACTTGACCCATTCCGTTAGCTTAGCACACGATCGTTTAGTATGTTGCAATTGCTTTCTTCATGACTTATACATGTTCCTATGACTATGAGATTATGCAACTCCCGTTTACCGGAGGAACACTTTGTGTGCTACCAAACGTCACAACGTAACTGGGTGATTATAAAGGTGCTCTACAGGTGTCTCCGAAGGTACTTGTTGGGTTGGCGTATTTCGAGATTAAGATTTGTCACTCCGATTGTCGGAGAGGTATCTCTGGGCCCACTCGGTAATGCACATCACTTAAGCCTTGCAAGCATTGCAACTAATGAGTTAGTTGCGGGATGATGTATTACAGTACGAGTAAAGAGACTTGCCGGTAACGAGATTGAACTAGGTATTGAGATACCGACGATCGAATCTCGGGCAAGTAACATACCGATGACAAAGGGAACAACGTATGTTGTTATGCGGTCTGACCGACAAAATATCTTCGTAGAATATGTGGGAGCCAATATGAGCATCCAGGTTCTGCTATTGGTTATTGACCAGAGACATGTCCCGGTCATGTCTACATAGTTCTCAAACCCGTAGGGTCCGCACGCTTAATGTTACAATGACAGTTATATTATGAGTTTATACGTTTTGATGTACCGAAGGTTGTTCGGAGTCCTGGATGTGATCATGGACATGACGAGGAGTCTCGAAATGGTCGAGACATGAAGATTGATATATTGGAAGCCTATGTTTGGATATCGGAAGTGTTCCCGGTGAAATCGGGATTTTACAGGAGTACCGGGAGGTTACCGGAACCCCCCGGGAACTTAATGGGCCTTAGTGGGCCTAGGTGGAAGAGAGGAGAGGCGGATAGGGCTGGGCCGCACGCCCCTCCCCCCCTGTCCGAATAGGACAAGGAGAGGGGGGCAGCGCCCCCCCTTCCTTCTTCTCCTCCTCCTTCCCTCCCAAGTCCTAATCCAACTAGGAAAGGGGGGTCCTACTCCGGTGGGAGTAGGACTCTCCCGCACGCCCTCTCGCCGGCCGCACCCCCTTGCTCCTTTATATATACGGGGCAGGGGGCACCCTAGAGACACAACAATTGATCGCTTGATCTTTTAGCCGTGCGGTGCCCCTCCACCATAGTCCACCTCGAGCACATCAGAAGCGGTGCTTAGGCGAAGCCCACGTCAGAGAACATCAACATCGTCACCACGCCATCGTGCTGATGAAACTCTCCCTCAACACTCGGCTAGATCAGAGTTCGAGGGACGTCATCGGGCTGAACGTGTGCGGAACTTGGAGGTGCCGTACGTTCGGTACTTGATCGGTCGGATCGTGAAGACGTATGACTACATCAACCGCGTTGTGCTAAACGCTTCCGATTTCGGTCTACGAGGGTACATGGACACACTCTCCCCTCTTGTTGCTATGCATCACCATGATCTTGCGTGTGCGTAGGAATTTTTTTGAAATTACTACGTTCCCCAACAGGTATGCTGACGGGTCGTCCCACGGAGGAGATGCCCGGGTCTGCGGGTGATCTTCTGCCAGAGCTCTTACAACTGCACGAACAAGTTTGGCAGGTGATGCAGGGCATTGCCCAGGCCTTGTGGCCATCCGCCTCCCTGCCAGGAGGCATGGGAGAGCTCATAGAGATGCTCAAGGGAGCGCGGGGGCGCTTCCGATTATGGAAGATATCTGCCTGCCGACAAGGTGCAAGGGAATCCTGGGCCATGGTGAAGACTCGATATACCAAGGCTGACTCGAACCACATGGCCGAGGTCGGACCTGTGGGGTCTGATGGGAAAGAGATCCCCGTCAGTTTGGTGTATGACCAGGTGAAATTAGCCGTAAAGTATTCCCAACAGGATTGTAGGCTAGACAGCCTGTTGGATGGTATAGAAGAAGAATTTAGTCAGCCTAAGTGACTGTGTACTTCAAGTGGCATATATTGTCCCTAGCCGGATTGTAAATCATTTGTCATGGCGGACCTTTTCGCTTCGACCTCCGGACCCGACAGTCCGGAGTGTATCCGAATACCCGCTCAGTTATGTAAAAACCGGGGTACGCGTGGAAACCAGACGTAGGGGTCATAAGTGCTTGAATGCATAAGTACCCAACTAGCTATGTTATATTACATGGATAGTAAGAAACATCTTCCAGGGAGAATAGTTCCGTTAAGGGTTCCTTTCCCTGGGTACGCATGCATTAATGTGCATGTCCGAACTGCGAAAAGAGACGCAGGATATAAACATGTGGGGGCATGTATTACAATAATTAAAAGTCATCTTTTGTTCACCGACCGAATATTCCCTTAAGAACGCTATCTTTCGGCTTCATCCAATCTGAGGTACACATCCGGCTGACCCGGCAGTAACAATCGCAGAGGTGCTCCCCTTATGCCCTAGCCGAATTAACGAGAACGTAGGGCATAAACACAAGAGCCAGGCAACCCAGCTTGGCCAAAACTTAAGTCATATCGATGCATATAATGGCGAATAAAAGGTACATGTGGAAAAGTAACACATGTGCAGGGGGCATAGAGCCCGGAACATAGTTATATTAAGCTTTTGTATAAGAAGCCCCCATGTATAATGAGCACGACTGGAGCGTCAAGATTGTGTAGTCAAGACATATTTTAACCTTTTAAGGCCGTGAAGAAAAAGGGAAGAAAGAAAGGCAGATAAGCGGATATATATATATATATATATATATATATATATATATATATATATATATATATATATATATATATATATATATATATATATATATATATATAAATTGATTGAGGTAAGGAGACGAACACAGAGTCCGGCACTAGGCGTAGAACCTTCGGAGTCTGGCCGCGTTCCATGGGTTTGGCTCGAGTCGATTGTCTGATCCATCCCGCAGACGGTAGGCTCCACCGGTTAGGACTTTGTCAATAATGAAGGGACCTTCCTATTTGGGCTTGAGCTTGTCCTTTTTCTTCTCTGGTAGGCATAGAACGAGTTCGCCAACGTTATAAGTTTTGTCCGTACTTCTCTGCTTTGATACCGTCGAGCCTGTTGCTGATAGAATGTGGAGCGGGCTTTTGCCACGTCACGCTCCTCCTCCAAGGCGTCCAAACTGTCCTGCCGATCAAGCTCAGCTTCTTTCTCTTCGTACATGCGCGCTCGAGGTGAGTCATGAATGATGTCGCAGGGCAGTACCGCCTCTGCGCCGTACACCATAAAAAACGGTGTGTATCCGGTAGTGCGATTCGGCGTGGTCCGCAGCCCCCATAGTACGGAGTCGAGCTCCTCGACCCAGTGCGTATCTGATTGCTTCAAGGATCGCACTACTCTGGATTTAATGCCACTCATAATAAGACCATTTGCTCATTCGACTTGACCGTTTGTTTGGGGGTGATAGACGGAGGCATAATCAAGCTTAATGCCCATGTTGCCGCACCAAGTTTTTACCTCGTCGGCTGTAAAGTTCGATCCGTTATCGGTGATGATGTTGTGGGGGACACCGTAACGGTGTACAACCCCGGATATGAAGTCTATCACTGGTCCGGACTCGGCCGTTTTAACTGGTTTGGCTTCTATCCATTTGGTGAATTTATCCACCATGACTAATAGGTACTTTTTCTTATGGCTTCCTCCTTTAAGGTGTCTGACCATATCAAGCCCCCAGACCACAAAGGTCCAAGTAATGGGGATTGTTTGGAGAGCGGTAGGTGGCATATGGCTTTGGTTTGCAAAAAGCTGGCAACCGACGCAATGCTGGACGAGGTCCTGTGCATCTGCTCGGGCCGTCGGCCCGTAAAAACCTATACAGAAGGCCTTGCTTACAAGGGCCCGAGCTGCGGCGTAGTGGCCGCCGAGTCCAGCATGAATTTCTGCCAAATGTTGCTGTCCTTCCTCTTCGGAGATGCACCTTTGGAGTACTCCATTAGCGCTTTTCTTATAAAGCTCTCCCTCGTGGACCTTGTATGCTTTAGACCACCGCACAATGCAACGTGCCTCGTTTGGGTCCTCAGGGAGTTCTTGCCTAGTTAGGTAAGCCAAGAAGGGTTCTGTCCACGGGGCGATGACAGCCATAATCACGTGGGCCGAAGGTGTTATTTCGGTGGCAGAGCCTCCGATTACTTCAGAGTGTTCGGGATATGGCGTTGTGGCCAGATCCGGACTGTTGTTGCCGGTCTCCCCTTCCCACACCATGGATGGCTTAAACAACCTTTCCAAGAAGATATTAGGTGGGACAGGGTCGCGCTTAGCGCCGATGCGGGCGAGGATATCCGCCGCTTGATTGTTTTCTCGGACCACATGGTGGAATTCGAGCCCCTCGAACCAAGCTGACATTTTGAGGACGGCGTTGCGGTAAGCCGCCATTTTTGGGTCCTTGGCGTCAAAGTCTCCATTTATTTGAGACATTGTGAGGTTCAAATCCCCACGCACCTCTAGGCATTGAATGCCCATGGAGACTGCCATCCGGAGACCATGCAACAGGGCCTCGTATTCTGCTGCATTGTTGGAGTCTGTGTACAATATTTGGAGTACGTATTGGACTGTGTCTCCGGTGGGGGATGTTAGGACGATGCCTGCCCCCAGACCAACCATCATCTTAGAGCCATCAAAGTGCATGATCCATTTGAGTACGCTACTGCACTTTTTAGGGAGTTCGCTTCATCCATTCGACGCGTAAATCAGCCAAGATTTGTGACTTAATGGCTCGCCGTGGTTTGTATGTTATGTCGAATGGGAGGAGCTCAATATCCCATTTAGCAATCCGGCCCATGGCATCGCGGTTATTTATTATATCGTTGAGTGGTACTTCAGAGGCCACCGCAATTGAACACTCTTGAAAGTAGTGTCGTAGTTTCCGGGATGCCATGAAGACCGCGTATGCTATTGATAATGTGGGTACCGTGATTTGCATGGAGTGAGGACAGTGGATACGTAGTATACCGGCTTTTGAACTGGGAACTTATGTCTGTCCGTCTCTCGTTCGATGACGAGCACTGCGCTTACAACTTGGTGTGTTGCCGCTATATATAACAACATTGGTTCGCCGATATTTGGTGCAGCCAAGATTGGGTTGCTGGCCAAGACGGCTTTTATTTCTTCCAATCTGGCCGTGGCCGCATCCATCCACTCAAAGTGTTCGGTGCGTCGAAGAAGGCGATAAAGAGGTAGTGCCTTTTCTCCCAATCGGGAGATAAAGCGGCTTAAGGCAGCCACGCATCCAGTTAATTTCTGGATTTGCTTGAGGTCTGTTGGGATAACCAACTGTGACAGAGCTCGGATTTTGGCCGGATTTGCTTCAATTCCTCTATTGGAAACGATGAAGCCCAAGAGCTTACCGACGGGCACGCCAAAAATGCATTTTTCTGGATTGAGCTTGATGCCATATGTTCGGAGATTGTCGAACGTGAGCCTCAAGTCGTCTATTAAGGATTCGACGTGTCTGGTTTTAATGACCACATCGTCTATGTATGCCTCCACTGTTTTGCCGATTTGTGTTTCCAGGCATGTTTGAATCATGCGTTGATAGGTTGCATCGGCGCTTTTGAGCCCGAAAGGCATGGTGTTAAAATGTAGGGGGCCGATGGAGGATGAATGCCGTTGCGGCTGATCGGACTCCGCCATCTTAATTTGATGGTATCCGGAGTATGCGCCGAGGAACCACAATGAGTCGAAACCTGCGGTAGCGCCGATAATTTGATCGATGCGAGGGAGGGGAAGGATCCTCGGGCAAGCCTTGTTAAGGTCCTTGAAATCGGACACATAGGCGCCTGGATTTGTCCTTCTTGGTACCATTACCAAGTTTGCTAGCCATCCGGATGTTTTATTTTCTAATGAATCTGGCCTCGAGTAACTTGGCTAGGTCCTTCCCATGGCTTGTCGCTAGGCTCGAGAAACACCAAGAGTCTGCTTGACCGCTTGTATCCCTTTAGAATGTTTAGGCTATGCTCGCCAACTCATGGGATTCCCTGGCATGTCCAAGGATGCCAGCGAAGATGTCCCATTCTCAAGAAGAACTCTGCAGAAGGCGGCGCCTATTATGGGTTCAGATGACCCTGTAACACCCGGAAAGATCACTTATGTCCGGGTGGGTGGGTAGATTTAGGTCCAAACCCCGACCCGATCCGAGACCAGGCGGAGGAGTTTCGAGCTTGGCGCTCGGGCTCTGGATGTTGCCCAATAGTTCCGCCCGCCGTCCGATTCTAGGTTCAAGCTTGGGCCATGTCCTCCCAGACGGGTATCCGGCTCGGAGAGCTCGGGAATCCGGACATAGTTTGTCCTCAAAATAGAGGAAGAATCGCTACATTGCTCCTCCACCACCGCTATCTGATGGGTGACCGGCAGTGAGTTAATCTCCCTTTGGTCGGGTTTAAGCCCGATCCGATCATAGTCCGTAGCGACTCCCAGGGCGGCGATGCAATCCAAGAGCTCGTTCAAGGAAGAGAGCTCCATTGGATCCATCTGCTCGGCGAATCCCGAGACGACGTGGAGGCTGTTTTTGATGACCCGAGAAGTCATCATCGGCGCGACGGCCGAACGGGCGGTCATGACGAAGCCGCCTAGTCGGAGAGTTTGGCCTACAGCCAGGGCTCCCCCAGAGGTAATGTTGTCCTTGACAACAAGACGAGCCATCAAGACTTATCGTGACGGCATAGTGGAACTCTCAATGAAAGCACCAATGTCGGTGTCAAACCGCGGATCTCGGGTAGGGGTCCCGAATCGCGCCTAAGGCGGATGGTAATAGGAGGCGGGGACACAATGTTTACCTGTGTTCAGGCCCTCTCGATGGAGGTAATACCCTACTTCCTGCTTGATTGATCTTGATGATATGAGTATTACAAGAGTTGATCTACCACGAGATCGTAGAGGCTAAACCCTAGAAGCTAGCCTATGATTATGATTGTTGTTGTCCTACGGACTAAACCCTTCGGTTTATATAGACACCGGAGGGGGCTAGGGTTACACAGAGTCGGTTACAAGGGAGGAGATCTACAGATCCGAATTGCCAAGCTTGCCTTCCACGCAAAGGAGAGTCCCACCCGGACACGGGACGAAGTCTTCAATCTTGTATCTTCATAGTCCAACAGTCCGGCCAAGGTATATAGTCCGGCTGTCCGAGGACCCCCTAATCCAGGACTCCCTCAACCGGCCCTGTTAGTGTTAGGATAGGTTAGTACTAGTTAATTAGTAGTTTTTGTACATATGACATGTGGACTATTGAAAATCATCTGAGATTTGAGGGATTTGAGGTAGGGATTGGAGGGAGCGTGAAGAGCATTTGGGGAAATTCTGGATCGTTCCACATCGATCCCTTCTCTGTGTTCTGATTTATATTTATTTGTACAATTTACATTTTAGACCCTAAGGATTCCTCTAATTACATTATCTATACACCAACACTCCCCCTCAAGATGAGGCGAAGATGTCGTACAGACCCATTGAGGGAGTCCTGGATTAGGGGGTCCTCGGACAGCCGAACTATATACTTTGGCCGGACTATTGGACTATGAAGATACAAGATTAAAGACTTCGTCCCGTGTCCGAGTGGGACTCTCCTTTGCATGGAAGGCAAGCTTGGCAATTCGGATATGTAGATCTCCTCCCTTGTAGCCGAATCTGTGTAACCCTAACCCCTCCGGTGTCTATATAAACCGGAGGGTTTAGTCCGTAGGACAACAACAATCATAATAATAGGCTAGCTTCTAGGGTTTAGCCTCTACTATCTCGTGGTAGATCAACTCTTGTAATACTCATATCATCAAGATCAATCAAGCAGGAAGTAGGGTATTACCTCCATCGAGAGGGCCCGAACCTGGGTAAACATTGTGTCCCCCGCCTCCTGTTACCATTAGCCTTAGACGTACAGTTCGGGACCCCCTACACGATAAAGGCTCGATGGCTCCTTCGATCATCGGCAACGATGCGATCCAGGGTGAGCTTTTTCTCCCCGGATAGATCTTCATATTCGGCGGCTTCGTACTGCGGGCCAACTCGCTTGGCCATCTGGAGCAGATCGAGAGCTACGCCCCTGGCCGTCAGGTCAGGTTTGGAAACTTAAACTATACTGTCGACATCCGCGGGGACATGATCTTCGACGGACTCGAGCCCATGTCAGGTGCGCCGCACAGTCACGACGAGCATGACTTAGCCCTGCCGTCGGACGGTTTTCGGGAGATCACACCTGCGGCTACTCCGGCCCTCAATCCGTAGCAGATCGTGCCATCCGAGGACTGGTGGATGGACCCCGCCACGGAGGCCGCACACTCAGCGGTGATAGAGCCGAATACTGAGTTCACCTCCTATGAGACCTGTGTTGCCGGACCCTTGATTCGCCCCGCCACGGGCTCAACCGCCACGTCTGCATTTCTATCGAATCTGATTGGGCACCGATCATGGAGTTTACCTCCGCGGATATTTTTCAGCACTCGCCCTTGGGCAACGTGCTAGATTCATTGAGGTCTCTCTCCTTGTCAGAAGACCCTTGGCCGAACTATGTCTGGCTCGAGTGGGAAGCGGACGATGAAGAAATTCGTTCCCCACCCACCACCCACTTAATAGCCACTGTCGACGACTTAACCGACATGCTTGATTTCGACTCTGAAGACATCGGCGGTATGGACGACGATGCAGAGAGGAATAGAACCACCGCCATGTATACTGGACAACCACTTCATCATATGATATATACATGGTGGATACCCCCAAAGAAAACAACAACGAGGAACAGAAGGATGCAATGAAGGATAATTCCCTCGAAAAGCAACCAAAGCGACGACGTAGGCGCCGCTCCAAATCCTGCCTCAGCAAAAATAGCTATAACAGCGCAAGAAAGAATAATACCCCGGTCGACCCCAAAGGAAACGACGGCCACATAGACCCAGCAATGGAGCAGGATGAGCCAGCGGACGACGAACATAGTACAGAACCTCTGTCCGATCGCGGCGACGACGAGGGTAAAGCTCATCAACCGGTCTCCGGAGAGGAGAACAGTCCGGACGACGATGCACACATCGTCCCGGAAAGGCACTTGGAACAAGAGAACCTCCATAGAAGGCTTATTGCCACCGCAAGGAGCCTGAAGAAGCAGAAGCAAAGGCTTAAGGCCGCGCAGAATATGCTCAACAGTAGATGGAGTAAAGTGCTTGACACTGAAGAAAAGTACGGCGGCAGTCGCCACACAAAGAGCTATTCAAAGCGCAAGCTGCTGCCTGAATTGGACGACGAGGCTTTAGAGCCCATTCAGCCGAAAAATAAAACGGCCGATCAGCCGGATCGACCACCCCGTGGCCGCGACAGGGCGGCTAACGACGTCGCACATAAGTCAGCGCATGGTCTACGTGAGGACCTGCACAAAAAAACCGGTATGGACAGGTCCATCTACGGATCTAGGAAGCGCGTTCTGGCACAGAATCATGGCCGCCCAAACAACTACATTGACCGAATAACAGCTCGGAATCAAAACCGAACACTACAACCATCAGAATGCCATGACACATCCAAATACAGGGGTGCCGCGCACCCCCTATGCTTCACCGATGAGGTGCTGGATCATGAATTTCCAGAGGGATTCAAACCGGTGAACATAGAGGCATACGATAGAACGACAGACCCTGGGGTTTGGATTGAGGACTTTATCCTTCACATCCACATGGCTCGCGAAGATGATCTCCACGCCATCAAATACCTGCCCCTCAAGTTGAAAGGACCAGCTCGGCACTGGTTGAAAAGCCTCCCTGAAAACTCAATCGGAAGTTGGGAAGAGCTTGAGGACGCTTTAGGGCTAATTTTCAAGGGACCTATGTCCGACCTCCGGATGCAGATGATTTAAGTCATATAATTCAACAGCCCGGAGAGTCAGCCCGAAAGCTGTGGAATAGATTTCTCACTAAGAAGAATCAAATCGTCGACTGCCTGGATGCCGAAGCCTTAGCAGCTTTCAAACACAGTGTCCGGGTCGAATGGCTCGCCAGACATCTCGGCCAGGAAAAACCGAGGACAATGGCAGCCCTAACAAGCCTTATGACCCGCTTTTGCATGGGCGAAGACAGTTGGCTGGCCCGCAGCGACACCAGCGACACAGGCACATCCGAAGTCAGGGATGGCAACGGGAAACCGCGACGCAATAAAAGCAAGCGTCGAAACAATGAAGACAGCCCAGACAATACGGCGGTAAACGCCAGATTCAGGGGCTCTCGACCGGTCAACAGAAAAAGCCATTTAAAGGCAGCAGAGATGGACCGTCCAACCTAAACAAGACTCTAGACAGATTATGTCAGATTCATGGCACCTCTGACAAACCTGCAAATCACACCAACAGAGAATGATGGGTCTTCAAGCAGGCCGGCAAGCTAAACACCAAACACAAGGGGAGGGAGCCACCAAGTGAAGACGAGGATGAGCCTCGCCAGCCGAACACTGGGGGACAGAAAAAATTCCCACCAGAGGTCAAAACAGTGAACATGATTTATGCAACTCACATACCTACGAGGAGGAGCAAACGCGCACTCCGAGACCTATGCACCGTGGAGCCCGTCACCCCCAAGTCCAACCCTTGGTCGGCCTGCCCGATCACTTTTGATCGCAGGGATCACCCGACTAGTATCCAGCGCGGAGGATCGGCTGCCTTGGTGCTAGACCCAATAATTGATGGATACCATCTCACCCGAGTCCTTATGCACGGCGGCAGTAGTCTTAATCTGATATATCAGGACACCGTCCGCAAAATGGGGATAGACCCGACAAGAATCAGCCAAAGTAATACTACCTTCAAAGGAGTAATACTAGGCCCAGGGGCTCGCTGCACGGGCTCTCTAGTACTAGAGGTTGTATTCGGTTTTCCCGACAACTTCCGAAGCGAGGAATTAACCTTCGACATCGATCAATTCTGAAGCGGCTATCATGCGCTACTCGGAAGAATGGTCTTTGCTCGTTTTAATGAAGTACCACATTACGCTTATCTTAAGCTTAAGATGCCCGGTCCACATGGCATCATCATAGTTAGCGGAAACTCAGAGCGTTCCTTACGTGCAGAGGAATATGTGGCGGCTCTAGCAGCCGAACACTGAACGGCCTCTCCAACAAGAATAAACGATTGGTCGTCAAGACCGCGGACACGGCTAGACGAGTCTGACGCACCACTAGCTGTAACAGCTCAGATAAACCTGGGATTGGGTCGATGGATATACCCCCATAGGTGGTGCTAGGGGCTTCCCGCATGTAAAAAGGGCTACAGTTTGGCTTGACCCTATTTACTTTGCATTTTAATGGTTCATTAAGAATAACCAATTTTTCGCATGAAGATTTTCACCTGGATTTTTCTCTTTTACAGATGATCATCATGCTACACCCTTCCAGGATACGACACAACGGAGACACATGCGCAGACGTGCAGCAGGGCCCCGCTCAAAGGTTTCTTTTTAGATTAAGACCTTGTGTAAACCTTTTTTTACTGTCTCTTGTTGCTTCACACCCTCCGGATACTCAACACAACCGAGAGGGATGTTGGCGTTATTGGCATTTCGTCACGCCGACTAACGCGACGCACTGGAAATTCAGGGCTCATTATCGAGGGCGCATTTCAGCCCAAAGATATGTTGTAAAGTCCGAATACCTTAGGGAGTGTTCGGGTCGCGAAGTTTCGCCTTATATGCATCAACTCGAATCATGTCTTTGGTCAATAGTTGGGTTTGCCCGGCCCCGTGTTTTGCTACCTTACGCCCCGTTCTATCGCTAAGGTGGCACCGGAGAACTACTGCGATTGTGCCCTGGTTCATCTGGATGAGCACCTCAGTAGAGAAAGCCGAAAACTGACTGTCATGATAAAGCGCGAGACTGGTCAACCACTCGACGACTCAGCTGAATCTTCGCGATTCCTCCGCATTAGCGAAGGACCGGTTTCCCGGTCATGTATGTACGCGCACCGTATTCGGATGAGCGCGGAAGTACCAGGGGCTATATAGTAGCCACGTCGTCAAACTCCTATGGCTAAGTGAAAGTGTTAAAGCCATATAGTCCGATTGCCTTGTTCGTCGCGCTATCACCTCCTTAAAGGACCAAGATGTTGGATCAAGTGTGAATACACACTTTTCTGAACACCCCCGCATTATATGCATGGGGGCTGAAGCCGACGACTGCAAACTTTCAGGTTATATACATACATAAATGGCCGCACATGAGGCATCATAATACTTTCAGGCAAAAGTATAAACACAACCTTTATAATCCAAATAGCATTATTTTTACAATTGGGATACATGTCACTCGAACATGATACTCTTCGAGCACTGAGCCTCTATTATACGAGCGCCTTCTAGGACTTCTTCAAAATAGTGCTTTGCCGAGACCTGGCCTACGGCCAGATCCCGGGTTGCAATAGCGGTGGCCTCCATCTCTGCCCAGTATGTCTTAACATGGGCAAGAGCCATCCGCGCACCCTCTATGCACGCCGACCTCTTTACAGCGTCGATATGCGACACAACACAAAGGAATCGTTGCACTAAACCAAAATAACTATTCGGCCTTGGGCCCTTCGGCCAAAGATAATCCACGACAGAACTCATGGCAAGTCCGGACAACCTATGGAGCTCGGCCCACTCGGCCATTTGTTCATTTAACAGCAACGGACGCGTTGGAGCACTGAACTGCGACTAGAACAACCTTTCAACTTCATGATCTTTCTGATCTTTGAAAAACTCG
Organism: Aegilops longissima; assembly: GCA_021605205.1. NCBI lineage: Eukaryota > Viridiplantae > Streptophyta > Magnoliopsida > Poales > Poaceae > Aegilops > Aegilops longissima. The sequence continues at coordinate 453,765,536 of CM038679.1, read as the reverse complement.
GTCGCATCAGCAGCACTCATTGCCAAATCCAAGTACGCATCTGCAGCACTCCATAATTGATCCAGAGGGGCATACTTTGGATCTCCGAACTTCGTCCGCAACAAAAAGGGCTTCCCAGCCGTGATATCTCCGGCTTGACGGAGCTCCTCCTTCGCCGCTCTGATTTTAGAGCGGGTTTCCTTGGCTGCTTCCATGGCTTTCTTCAGGTCCGCCGCTTTCGCTTGGTTTTCTTTTTCAAGAAGCTCATACCGGCCGGCGGCATCTTTCAGCTCAACAGCCATCTTGGCTATTTTATCTTCGCTCTGGCAATGAGGAGCATGTTCGGCTCTTAACTCTTCGGCCGCCTTTAGGGCGGCCCCATCTCTTCTTCTCGCTTGTTCCTTGGCTCTGGAAAGTTCCGCCCGAAGGGTCTACGGCGGCAGCTCCATCTACAGTCACAATATATTATAGATACTAGCATCATGCTCCTCTTAATATCTGTTGACCACCCAAAAATACATACCCTGTGCCTCGTCAAGCCGCTTGTTCACAAATGCGATGTCGGCATCTGCCGCATCAAGCTGCCGCCTTAGTTCGGCAAACTCACCAGTCCGGCCAGCCACCGGACCTCAAATTACCGCACATGAAAGCAAAGACGATCATTACTCGACTATGATCCTCTGTTTGCCGCCTTTGGACAGCAACCAGAGTCTCAGGGGCTACTATATGTATAGAGCACACCTAGCATGTGCGGTACCATCAAAAAATATATATATTACTTCGCGTACCTCAAAGCCTCTTAGCAGGCTCGTAAAAGCTTCATGCAACCCACTTTTGGCGGATGAAATCCTCTCAACCACCGTACCCATTAAAGTACGATGCGCCTCTGAGATAGCCGCTTGCTCCAGCAAACCCATCAGTGCATCCGGTTGTGCACCGGACAGTCCCGGACTCTTTCTGTTGCTCTCCTTAGGAGCCGAATACTCCAGACTTTGGGTGGCCGAAGGGTTACCTTCTGGCCTTGGCGGATCAGGAGAAATCCTCTGTGATGACACCTCAGGGTCGTCCGCACCATGAGGCGGGGAGACAGGGGGAGGCGTTTCGCTCTCCATCATCTCCGGAAGAAGATACCCCGAAGACGAACTCTGTCGAGAAGGGCTATGAGCTGGGCTGCAAGATATATGTCTCGGTTATTGTCCTCGGAGATAAAGCAGGATATATCTACCAAAATACTCCTGTTCACTTATAGCTCGGTGGAGGGCTGGACCACTTGAGGGCGCTGTGCGGTAAGGACGTCCTTCGGGGTAGGGCCCCTTGGCGAAGGTTTCTTTCCTCGTTTGGAAACCTCCGTTCCCAAGTCTTCAGAGGCGGTCCTTTTCCTTCCTTGGGGAGATGGGATTCTAGATTCTTCTTCCCGATTATCCTCCTTTGCGGAGACACTAATTCCCCCGGTTTGGATGTGTAATGTGTGAAGCCCACTTTCGGCTTCTTTATTCCTCCCTTTATCTTCCCCTGATGGCACTTGATAAGGTGCGTGCTCAAGCATCTGGCTAGTACAGATCCGTGAGCTCGGAAGGGGGCCGAACACCTGATCATCTTCGCCTTTCTTATCCAGTCCTGGCCAAGAGCGAATTTTTCAGAATGATGTTGTGACAAATAAAAAGACAACATGTTCGGCCGCATAATTACTTACGTGGGTATCTGGACGGTTGCAGTTGAGACCCGCATCCTCGGTGGTGTCCGTACACTTTATTCGTGATCTGAAGAACAATTCGTACATCTCTTCGAGCGTCACGCCGAAGAATTGCTGAATAGTTCACGGTCCTTCCGGGTTGAACTCCCACATACGGAGAGATCGACGTTGGCATGACAGGACCCAACGAACTAGCATAACTTGCATTACCTTGACAAGACTGACATGTCTCTTGAGGAGATCTCGGATGCGACTTTGCAATGTCGGCATGTCATTAACTGGCCCCCAGTCCAGCCCCTTGTTGAACCATGACGCCAGTTGTGGTGGGGGCCCGAACGGAAGGCGGGGGCAGCTACTCACTTAGTACTTCGGGGAGCTGTGATGTAAAACCACTCCCGCTGCCATAAGTTGGACATCTCCGGGATGGAACCCTTTGGCCATGGAGCATCGGTGCCTTTGCTTATTATGGCACCTCCGCATTCTGCGTGTCACCCATCGATCATCTTCGGCTTCACATTGAAGGTATTGAGCCATAAGCCGAAGTGTGGGGTGATGCGGAGGAAGGCCTCACACATGACGATAAACAACGAGATGTGAAGGATGGAATCTGGAGCTAGATCATGGAAATCAAGCCCGTAATAGAACATAAGCCCTCTAACAAAGGCATCAAGACTAAAGCCTAGCCCTCAGAGGAAGTGGGAAACAAATACGACACTCTCGTTGGGTTCGGGAGTGGGGATGAGCTGCCCTTGAGCAGGCAGCCTGTGTGAGATTTCGGCGGTAAGATACCTGGCTTCTCTTAGCTTCTTGATGTCCTCCTATGTGATAGAGGAGGCCATCCACCGGCCTTGAAGGTTGGATCCGGACATGATTGAATGTTCGAAGCACTTGGCCCGAGCCTTGGGTGTTGGAACTCGAGGTGGGGGAAGGGAAGGATCGAGCGCGAGAAGAAAAGGACATGCCTTGGCCCCTTTATAAAGAGGGCGAATATAAAGCGTCCTCCGCGTGGCCGCTTGGAACTTGCCTAAAAATCGAGGAGTCATACTAACAAGCACGATTGGGTTACCCGCACCCGTATTGATGAGAATCCCGTGATAAGGAGAACACGATCTCTGCTTTGACAAGACGTGCCAATAAAACCGCCTCGCAACACGTGCAGTGGCAGGCTGGGAAAAACGATTCGTAATGACCAGACCACGCCAGGACATCACGTTATGAAAAGTTGTCAGCAGGTCAGATTTGTGGGATAGTATACTCTCTATGGTGGTATGTGGAATTTGTTTTGCAGAGCCGGACACGATCCTTGTGTTCAAAATCTTCTATGAAGTATTCGGAGGAGGAACCCGCCTTGCAATGCCGAAGACAATCTGTGCGCCGGACTCATCGTCATTGAAGCCTGGTTCAGGGGCTACCGAGGGAGACCTGGATTAGGGGGTCCTCTGACAACCGGACTATATACTTTGCCCGGACTGTTGGACTATGAAGATACAAGATTAAAGACTTCATCCCGTGTCCGGGTGGGACTCTCCTTTGCATGGAAGGCAATCTTGGCAATTCGGATATGTAGATCTCCTCCCTTGTAACCGACTGTAATTCCCTAACCCTCCAAGGTGTCTATATAAACCGGAGGGTTTAGTCCGTAGGACAACAACAATCATAATCATAGGCTAGCTTCTAGGGTTTAGCCTCTAAGATCTCGTGGTAGACCTATTGGAAATATGCCCTAGAGGCAATAATAAAAGGATTATTATTATATTTCCTTGTTCGTGATAATTGTCTTTTATTCATGCTATAATTGTATTATTCGGAAATCGTAATACATGTGTGAATACATAGACCACAACATGTCCCTAGTGAGCCTCTAGTTGACTAGCTCGTTGATCAATAGATAGTCATGGTTTCCTGACTATGGACATTGGATGTCATTGATAACGGGATCACATCATTAGGAGAATGATGTGATGGACAAGACCCAATCCTAAGCATAGCACAAGATCGTGTAGTTCGTTTTGCTAGAGCTTTTCCAATGTCAAGTATCTTTTCCTTAGACCATGAGATCGTGTAACTCCCGGATACCGTAGGAGTGCTTTGGTGTACCAAACGCCACAACATAACGGGTGACTATAAAGGTGCACTACTGGTATCTCCGAAAGTGTCTTGGGTTGTCACGGATTGAGATCGGATTTGTCACTCCGACACGAAGAGGTATCTTGGGCCCACTCGGTAATGCATCATCATAATGAGCTCAAAGTGACCAAGTGTTTGGTCACGGGATCATGCATTACGGTACGAGTAAAGTGACTTGCCGATAACGAGATTGAACAAGGTATTGGGATACCGACGATCGAATCTCGGGCAAGTAACATACCGATTGACAAAGGGAATTGTATACGGGGTTGCTTGAATCCTTGAAATCGTGGTTCATCCGATGAGATCATCGAGGAGCATGTGGGAGCCAACATGGGTATCCAGATCCCGTTGTTGGTTATTGACCGGAGAGCCGTCTTGGTCATGTCTACATGTCTCCCGAACCCGTAGGGTCTACACACTTAAGGTTCGGTGACGCTAGGGTTGTATGAATATGAGTATGCAGCAAACCGAAAGTTTTTCGGAGTCCCGGATGAGATCCCGGACGTCACGAGGAGTTCCGGAATGGTCCGGAGGTAAAGAATTATATATGGGAAGTCGAGTTTCAGCCATCGGGAAAGTTTCGGGGTCCACCGGTATTGTACCGGGACCACCGGAAGGGTCCCGGGGGTCCACCGGGTGGGGCCACCTATCCTGGAGGGCCTCATGGGCTGAAGTGGGAGGGGAACCAGCCCCTGGTGGGCTGGTGCGCCCCCCTTGGGCCCCCTCTGCGCCTAGGGTTGGGAACCCTAGGGGAGGGGGCGCCCTACTTGCCTTGGGGGGCACTCCACCCCCCTTGGCCGCCCCCCTGTAGGAGATCCCATCTCCTAGGGCCGGCGCCCCCCCTGGGGACCCTATATATAGAGGGGTGAGGGAGGGCAGCCGCACCCTTGCACTTGGCGCCTCCCTTCCCCCTTGCTACACCCCCTCCTCCCGTAGTCGCTTGGCGAAGCCTCGCCGAATCTGTCTTGCATCCACCACCACGCCGTCGTGCTGCTGGATCTTCATCAACCTCCCCCTCCTCCTTGCTGGATCAAGGCGTGGGAGACGTCATCCGCTCCGTACGTGTGTTGAACGCGGGGGTGCTGTCCGTTCGGCACTTGGTCATCGGTGCTTTGGATCACGACGAGTACGACTCCCTCAACCCCGTTCACTTGAACGCTTCCGCTCGCGATCTACAAAGGTATGTAGATGCACTCCTATCACTCGTTGCTAGATGAAATCATAGATGGATCTTGGTGAAACTGTAGGAAATTTTTTATTTTCTGCAACGTTCCCCAACAGTGGCATCATGAGCTAGGTCTATGCGTAGTTCTCTATTGCACGAGTAGAACACACTTTGTTGTGGGCGTAGATGTTGTCAACTTTCTTGCCGCTACTAGTCTTATTTTGCTTCAGCGGTATTGTGGGATGAAGCGGCCCGAACCGATCTTACACGTACGCTTACATGAGACAGGTTCCACCGACTGACATGCACTAGTTGCATAAGGTGGCTAGCGGGTGTCTGTCTCTCCCACTTTAGTTGGAGCGGATTCGACGAAAAGGGTCCTTATGAAGGGTAAATAGAAGTTTACAAATCACGTTGTGGCTTTTTTCGTAGGTAAGAAAACGTTCTTGCTAGAACCCTATTGCAGCCACGTAAAAGATGCAACAACAATTAGAGGACGTCTAACTTGTTTTTGCAGCAATTGCCTTGTGATGTGATATGGCCAAAAGTTGTGATGAATGATGAATGATATATTGTGATGTATGAGATCATGTTCTTGTACTAGGAATCACGACTTGCATGTCGATGAGTATGACAACCGGTAGGAGCCATAGGAGTTGTCTTAATTATTGTATGACCTGCGTGTCATTGATTCAACGCCATGTAATTACTTTGCTTTATTGCTAAACCGTTAGCTATAGTAGTAGAAGTAATAGTTGGCGAGCAACTTCATGAAGACACGATGATGGAGATCATGATGATGGAGATCATGGTGTCATGTCGGTGACAAGATGATCATGGAGCCCCGAAGATGGAGATCAAAGGAGCTATATGATATTGGCCATATCATGTCACTACTATATAATTGCATGTGATGTTTATTATGTTTATGCATCTTGTTTACTTAGATCGACGGTAGTAAATAAGATGATCCCTTATAATAATTTCAAGAAAGTTTTCTCCCTAACTGTGCACCGTTGCTAAAGTTCGTCGTTTCGAAGCACCACGTGATGATCGGGTGTGATAGATTCCTACGTTCACATACAACGGGTGTAAGACAGTTCTACACATGCAAAACACTTAGGTTAACTTGACGAGCCTAGCACGTACAGACATGGCCTCGGAACACAAGAGACCGAAAGGTCGAACATGAGTCGTATGGGAGATACGATCAACATGGAGATGTTCACCGACGATGACTAGTCCGTCTCATGTGATGATCGGACACGGCCTAGTCGAATCGGATCATGTAACACTTAGATGACTAGAGGGATGTTAAATCTGAGTGGGAGTTCATTAAATAATTTGATTAGATGAACTTAATTATCATGAACATTAGTCTAAAATCTTTGCAAAATGTCTTGTAGATCAAATGGCCAACGCTCATGTCACCATGAACTTCAACGCGTTCCTAGAGAAAACCAAGCTGAAAGATGATGGCAACAACTATTCAGACTGGGTCCGGAACCTGAGGATCATCCTCATAGCTGCCAAGAAACAATATTTCCTAGAAGCACCGCTAGGTGAAGCACCCATCCCAGAGAACCAAGACGTTTATGAACGCTTGGCAGTCTCGTGCTGATGATTACTCCCTCGTTCAGTGTGGCGTGCTTTACAGCTTAGAACCTGGGCTCCAAAAGCATTTTGAGCAACACGGAGCATATGAGATGTTCGAGGAGCTGAAAATGGTTTTCCAAGCTCATGCCCGAGTCGAGAGATATGAAGTCTCCGACAAGTTCTATAGTTGTAAGATGGAGGAAAATAGTTACATCGGTGAGCACATACTCAAAATGTCCAGGTTGCACAACCGCCGTCCCAGCTGGACATTAACCTCCGGACGAGGCGGTCATTGACAGAATCCTTGATCGCTCCCACCGAGCTACAAGAGCTTTGTGATGAACTACAATATGCAGGGGATGGTGAAAACTATTCTGAAGTATTTTCAATGCGAAGTCAGCAGAGGTAGAAATCAAGAAAGAACATCAAGTGTTGATGGTCAATAAAACCACTAAGTTCAAGAAGGGCAAGGGTAAGAAGAACTTCAAGAAGGACGGCAAGGATGTTGCGGCGCCCGTAAGCCGATTGCGGGAAGAAGTCAAAGAATGGACCCAAGCACGAGATCGAGTGCTTTTATTGCAAAGGAAGGGTCACTAGAAGCGGAACTGCCCCAAATACTTAGCGCACAAGAAGGCCAGCAACACTAAAGGTATATTTGATATACATGTAATTGATGTGTACCTTACCATTACTCGTAGTAACTCCTGGGTATTTGATACCGTGTCGTTGCTCATATATGTAACTCACAAAGCAGAGCTGCGGAATAAGCGGAGGCGGCAAAGGACGAGGTGACGATGCGGCGTCGGGAATGGTTCCAAGGTCGATGTGATCGCCGTCGCACGCTACCTCTACATTTACCTACGGGATTAGTTTTAAACCTCAATAATTGTTATTTAGTGCCAAGTTTGAGCATGAACATTGTATCGGGATCTCGTTTAATACGAGATGGCTACTCATTTAAATCCGAGAATAACAGTTGTTCTATTTATATGAGAGATATGTTTTATGGTCATGCTCCGATGGTCAATGGTTTATTTTTAATGAATCTCGAACGTGATGTTACACATATTCATAGTGTGAATACCAAAAGATGTAAAGTTGATAACGATAGTCCCACATACTTTTGGCACTGCCGCCTTGGTCACATTGGTGTCAAGCGCATGAAGAAGCTCCATGCTGATGGACTTTTAGAGTCTCTCGATTATGAATCATTTGACACATGCGAACCTTGCCTTATGGGCAAAATGACCAAGACTCCGTTCTCCGGAACAATGGAGCGAGCAACCAACTTATTGGAAATCATACATACCGATGTGTGCGGTCCAATGAGCGTTGAGGCTCGCGGAGGATATCGTTATGTTCTCACTCTCACTGATGACTTGAGTAGATATGGGTATGTCTACTTGATGAAACACAAGTCTGAGACCTTTGAAAAGTTCAAGGAATTTCAGAATGAGGTAGAGAATCAACGTGACCGAAAAATAAAGTTCTTACGATTAGATCATGGAGGAGAATATTTAAGTCACGAATTTGGTACACACTTAAGGAAATGTGGAATCGTTTCACAACTCACGCCGCCTGGAACACCTCAGCATAACTATGTGTCTGAACGTCGTAATCGCACTCTATTGGATATGGTGCGATCTATGATGTCTCTTACAGATTTACCGCTATCATTTTGGGGATACGCTCTAGAGACAGCTACATTCACTTTAAATAGGCCACCGTCTAAATCCGTTGAGACAACACCGTATGAATTATGGTTTGGGAAGAAACCTAAGCTGTCGTTTCTAAAAGTTTGGGGATGCGATGCTTATGTCAAGAAACTTCAACCTGAAAAGCTCGAACCCAAGTCGGAAAAATGCGTCTTCATAGGATACCCTAAGGAAACCATTGGGTATACCTTCTACCTTAGATCCGAAGGAAAGATCTTTGTTGCCAAGAACGGATCCTTTCTTGAAAAAGAGTTTCTCTTGAAAGGAGTAAGTGGGAGGAAAGTAGAACTCGATGAAGTACTACCTCTTGAACCGGAAAGTAGTGCAGCTCAGAAAATGTTCTGTGGTGCCTACACCGGCGGAGAGGAAATGAATGATGATGATCATGGTACTTGGATCAAGTTGCTCTTGAACTTCAGAGGTCCACGGGACACGTTCCACACCAGTGGTATGGCAACCCTGTCACGGAAATCATGTTGTTGGACAACGGTGAACCTTCGAACTATGAAGAAGCAAATGCGGGCCCAGATTCCAACAAATGGCTTGAAGCCATGCAATCCGAGATAGGATCCATGTATGAAAACAAAGTATGGACTTTGACAGACTTGCCCGATGATCGGCGAGCGATAGAAAACAAATGGATCTTTAAGAAGAAGACGGACGCGGATGGTAATGTTACCATCTATAAAGCTCGACTTGTCGCTAAAGGTTATCGGCAAGTTCAAGGGTTGACTACGATGAGACTTTCTCTCCGTAGCGAAGCTGAAGTCCGTCTCAATCATGTTAGCAATTGTCGCATACTATGATTATGAGATATGGCAAATGGACGTCAAAACGGCATTCCTTAACGACTATCTTAAGGAAGAACTGTATATGATGCAGCCGGAAGGTTTTGTCGACCCTAAGAATGCTAACAAGGTATGCAAGCTCCAGCTATCCATTTTATGGGCTGGTGCAAGCATCTCGGAGTTGGAACATTCGCTTTGATGAGATGATCAAAGCGTTTGGGTTATGCAGACTTATGGAGAAGCCTGCGTTTACAAGAAAGTGAGTGGGAGCTCTGTAGCATTTCTCATATTAATTGTAGATGTCATACTTTTGATGGGAAATGATATAGAACTTTTGGACAACATTAAGGCCTACTTGAATAAGAGTTTTTCAATGAAGGACCTTGGAGAAGCTGCTTATATATTAGGCATCAAGATCTATAGAGATAGATCGAGACGCCTCATAGGTCTTTCACAAAGCACATACCTTGATAAGATATTGAAGAAGTTCAAAATGGATCAGTCCAAGAAAGGGTTCTTGCTCAGTATTACAAGGTGTGAAATTGAGCTCGGCTCAATTTCCCACCACGGCGAAGATATAGAAGAGATGAGTGTCATCCCTATGCATCAGCCATAGGGTCTATTATGTATGCCATCTTGTGTACAGACCTGATGTAAACCTTGCCGTAAGTTTGGTAGGAAGGTACCAAAGTAATCCCGCAAGGAACACTGGACAGCGTTCAAGAATATCCTGAAGTACGAAAAGGACTAAGGACATGTTTCTCGTTTATGGAGGTGACGAAGAGCTCGTCAGAAGGGTACGCCGACGCTAGCTTCGACACAGATCTGATGACTGTAAGTCAAAAACCGGATACGTGTATATGTTGAATGGTGGAGCAGTAAGCTGGTGCAGCTGCAAGCAGAGCGTCGTGGCAGGATCTACATGTGAAGCGGAGTACATGGCAGCCTCGGAGGCAGCGCATGAAGCAATTTGGGTGAAGGAGTTCATCACCGACCTAGGAGTCATACCCAATGCGTCGGGGCCGATCAAACTCTTTCGTGACAACTTTGGAGCTATTGCACTTGCCAAGGATCCCAGGTTTCACAAGAAGACCAGCACATCAAGCGTCGCTTCAACTCCATTCGTGAAAATGTTCAAGATGGGGACATAGCAATTTGCAAAGTGCATACGGATCTGAATGTCGCAGATCCGCTGACTAAACCTCTTCATGAGCAAAACATGATCAACACCGTAACTCTATGGGTGTTCGATTCATCACAATGTAACTATATTATTGACTCTAGTGCAAGTGGGAGACTGTTGGAAATATGCCCTAGAGGCAATAATAAAAGGATTATTATTATATTTCCTTGTTCGTGATAATTGTATTTTATTCATGCTATAATTGTATTATCCGAAATCGTAATACACGTGTGAATACATAGACCACAACATGTCCCTAGTGAGCCTCTAGTTGACTAGCTCGTTGATCAATAGATAGTCATGGTTTCGACTATGGACATTGGATGTCATTGATAACGGGATCACATCATTAGGAGAATGATGTGATGGACAAGACAATCCTAAGCATAGCACAAGATCGTGTAGTTCGTTTTGCTAGAGCTTTTCCAATGTCAAGTATCTTTTCCTTAGACCATGAGATCATGTAACTCCGGATACCGTAGGAGTGCTTTGGGTGTACCAAACGTCACAACGAATGGCGGGTGACTATAAAGGCGCACTACGGTATCTTCGAAAGTGTCATTGGGTTGTCACGGATCGAGGCTGGGATTTGTCACTCCGTACACGGAGAGGTATCATGGGCCCACTCGGTAATGCATCATCATAATGAGCTCAAAGTGACCAAGTGTTTGGTCACGGATCATGCATTACGGTATGAGTAAAGTGACTTGCCGTAACGAGATTGAACAAGGTATTGGGATACCAACGATCGAATCTCGGACAAGTAACATACCGATTGACAAAGGGAATTGTATACGGGGTTGCTTGAATCCTCGACATCGTGGTTCATCCGATGAGATCATCGAGGAGCATGTGGGAGCCAACATGGGTATCCAGATCCCGCTGTTGGTTATTGACCGGAGAGCCATCTCGGTCATGTCTACATGTCTCCCGAACCCGTAGGGTCTACACACTTAAGGTTCGGTGACGCTAGGGTTGTATGAATATGAGTATGCAGCAAACCGAAAGTTGTTCGGAGTCCCGGATGAGATCCCGAATGTCACGAGGAGTTCCAGAATGGTCCGGAGGTAAAGAATTATATATGGGAAGTCGAGTTTCGGCCATCGGGAAAGTTTCGGGGTCCACCGGGTGGGGCCACCTATCCCGGAGGGCCTCATGGGCTGAAGTGGGAGGGGAACCAGCCCCTGGTGGGCTGGTGCGCCCCCCTTGGGCCCCCCTCTGCGCCTAGGGTTGGGAACCCTAGGGGAGGGGGTGCCCCACTTTCCTTGGGGGGCACTCCACCCCCCTTGGCCGCCGCCCCCCTAGGAGATCCCATCTCCTAGGGCCGGCGCCCCCCTGGGGACCCTATATATAGGGGGGAGGAGGGCAGCCGCACCCTTGCACTTGGCGCCTCCCTTCCCCCTTGCTACACCTCCTCCTCCCGTAGTCGCTTGGCGAAGCCCTGCCGGAACTCTGCTGCATCCACCACCACGCCGTCGTGCTGCTGGATCTTCATCAACCTCTCCCTCCTCCTTGCTGGATCAAGGCGTGGGAGACATCATCCGCTCCGTACGTGTGTTGAACGCGGAGGTGCTGTCCGTTCGGCACTTGGTCGTCGGTGATTTGGATCACGACGAGTACGACTCCCTCAACCCCATTCACTTGAACGCTTCCGCTCGCGATCTACAAAGGTATGTAGATGCACTCCTATCACTCGTTGCTAGATGAACTCATAGATGGATCTTGGTGAAACCGTAGGAAATTTTTTATTTTCTGCAACGTTCCCCAACAAGACCAACTCTTGTAATACTCATATCATCAAGATCAATCAAGCAGGAAGTAGGGTATTACCTCCATCGAGAGGGCCCGAACCTGGGTAAACATTGTGTCCCCCGCCTCCTGTTACCATTAGCCTGAGACGTACAGTTCGGGACCCCCTACCCGAGATTCGACGGTTTTGACACCGACACCCATCTTGCTACAAAAACATGGAAAAAGTTTTTCAGGGAGTCCTATTGTAAGTACATCTGCTACTTGACTGGCTGAAGTTACATATGGTAGGCAAATTATCCCTCTATCAAGCTTCTCCTTGATGAAATGACGATCAATTTCTATGTGCTTGGTTCGATCATGCTGAACAAGATTATTTGCAATATCAATGGCAGCTTTGTTGTCACAGTACAACATCAGAGGTTTGTGCTTGTACAACCGCAGCTCTGCTAGGAGAATCTGCAACCATAATAACTCACGTATGCCATGAGCCATTGACCTGAACTCGGCCTCTGCAGTAGATCGAGCCACCACACTTTGTTTCTTACTTTTCCATGAAACTAGGTTTCCTCCAATAAATACAAAGTAACCAGATGTTGAGTGCCTGTCATCTAAGGAACCAGCCCAATCAGCATCAGTGTAGCACTCAACTTGCAAGTCCCCTTGTCTGGTATATAAGAGGCCTTTTCCTGGGCACCCTTTAAGATACCGTAGGATCCTATTTACAGCTTCCATATGAACTGACTTTGGGTCATGCATGTATTGGCTAACTACACTCACAGCAAAGGCAATATCTGGACGGGTATGAGATAAATATATTAATCTTCCAACTAGTCTCTGGTAGCGCTCTCGATCCACTGGTGTCCCGGCATCACTACATAACCGATGATCTTGCTCAATAGTTGTAGCAGCAGGTCGACAACCAAGCATACCTGTTTCCTTGAGCAGATCCAAGATATATTTTCGTTGTGAAAGAAAAATACCTTTTGACCCTCCTGAGACCTCAATACCAAGAAAATATCTTAGTTGTCCCAAGTCCTTCACTTCAAACTCATGTGCAAGATGACACTTCAGATCTGCAACTTCCTTGGAATCATCTCCAGTAATCACAATGTCATCAACATACACTATCAAGATTGCAACCTTGCCATTAATATGCTTGTAAAATAGCGTATGGTCAGCATACTTTGAAGATAACCCCTCTTTAGCATAGCATGCCTAAACCGATCAAACCAAGCTCGTGGTGATTGCTTTAAGCCATATAAAGAACGATGTAGGCGCAATACCTTTCCAACAATTTGACTTGACTCAAATCCAGGCGGTATATGCATGTATACTTCTTCTTGGAGATCACCATGAAGGAAAGAATTCTTCACATCCATCTGGTAAATATCCCAATCAAGGTTTACAGCACATGATATAAGTGTCCTTACTGAATTCATCTTTGCCTTTTGCTACAAGCCGTGCTTTGTAACTCTCCACCTTGCCCTCAGGGGTGTGTTTAATAGTGAAGACCTACTTACAACCTACAGGTTGCTTACCTGGTGGTAGATCCACAAGCTCCCAAGTCTCATTCTTCTCCAAGGCTTTCATCTGATCAAGCATTGCTTCCTTCCAATTTGGGTCCTCTATAGCTATTTTCCAGTTTGATGGTATGGGGACAGAATCCAAAGATGCAATAAAGCTTTTGAAAGGTGGAGTACAATATTCATAGGAAATGAAATTGGCTATATCATGTTTAAAATCTTTGAGGTGTCCTGGAATGTTTTGATTTCTAGTAGGTTTCCTCACAGCAATAGGTAGATCATTTTCAGGAGCAAGAATAGATAATTGGTTATCACTCTGCCTTGTGGTGCTAATAGGAGCGACAGGACTAGAGGGGTTACTGTTAGTACCTGGGTCCTCATGCCTATGAAGCTCAACATCTTGTGAAGGAAGTGGAGAGTTTCTTGTTGCATCTTGTATGTCTCCATGACCAGAACCATGATTACACCCATCACTAGTTGTGTCCTCCTCCTGATTTTGAACATTATCTAGAGTGGGTAAACCATCCGAAGTGGAAACAAGCATATGGCTTAATGGAGAGCCTTCATTACCCCTCTCCCCTTCTTGTTGCGCTTCAGGTGGGGATAGGGCAATGCCAGTGTCACTGGTTGAGCCATAATATGATTCATGTTCACGGAATGTCACATCCATGCTCACAAAGAAATGGTGCTCCGAAGGGCACCAACACCTATAACCCTTTTGAGAGGGAGAATAACCCATGAAAACACATTTGAGAGCACGGGGATCTAATTTTCCAACAGAGTTCCTATAATCATGCACAAAGCAAACGCACCCAAAGACCTTTGGAGGAACTACAAAATCATTAGATTTCAAGAGACACTCAGCAGGAGTCTTATGGCCAAGAGCCCGAAGAGGCATACGATTTATCAAATATGTTGCAATTTTTATTGCTTCCCCCCAAAGAAATTTAGGCACATTCATTGTAAACATAAGTGAGCGTGCAACCTCAAGCAAATGTCTATTTTTACGTTCTGCAACACCATTTTGTTCTGGAATGTTAACACAGGTAGTTTGATGTTCAATGCCGTTTGAGACAAGGAACTGTCCAAACTCATGGTTCATGTATTCTGCACCATTGTCTGAACGTAAGGTTTTAATAGTTTCCCCATGTTGATTTTTAATGAGAGCACATAGATCTTTAAAAACTGAGCACACATCACTCTTATGCTTCAAGAGATAGAGCCAAGTGTAACGACTAAAGCAATCGATAAAAGTTACAAACCATCGATGCCCAGAAATCGAACGAACCTCACAGGGTCCCCAAACATCCGAGTGATTCATTTCAAATGGTTTTGCACTTCTTAATCCTATACTAGGATATGAACCTATTGTATGTTTAGCCAATTCAGAAGGATCACATACAAGCAGCTCCCTAGGACACAACTTGAAAAGAGAGGGGTAAATACGAAATAATGCAGCAAAAGAGAGATGCCCAAGCCTGCGATGGTGTAGTAGTAGCTCTTAACTAGGAGACAAGCATGATGCAAAAGCAACTTCATCACTCTCTTCATCAAGATAGTAGATTCCATCATGCACAGTCCCAGTCCCCAACAGTTTTCCTGTCTGTAGCTCCTGAAAAGCACACCAGGTAGGATAAAACAGACCTCTAAAATTGTGAGATTCAGTAATAGAGCTAACTGACAAGAGATTGATAGGAAATTTAGGAACATGTAAGACATGAGATAAGGACAATGTCTTAGTGCATCTAACAGATCCACGCCCTGTGATAGGTGCCATGGATCCATCAGCTACACGTACTTTGTCCTTACCTCAACAAGGTGTATAGGAAGTGAATATATTTGAAGCTCCTGTCATGTGATTGGTAGCTCCTGTATCAATAAACCAGGATTTTGGTTGTGTTGTAGAATTGTGGGTCTGGTGAGGTGTCATACCTTGATGTGAAGTGGCATGCAAACTAGTTTAAGCTTTAGAGGAATCCTGGTAGGAAGACAAGTCTTCTGAGAGTCTAATCTTGGAGGTGAAATCCTCAAGAGCTCGCACATCTACTACCGGTAGCTCCCTCTTGGATGTAGTGAGG